>LR738711.1:582299210-582578495 GCA_902687465.1 Secale cereale | reverse complement strand
CGCGAGGAACATTCCTTCTGCTTAAGAGGCAAGGGAAAAAGAAGAGGGAAACAAGTATATGGCCTTTCGGCGTGCTAATGCTTACCGGATACGTATGTTGCACAAGAAATGCCAAATAACGCATGCAAATAGCGAGGAAAAGCATGGAAAAGGCAAATAGCGCAAAACACAAAAGCTTTACTAATGCACGGGATCTGCGCCCGGCGTTGTACAAAGGGTTACATGCAACAGCAGCAAAGCTTGTACAAAAGGTGGTTGCCGGAGCGGATCACGGCAACCGCGCCTTATGGGTGAAACTTGCGAAGATGCTCTATGTTCCAGGAGTTGCTCACCGGTAAGCCTTCTTCGGTCTCAAGGCGGACAGCGCCGGGCCTTGTGACTTGTCTCACCAGATAAGGGCCTTCCCACTTCGGCGTCAACTTGTTGGAATTCTTGGCGGACTGAACACGCCGAAGAACAAGGTCGCCTTCCTCGAGACTCCTGGCCTTGACCTTGCGGCTGTGGTAGCGACACAAGGCCTGCTGGTATCGAGCAGCTCGTACAGCAGCCTGGAGACGTTCCTCCTCGAGGAGCAATGCATCATCTTGTCGCAGTTGCTCTTGCTCGAGCTCGTCATAAGTGAGCACTCGAGGAGATCCGTATACGAGTTCCGTGGGGAGAACTGCCTCTGCTCCATAGACTAGAGCAAAGGGTGTCTGTCCGGTGGCTCGACTTGGTGTCGTTCTGATTGACCAAAGAGCCGCCGGTAGCTCCTCTATCCAGTTTTTTCCGCACTTGCGCAGCCTGTCAAAGGTCCTTGTCTTGAGTCCACGTAGCACTTCAGCATTTGCCCTCTCCGCTTGACCGTTGCTCCTCGGGTGAGCAACAGAAGCGAAACAGACCTTGGCGCCAAGGTCTTGGACGTATTGCATGAAGGTGCGACTAGTAAATTGTGTGCCGTTGTCGGTGATGATCCTGTTAGGGATTCCGAAACGGCAAACAATCGACCTGAAGAACCTGACGGCTGATTGTGCTGTCACCTTTCTCACTGGTTCCACTTCTGGCCACTTTGTGAACTTGTCGATTGCGACGTACAAGTACTCAAAGCCCCCGACAGCGCGAGGGAAAGGGCCGAGGATATCGAGCCCCCAGACCGAGAAGGGCCAGGACAAAGGGATCGTCTGGAGAGCTTGAGCTGGCTGATGAATTTGTTTTGCATGGAACTGGCACGCTTCACACTTGGTTACTAGTGCAGTTGCATCTTGGAGGGCTTCTTGCCAGAAGAACCCTTGCCGGAAAGCTTTCCCGGCAAGCGCCCTTGCGCCAATATGGTGGCCGCATATGCCTCCGTGTATTTCCGCCAACAGCTTCTGTCCATCTTCTCTGGAAATGCACTTCAACCTGACACCATTGAGTCTTCTTCTGTACAGCTCATTGTCCACGAACTGGTGCATACTTGACTGCCTGGTTATCTTCTCTATTTCTTTTGGGTCGTCGGGAAGTTCTCCAGTTTGCAGAAAACGGACGATCTGCTGCGCCCATGCTGGAGCCCGAGGCTCAACGGCAAGGACTAAAGGCATGAGGGCCGCTGCGGGGACCTCAGCTTCTACGGCAAGAACCTCTGGTTCTGCCGGAGCTGACGGTCCCCCGGCAAGCTCGCCGGGGCGAGGCTTGTCGGGAACACTTGCTTCAACTGCACAGATCCTCGGATCTGCAGGAGCAGACTGTTCCTCAGCGTTCTGATCGTTGATCTTGGGGACCTTGGCGGCGGCTTCGGGAAGATCCGTCGGCAAGTAATCGCCGGAGACCAACTTTCTCTTCTTGTACTGCCCAATTGATGGTGTAACGGATGGTTGAGTTAGCTTGAGCAAGAAGGTCCCTGGTTCCACAGGTAACTTCATCGCAGCACACTTCGAAAGGCCATCTGCAATTTCATTCTGAGCTCTCGGGACGTGCTCCATCTGCAGGCCTTCAAAGTGCTCTTCAAGCTTCCTCACTTCATCTACATAAGCTTCCATCAAAGGGCTCTGGTAACTCTTGTTGACTTGTCGGACCACCAACTGAGAATCTCCCCGCACAATCAGCTTCCTGATCCCAAGTTCGGCCGCAATCCTGAGGCCGGCAAGCAAGCCTTCATATTCAGCAGTGTTGTTTGTCGCTTGCTCCCTGGGAAAGTGCATCTGGATAACATACTTGAGGTGCTCTCCGGTGGGCGCGATGAGTACCACGCCAGCACCGGCGCCTTGCAGCGAGAAGGCACCATCAAAGTACATTACCCATTCACTTGTCGCTTCTTGTACGGGTGCACTTGTCTCTGGAACTTCCTCATCGGGCGTCGGGGTCCATTCAGCAATGAATTCTGCCAAAGCTCGGCTCTGTATGGTTGAGGTACTTTCAAACTTGAGTCCAAAGCTTGATAATTCCAGTGCCCACTCAACGATCCTGCCTGTTGCTTCTGGATTGTGCAATATCCTCTTCAGCGGAAAGCGAGTGACCACTGTTATCTCATGTGCCTGGAAGTAATGGCGCAACTTTCTCGAGGCCATGAGGAGGCCGAAAAGCAACTTTTGCACCCCGGAGTATCCTGATCTAGCCCCCTGCAAGAGGGAACTCACAAAATACACCGGGCGCTGCACCATCTTCTTCCGCACTTCTTCCCGTTCCTGCGCAGAGTTGTCCTTGTCGGGGCCAGAGCTTGTCGGACCAGCCCCCTGCTTGTCGCTGGATTCGCTTGCCGGTGGTGCAGACTCATCGTCGGCCTCCCTCTCCGCTACTAACGCAGCACTAACCACCTGGTTGGTTGCCGCTAGGTATAGCAGCAACTTCTCCTGTGGTCTTGGTGCGACAAGTATTGGAGTGGAGGATAGGTACCGTTTCAAGTCCTGCAACGCTGCCTCCGCTTCCGGAGTCCATTTCATAGGGCCTGCCTTCTTCAGGATTTTGAAGAAAGGAAGGGCGCGCTCTGCAGACTTCGAAATGAACCTACTGAGGGCAGCCACACAACCTGCAAGCCTTCTGACATCCTTGACGCGCTTCGGGGCTTCGATCTGCTCGATGGCTTTAATCTTGTCGGGGTTAGCTTCAATCCCCCTCTGTGACACAAAGAACCCGAGAAGCTTGCCGGAGGGGACTCCAAAGACGCACTTCTCGGGGTTCAACTTAAGTTGGATCTTGCGCAGATTCTGAAATGTCTCTTCCAAATCTTGGATCAAGGTATCTTTGCTCTTACTCTTCACCACGATGTCATCCATGTAAGCCTCTACATTTCTGTGGATCTGTGGCTCGAAAGAAGTGTGCACTACCCTTGCAAATGTTGATCCTGCATTCTTCAGTCCAAATGGCATGCGTATGAAGCAATAAGTGCCACATGGAGTGATAAATGCAGTCTTCTCTTCATCTTCCTTGGCCATGAAAATCTGATGGTAGCCTGCATATGCATCAAGGAAAGAGAGTAGCTCACATCCGGCAGTGGAGTCAACGATCTGGTCAATGCGCGGCAAGGGGAATGGATCCTTGGGACATGCTTTATTCACATCGGTGAAGTCTATACACAGTCTCCACTTCCCATTGGCCTTGCGCACGACGATTGGGTTTGCTAACCACGTCGGATGGATCACACCTCTAACTAGGCCTGCTGCCTCTAGCTTCTTGATTTCCTCAGCAATGAATTCTTGGCGCTCCACGGCTTGCTTCCTCACCTTCTGCTTGACGGGCCGCGCATGATGACAAACAACAAGCTTGTGCTCAATCACCTTCCTTGGAACACCGGGGATGTCAGATGGTTGCCAGGCAAACACATCGACATTCGCCCGCAGGAAGGCAATGAATGCGCTTTCCTATTTGCTGTCAAGTGTGGCACTGATGGTGAAGGTACCACCAGTGCCGTCCTCCTTGGCGGACACCTTCTTGGTTGCCGGAGGAGCGGCCATCCCTTTCTTACACTTGTCGGTGGAGCTCGATGGAACGTCCTCGACGGCAGCGCAGCACTCCGAAGAGGTGAGGTTGCCGGAGTGGGCCCCAGAGCACTTGCCGGACTTGGTCTTGGTCTTCTTCCCCCCGGGAGCTTCAGCGGCAAGTGTGTCCTTCTCGGCTGCGGCTGCTGCGTCCCGGTAGATCTTGTCGGCGCAGACAAGCGCATCTTTCTTGTCGCCATGGACAGTGATGACGCTTATCGGCCCCGGCATCTTGAGTACGTTGTAGGCGTAGTGGGAAGCTGCCATGAACTTGGCGAGGGCTGGACGGCCGAGTATCCCATTATACGGTAATGGGATATCGGCGACGTCGAATGTGATGCGCTCAGTTCTGAAGTTGAGCTCCCCGCCAAAGGTCACCGGCAGAGTTATCTTCCCCTTGGGCTTGCTCCTCCCCGGGTTGATTCCTTGGAAAGAACCGGTCTCTTCGAGCTCGCCATCTGGGATTTGGAGTTTCTTGATCACAGCAGAGGAGATCAAGTTCAGCCCGGCCCCGCCGTCAACCAACATTGTGGTGACCTTGAGGTTGCGGGTGGTGGGTGAGACCAGCATCGGCAAGCACCCGACCGCAGTGGTGCGGTCAGGGTGATCCTCAAGATCAAAAATGATGGGCGTGCTGGACCATTTGAGGAGCCTGCGCGACTCCACGGGCGGCTCCGCTGCATTCACTTCCCGCACCCACTGCTTGAGCTGGCGGTGGGAAGTATGCAGAGAGGCGCCACCGTCGACGCACAAGACCTCCGTGGCCTTCTGGAACTCCTGCTCGCTGTTATCTTCATCCTCCATGTCGTCGTCGTCGTCTTCTTCGTCCTTGTCGCGGCCCCGGGGAGGTCGGTCACCTTGCCGCTGCTTGGCCTTGCCGCGGCGTCCTCCCCGGCCATTGAATGGCCGCTTCTTGCTTGGTTCTCCTCCGCCACCTTGGGCCTTCTCCTTGTCACGCCTCTCGTACTTAGCTTTCTGCTGCTCGACGAGGTACTCGACGCGTTTGCAGTTGGAGAGGTCGTGGCCCTTGGTGCGGTGGATCTTGCAGTATTGCTTGTCGGAGCCGTCCTGCTTGTCGGCTGCCGCTACAGGGGCAGGCTCCTTGCCGGAGCCGCCAGCCTGTGTTTGCTTGGCGGGAGCCTCCTTGCCGGACTTCTCGACGGCAAGCACCTCCTTCTTGTTCTTCCTTCTATTGTTCCGCCGCCGGCTCTTCTTTGCCGGGGCGGCGTCGTCGCTGTCGCTTCCCCCTGCGCCAGCATCCTCTCCGGGGAGTCTCCTCCCCTCTTCGGCGCGCGCGCACTTATCAGCTAGAGCGTAGAGCTCGCTGACATCCCGTATCTTGGTCATGGCCATCTCCTCACGCATGCGGCGGTTACGCACGTTCTGGTGGAACGCGCTGATAACCGCAGCAGGGTGAACGTCGGGGATGTTGTGCTGCACACGACTGAAGCGTTGGATGTACTTGCGCAGGGGTTCTCCTTTCTTCTGGGCCAGAATGTGGAGATCGCTCTCCTGGCCGTGGGGTTTGTGGCCGCCCGTGAAGGCGCCAACAAATTGGTGGCAAAGGTCGGCCCAAGAAGAAATGGAGCCTTCCGGCAAGTGCATAAGCCAAGAACGGACGTTTGGCTTAAGCACTAGCGGGAAGTAGTTCGCTAATATCTTCTCGTCGCGCCCCCCGGCAGCCTGCACCGCGATGGTGTAAATGCTGAGGAATTCCGAGGGGTGCGTCTTGCCGTCGTACTTCTCCGGTACGTCGGGCTTGAAGTTCTTCATGCTGGGCCACTGGACGCGCCGCAGCTCGCGGGTAAACGCAGGGCAACCTGCCACGTACGGCAAGTCGCCTGGTTCACCGGGCGCGCGCGTGTCGACAGCGGCTCCAGCTCGCTGATCTGATTGTCGCCGAGCTTCTCGGCGGCGCTCGATCGTCGTTCGAGCGTCTTCTTGTCGCCGGTCGTCAAGGACTTGGCGCTGGTCCCGACGAGCCCGCGGATCTGACGACGCCGTGGAGCCGTCGTCGGCGTTGGTCCGGCGGGGCGGCGTCTTCTGCTTCCGCGGCGGGGAGTGCACGGTGGTTGCACCCCCGGCGGTCTTGTCGCCGTCGGCCTTCGTCTTCTCGACTTGCCGTGGCCGCGAGGTCGCCGGCTGCTGCGGCGTATCGTTGTTGGCGAAGGCGATCAGGCTCTGGATGGTTGCCCTCCAGTCTTCGGCCTTGTCCGCTGCTGGAGGGAAGTCGAGGAGTAGTTGCGCTCTTGCGAGCGCTTCTGCTGGAGTGGAGGGGAGCGGGGGCTAGCGGTGCGAGGAGCGGGATATGCTCGGACTCCTAACTGGGTTAGAAGGAGCAGGGTCCCGCCCCGGCGACCGCGCCTTGCTCGTGCCAGGACGATGGCCCGGAGCGTCCCGCGAGCCTCCGGTTTGCTCTTGGCCCAGCAAGCGGATGCCACCTGCTGTGGCATGGCGCTGCTGGGTTGTCGTTTGCTGAGATGGACGTGGCGCGTCCACGGAGACCGAGGCTCGGTCGTCCGTCTTGTCTTTGGATTTAGTGGCGCCGCGAGTTTCCTCGCCGGCGACCACCCTTCCGACGGCGTCTCCCCCGCCCACCGTTGGTTCCGGTGGCGGCGGATGAGACGCAGACGGGCCTGCGACCTCCGAAGCTTTCTTCTTCGGGGCCATGTCGCTGTTGCTGATGAGGTTGCTGATGAAACTGGAGAGGTTGATGAAGAATGCGCCCGCGTGAACGCCGGATCAGGTTCGCACAACCTCGACGCCCCCTACCTGGCGCGCCAAAGATGTCGGGGGAAACTGTCCACCACGAGCACCTATGGGACCGGAGCCCCTTGTTCGTGCGGTAAGGGAGCGGAGGGAGCACAAAGAGCAGATCGTGGTGAGCACGCGGGCAGTTTACCCAGGTTCGGGCCGCGATAGACGCGTAAAACCCTACTCCTGCTTGATTGTATTGAGTGTTGGAGCTCGGGAGCTTGAAGAACTAGCTACACCGAGCGAATGAGTGATCTAGGTTCCGAACCCTTTCTACGTTGTGCATGGGCCTCCTCTTATAGCTCAAGGGGTCACCGACAGGTGTCAACGTAGGAGAAAGGGTAAAAATGTAATAGTGGTGGTAGTTGTAACAGTGCATGAACAGTGGTCGCTACCTACTTTGACAGTGGGGGACAAGAGCATTTAATGCCCGTCGCCGTCGACCCCAAAAGCGCCCGCCCTTGCGTCTCCGTTTGCCACGGCGATGGCTTTACCACCGTGGAGTGCCACCGTGTCCCCCAGGCTGCACAGCCATCCGCCACGCGTCCCTGGAGTGGCCCCAGGGCGACGCGTGGTTCGATGAGCTCGAGCACGGACACACAGCGCAACTCTCCCCGGCAAGCACCTTGCCGGGGTCTTGACCTTGCCGGGCCCGGAAGCTTGCCGGGCTCTAAAGCTTGTCGCTCCCCGGGCCCTGCCGGGGCGCATGTTGCGCCGAGGCATGTCTTCTGTAATGTAATCTTCTGGCCTTCCTGGCAAGCTCCTCTTGCCAGGGTCTTGTGCTAGTGAGGTAATCTTGAGCCTGGGACGGCCTTCCCGGCAAGCTCCACTTGCCGGGGTCTTGATCTTCTGTCTTGTATACTTTGTTTTTGAATGGTTTTATATGGAGCAGGAAGGTCTCCGGCAAGCGCGTGGTAGGCCCTGCCGCGGGGAGCTGCTACTGCCCGTGCACAAGTTGGGGTACTGAGGTACCCCTACCTTAGTACACCGACATATAAATTATTTCATTCTGAGCTACGGTTGAATTTCTGTGATTTTTTGAAGTTTAAGCCAATTTCTGAAATAAATAAATCATTTAAGATTTATTTAAAAACCAGAACTGGATTACTGCGTCAGCATGACGCATGCATGACATCAACAGGTCAAAGGGGCTGGTCCAGAGTCAAACCTGACAGTGGGGTCCACTGGTCAGTGACTCAGTTAACTAACTGAGTTAATTAACTCTAAATTAATTCTAACAGAAATATTAGCAGAGCTGGGCCCACATGTGAGTGTCTAAACTAATTAACAAAACTTAATTAATTTAACTAATCAGTTAACTAACTAAAAGGGTGGGGCCCACCTGTCATTGACACAGGAGGTCAAAACACGCCGGTCAGTGGTCAAAACCAACCGGCGGCTCGACGCCGGTGACCACAGACGCGGCGGAGGGGCACGGAAATGCCGCTCCGGCGGTCATTTGGGCAGCGGAGGTCATCTACGGGGAGCTGAAGCTCACCTGCATCTATCCCAGCCAGCGGCAGCAGCTGGGGCGACCGGAGCTCGCCGGATATGAGCTCGCGGCGGCGCCGGAGTTCGGTCGAGCTCGGGCTCGGGGCTGTGGTGGCCTAGGCGGGGCAGCGCTAGCTCCTAGGGCTTCTACGCGACGCGGGGAACGTGTTGGTCGCACGCCCGGGACCAAAAGGTCACCGGAGCACCACCGGCGACGAGCGCGGGCGGCGGCGCGGGCGGGTGATCGTGGAGCGGCAGCTACGGCCTGCGAGGGGAAGAACGGAGAGGGGGAGCAGGGACAGAAGTGTACGGCGATCGCAGCGGTGCAGACGGAGGGCTCGGAGGAAGGCCGGAGCAAGCAGGGCGGCGGAGGGGATCTCCGACGGCCGGCGATGAAGAAGAGGTCGAGGTCGAGGCCTCAGGGCGTCCGGCGATGTGTGACTCGTCGGGGAGGTCGGGGATGATGTGGCGGAGCTCTTGGGCACCTTGGCTGGGCGTGGGGGAGACGGTGGCTACGACTACGGCGATCGGCGGCGACGGCGGCGCTCGGGAGTTGCGAGAGAGAGCGATAGAGGAGAGGGGAGGGGTCCAGAAGAGTGCAGAGGGTCGGGGGGGAGGTGCATGGCTCGTCCAGAGACCACCAGCGGCGAGGGGAGGTGAAGCAGGCAGGTGGCGTGGCGCTCCGGCCGTGCGCGTGCGTCGGCCACACGCGCGGCCTCCTGTCGTCGCCAGGAGGACGACGACTGGCAACTGGGCCGGCCCAGTGCCAGGCCAGCAAGTGGCCCAGGTAAGGCTCTAACCTTTTTATTTCCTTTTCTATTTTTTCTGACATTTGTTTTGATTTAATTTCTGAATTAAATCAATTATTTTCTCCTGACATATTTATTTTGCAGGGACCTAGAAATTAACCCAAGCCCCTAAAAATAAACAATCAGAATTTTGGACATATATAAAATATATAATATATATATATATATATATCCAAGCAAATAGCTATTGCATTAATTCGAAAAGCCCAAAATAAATACTTATGAGCTCCTAATAATATTGGCTTGATTTTTATCTCTGACCAATATTTTTAGAGGGCCACATGAACATTTTCTTGGACCCTTTTGGAGCAACTTTTATTTGGGTCATTTTCAATAGGTTTCTGAGGGTTTCACAAGTCCTCAATTCAATTTCACTTGAAATTTAAACATGATGCAAACCACAAGGCTAACCTAGTGCATACCAGAACTAGGGTTGTGACAACTCGCCTCCACTCGAAAGAATCTCGTCCCGAGATTCAGGAGTAGGCGGAAAGAAGGTGGGGTACTCCAGTCGGAGACGATCTTCTCGCTCCCAAGTAGCTTCTCTCTCGGAATGATGAGACCATTGAACTTTGAGAAACTTGATGTTATGACGTCGAGTGACACGCTCTGCTTGATCCAAAATGTGAACGGGATACTCTCGATATGTGAGGTTATCTTGGAGATCAAGCGTTTCGTGGTCCACTCCGCGGATGGGATCCGAGAAGCAACGCCTGAGTTGAGAGACGTGGAAGACATCATGAACTCGAGAAAGATGTGGGGGTAGTTCCAATTGGTAGGCAACCTCTCCTCGTTTAGCGAGAATGCGAAAAGGACCAATGTAACGAGGAGCTAACTTGCCCTTGATACCGAAACGATGGGTACATTTCAAAGGAGTAACCCGAAGATAAGCTTTGTCACCAACTTCATAAGCCACTTCCTTATGATGACGATCATATTGGCTCTTCTGACGAGACTGGGCTGTTTTCAAATTCTCACGAATGATGCGAACTTGCTCTTCTGCTTCCTGGATCATATCCGGTCCAAAGAATTGTCTTTCACCGGTTTCTGATCAGTTCAAGGGTGTTCGACATCTTCGTCCATAAAGAATCTCAAAAGGAGCTTGCTTGAGACTAGATTGATAGCTATTGTTATAAGCAAACTCGGCGAAAGGAAGACATTTCTCCCAATCCATACCGAATGAGATAACACAAGCTCTAAGCATGTCTTCGAGAATTTGGTTAACCCGTTCCACTTGACCACTTGATTGAGGGTGGAAAGCGGTACTGAAGGAAAGATGGGTGCCCATGGCAGTTTGGAAACTCTCCCTAAAATGAGAAGTGAAAATACTACCACGGTCTGAATTGATCTCTAGTGGAACACCGTGAAGTGACACTATTCGAGAAATATACAAGTCAGCAAGCTAACTAGTAGTGATACTCTCTTGAACAGGTAGGAAGTGAGACACTTTGGAGAGACGATCAATGACTACGAAGATAGCATTATTCCCTCTCTTGGTCCTGGGAAAGCCGGTGATGAAGTCCATACCAACTTTATCCCATTTCCACTCAGGAATAGCTAGAGGCTGAAGGGTGCCAGCAGGTCTTTGATGTTCTGCCTTAACGCGACGACAAACGTCACATTTAGCAATGAACTCAGCAATTTCTCTCTTCATCCTAGTCCACCAGAACCTCTGGCGTAGATCCTGATACATCTTAGTACTACCGGGATGAATCGTGAGAGGAGATTCATGAGCCTCTTTAAGAATCAATTGCCGAAGATGTTGCTTCTTGGGAACCACCAGCCGGTTTTGGAAGAGAACAACACCTCGGTCATCTATGGAGAAACTACCAGCAATACCCTTGGCAATGTTTCTCTTGATCCGGGTAATTCCGGTATCATGCTTCTGGGCTTCTATGATATGATCCACAAGAGTCGGTTTTGCCACCAAAGTTGAAAGGAATCCGTGAGGGGCAATGTGAAGGTTAAGCTTACATAATTCCTCATGGAGAAGTGGTTGGCCCTGCTGCAACATGAGATTGTTGCAATAGGATTTACGACTTAGCGCATCAGCCATGACATTGCCCTTGCTCGGGGTGTAGGTAATCCCTATGTCGTAATCGGAGATCAACTCCAACCAATGTCTTTGCCTATGGTTCAAATCTGGTTGGGTGAAGATATACTTGAGACTCTGGTGATTGGTGTAGATCTCGCAACGATTACCAAGGAGGTAATGCCGCCAGGTCTTAAGTGCATAGACTACGGCTGCAAGCTCTAGATCATGTGTAGGATAATTCTCCTCATGTGGATGCAACTGTCGAGATGCATAGGCAATCACGCGACGATCCTGCATAAGGATGCAACCTAGTCCCTGTCGTGAGGCATCACAGTAGATAACAAAGTCCTTAGTGAAATCCGGTGGCACAAGTATGGGAGCAGAAGTCAGGCGTCTTTTCAGTTCCTGAAAACTGTGCTCACACTGTGGGGACCACTCAAACTTTTTATCCTTCTTGAGAAGTTCCGTGAGAGGTTTGGCCACTTTAGAGAAGTTCTCAACAAAGCGGCGACAATAACTGGCTAGACCAAGGAAACTCCTAACTTGTTTAACTGTTTCAGGCGGAGTCCAATCAAGAACGGCCTGAACTCTCTCGGGGTTGACAGCAATGCCCCTGCCAGAAATTACATGGCCGAGATAGGTCACTTCTGGCAACCAAAATTCGCACTTGGAGAACTTGGCATAAAGGCGGTGCTCTCTGAGTTTTTCTAGAACAAGTCTAAGATGTTTGGCATGCTCTTCCTCGTTTTTCGAGTAAATAAGAATATCATCGAGGTAAACCACGACGAACTTATCTAAGTACTCCATGAAGATCGAGTTCATCAAGCGGGAGAAGGTGGCTGGAGCATTTGTTAAACCGAAGGACATGACGGTGTACTCGTACTGACCATAACGAGTGACGAAAGCCGTCTTGGGGATGTCCCCATTTCTAATCTTGATTTGATGGTATCCTAACCTCAAATCCATCTTGGAGAAGACTGAGGATCCAGCGAGCTGATCATACAGGTCGTTGATCCTGGGAAGCGGATACTTGTTCTTTACCGTGACCAGATTAACGGGACGATAATCTACAACCATCCGATCCGTACCATCCTTCTTCTTAACAAAGAGGACGGGGCAAGCCCAGGGAGAAGAACTAGGATGGATGAAACCCTTTTGCAAGGACTCATCAAGTTGTTTCTTAAGCTCGGCTAGTTCTAAGGGTGCCATTTTGTAGGGTCTCCTAGAGATTGGAGCGGTTCCTGGGATAAGATCTATAACAAACTCTACATCTCGGTCGGGTGGAACACCTGGCAGTTCCTCTGGGAAGACATCCGGAAAGTCACGGACTACCGGAACATCTTTAAGATCTGGAAGAGGGCTGGCATTAAGAGAATAGAGTTGACGCTTTGCAACTCTAGTGGTGACGGTGACTATCTTGCCAGACGGGTGTGTAAGCTGAACAGACCTAGTGAAGCAATCAATCTTGGCATGATGAGCTGTCATCCAGTCCATACCCAAGATGATATTAATATCTGATGACTTGAGGGCTACAAGTGATGCAAGGAACACAAGTCTGTCGACAAGGATTTCATTACCATGGCTTACACTAGAAGTTTGCCATTTGGATCCAGGAGTTTGAATGAGCAGTGGGGAGGGCATATCACAAAATGACATGTCGTGTAAGCGGGCATAACTTTCGGAAATGAAAGAATGAGAAGCTCCAGTATCGAATAGAACCGATGCCGGATGACAATTGACAAGAAGTGTACCAAGAACGATATTTGGATCATCATGAGCGTCATTGGCTGAGACGTGATGCACACGTCCATGTTCGATGGGAGCTGACTTAACACTGATCATCTTGCGTGATGATTTATCACGTCTAACAGACTTCGCGGACTGGGATGGAGCAACACGGGTCTGAGTGCAAATACGGGCAATGTGGCCCGTCTCTCCGCACTTGTAACAAATCCTGGGATTAGGACGTGGACCCGTATTGACAAACGGTCCATCAATAGACCTGGGTGGAGCAAACTGCTGAACTGGAAGAGGTACCACACGAGATGGCCTCGAAGGATAGATGGGTGGAAGAACAGAGTTCGGAACCCAAATCCGGCGCTTCTGAGAACTAGTACCGGAGGAAGATCCCAAATCAAGGGTGTGCTTACGAGACTCATCGTAAGTGAGCTGAGCTGTCTCTGCGTTGATGGCCTTGTTCACAAGAGCCTGGAATGTGTTGCAATGATGCAAGTGGAGATCACGACGCAGTTTGGGGTTGAGACCCTTCCGGAACCTAGCCTGCTTCTTGGCGTCCGTGGACACTTCTTCTGTAGCATAGCGGGCGAGGTTCTCAAACTCTCGACTATAAGCATCAACAGCCATCTTGGCCTGTGTAAGACTACAGAACTCTTCTCTCTTACGATCGATAAGGGTTTGAGGGATATGATGCTCATGAAAAGTCTCGGTGAAATCTCTCCAGGTGGAAATCTGGCCAGCTGGAATCATGGCCTCATAGTTCTGCCACCAAAGACTAGCAGGACCTTCCAGGTGATAAGTGGCATAGATGACTTTATCATCTTCAGCTACGTTCGCAGAACGCAGCTTGTGAGTGATACTACGGAGCCAGTCATCTGCATCGAGTGGCTCAATGGAATGATGAAAGGTGGGTGGTTTCAGACGAATGAAGTCATGGATGGTTGTTGATTCCTTGCACTGTTGTGCGGTGTTCTCCTCAATACGTGCCAACAGACGGTTAGACTCATGCTTGTTTCTCTCCATCTCTATCATTAACTCTGCCAACGAAGGCTGGTCGGGAGGATCCTCCTCATCCCTACCATCTCAGTGGTTCTGTCTACGAGCAGCTGAGCTTCGCTTAACTGAAGGCATCCTGAGAAGCGAAACCGAAGACGGAAACATCAACAACTATAGGAAGCATAAGGTAGAACAAGAAATTAGTATCTCTCGAACTACTAGGATAATTCCGGCAGCATAACGGCAGTAAAATGCTCAGAATGAGACATCCTGCTAACAAAGGGTAGTTCAACATCTCAACATCATCACTCAAGGTACTGTGATAGTACTAAAACAACTTCACCGGAGGAACTTGAGAACAGGAGTAGGACTCTAATCAACCAATCCTAAGGGACTACGGAGTAGTAACTCGTGATCCTGATAGACGGAAGAGAAAGCCTAGTTCCTTAACCCCGTAGGAAAGGTAGGATGACTCAGATAAGAAGACATGAGGTATAAGGAGTAAAAAGAGCCTTACGTTCCCTTCCACAATCAATTCCCTTATATAACTAAAGAATTTCCGGACTCAACATCGACCAGTTTGGCTTGGTAATCCTACAGGCAGTCAGGCTCTGATACCAACGCTGTCGGGACCCCGATCCTAAGTCACACCCATCTAGCATGTAACACACCATATCACTTTGCGGCCTCACGCACGGTATCCCCACGGGTGCCACCTTACCTGGCCCGGGACCGTTCGCGCATTTTGGCTCACGTATATGATAGTGTCGCTAGCATCCATATGACAGAGAACCCGGGCCGACATGACCAGTTATAAACCAAAAGTGGCACTAAATTACAGAGACAGGCATTCATGACCCAGCAACGAACGTGTCGGTCATCAATGTATGAACCCAAGTCGTAGCAAGCTACAAGGACTTAAAGGAACAACGCGTGACATTTCCCCTAAGGGACAGACACAGGAACGAAGAAGGACATATGCCGGTCAGCCTAAGTGATCCGGAGGAGTAGCAAACTACCAAGGCTCAGTGGAAGCACTAGGAGACATTTCCCTGTAAGATAGGCTACCAAGGGTAAACAACTAGGTGTCGGATCCCACACATACCAAGCATTTCAATAACATACACACAATATGCTCAATATGTGCAAATACAACATGGCATCACAACAAGACTCTAATAAACAAAGTATTTATTCATTAGGCTCCGAGGAGCCAAGTATTACAAACATGGGTCTCACGACCCAACATTCAGAGCATACAAGCAACAAGAGGAAGCACTACATGTCTGAGTACAGACATCTACGAATGAAAAAGGCTGAAGAGCCTGACTATCTACAACACTCGTCCAAGATCGTAGCTGAGGTACAAGCTACTTGTCGAAGTCCAAGCGGAACTACTAGTGAGACATCAATCCTATCTGCAAAACATAAATTAAGCAAACATGAGTACAAAGGTACTCAGCAAGACTTACATCAGATCCTATCATACATGCACTTGTATCAAGAAGGCAAAGTGGGGTTTAGTTGTAGCAAGCCAGCTTTGACTCAGTGGCTATCCTATTCTACAATTGCTGGTAACTCTTTTGAGGTGGCGCACATGAGTCCACTAAGCACCACACAATACACCACTATGGATTCATCCCCGTCTCCCTACGAGAAGGCCATCCATAGCACTCACACTTGTCTTGAGTATTTTAGAGTATCCACTTCAAGTTGTCTATGTACCACGTAAGCATCCAAGATGTCCATATCCGCGGACCCGGCTATTCGAATAGATCATGTTAACCCTGCAGGGGTGTACTTCTTCACACACGCTCGCCACTTACCGCCATGTACACGTCGTGTATCTCGACAACCTTCAAGCGGAAGCCTGGCGAGGGTGTCGGCCACGACCTGACTAACCACACAAGTCTCTCGTCCACGTTTATCGCCTATTCGGGTTCCATCCGCAAGGGAGTCCGGCCGAGGTTTCCATCACGGCCCCAAACGATGTGTACAGGGTTCCCGAGCCCACCATCCGGGTGCCACTCGGCGGGCCACGTGTGCCTAGTCTGTCCCAAGCCCACCCTATCGGGTGCCACCTGGTAGAGAAATAACACTACCTATAAACACCAGAAACTAGTTGCAACTCCTGGACAGAGATCATGTTGATTAATAAGTCGAGAGGGGCACTTAACCATTCCAATGCGTGGTAGTAGCTGGTCATTGGACAACATACACAGAACTCAGTTCTTAGGGACGGTTCCAGTGAGACAACCCACCATGTACTCCTACATGGCCTCTCACCACTACCTTTACCAAATCGTGTTCACACACTTAACCCTCAGCATCAGAACATATCATTGTACTCCAATTCATTCCCGATGAATCGGACCTGACACACCCTAAGCAATAGCAAGCAAGGCATGGTAAGATCACAACATGGCTTCAATCAACTTCTACACATGCTAGTGGGTTTCAACTATTACTGTGGAATGACAGGTCATGCAGAGGAATGGGTTCAACTACCGTAGCATAAAGTAGCAGTTGAAGTCGCTGTTGTCCTAATGCAATAACAGGGAGCAGGAGCGAGAGAGTAGGATTGTATCGGAATGAACAAAGGGGTTTGCTTGCCTGGTAAAACAACGTGCAGAGCACTGCTCCTCTGACAGGTACTCTGGATCGGTCTCCGGAGCTGGACCTATCGAGAAGAATGGTGCCGACAATCAAACACAAGCATATGCAACAATATGATGCATGAATATGGCATGAAGTTATGATGCTGTTTGAGCTAGTGCAACTAGCATTTTGTTTGGTTGAATTCCATTTGAACCAAGGGTTCAAATGCAACTCTAAGAATAAACATTTTAAATGCCATTTATGTGTTTTCATAAAAACAGTAGGTATAACTTCATTTGTCATGCATGAAAATGGTACAGATGGATAGCTTGAATTTTTCTGATAATTTTTCATATATAAATTATTTCATTCTGAGCTACGGTTGAATTTCTGTGATTTTTGAAGTTTAAACCAATTTCTGAAATAAATAAATCATTTAAGATTATTTAAATTCCAGAATTGGAATACTGCGTCAGCATGACCCAAGCATGACGTCAGCAGGTCAAAGGGCTGGTCCAGAGTCAAACCTGACAGTGGGTCCCACTAGTCAGTCTCTCAGCACTTAACTAAAAGTTTAAAACTAAACTAAACAGACACGGGGCCCACATGTTAGTGTCTAATTAGATTAATGACAGCAATTAAAACTTAATTAAAACCCTAAACTAAAATTAGTCAGGGCTGGCCCCACATGTCATTGACTCAGGGGGAGTCAAACCCGGTGGGCTTGGGTCAAACCCACCAGCGGTTAGCGGCCGGCGAGGTCGAACGCGGCGGAGGGCGTCGGAAAACCGCCTCCGACGACCATTCGAGCGGCGGAGGGCACCTACAGGATGCGCAGGCTCTTGCGCATCCAACGCACTAGGCGGCAGCAGCTGGGGTGGCCGGAATCGTCGCCGGCATCGAGCCCGGCGGCGGCCGGAGTTCGGGCACCGACAGTTTAGGTGCTACGGTGCACGAGAAGGCGAGGGAGTGGGTGTGTTAGGCTCCTGGGGGCTTCCAGAGCACGATGACGCGCTCCGTTGTGAGCTCGTGCGGCTGTGGCCACGGCTACACCATGGCCGGCGGCGAGAAGCTCTCGGCCGCGGGAGGAAACGAAGCTAGGGGACAGGCGCGAGCACGAGAGAAGGGGGAAAGGAAGAGGAGCTCACGGCGATCTCGATGGCGTCGTCAGCGAGCTCGGGGACGCATCGGAGCGGGCGCACGATCGCCGGCGATGTCCACGACCGCAGGTTGAAGACGAGGTCGACGACGGCACTCCAGGGGCTTCTGACGTCGGGTAGCTCGGCGAGGAGAAGGAGAGGAACGAGGCGGAGCCACTGGGCACTCCGGCGAGGCGAGAGGTGGACGGTGGCCACGGCTATGGGAACGGCGGCGACGGTGGCGTTCGGGCGCTCGCAAGGGAGAGCGCCAGGAGAGGGGGGGAAGAGACCGAGGGGGGTGAGAGGGTCCAGGGGGTGCGTGGCGTCGTCCAGAGGCAACCAGGCGCGTCGGGCAGCGGCGGAAGCAGGAGGTGGCCGTGGCGTGTGGCCGTGGGCGCCGGGCACGCGCTCGTCCTCCTGGCAAGGAGGAAGATGACAGGGAGGGATGTGGTGGTGGGCTGGGCCAGCTCCTGGGCCGCGCTGGACTGGACAGGCAGCAGGTGAGTGGCCCAGGTAAGAGACTCTCTTTCTCTTTTAATTTAGTTTCTATTTTCTATTTTCTACAATTATGTTTTGATTTAGTTTCTAAACTAAATCAATTATTTTCTTCTGACATTATTATTTTGCAGGGACCTAGGAATTAATCCAAGCCCCTCAAAATAAAGAATCAGAATTTTGGACATATATAAAATATATAATATATATATATATATATCCAATGCAAATAACTATTGCATTAATTCCAAATGCCGAAAACAAATACTTATGAGCTCCTAATAATATTGGTTTGATTTTTATCTCTAACCAATATTTTCAGAGGGCCACATGAACATTTTCTTGGACCTTTTTGGAGCAATTTTTATTTGGGTCATTTTCAAAAAGGGTTTCTGAGGGTTTCGCAAGTCCTCAATTCAATTTCATTTGAAATTTAAACATGATGCAAACCACAAGACTAACCTAGTGCATACGTGTACTAGGGTTGTGACAACTCGCCTCCACTCGAAAGAATCTCGTCCCGAGATTCAGGAGTAGGCGGAAAGAAGGTGGGGTACTCCAGTCGGAGACGATCTTCTCGCTCCCAATTAGCTTCTCTCTCGGAATGATGAGACCACTGAACCTTGAGAAACTTGATGTTATGACGTCGAGTGACATGCTCTGCTTGATCCAGAATGCGAATGGGATACTCTCGATATGTGAGGTTATCTTGGAGATCAAGCGTTTCGTGGTCCACTCCGCGGATGGGATCCGAGAAGCAACGCCTGAGTTGAGAGACGCGGAAGACATCATGAACTCGAGAAATATGTGGGGGTAGTTCCAATTGGTAGGCAACCTCTCCTCGTTTAGCAAGAATGTGCAAAGACCAATGTAACGAGGAGCCAACTTGCCCTTGATACCAAAACGATGGGTAACCTTCAAAGGAGTAACCCGAAGATAAGCTTTGTCACCAACCTCATAAGCCACTTCCTTATGATGACGATCATACTGGCTCTTTTGATGAGACTGGGCTGTTTTCAAATTCTCACGAATGATACGAACTTGCTCTTCTGCTTCCTGGATCATATCCGGTTCAAAGAATTGTCTTTCACCGGTTTCTGACCAGTTCAAAGGTGTTCGACATCTTCGTCCATAGAGTATCTCAAAAGGAGCTTGCTTGAGACTGGATTGATAGCTATTGTTATAAGCAAACTCGGCGAAAGGAAGACATTTCTCCCAATCCATACCGAATGAGATAACGCAAGCTCTAAGCATGTCTTCGAGAATTTGGTTAACCCATTCCACTTGACCACTTGACTGAGGGTGGAAAGCGGTACTGAAAGAAAGATGGGTGCCCATGGCAGTCTGGAAACTCTCCCAGAAATGAGAAGTGAAAAGACTACCACGGTCTGAATTGATCTCTAGTGGAACACCATGAAGTGACACTATTCGAGAAATATACAAGTCAGCAAGCTGACTAGCAGTGATACTCTCTCGAACAGGTAGGAAGTGAGCCACTTTGGAGAGACGATCAATGACTACAAGGATAACAGTATTCCCTCTCTTGGTCCTGGGAAAGCCGGTGATGAAGTCCATACCAACTTTATCCCATTTCCACTCAGGAATAGCTAGAGGCTGAAGGGTGCCAGCAGGTCTTTGATGTTCTGCCTTAACGCATCGACAAACGTCACATTTAGCAATGAACTCAGCAATTTCTCTCTTCATCCTAGTCCACCAGAACCTCTGGCGTAGGTCCTGATACATCTTAGTACTACCGGGATGAATCGTGAGAGGAGATTCATGAGCCTCTTTAAGGATCAATTGTCGCAGATGTTGATTCTCGAAGAAAACAGCACCTCGATCATCCATAGAGAAACATCCACCAACTCCCCTTTTAATGTTTCTCTTGATGCGGACAACACCCCAATCAAACTTCTGGTCAGAAATGATCTGATCCTCAAGGGTAGGTTTCGCCACCAAGGTAGAAAGGAATCCGCGAGGAGCAATGTGAAGGTTAAGCTTACATAGTTCCTCATGGAGAAGTGGTTGGCCCTGCTGCAACATGAGATTGTTGCAATAGGTCTTACGACTTAGCGCATCAGCCATGACATTTCCCTTGCCTGGGGTGTAGGTAATTCCTATGTCGTAATCTGAGATCAACTCCAACCAACGTCTTTGCCTAAGGTTCAAATATGGTTGGGTGAAGATATACTTGAGACTCTGGTGATCGGTGTAGAACTCGCAATGATTACCAAGGAGGTAATGCCGCCAGGTCTTAAGTGCATAGACTACAACTGCAAGCTCTAGATCATGTGTAGGATAATTCTCCTCATGTGGATGCAACTGTCGAGATGCATAGGCAATCACACGACGATCCTGCATAAGAATGCAACCTAGTCCCTATCGTGAGGCATCACAGTAGATAACAAAGTCCTTAGTGAAATCCGGTGGCACAAGTATGGGAGCAGAGGTCAGGCGTCTTTTCAGTTCCTGAAAACTGTGCTCACACTGTGGGGACCACTCAAACTTTTTATCTTTCTTGAGAAGTTCCGTGAGAGGTTTGGCCACTTTCGAGAAATTTTCAACAAAGCGGCGACAATAGCTGGCTAGACCAAGGAAACTCCTAACTTGTTTAACTGTTTCAGGCGGAGTCCAATCAAGAACGGCCTGAACTCTCTCAGGATTGACAGCAATGCCCTTACCTGAGATTACGTGGCCGAGATAGGTCACTTCTGGCAACCAAAATTCGCACTTGGAGAACTTGGCATAAAGGCGGTGCTCTCTGAGTTTTTCTAGAACAAGTCTAAGATGTTCGGCATGCTCTTCCTCGTTCTTCGAGTAAATAAGAATATCATCGAGGTAAACCACGACGAACTTATCCAAATACTCCATGAAGATCGAGTTCATCAAGCGGGAGAAAGTAGCTGGAGCATTGGTTAGACCGAAAGACATGACGGTGTACTCGTACTGGCCATAACGAGTGACAAAAGCCGTCTTAGGAATGTCTCCGTTTCTAATTTTGATTTGATGGTAGCCTAACCTCAAATCCATTTTGGAGAAGACTGAGGATCCAGCGAGCTGATCATACAGGTCGTTGATCCTGGGGAGCGGATACTTGTTCTTTATCGTGACCAAATTAACGGGACGATAATCTACAACCATCCGTTCCGTGCCATCCTTCTTCTTGACGAAGAGGACGGGACAAGCCCAAGGAGAAGAACTAGGACGAATAAAACCCTTTTGCAAGGACTCATCAAGTTGTTTCTTAAGCTCAGCTAGTTCTAGGGGTGCCATCTTGTAAGGTCTCCTAGAAATTGGAACAGTTCCTGGGATAAGATCTATGACGAACTCTACATCCCTATCAGGTGGAACACCTGGTAGTTCTTCTGGAAAGACATCCGGAAAGTCTCGGACTACCGGAATATCTTCAAGGTCTGGAAGGGGGCTGGCATTAAGAGAATAGAGTTGACGCTTTGCAACTCTAGTGGAGACAGTGACTATCTTGCCAGATTGGTGTGTAAGCTGAACAGACCTAGTGTAACAATCGATCTTGGCATGATGATCTGTCATCCAGTCCATACCCATGATGATGTTAATATCTGAAGACTTGAGGGCTATGAGTGAGGCAAGGAATACAAGTCTGTCAACAAGGATTCCATTACCATGGCTTATTCTGGTAGTTTGCCATCTAGACCCCGGGGTTTGGATTTCGAGCGGAGTTGGCATGTCACAAAATGACATGTCATTCAAACGAGCATAGCCTTCAGAGATGAAGGAGTGAGATGCTCCGGTATCGAACAGAACCGAAGCCGGATGGCAATTGACAAGGAGTGTACCAAGAACGACATTTGGATCATCATGAGCGTCTTTAGCTGAGACGTGATGCACACGTCCATGTTTAGTGGGAGCTGGATTGGCACTGATCGTCTTGCGTGGTGGCTTACTACGAAGAACGGACTTCTCAGGCTGGGGTGGAACAAGACTGGCCTGAGAACAGTCACGTGCATAGTGTCCTGGCTTTCCGCATGTAAAGCAAGTCCCTGAGGTAGGTCGTGGACCCGCATTGACTAGCGGTTCGCCAATAGGCTTGGGTGGAACATAAGACTGAGCTGGATGAGGTACCACACAAGATGGCCTCGGAGGATAAGTGGGTGGAAGAACAGAGTACGGAACCCAAATCCGGCGCTTCTGGGAACTAGTACCGGAGGAAGATCCCAAATCAAAGGTGTGCTTACGAGACTCCTCGTAAGTGAGTTGAGTTGTCTCTGCATTGATGGCCTTGTTCACAAGAGCCTGAAATGTGTTGCAATGATGCAAGTGGAGATCACGACGCAGTTTGGGGTTGATACCCTTCCGGAACCTAGCCTGCTTCTTGGCGTCCGTGGACAGTTCTTCTGTAGCATAGCGGGCGAGGTTCTCAAACTCTCGACTATAAGCATCAACAGCCATCTTAGCCTGTGTAAGACTACAGAACTCTTCTCTCTTACGATCGATAAGGGCTTGAGGGATATGATGCTCACGAAAAGCCTCGGTGAAATCTCTCCAGGTAGGAATCTGGCCAGCTGGAATCATGGCCTCATAGTTCTGCCACCAAAGACTAGCTGGACCTTCCAGGTGATTAGTGGCATAGATGACCTTGTCATCTTCAGCTAAGTTTGCAGAACGCAGCTTGTGAGTGATACTACGGAGCCAGTCATCTACGTCGAGTGGCTCAATGGAATGATGGAAGGTGGGTGGTTTCAGACAAATGAAGTCATGGATGGTTGCTGATTCCTTGCACTGATGTGCGGTGTTCTCCTCAGTACGTGCCAACAAGCGATTAGACTCACGCTTGTTTCTCTCCATCTCTAACATTAACTCCACCAATGAAGGCTGGTCGGAAGGATCCTCCTCATCCCTACCACCTCCGGGGTTCTGTCTACGAGCAGCTAAGCTTCGCTTAACTGAAGACATCCTGAGAAGCGAAACCGAAGGCGGAAACATCAACAACTATAGGATGCATAAGGTAGAACAAGAAATTAGTATCTCTCGAACTACTAGGATAATTCCGGCAGCATAACGGCAGTAAAATGCTCAGAATGAGACATCCTGCTAACAAAGGGTAGTTCAACATCTCAACATCATCACTCAAGGTACTGTGATAGTACTAAACAAACTATACTGAAAGAACTAGAACACGGGAGTAGGACTCTGATCAACCAATCCTAAGGGACTACGGAGTAGTAACTCGTGATCCTGATAGACGGAAGAGAAAGCCTAGTTCCTTAACCCCGTAGGAAAAGTAAGATGACTCAGATCAGAAGACACGAGGTAAAGGAGTAAAAAGAGCCTTACGTTCCCTTCCACAATCAATTCCCTTATATAACTAAGGAATTTCTAGACTCAACTTCGACCATTTTGGCTTGGTAATCCTACAGGCAGTCAGGCTCTGATACCAACGATGTCGGGACCCCGATCCTAAGTCACACCGGTCTAGCATGTAACACACCATATCACTTTGCGGCCTCACGCACGGTATCCCCACGGGTGCCACCTTACCTGGCCCGAGACCGTTTGTGCATTTTGGCTCACGTATATGATAGTCTCGCTAGCACCCATATGACAGAGAACCCGGGCCGACATGACCAGTTATAAACAAAAAGTGGCACTAAATTACAGAGACAGGCATACATGACCCAGCAACGAACGTGTCGGTCATCAACGTATGAACCCAAGTCGTAGCAAGCTACAAGGACTTGAAGGAACAACGCGTGACATTTCCCCTAAGGGACAGACACAGGAACGAAGAAGGACACATGCCGGTCAGCCTAAGTGTCCCGGAGCAGTAGCAGGCTACCAAGGCTCAGTGGAAACACTAGGAGACATTTCCCTGTGAGATAGACTACCAAGGGTATACAACTTGGTGTCGGATCCCACACATACCAAGCATTTCAATAACATACACACAATATGCTCAATATGTGCAAATACAACATGGCATCACAACAAGACTCTAATCAACAAGTATTTATTCATTAGGCTCCGAGGAGCCAGATATTACAAACATGAGTCTCATGACCCAACATTCAGAGCATACAAGCAACAAGCGGAAGTACAACATGTCTGAGTACAGACATCTACAAATGAAAAAGGCTGAAGAGCCTGACTATCTACAACACTCATCCAAGAACATAGCTGAGGTACAAGCTACTTGTCGAAGTCCAAGCGGAACTACTAGTGAGACATCAATCTCACCTGCAAAACATAATTTAAGCAAACATGAGTACAAAGGTACTCAGCAAGACTTACATCATATCCTATCATACATGCACTTGTATCAAGATGGCAAAGTGGGGTTTAGTTGCAGCAAGCCAGCTTTGACTCAGTGGCTATCCTATTCTACGATTGCTGGTAACTCTTTTGAGGTGGCGCACACGAGTCCACTAAGAACCACACAATACACCACTATGGATTCATCCCCGTCTCCCTACGAGAAGGCCATCCATAGCACTCACACTTGTCTTGAGTATTTTAGAGTATCCACTTCAAGTTGTCTATGTACCACGTAAGCATCCAAGAAGTCCATATCCGCGGACCCGGCTATTCGAATAGATCATGTTAACCCTGCAGGGGTGTACTTCTTCACACACGCTCTCGCCACTTACCGCCATGTACACGTCGTGTATCTCGGCAACCTTCAAGCGGAAGCCTGGCGAGGGTGTCGGCCACGACCTGACTAACCACACGAGTCTCTCGTCCACGTTTATCGCCTATTCGGGTTCCATCCGCAAGGGAGTCCGACCGAGGTTTCCATCACGGCCCCAAACGATGTGTACAGGGTTCCCGAGCCGACCATCCGGGTGCCACTCGGTACACCGGGCCACGTGTGCCTAGTCTGTCCCAAGCCCACCCTGCCGGGTGCCACCTGGTACAGAAATAACACTACCTACAAACACCAGAAAGTAGTTGCAACTCCTGGACAGAGATCATGTTGATTAATAAGTCGAGAGGGGCACTTAAGCATTCCAATGCGTGGTAGTAGCTGGTCATTGGACAACATACACAGAACTCAGTTCTTAGGGACGGTTCCAGTGAGACAACCCACCATGTACTCCTACATGGCCTCTCACCACTACCTTTACCAAATTGTGTTCACACACTTAACCCTCAGCATCAGAACATATCATTGTACTCCAATTCATTCCCGATGAATCGGACCTGACACACTCTAAGCAATAGCAAGCAAGGCATGGTAAGATCACAACATGGCTTCAATCAACTCCTACACATGCTAGTGGGTTTGAACTATTTACTGTGGAATGACAGGTCATGTAGAGGAATGGTTCAACTACCGTAGCATAAAGTAGGAGTTGAAGTCGCTGTTGTCCTAATGCAATAATAGGGAGTAGGAGCGAGAGAGTAGGATTGCATCGGAATGAACAAAGGGGTTTGCTTGCCTGGTAAAACAACGTGCAGAGCACTGCTCCTCTGACAGGTACTCTGGATCGGTCTCCGGAGCTGGACCTATCGAGAAGAACGGTGCCGACAATCAAACACAAGCATATGCAACAATATGATGCATGAATATGGCATGAAGTTATGATGTTGTTTGAGCTAGTGCAACTAGCATTTTGTTTGGTTGAATTCCATTTGAACCAAGGGTTCAAATGCAACTCTAAGAATAAACATTTTAAATGCCATTTATGTGTTTTCATAAAAACAGTAGGTATAACTTCATTTGTCATGCATGAAAATGGTACAGATGGATAGCTTGAATTTTTCTGATAATTTTTCATATATAAATTATTTCATTCTGAGCTACGGTTAAATTTCTGTGATTTTTTGAAGTTTAAACCAATTTCTGAAATAAATAAATCATTTAAGATTATTTAAATTCCAGAATTGGAATACTGCGTCAGCATGACCCAAGCATGACGTCAGCAGGTCAAAGGGCTGGTCCAGAGTCAAACCTGACAGTGGGTCCCACTGGTCAGTCTCTCAGGACTTAACTAAAAGTTCAAAACTAAACTAAATAGACACGGGGCCCACATGTCAGTGTCTAATTAGATTAATGACATCAATTAAAACTTAATTAAAACCCTAAACTAAAATTAGTCAGGGCTGGCCCCACATGTCATTGACTCAGGGGGAGTCAAACCCGGTGGGCTTGGGTCAAACCCACCGGCGGTTAGCCGCCGGCGAGGCCGAAGGCGGCGGAGGGCACCTACAGGATGCGCAGGTTCTTGCGCATCCAACGCACTAGGCGGCAGCAGCTGGGGTGGCCGGAACTCGTCGCCGGCGTCTAGCCCGGCGGCGGCCGGAGTTCGGGCACCGACGGTTTAGGTGCTACGGTGCACGAGAAGGCGACGGAGTGGGTGCGTTAGGCTCCTGGGGGCTTCCATAGCACGATGACACGCTCCGTTGTGAGCTCGTGTGGCTGTGGCCACGGCTACACCATGGCCGGCGGCGAGAAGCTCTCGGCCGTGGGAGGAAACGAAGCTAGGGGACAGGCGCGAGCATGAGAGAAGGGGGGAAATGAAGAGGAGCTCACGGCGATCTCGATGGCGTCGTCAGCGACCTCGGGGACGCGTCGGAGCGGGCGCACGGTCGCCGGCGATCTCCACGGCCGCAGGTTGAAGACGAGGTCGACGACGGCGCTCCAGGGGCTTCTGACGTCGGGCAGCTCGGCGAGGAGAAGGAGAGGAACGAGGCGGAGCTACTGGGCACTCCGGCGAGGCGAGAGGTGGACGGTGGCCACGGCTATGGGAACGGCGGCGACAGTGGCGTTCGGGCGTTCGCAAGGGAGAGCACCAGGAGAGGGGGGAAGAGACCGAGGGGGGTGAGAGGGTCCAGGGGGGTGCGTGGCGTCGTCCAGAGGCAACCAGGCGCGTCGGGCAGCGGCGGAAGCAGGAGGTGGCCGTGGCGTGTGGCCGCGGGCGCCGGGCACGCGCTCGTCCTCCTGGCAAGGAGGAAGATGACAGGGAGGGATGTGGTGGTGGGCTGGGCCAGCTCCTGGGCTGCGCTGGACTGGACAGGCAGCAGGTGAGTGGCCCAGGTAAGAGACTCTCTTTCTCTTTTAATTTAGTTTCTGTTTTCTATTTTCTGCAATTATATTTTGATTTAGTTTCTAAACTAAATCAATTATTTTCTTCTGACATTATTATCTTGCAGGGACCTAGGAATTAATCCAAGCCCCTCTAAACAAAGAATCAGAATTTTGGACATATATAAAATATATAATATATATATATCCAATGCAAATAACTATTGCATTAATTCCAAATGCCCAAAACAAATACTTATGAGCTCCTAATAATATTGGTTTGATTTTTATCTCTAACCAATATTTTCACAGGTCCACATGAACATTTTCTTGGACCTTTTTGGAGCAATTTTTATTTGGGTCATTTTCAAAAAGGGTTTCTGAGGGTTTCACAAGTCCTCAATTCAATTTCATTTGAAATTTAAACATGATGCAAACCACAAGACTAACCTAGTGCATACCAGTCCTAGGGTTGTGACATTCTTGCGGCCCGAACCTGGGTAAATGATCATTCTACTGACTCTTAGACCTGCTCTTTGCACAACCTCGCGCTCGCCAACCGTAGAAGGGATTCCAGTCATCCCATAGGTGTCATTCCCACCGACACCCGGGGACGACTCGAGATGCTAGGGGAGGCGCGGATCGACGACGAGCTCCGGTGCGTCCGACGGTGGGGGAAGATGGTGGTGGAGCGAGTGCTGCTGTGCTCCCCGACTCCAGGCACTTGGTGTAGATGGTGGAATAAGACGCCGACGAGGTGAATGGATAGGGAGGCGTGACGCGGGACGAAGGTGGGTGCGGCTACGCTGTAGTCATGGCGACGGTGGCTCGGTCTCTCGCGAGGGTAGAAGAAGTGGCGCGAGGAATGAAGGGGGAAGTGGGTAGGGTTTGCCCGGGGCTCGGGGAAGACCTTATATGTGTCGGGGAGCCACGGGGTGGACGCCGTGTGGCCATCTACAGCCATGGACGAGGCTCGCGCGTCCACGACGCTCTTGGTGAGTAGTAGGAAGGAGGAGGTGGTGAGGTGGGCTGGGCTCCCACTGTTGACCTAGAGCCCAGTCCACCAGTAGTTTAGGTCTTTTGCTTTTTTGTTTTAATTAATTGTTTCCTACTTTGCATTTTATTTGAAAAGGCCAATTTTAAATGTTGCTAGACCACTAAATAAATTTCCAGGGGCACTTTGGGAATCCAAAAGAGGTTGGTTCCAACATGAAAAATATTCAAAGATTATTTTCCACACTTTGAACATTTTATTTCGCATGTTTGAGGAATTTGAAATTCACTTGTCATTTGAGTTTGAAATTCACTGGAATTTGAAATGAGAAAATGACCAAAGTGATGAAGTATTGTTTTATCAAAATGATTAACTTAAACCCAAGGGTTACTGTAGCATCATTACACCGGGGTCTTACAACTCTCCTCCTCTAAAAGAAATTCCTGTCTTGAGAATTAAGAGGTAGAAGGAAAAAGGTCGGGATACTCTGCCCGAAGGTTATCCTCGTGTTCCCAAGTGGCTTCATCTTCAAAATGATTTGACCACTGCACCTTGAGGAATGCGGATCGGATGCTCTTTGTATGTGAGATCATCTTGAACTTCAATCAATTCCGGATCCACTTCACGTTCCATATCCTTGAAGCTACGACGAAGTTGTGACACGTGGAAGACATCATGGACATGAGAGAACTGTGTTGACAACTCTAGTTGATAAGCTACCAGTCCACGACGGGCGAGAATGCGAAAGGGACCAATGTAGCATCGAGCTGGCTTGCCCTTGACTCCGAACCGATGAGTTCCTCTCAAAGGAGTGACACACAAATAAGATTGTTCACCAGGTTGATAAGTTGAACCCCAGTGTTTACGGTCATAGTTCCTCTTCTGGCGGGACTGGGCCGCCTTGAGATTACCCTGGATAATGTGAACCTGCTCTTCAGCTTGTTGAATAATGTCTGGACCAATGAGCGTCCGTTCCCTAGTTTCTGACCAATTCAAAGGGGTTCGGCACTTACGTCCATAAAGCACTTCGAATGGTGCCATCTTCAAGCTGGCTTGATAACTGTTATTATAAGAGAACTCCGCATAAGGGAGAGATTCTTCCCACTTCTTGCCGAAAGAAATAACGCAAGCCCGAAGCATGTCTTCAAGAATTTGACTGACTCGCTCGACTTAGCCTTGGGATTGGGGATGATAAGCAGTGCTCCAGGTTATGTGAGTTCCCATGGCCTCTTGGAAACTATCCTAGAACTTTGAAGTGAAAATACTACCACGTTCTGAACTGATCTCTTTCGGAATGCTGTGGAGTGACACAATTATGGAGAGATACAAGTTTCCTAATTAACTAGCAGTGATTGTCTACTTGACTGGCAGAAAGTTAGCAACCTTCGAGAATTGGTTGATGACGACAAAGATAGCATCATGACCTTTCTGAGACTTGGGAAGTCAAGTGAAGAAATCCATTTGGATCTTATCCCACTTCCATTCAGGAATCAGAAGCGGCTGAAGAAGTCCAGCCAGTTTCTGATGTTCTGCTTTGACGCGACGGCAAACGTCACATTCTTCATTATACTGAGCAATGTTTTGCTTCATGTTAGACCACCAGTACTCCTGACGGATGTCTAGATACATCTTAGTACTTCCCAGATGGATAGAGAGAGGGGTGTCTTGTGCTTCTTTCATCACCTTCTCAGTCATAAGCTCAAATCGGGGTACCACTATGCGATCTTTGAAGTACAAGGTCCCATCTTCAGCAAGTGAGAAATCTCTGGATTTCTCTAAGGCAAGATCCTTTTTCAATAGATCAACGTGAGCATCCTTGGCTTGAGCAGACTTAATTGCTTTGAATAGAGTTGTTTCCAAGAAAAGGTTATTCAGAGGACCCCGTGGAACTAGTTGAAGGTTCAGCTTGCAAAGTTCTTCATAAAGGCGGGGTTGAGCTTTATGAACCATGTGGTTATTGCAATAAGACTTGCGGCTCAAGGCATCGGCCATGACATTATCCTTGACTATGGTATAGGAAATACCCACGTTATAATATGCTATAGCCTCCATCCATATTTGCTGCCGGAGGTTCAGATCTGGCTGAGTAAACAGATACTTCAGACACTGATGATCGGTGAAGATCTCGCAACGATTACCGAGAAGGTAATTCGCCATAGCTTCGGTGCATAGATAACTGCTGCAAACTCGAGGTCATGAACTGGGTAGTTTTCTTCGTGAGAACGCACGTGACGGGAGGCATAAGCAATCACCATACACTCTTGCATTAGGACACGGCCTAATCCTTGACGAGATGCGTCACAATTTATGACAAAATCCTTCTGAGAATCTGCAGGAGTAAGTACTATAGCAGAAGTCAGCTTGTCCTTGAGAGCATGGAAACTTTCCTGACATTTATCTGTCCATTCAAACTTAACGCCTTTGTGAAGCAGGTTAGTCAGGGGCTTGGAGATCTTGGAGAAGTTCTTAAAGAAACGATGATAGTAGCTGGCGAGTCCGAGAAAGCTTATGAGTTGCTTGGCATTCTTGGGAGGGGTCTAGTCAAGAATAGACTGAACTTTCTCTGGGTTGACGGAAATATCTTCCTTGGAGATCACATGACCAAGGTAGGTTACTTCTGGTAGCCAGAATTCGCACTTAGAATACTTGGCATAAAGTTGATGCTCTCGAAGCTTTTCCAGAATAAGGCGAAGATGTTCAAGATGTTCTTCTTTATTCTTCGAATATACCAAGATATCATCCAGATAGACCACGACGAACTTGTCGATGTAATCCATGGATATATAGTTCATAAGACGAGAGAATGTCGTTGGAGCATTTGTCAAATCGAAGGACATGACGGTGTACTCGTAAGAACCATAACGAGTGACGAATGCGGTCTTTGGAATATCCTCTTCACGAACACGGATCTGGTGGTAACCCAACCTCAAGTCGAGTTTAGAGATAACTGATGCACAAGCCAGTTGTTCATATAGATCATTGATCCGAGGAAGCAGATATTTGTTCTGAATTGTAGCTTGGTTGATAGGACTATAGTCTTGGACCAAGCGGTTTGTGCCATCCTTCTTCTTCACAAAGAGAGAAGGCGCTCCCCAAGCAAAGGAACTTGGACGAATGAATCCACTTGTCGATTTCCTCCTTAAGCTCAAGGAGTTCATGAGGCGGCATCTTGTAGGGTCGTTTAGCGATACGAATGGTGCCTGGTTTCAAGTCGATGACGAATTCGACAGCCCGTGTAGGAGGTATGCCTGGTAGCTCTTTTGGAAATACATCTTGGAAATCACGAACGACTGGAATCTCCTTAATGCCCTCAAGAGTGCTGCATTCAACGCATTCAATGCATAAAGTCGTGCCTCGGCATTTTGAACAATCTGAGCATGGTAGCTTACTATCTCATTCGATGGATGTAGGAGATGAACGGCTTTGGTCGCGCAAACGATAGAGGCAGTATGTGCTTTCAACCATTCCATTCCCAAAATGAGATCAATATTGGAAGACTCCAATATAATGGGGGAAACATGGAATTCCAATCCTTCAATTTCAACGGGGGCGTCGCGACCAATCATGGTAGTTTGACATCGGCCCGCAGGGGTGCGTACCACTATCGAAGTGTTCATAGGCTCGCATCGAATGTCGTCTGCGTATGCAAAATTTTCTGACATGAATGAATGTGATGCTCCTGAATCAAATAATACAGAAGCCGGTAATGAGTTAACGAGAAGAGTACCCATCACAGTAGCAGGCTGATCTTGAACTTCATTCAGATCAACATGATTAACCTGACCACAACCATAAGATCTGGTATTGTTGTTGTGGGGCTAATTGTTACGGCCAGTGGTAGGGAGGTCCAGCTGGTTCTTGCTCTGACTGCAATCCCTAGCGTGGTGACCTGGATGGCCACATCTGAAGCACAAACCACCATTGGGATTGGGAGGAGGAGCTCGGTGTGGTTCAGTCCGAAGAAGCTGCCTCAATGGTGGAGGGGGCAGACACGGAGCAGCATAGGACTGTCTTGGAGCAGGAGCAGTTGGACGATACATGCTAAGGGGAATCCAAATCCAACGCTTCTTCGCTAACGGCCCCGAAGATGAGCCAGCGTCACGGCTGTGCTTGAGCGATCCCTGGTGTTCCTGAAGACTAGTCTCAACCTAAATAGTCTTGTTGACCAATGTGGCGAAGTTGGCAAAGTCATGAACGAGGAGTGCTAGCTTGATATCAGGGTGAAGTCCATCACGGAACTTTTCTTCCCTACGAGCATTAGTTACTATGTCAGCATAGCGTGGCTAGTCTAGAAATTCCTGCTGATAAGCATCTATAGTCTTGTTGCCTTGGGTGAGGTTGCAGAACTCTCGCTTCTCCTGGTCCATGATTTCCTGTGGAATGAAGCGAGCACGAAAGGCAGCTTGGAATCCGGCTAAGTGATGACCGTTCCAGCAAGTAGGGTACACCTGTGGCTGTCCCACAATTGAGCAGCGGGGCCCCTCAAATAGTATGCCACAAAGGTGACATAGTTGGCAGGGCCTACATCAGCAGACTCTAGCTTGAAAGCGATGTCTCGGAGCCAGTCATCAGCATCAAGTGGCTGAGTTGAGCTGCGATAGACGACAGGGCTGAGGCGCGAGAAGTCTTGCAGAGTTACGGGGGCTGGCTATTGATTCACATTTGGGCGAGGAAAACGAGCCATCACCCCTTCCATGAACTGGTGATTCATCTCAAACTGCTGCATCATTCCAGCCATGAATTCGGGCGGTGGTGGAGCGTTGCCACCACGGCCACGGCCACCTCGTCTAACCATCCTGCTAACATGTAACAGGGGTAGTTCAGCATTGAGCACTTGCAAAGAAAAAGAATTATTTACTATCTAACATGTAGAATGAACGAGGTTCGACGGGTACCACATAGTAGTGAGCAACACAGAGTGTGTACCATTGAAAATACTATTCTAAGGAATAACTATTTCTTATCCAACTTTGTGGTGAATGTGGTAACGGGATCCTAATGTTAGAGTTAGTAAATTCGCTTAACCCGAATAGAAGAGAGTTTAGAGTCCTAGAGTAAGGATCGAGGAGTAAAAGATCCTTACCACCCAATGGCGACGTGGGCCCGTAAGCCACACAGCCATGTCAGTAAAACAGTTTTTCAAAGACTAGACTCAACTTCGACCAAGGAGTTGGAAAGGGGGCTACCTACAGGCAGTCGGCTCTGATACCAACTTGTAACGCCCCCAATTTGAACGTACACAAATCATGCACGCAAATGTGTACCACCAAGATCAGGAACTCACGGGAAGATATCACAACACAATTCTAGACACAAATAAAATAATACAAGCTTTATATTACAAGCCAAGGTCCTCGAGGGCTCGAATACATAAGCTCAAATGCAACAGAGTCAGCGAAAGCAATAATATCTGAGTACAGACATATGTTAAACGAGTTTGCCTTAATAAGGCTCGCACAAAACATCAAGGATCAAAAAGGCCAGGCCTCCTACCTGGGACATCCTACCTGCTCCTGGTCGTCAGCTGTCTCCATGAAGTAGTAGGTTTTGTCGGGGTAGTAGTAGTCGTCAAAGGTAGCTTCTGGCTCCCGGACTCCACCATCTGGTTGCATCAACTAGAAAGAAGAAACAAGGGGGAAAAGGGGGAGCAATGCAAACGTGAGTACTTATCCAAAGTACTCGCAAGCTAGAATCTACACTACATATGCATCGGTATGAATGAATGGGCGGTAGTATATGTGGACTAAGCTGTAGAATGCCAGAATAGGAGGGGGACGATCTAGTCCTATCGAAGACTAGCATCTTCTGGAAACCACCATTCTTGCAGCAGTAGAAGAGAGTACATAATAACATATTATAGTTATCAAGCATGTTGTAACATCGACTACCTGCGAGGAAGCCATCCCGGAGCCACATATCCATTCATGTCTCAGCATCCAGTTCTAGTTGTATCGATTGGGATACAACTCCAAGTGTCCGTTACCGTAGGACAGGCTATCGATAGATGTTTTCTTACCTGTAGGGGTGCACCAACTTACCCACCACGCTCGCTTAACTCCGCCCGGACACACAATTAGGTCATGCCCGGTCTCGGCCAAACAATATGCCGCAACCCGACCTAGGCCTAATAGAGAGGTCATGCATGCCGAACTAAATCTATGCCCCCAGGGGTCATGGGCCATCTCCCCGGGAACTCCTCCACGTTGCGTACGTGGCCGGTGAGCAGACCTGGGCTACCTCCTTAAAAAGGCAGGTGCTTACGCGGTCCAACCCCGCCCATGCCGCTCAGTCGCATGACATCAGTTAAACTTCGGTTGATGCATACGACGCAGAATGCCCATACTATGCCCACGTGATGGTTAGTGCTATCAGGCCAGAGGCCCCTCAGATCAAATATCCAAACTGTTTAGTGTCTTGGGAACGCGTTAATGAGCAGAGACTGACGATCATGTGACCCTGTCGCCCCGTCTCGAGGACTTGCGGCAAGGGCTAAGAGTGCCTGGCCACGCCTCGTATCCAACTCTCAGGTACCCTCCAGGTCAACCTGTCTCCACATCACTCGCGGGTACCCCTCAGGGTCAACCCGCCTTTCCAAGTAATAGTTGTAAAGTCATAGTAACCATAGTAACTGTGCATCTAACACCAAGGGGAACCCTGAGGAATCACCCTCTATGGAATTCCACCTAATGTTATCATAAGGCGAACGAAGGAGGAATCACCCTCGAGGTTCATGCTTGAGGAGTTGCACGACAGTGTTGTTATCGGGAGTGGAGAAGGAGGAATCACCCCCGATGACCATAACCGATGAACTAACCTACAAGGTTAACATCAGAAGTGATGTCGAGGTATCACCCTCGGCACTCGATGGTAACCTAGTATTGTCGAGCAACTAAGGGGAAGTGATGTGCGGTGCCGGGGCCTGGTCTTCGATCTTGTTGATCGGTTCTTCAGATAATCCAGCAGGGCAGACACGACAAAGTGGGGGGGGGGGTCTCTGATGGATCTCTAACCTGCCTATACTAAGCAGTTTACTATAAACATGTAAGGTATGAAAGCAGGTATCAACAACAGGCTATGCATCAAAATAGGATCATACAAAAAGCAGTAGCAGTTCTAATGCAAGCATAAGAGAGAAGAGAGTGGGTGATATCGGAATGATCAAGGGGGATTGGCTTGCCTGGTTGCTCAGACGAGAAGGAGGGGTCGTCGTCGATGCAGTCGATCACCGAGGTAGCATCAGTCTCGCGGTCTACCGGAGAGAAGAGGGGGAAGAAACAGTAAATACTAAGCATACAGATGCAACAAAGAAGCACGACAAGTCAACACACATTGCTAGGGTGCTCTAACACGGTGCTACACGATACTACCAAAGAGGGATAACATCCGGGAAAGCATTCCCGGTGTTAGTCTGAGCAGTTTTCATATATATAACTTTTTCATCTGAGTTACAGATTATTTTATATGGTTTTTCAAAGTTTTAATAATATTCTAAAATTATTATTAATTCGAAACAAAAGGTGAAATTGCTATGCGCACCCAGCAGAGTACACACATCAGGGCACCCAGAGGCTGACAGTGGACCCCGTTGACCAAGTCAACTTTTTGACTAGTAGACTGGTCAACTCAGAAGGGGGCCCACATGTCAGTTTGTGTTAGTGCTAACATATTAACTAATTAGGTGATTAGACTAATTATATTTAAATTAATTAATTTAATTAATCATTTACTTAATTAAGTTTATTAATCATTTACTTAATTAATTAATTGTTTTTATTACTAATATTAAATTACATATCTTTATTTAAGACAGGGGCGCGGGGCCCCTTGGTCTGTGGGCCGGGGTGGCTTAGCGGTCGACGGTTACGGGGCTACAGGCGCTGGCCCAGGACATTGCGGAGGTGCGCCCGCATGGGCACATGGGCGAGGCTATGGTTGCGACCGACCGGCCGAGGGAGTTGGCCGGCGAGTGGCAGCCGGCGGTGGCGACACCAGGGCGGGCACGGCGAACCACGCGGCATCAGTGGAGTGCGGGCTGGACTCAGCGGCCATCAGTGAGGCGCGCAGGCGCTAGGGGCGGTGTGGCGGCCGGACGGTGCGGCACGGCCGCAAGGCGCAGGCGCGCGCCAGGTGGACGTGGTGAGCGTGCGTAGGAGGAGGTGGGCGTGACGACCGACTGCAGGCAGCGCGGGGTCGGGAGGCAAGCAGGACGCGGTCGCGGCAGTGGTGGCACACGGCAAGGCAGGCGGCGGTGGGCTTTGCGATGCAGAGCAATGCGTGGGCCGCTATGGTGAAGCAGCAACAGCGGTGGCGTACAGAGGCGATGGGGCTCGCCGGACTCGCGTCTCCGTCGACCATTTGGTTAGCCGAGAGCGGCTATAGGGAGAACGCGTCGGGGAGAGGTGCCAGTCGGTGCGGGGTGGCCGGAGTTTGGCGTAGCGACGATGGCGAGCGGCTGTCACATACCTAGTCAGTGCTTGCATTAGGACTAGCTAGAGTGTGCATCATGTTTACTTTTTGCAGAAACCTGAAATGGGGATGACAGAAACCCCAGCACCCCTCTTCTAACAACTAGGGTTTAATAAAATCTTTTCCAATGTACCCAAAATGCCCGTCAAAAATGTTCATCATCTTTGGCTTGGTCTTAAACCTCTGACAAAAATGGTGCACAAATTTCTAGGACATCCAAAGTTCACTGGTTTAATTCATATTGTATTTGCATTTGGGCATTTAAACGCTATAAAATATTTTAGGTGCCCAAATAATCATAAACTAAAATGTTCCATGCTGTTCATATTATATACAGTGGGCATGACTAGTTTCATGATTTAGAAAAATGTTCTAGCATTTTTATTAATTCAACAAAGTTGAAAAAGAAAACAAACAGAAACAAAATAGAAAAAGAGAGAAGAGAGAAGGACTTACCAGACCGGCCCACCTGGCCGGCCCAGCCCAGCAGCCACTCCACGCAGCTGCTTCCTCTGGCCAGGCAGGCACAGAGGAGCACGCCGGCGAGCCTGCGGTCGCCACGCTGGTGCCTGCCGCCCTGCTTCACTCCCCGCCTCCACGACGCCCTGGTTCGCCTCCACGTCGTTGCCCGAACGCCCTGGACGTGTCACTTCTCCCCCTGCCTCTCTCCCTCGCCCTCTCCTCGCCATGGCCGACGCGTCCGCGAGCTCCCCGCCGTCGTAGCCGCAGCCACCGTCGCCCCACCGTCGCCTTGCCGTGTCAAGGAGCTTCGCCATCGTCTGCTTCATCGATCAGGTCGAGCCCCGAGCGCTCGCTCGCCCCGCAGCCACCGCCACGAGCACGCACCCGACCGCCACCGCCGGAGATCCCCTTCGCTGTCGCCACCGCACCAATTCGTCCCCGAGCTCGCTGACCGACTCGTCGTCTCCACCGTGAGCTCCTGCCCCTTCCCAGCCTCTCCATTCTCGCTCTCGAGCACCGTTGCGAGTGCACCTTGCTCGCCCGCACGCGCCGCCGCACACGCTCACCGCCGACGTGCCTCCGGCCACCTAACGGCCTGCCTATCGTTCCCACTAGCTTCACCGCCTCGCGTTGATGTTGTAGGACCACTCCACGCGCCCCCTTAAGCACTGCACCGACAAGTTCGTCCTCGCCCGAACTCTGGCAGCCACTGGACTCGTCGGCGGCGTCATTTCCGGCGACCCCGAGCACCAAGTCGTGCACCACTCGACGCGGCTCACTCCCAGCTGCCCGTAGTTGTGCTCCGCCGTCCTTTTGGTCACCGGAGGGCGAAACCCGCAGCCTCCGCCCCGTCTAGACGTCGTCGGCGGCTAGACGCGGGCGAGTCAACCCAGTTTGACCAGGGGTTTGACTCCCCTGGGTCACTGACATGTGGGCCCTGCCTGTTAGTCAAACCTAGGTTAGCGCTTAAACTAATCCTAATTAGTTAGTTAACTAACTGTGACACTGACCAGTGGGTCCCACTGGGCAAGTTTGACCTGGGCCACCCTATTGACTTGCTGATGTCACACAGACGTCATGCTGACGCAGTAAAGCCTCTTCTGGAATTTATATAAATCTAAATGATTTATTTATTTTCAGAAAATGCTTTAAACTTCAAAAAATCATATAAATTCAACAGTAGCTCAGATGGAAAAGAGTTATATATGAAATTTGATCAGAAAAATCCAGTCTTTCCAATGGCACTGGTTTCATGCATGTTTGAGCAAGTTAACCTTGCTGTTCACATCAAAACATGATAATGCACTTTAATAAATAATAGTTCGGGTATAAATTTGAATCTTTGATTCAAATGAGCTCAAACCTTTTTGTTTATAGTTGCATTAGCCCAAAACACATTCATCTTGCCATGTCATGAGCATGCATCATATTGTTGCATTTGTTTGTATATTGATTATATCGTCGGTGTTCTCCTTGGTAGGTCCTGCTCCTGAGGATACTTCTGCGTATCCAACTAAAGAGCAGTACCCGACAACCAATCTGTCAGGCAAGCAACTCATTGATCATTCCGATACAAACCAATCTTCTCACTCCTGCTCTCTTTTACTGCATTAAGGCAACAACGTGTGAACTGCTACTTGCTGCGGTAGTTGAACCCTATTCCTTTGCATGACCTATCATTGCCACAGTAAATAGTTGAAACCCACTAGCATGTGTAGGAGTTGATTGAGCCATGTGATGTGTGTTCCACCATGCTGTTTGTTTATGTTGCCTGCTATGCTTAAAGTTGTGTCAGGTCTGATTCATCTGGGTGATGGCTCAGAGTGAAATGATCATGCTCGATAAAGAGAGGGAAGTGTGGAACATGTTTGGTAAAGGTATCGATGAAAGGCCATGTAGGAGTACATGGTGGGTTGTTTCATTGGAACCGTCCATAGGACCTGAGATCTGTATGTGTGGTTCAAGGATCAGCTACTACCATGCATTGGGCCCGAAACCAATGGACCCTGTCCAGGTGTTTGTAGTATACTGGTGGTTGTGCACTGCGCTGACCCTCGGGGTGGGCTGTGATGCGGCAGGTACGTGGCCGGGTGTGGGGACCCCGACTTAGAAGTCGAGATCACCGAATGCACGTGTACAGTGATCCCAGAGATCAATGCTCACTAAACACACAGAAGCTGAAATAACAAGAGTCTTACATCCATACAAATAGTCTTACACGAATTAAGGCCATTATGGCCAAGTCTTACATAGATAGAGCCTCACGGGCTGAATAGGAAATAACTCAAATAGCGGAAGTCTTCGATAAACGGGTAGAACCCACGCCATCTTCCTTAACCCTACAGGCATTCTGACTGGGATAGCGTCCTAGTTCGCATGTTCATCTCCAAAGAACTCTTCCTCATAATCCTGTTCTTCCATGCCTGGCCAATTAAATAACCAGTGGCAAGCCAATGAGTACTTTGAATGTACTCGCAAGCAACCCATGATGTGGTAACAATGCAATGGAACAATAATGAACAATCTAGCAGGAAGCTAGAACAATATGCTATCATCGAGTTATGCATCAATAACCTCGCGTAACCTCGAAGACAGGTTAGCGACATCAACATGAATATGATTCATCTCACCGAGTCAAGTCACCACCTTGACTCACATACACACGCATGGTTTCCCAAACACCGGACGTAGCCCAAGAGCGGTTACCCAACTGTCCATGACCGTGGACACGGCTATTCGAATAGTTTGACACTCTGTAGAGGTTGCGCACTTTACCCACAAGATCCGGGGAACTTCCGTGTCATCCACGACCCGCGGTACCTCAAGTACCCGGGGTAAGCACCCGGTCATTATCTTTCCTTAGACGACACTAACATAGAGTCCACTCCTTGGCACACGGCCTTTGGGTACAACAATAGATCACGGGACTTGCCCAAATTTCAATGTTCACGCGTACCCGAAGGGACCAACGGTGTGTCCGGTGCCCTGTGAAAACAGTCATGGTCGCCTATCCAAGCACGACCCCGTCCCGGGAAAGACCTCAAGTCTCCCCGTTACTAGTAATGCGGGCACCATGCTAGTATCGACCTAAGTAATCAATAAAGCCCCGTCCCATAAGGGGTAGTGTGGTTGCACATGTATGGTTGGAATAACGGTCGCAACTTCAACCAATCCGTTTGAAAAACACACACACTTGCCTTGGCACACCACTTCGTCATCAAGTGGTCACCCAACTCATCATCATCATCTCCCTCGGGCATAAATGGCAACCGACCGGGTTTTATGCAAAGATTTCAACCATGAAGGTTCATGCCACTCATGCATCACTAATCATAACCACTAACCATATGCATGTCATCTAGCACATAGCAAGATCAAGATCATGTCATGTAGCATATAAGCATCATGGCCACCTATTGCATGTTATCTAGCATATAGCAAGATAAACAATAAGGCATGCATCATGTGGTGCTTCATCTAGGTTACCATCGTAACCCTATCATCATGCATCGGAAACAAACGGGTTCCGAGAACAAGTGTATCATGGTCAAAGGGCTGCTTGCCTGGATTGGCTTGGTCTTCAAAGTCTTCAAGTCCTTCTCCTTCTTCTTCCACAGCAACTTCATCAAATACGGGATCTATACGTCGCATAATAATAACGGAAAAATAAGAATACAAATAAAACAGAAAAATCAAAGTGCTCAGAAAAATGTCAACTCATTTTTGTAAAATACTAGAGAGATTTCTAAGATGGGGAAAAATCTTAGTTGGAGTTTTGGAGTTACAGAATAGGACATATTGATTTTTGAACAGGAGTTATACTGCTCAAATTTGAATTTAAATTTGAACAGTACAGAAAAGTTTCATTGATTTGAATGAAAGTGGTACCATTAAATAGGTTGGAATATTATAAGATTTTAGGAGTTGGAAATATTTAATTTGGATCAATATTCTTTTCTGTATAAATGTTTAAAACATCAACAGAAAAGAAAAGGAGAAAAAAAAGGTCCTGTGCACTGGGCCAGAGAAGGCCACAGTGCACGGCCCAGACGGACTGGCCCAGCCGCTCGGAGCCAGCGCGCGCACGTCAGGTTTTCAAACCTAACGGGCGGGGCCCGTGGGTCAGCGGCACAGAGGAGGGGGAGAGAGGTGGGGGGATGACAGGCGGGGCCCGCCTATCATCTCTAACACCACGACCACGGCGGCGGCGAGCTCACCGGTGACGATTCCGGCCACGGCGACGACAACGGTGGGCAGGGTTGAGCTCAGCGTCGTGTCGCGGTTGTAGTGGTGGTAGTGCGGCACGGAGGGGAAGTCTGGTTCGCCGGCGGCGAGGTGGGACGGCGGAGGCTCGTCGGAGGGTGGTGGCTGCGGCTGTTTCCGGCTGCCACAGAGAGGGGAGACAGGGGGGAAATGATCAGTGAGGCGAGGGGGTTCCAAAACGGGTGGAAGGAGAGGCAGGAGAGGCCTGTACCTCGAGATCGCCGGCGGCCCGACGCGGCGGAGCTCCGGTCGATCCCAAGCACTGGGGCGTCCCGGGGTCGAACTGAGGGTGTAGGAGTGATGCTGGGGAGGAGGAGGTGCTGCTGGTGCTGTTGGAATGGCTCGGGAGGGCCTATATATAGGGGCTCAACGAGGACCCGTGGTCCAGTGCGCCGGCGAGCTCCGGCTCGACGCTACAGCGCACGGCAGGTGACGGGGATGAGTCTGGGGAGTTCCTGGACGTCCTCCATGCCTAGTAGAGGTGAGAAGAGGAGCGGGGGAGTGCCAGAGGAGGGCGCGCGTGTGAGGCAGAGGAATGGCCGAAGCGGGCGGCCGGTGCGCGTGCGGCGACGTTCACTTGAGGGCGCAGGAGGAGGGGGGACAGCGTCGGGGAGGTTGCGGACGTCGAGGCGCCTCGACTGGCGCGAGGGGGAGGCTCGAGGTTGTCGGGGATGGGCGATTGGCTGGAACCAGCGTGCGGGGTGCACTGTTCGCGCGCTCTAGAGCGTGCGTATTGCTGGCATCAGCATGCCCTCGCCGGTTTGGTCCGTTCCAGCGTGCCCAACAGTGTCTAGTGCGTAGAGGGAGGAGTAAAGAAAGGGCCTGAGGCCTTGGATGCCCTGGGGATGCAGAGAGAGAGGGAGAGGGCTGGTAACAGGGTGAAAGTTGGCTGTACAGCAAGGTAAACCAAGGGTTTCACCCCTCAATCATGGGGCTGAGGTGCTGGGGGAGTTACTGGAGGTAGCTGGTAACTCAATGAGCCCGTGGTAAGAAGTTGAGGTCATGGAGAAAAGTGAAAGTGGTCAAGTTGGAGGTTTTAGAAAATCTGCAGAAGGTGTTTGATCTGTGTTTGATCAAGTAAATGAAGTCCACTTGACATGGCACTTGACAGGGTTGAAAGGCATGAGAAAATAGGGTGTTTCACCAAATTTGGCCTCATTTGGAGAAACTAGCCAATGTAACTTTGGTGAACCCTAGAAATCAACAGAAACAGTTTCATCTTGATTGAGTCAAGCTAATCATCTCCCCTTGATGCACCACTTGGTGTAGCATCATCATTTGGGGTATTGATCATGCTCACAAAGTTTGAAGCTCCAGATAAAAAGTTGGTAATGTAAAGTTGTTCAAATTTGCATTTGAACAGAAAGGGTTTTGAGGTGATCTGATCAATTTGCTCTATTCCAAATCTTGTGCCATTTGGTCTAGGTGCCTTATTAGGTCATTCTAGCATGTGCACCAAGTTTGAGAGCATTTGGATAAGTTTGGCAATGTAAAGTTGCTCAAACTTCAAATATGGACAGAATGGTTATGAAGGGGTTTGAGGATGTTTTCTTGCTTCCCAAGGCATGGGACTTGGCAAGATCATCAAATATGTCATATATGACATGATAGAATTTCCCTGGAATTTTTGGAGAAAGTTTCCTTTGTAAATATTTCAAAAGCTTGAAACATCCAGAAAGGGTTTTAGAGGGTTTAGCCCATTATTTTGAACATGACCAAGTGTTGAAACTCTTATATATGGACAATATATGTCCTCTGAGTCTCTCTGAATTTTGGCAAATATTTTTGAAATAGTTAAATAATTTTCCCCTATTAAAGACCATTTCTGGCCTTAAGAAAAAGCCTTTAAATAAAATAGGAAAATAACTTTTAAAATTATACCTTTGTGGTTTCTGGGAGTCCTATGACTACTAGGTCTCAAATAAACCTTTTGAAATAATTTTCACACCCTAAATCATGTACTTGCAGTGCAAATCTCAATTCAGGGGTTTTTGGAAACTAAATTTATAAAATACTTTTTGGCCAAATTTATTTTGTAAGAAAATACTATACTGTTATATAACACTTGGTATGATCATTGGGCAGAAGTTTTGGGTGTGGAGATGAAATCTACAAGAGGTCATAGTTGACTTTAATGAGCACATGAAAAAGCAAATGAAGAAAACTCAATTCAAGTAAAAAGCCAAATGATGCTAAAAAATTTTGCTGGTCCAACTTTTCATGCTTCAAAGATACAAATAACATGTTACAAAATGCAGGGTGTGACACCGGGTGTACCGATCTCCCGTTTGGTGACTCGGGAACCCTGTACACATCGTTTGGGGCCGTGAGCGACAACCCGGCTGTCGGGGAAACTGATCGCCCACGAACACCTATGGAACCGGAGCCCCTTTCGGTATGGCAAGGGGGCGGAGGATGCATGAAGAGCGGATCGAAGCGTGCACGCGAGCAGTTTACCCAGGTTCGGGCCGCATGGATGCGTAAAACCCTACTCCTGCCTTGATTTGTATTGAGTTCTTGGCTCGGGAGCGAGAAGGGCTACAAAGCTTGTTGCTAACAACACCGAGCGTGAGAGTGATCGAAGATCGGAACCCCCTCTACGTTGCGCATGGGCCTCCTTTTATAGGTCGAAGGGGTCACCGACAGGTGGCAACGCAGATGAGGGTAAAAGTGTAAAAATGGTGGTAGTTGGAACAGTGTATGCATAGTGCTCTATACCTAACCCTGACGGCAGGGGACAAGGGCGGTAAATGCCCGTCGCTGTCGCCCTAAAAAGTGTAAAAAGCGTCCGTCAGGGCGTCTCCGTTCGTCATGATGGTGGCCTCGTCATCGCAGCTCGCAACCGTGTACCCCAGGCTGCACAGCCTTCCGCCACGTGCACCTAGAAGGGCCCCAGGGCAACGCGTGGCCGGATGAGGTGGACCGCGGGCACGTAGTGGAAGCTTGCCGCGGCTTCCACCTAGCCGCGGTTGTTAACTTGTCGCGCCCGGGGCTTGTCACTCTCCGGGCCTTGCCGGGGCATGCGATGCGCCACGGTAAGTCTCCTGTAAAGCCATGTTTTGGCTTTCCTGGCAAGCTCTTCTTGCCAGGGTCTTGCGCCAAAGGGGTTGGTTTTGAGCTTGGAGCGGCCTTCCCGGCAAGCTCCTCTTGCCGGGGTCTTGTTTCTTTAACTTGAATACTTTGTTCTTGAATGGCTCCAAAGGAACCATAGTGGGCCTTGGCGGGCGCGTGGCAAAACCCTGCCACGGGACGCTGCTACTTCCCGTGCACAAGTCGGGATACTAAGGTACCCCTACTTTAGTACACCGACAGGAGCCCCCGGGCCTGGGCCACACACGGTGCCGAACGCTGTTGGGCCAGGCCCAAAACAGTGCACGGGCACACGCGGCCCACGGCGCGCCGTATCCCACTCCGTATCCGCCGCGCCCCTCCCTAACAGCACGCGTCGATTGCGGCGTCGTGGGAGAGATCGTGGCATGTTTTTTTAATGGAGAAAATGCGGAACGTCTCCCTCTCCCCCTTAAAAGTAGTGGAAACAGGGGCAGTTCCTCCCATTCGCTCATTGTTTCTTCAATCTCCAGAAACCCCCGCTGCTCCCCTCGTCCCCGAAGGTCGAAAGAGAGCAGCGCTCCGCCCTTCCTCCGCCGCCGCCAGCATCTCCAGCGTCGTCGACTTCCCTCGCCGTCCCCGCCATGGCCCCGAAGGGCGACAAGGCGAAAGCCGTGAAGACTGCCAGGGCGCTGAAGCTAGCAGCAATGCGGAAGAAGATGGCGGTCTTCCCGCCGAGGCTCGGCGCGCAGGAGCCGAGGGACTCTTTCTACCTCTTCTGGTCGAGGGAGACAAAAGCGCACCCGCGCACCAAGGTACTCCCCGCCGAGGCATGCGACATGTTTCCGGGAGGATACGCCTATTTTGCTCTATTCTTCTATCGCGGACTCTGCCCACCATACTCCGAATTCTTCTGTGATATTATGAATACCTACGGGTTTCATCTCCTTGATTTCACCCCAAACGCCGTCTTGACTATGGCCGTTTTCGCACATCTGTGCGAGAACTTTGTCGGAGTCTACCCTAATGTAGCTCTTTTCTGCCATTATTTTATGCCTCGAGTCGAGTCTAGGTCTCCTCTGTCCGGTGGGATTTCTTGGATATTTAGGCTTCATAAGAAATAGGCATACTTGACTGGGGAACTCCGCGGCAAGTGGGAGGAGTGGAGGGCCAACTGGTGCTGGATCATGGAGGATGAACCGCAGCAGTTCACTTCCCTGCGCCAAGTTGCAATAGTGCGCGGCAATGACTGGAGTGACCTGGCCCCCGAGGACGAGAAGCTGAAGATAGCCATCACTAGGATCCTTCACCTCCGGCAAGCCAGGCTCACTGTAGGGGCTGTCGGAGCAGATTTCCTTCGCCGCCGCATTGCTCCCTTGCAGGAGAGGAAAAGGCCTGCTTGGGAGTTTGGTAACGCGGCAAACTTTATGAGGCTGCGCCCAGGCCTCAACTACAATTTCACTGTCATGGAGCTCAGCGGAATGCTCCACGAGCTATTCAGGCACTACGCCAAACATCCGGAGTGGTTTGCATTGCCGCGGGGCGTAGTTCCGCTATGCAACAATTCGTCGCTTAGCGCTATCCGCGCGGTGATGCCATGGTGTGACACCCATGGGATTGACCCCACTTGGCTGGCGCCTTCTGACGAAGCCGTGCAAACGTTCTTCGACAACTTGGTGGAGCTGCCAATCAATCCCGACGAGAAGTGAGGCCTCACCTGCGACACCACCGACTAGGAGATGGCTTATATCGCGAGTAGGTTGGAGGAGGCAGCCGCAGCCGCGGCCGCGGGCGAGTTTGGGTATATCTTGGAAGAGGCGGATGCAGCGGAGGCGGTAAGTCTGGCCGAGGAAAAAGAGCTCCTCAAACTGATAAAGCCTGCCGGGCAACCTGCTGGGACAAGCGAGGCCGCCGAGCAAGGCACAGAGTCGAGCGGGCCCGTCGAGCAGGGCGCCGAATCCAGCGAGTCTGCCGAAGACTCAGGCGGATCCCTCTACCTCGATTCTTCTTCTTCATCCTCGGGCAGTTCTCCGCCACCGTCAAGTCCTCCGACTCCAGCGAGGAGGCGCCTCCGCAAAGCCGCAGACGCGGCGGGGCAGCCGGCGGGCCAGCAGCCGCAGCGCCGTCCGACACGCGCCATCGCGGCGGGCAAGGCCGCCAAGGGAGTGCCCTGTAATGCCCAGGATGGAGTTATACCTCCTACGTGTCGAGGCACGACTTAAAGGCATAAATCCATCCTAGAATGATCTCAAGTTTGGTAATCTTTGCACAACTCATGTAAAAGAGTGGATAGTAAACAGAAAATAGTTGGCTTACACTCGCCACGTCACAGAATTACAATTCAAGTCTCAATCACATACATTAAGAACATCACAACCCTCTAAGGGCAAAATCCAAATGCAAGATACCAAACTGAAATAAATAAACCACAGGCGGATCGAATCCTAGTAAGAGTCTCCACTACTGATCATCCGGGTATCGCACATAGTACCGACTACGCTCCTCGTCGAACTCCCAATCCAGCTCGGTGCCATCACCTGGATAGCTCACAACTGGACCTGCATCTGGTGTGTGAAGTAACTGTGAGCCATAGAGGACTCAGCAATCCCGTTTCCGGGTAACAAGACTATCTAAGCCTTTGGGAGAGGAAAAGGCTGAAGAAAAGAATAAGTGTCTGCAGCAGCAACTAGCAACTAGCTTACGTGAGTGAGAGCGAGAAGAGAAAGCCTCGGTGAGAAGTGATCACGAAGTGATCCTAGCTACAAGCTCAACAAGCATAACCCCTCCGTGTTCAACTCCCGAATCCCTATTCGGAAATTGACGGTCACGGAACACACGCTGGTAGTGTATTAGAAACATTGTGTCAAGTTATCTACAACCGGAATTAACAAGCTCCCATCTGCCACATAACCGCGGGCACGGCTTTCGAAAGTTCAAACCCTGCAGGGGTGTTCCAACTTGACCCATTACAAGCCCACGATCCGCGGAGTCGCAACTCCAAAGTGGGAAGACCCGAGTATCCTCAGAATCCCATGCTCAAGATATACCGAGCTAAGGTAAGGCTAATCCAGCAAATCCTCCCGGCGTGCCGACACCCTGATAGTAGCCGCGCGTATCTCGTCTCAGGCCACGACCGGATGGGCGATCCCACAGGTTTTTACCAGACCTTGAGTTTCCTCGAGGTGGCCCAGCGTAACCCCCAGTTTGGACCAACACTCATGTGGAGCACTGGCCCGGGTTGTTGAATTAAGAAAAAGGGTTTATAACTCCCTATGCAAGTTTAGTTTTTTATTAGGCAAATAGTAACAATGTTGGGACTTGCTGGAAAAGACTTAGCACTTAGCAGTTTATCGAGGGGTTCCCATACACCCCAACCGTGTTAGGAACGCATAATCAAGGAACATAACACCGGTTTATACGGTTCCTAACGGCATGAGTGGAACAAATCACCAAGAAAAAGGCTTAGCCTTCCTCCCTTGCCAATATATAGATGATTTCATTTTAAGCATTTGTATAGTGTGATAAAACCCAACCAAACTTCAACATGAAGCAAGCATCTTCGATCTTCACCTGCAACTAGCAATGCTATAAGAAGGGCTGAGCGAAGCGTACTTAGCCAAGCAACGGTTTGCATAGGTAGGTTGGTTAAACATGGCAATTGGTTACAAGTAGGAGGCTGACAAGAAGATCATGGGCATCGAGGCAAAACTATAGATCGAGACTACTAGCAAAAGGCAAAGATAGTAATGTTATCGGGGTTCGGTCATCTTGCCTGAAGAGAAGTCATTCGGATCGTAAGAAGGGTCCTCGTGCTCAACCTCGTTGGAAACCTCATGCTCGAACTCGTACTCGGTCTCGGCTTCCGGCTCTAAACAAAACAATCACACCAAGCACCAATCAACAAGATGCAATACGCACTCGAAAAAGATGAATGCATGATGGATGCACTAAGGATGCACATGGAGCACGGAAAGTAGCACTCAAGCAAAACACCTCAAAACATGATAACAATCTGATATTATTAATCTACACGGAAAAACAATCATGTTTGATATAAGATTCGCTGAAATCGGAGTTACGGGCTAAAAGTTATGCCCGAAACAAGAAATGAGCGAAAGCTGAAAATTACAGCATCATAGCAACTTCGGAGCTCAAAATAATTGAGCTACAGCACTCAAATAACATGGCAAAGGGCATGAACACAAACTAGACATATACTACAGCAACTAAGTCCAAAGGTGCACCCCCAACGGAGCCACGGATCAATAGCAATGATCTTGGACATATTGAACTTGACAATAAAATTCTGGCAGCAGAATTTTATTGAAACTTTGGAGCAAAAGATAAACATGCTACAGCCACTTAAATGGACATGTGAGGACATGAATGGAAAGACAACAATATATACTACAAGGAACAATCAAGATCCACTCCAAAACTAACATGCTTTGTCCTAGAACATCACACGAACATGGCATCGGAACGTTACAGATTTCAGACTTAGTGAAAATCCACTAAGTCCTAAAACAGCAATTTCATCATGGCATATAAAAGAGCATGTTTAAGTCACCTCGAAACTAAACATGGCAAAAGGTAAGCACCTCATCAAAGTGCACATGAAGGTGATCCCGAAACACACAAGCATGCATCATTGAGGTAATCACAACGATAGCAACGAGCTCAACAAGATGGCATTTCATAACAAGTGAAACAACATCACAGCCACATGGCACTTTGCAACGATGATAACAAGGCAATAATAAATCGATCATGCAACCTATCACATACAACACATAGAGCATGGCAAGACGAACACGTGGACATGCCATTTGCATCATTCGGACAAACGAGCTAAAAGATATCACATGGCAAAGATGACATGAAAACATCACATAACAGCAGTTTATCTCAAGATGCACTCTTGCAACAGCAAAACAAGCACCTAGATGATCTCTAACATGCATGACAACAACAGATAAAACGTAGAGCAAGTCTCCACGAACGTCTGGACATATAATACGCGCGAATCGGAGCAACAGACAAAAAGTTAGAGCAGGTCAAACATTGCATCTCAGAACAATTATAAAAGGGACTTAGGGATTGGGGAGACAACCTCACAGATCCAGATCTGGAGATAAACAGGCCGGGGAGGCGAAGACGGGCCTGACGCGGCCCGGCGGCGGGGAAGTGGCCTGGTGCGGGCGGATCGGCGGCTGGAAGGCGGCGGCCCTGGCCTGGGGTGGCCCGCGGTGGCGCGGTGGGTGTGGGCCGGAGGCGCGGCTGCGCGCAAGGGACCCAGCGGCCTGGGAGGCTGCGGCGGCCTGCGCGGCTCGACCTGGCGCGTCGGGCCGGAGGGCAAGCTGCGGCCCACCGGGCGCCGAGGGGAGGCGATGGCCCGGCGACGCATGAGCTGGCGCGCGGGGAGCCTGGACAGAAGGAGCGAAGCGGGAGGCGGCTCGGCCTGGGCCTTCGGGCCTGGCGACGAAGTGGTCCTGGGGACCCAGCGATCGATCGAGGGAGCTGCGGAAGAAAACGGCGATGTGGACCCTCGAGCGCTGGCCCAGGCGATGTGATCGGTCGGGATCCCAGGCGAGCCGTTGACTCGCGACGGCGGCTGGCGATCGAGGGACTCCCTCGGTCCAGCGAGATCTGGCTTGCCAAGTGGAGAGAAGAGGAAGGCTGGATCCAAAAATTGAGGGGAGGAAGGGGAAAGAAAAACTAGATGCCCAAATTAGACTAGGGTCTAATATATAGCAGGTTTTTAGGGTTAGGGGGGAATTTAGGGTGTTAGGAGCCCTCCGATCGCGATCCGACGGATCCGATCGCGGGGGTAGATTTAAAAGGCCTAGGAGGAGATAAAAGACTGCAGTAGGGGTGTTTCTGGGACACGAAGTGAAGGCACTTTGGACCCACACGAACAACGGCTGGAATAGCCAACAGAGTCCAAATGAGACGAGATTTGAGAGGCGGGTTGCACACAACAAAACAACAACACACACAACAACCTCGCGGCACACCAGTAACGTTACACGCCCGAACAACAAAGTAGGCCTACGGGACGTCACGGACACGTGAGGGAGCTCCGGAACGTGAAACGGACAACGGGAAGGAACGCGTGGAACATGTCTACATGATATGAATGAATGCCACACACGCACACAACAACACAACGAAAACCCGAAAGACAAAGAACCCGGAATGGAAATAGATGAAGCCGAAGATATATTATATACCCAAAAGGGAAAGTATTACATCCGGGGCATTACAAACTCTCCTCAACTACAAAAAGATCTCGTCCCGAGATCTAGGACTGGAAAAAGGAAGGGTACTCGGAACGAAGATGATCTTCTCGTTCCCAGGTAGCTTCTCGGTCGGTGTGATGTGACCACTTGACTTTCAGAAATTTGATGGACTTGTTGCGGGTCTTGCGTTCGGTTTCTTCGAGAATGGCAACTGGGTGCTCTCGGTAGGACAGGTCTTGTTGAAGATCAATCTCTTCAAACGGAATCATGCGCTCAGGTGCCTTGAAGCATTTGCGAAGTTGAGACACATGGAAGACATCATGAACATTGGCGAAGTTTGAAGGGAGCTCAAGTTGATAGGCTAGATCACCTCTTTTGCCAAGAATCTTGAAAGGCCCGACGTATCTAGGAGCAAGTTTTCCTTTGATGTCGAATCTTTGGGTTCCTTTCATTGGAGAAAATCGGAGATAGACATGATCATCGATGTTGAATGCCAAATCACGATGCTTGCCGTCATAGTAGCTCTTCTGACGCGACTGAGCGGCCTTGAGATTTTCACGTATGACTTTGCACATTTCTTCGGCTTCTGAGATCAAGTCATTGCCAAGAAGTTGACGTTCGCCTGTTTCAGACCAGTTGAGAGGGGTACGGCACTTTCTGCCATAGAGAATTTCAAACGGTGCTTTGCCTGCACTTGCTTGAAAGATGTTGTTGTAAGAGAACTCGGCAAATGGAAGGCAGTCTTCCCATTTCATGCCGAAGGAGATGACACAGGCTCTGAGCATGTCTTCTAGAATCTGATTCACACGCTCGACTTGACCACTAGTCTGAGGGTGAAATGCAGTGCTGAACCTGATCTTAGTGCCCATGGCGGACTGAAAGGAGTCCCAGAACCTTGATGTGAACAAACTTCCATGGTCTGAGGATATAACTTGAGGAAGGCCATGTAGAGACACAATTCTGGAAGTGTACAGCTCTGCAAGTTGAGCTGCATTGATTGATTCTTTGACTGGAAGAAAGTGAGCGACTTTGGTAAGCTTGTCAATCACCACAAAGATAGCATCATTTCCTCGCTTGGATTTAGGAAAGCCAGTGACGAAGTCCATCTCAATGTGGTCGAACATCCACTCGGGGATAGGAAGAGGTTGGAGAAGACCGGCTGGACGTTGATGTTCTGCTTTCACTCTTCTGCACACATCACATTCATTCACGAATTGGGCAATCTCCCTTTTCATGCGTGTCCACCAGTAAGATTGCTTGAGATCTTGATACATCTTGGAACTGCCAGGATGAATGGAAAGGAGAGAATCATGAGCTTCTTCCATTATGAGCTTCCTGAGATCACCTTTGGGAACAACGAGTCTGTCCTCGAAGAACAAGGTATCTCTCTCATCAACACGGAAGCACTTGTATTTTGGAGTGCCCTTTGCAATCCCATGTTTCACTTTCTTCACCATGGTATCACTGAGCTGGGCCCCACGGACTTGATCTTCCAAGGTAGGAGCAATTTGGAGATTTGCAAGAAAACCCCGCGGAACAACTTGGAGGTTGAGTTTCCTGAATGCTTCACAAAGCTCAGGCTGGTATGGCTTGATAAGAAGGCTGTTGCAATATGCCTTTCTGCTCAAAGCATCTGCAATCACATTCGCCTTGCCAGGACTATATTCAATGCTGGGATTGTACTCTTGGATCATTTCAACCCAACGAGTCTGGCGGAGGTTCAGATGCGGCTGTGTGAAGATGTACTTCAAGCTCTTGTGATCAGTGAAGATGTCGACCTTTCTGCCGAACAACAGATGTCTCCACGTAATCAGAGCATGTACCACAGCTGCTAGCTCGAGATCATGTGTGGGATAGTTCTTCTCACCTGGCTTTAGCTGACGAGAAGTGTATGCCACAATTCTCTTATCTTGCATAAGCACACCACCAAGACCTTGAAGAGAAGCATCACAGAATACTTCATAGGGCTTGGATTCATCCGGAGGAGTCAGAACTGGAGCAGAGACAAGCTTTACTTTGAGAGTTTTGAAAGCCACTTCACATTCGGGAGACCAAAAGTATTTGACATTCTTCTGAAGCAGGTTGGAAAGAGGCTTGGCAATCTTGGAGAAGTTCTCAACAAACCTTCTGCAATAGCTGGCAAGACCCAGAAAACTGCGAAGCTGCTTGACGTTCTGAGGAGCTTCCCAGTTGACAATTGCTTCAACTTTCTCGGGATTAACCGCAATACCGTCAGCTGAGATGATGTGGCCCAGGTACAAAACCTTATCGAGCCAAAACTCGCACTTGGAAAACTTGGCATAGAATTTATGCTCTCGGAGTCGATCAAGAACCAGACGTAAGTGCTTTTCGTGATCTTCTTCATTCTTGGAAAACACCAGAATATCATCCAGATACACAAGCACAAACTCACCAGTATAGGGGTTGAAGATGTAAGGCATCATCCTTGAAAAGGTAGGAGGAGCATTGGCGAGACCGAAGGACATGACGGTATACTCTTATGAACCGTAGCTCGTTCTGAAGGCCGTCTTGGAAATGTCTTCCTCGCGAATGCGAATTTGATGATAGCCCATTCGGAGGTCAAGCTTAGAGAACACTTTAGCTCCTTTGAGCTGCTCAAAGAGTTCGTTGATGTTGGGGAGCAGATACTTGTTCTTAATCGTCTTCTTGTTCAATGGCCGGTAGTCAATACAGAGACGCTCCGTGCCATCTTTCTTCTTGACAAATAAGACACCACAGCCCCACGGAGACGTACTAGGCCTGATGAGACCCATACGCTCCTGTTCATCCAATTGTTTCTTCAATTCCTTCAATTCTTCCGGAGAGAGCTTGTACGGACGCCGGCATGCTGGCTCAGTACCCGGCTCGAGTTCAATTACGAATTCCACCTGACGGTGTGGAGGCATGCCTGGAAGTTCTTCAGGAAAGACGTCTTGATATTCGTTCACCACAGGAATTTGAGATATGGCATTAATTTCGCCCTTGTCATTGAGAGAGAAAAGCCGGATAGTGTTATCCCTGGAGGCGAAGATAATCACATCTTCATCAGAATGAGTCAACTTGACTTCCTTTTGAGCACAATCAATGTGAGCATCATGCTGAGAAAGCCAATCCATTCCGAGGATGAGGTCAATATCAGAATGACCAAGAACCACCGGTTTAGCCAGAAAACGATAATCTCCCATGCAAATAGAAACATCCGGAGCAAATATCTTTGAATGCAATAGTTTGCCTGGAGAAACAACTGACAATTCCCTTGGCAAACTTCTGGTGACAATGTTGTGCTTGGATGCAAAAGGATATGACATGAAAGAGCATGTAGCACCCGAATCAAATAACACTTTAGCAGGAAAAGAGTTCACTGGAAGGTTACCCAAAATGACATCAGAAGAATTCTCCGCTTGTGCTGCATTCATCAGATTGACCCTTGTAGACTTTGGATCATGCCTGACAATAGCTGTACTCACAGGTGGAGGAGGATGAAGACACTTCGGATTCGGACATCTGTTGGCATAATGACCCTTCTGGCCACACTTGTTGCACACCACTTCAGAGAGAGGACGGAAATGAGAGCCACTGGACTTGGAGCCTTGAGACTGAAACTGCTTCTTCGACTGGTTGCCCGGGTTGGGTGGGTGGGAGAAACCACGTCCACCAGAGTTCTTTTAGTTGGAGTTGTTGGAGTTGTTGAATGGAGCTCGAATCACTTGAGGAGGAGGAATCCAGAATTTCTGTTGTTTCGTAGCCAACTGAGACGATGAGGAAGAGTGAACGGCATCTCGAATTCTCTTCTTAGAAGCCTCCATCTTAAGCTGAGCTGCTTCTTGTTTCAAAGCCATGTTATAGAACTTGTCGAATTCATCGGGCGCGAACAAAGTGAGAGCAAGCTGAAGTTCATCTTTGAGACCTCTACGGAACTGGTAGATTTTACTCTTGGCATCAGGAATGTCTTGCTTAGCATAGCGAGCGAGGTTTTGGAACTTGACATTATACTGATAGACTGTCATGGAGCCCTGCTTCAGGTTGCGGAATTGCTCACGCATACCCTCGATGACACTTGTAGGAATGTGATGCGAGCGGAAATCCTTGCAGAAATTCTCCCAAGAGATCACTTGACCCGGCCTGGAGTCTTTGTACTGCTGCCGCCAGTCAGCTGCTTGATCTTTCAGTTGGAAGGCTGCAAACTTCACATAATCATCTTCCTTCACGTTACTGCACTCAAAATGCTTCTTGATATCGGTTAGCCAATCTTCAGCATCAAGAGGGTCGACACAGTAACTGAAAGCTTTAGGATTGTTGGCCAAGAACTGGTTGAGGGTAGCATGGTGCTGCTGGAAGAAGTTGCCTTGGTTCCCTGGAACACCCTGATTAGCTTGCATAGCTTGCATCTGCTGCATCATCTGCATCATCAACTGAGTGTTCTGAGCTGTAGTCTGCATAATTGCTCTCCAAGCCTCAGGCGGAGGAGGAGGGGAAGGAGGATGTTCTGGAACCTCTTCCACCTCTGGGTTAGCGTTGGGAACCCTTTTCGGAGCCATCCTGTAAGAGATGACCACAAATCAGCAATTGATTGACAAAAGGTATAAGCTGAATCAATGGCATGAATTGCATCAAGTCTTCACAATAATCATTCAAACAATAAGAACGAATGAAATCATCCGAACAAGAGGAACGAATGATATTCTTAGTTAAATGATAACATCAGTCTTCACGAGAAGCCACATATGGGACAAAATTAAAATAAGAAAACAACAAGGTACGGACGGGAACAAACACAAGAGAGGAGTTTCGTTCTAACATCTTTGTGCTGAAAGCATATGAACGTGTTACGAAAAGGTTTTGCAATCCCCGGATCAGCATAGCCAAGGACCCTTTAAGATGCAACTCCTGATAGTAACATCGGTCATATAACCCCTTCACTCAATGTCGAACCCCGAACTCACTAACCTGCATTCGTTGGAAGAATGCCTACGATCTACTGGATAAAACCCACCTATAAATTTCCGAAAGATTCCAGTTATGCAATCAGGTGTTGGGGATACACGGGAAGCACCGCGCAATCAACTCTAAACCTACATCCAGGTGTATCCATCCTTCAACACATAACCAGTCTTTCTCGGAAACTGTGTACCTCGGACCTTCGAAAAGCATCCACTATAGCAAGCTATGGCAATACTCCCGAAATACCTCCCCAGTACTGGGTGATGTCGGGGTTATCTTGCCACTGGCCGTATAGGAGAGATTTTCGATGTCGGCCGTCTTAAGTATTTAGTACTACCGCGATATGCTTGTGACAACAATACCCCGAAGCTCAACTCCTCGGTAACAGGAGGCATCGAGAACAATATCCTTGTCACAAGAACATCGAAACAATCCCAGAATACTCGCGGGATTCCTAAAAAAAATTGTGCAATTTTTGAAGATAGAAGAGACAAGAGTATTCGTCAGGAGTCCTCACCAGAGAGAAAGGGGATGAGAAGCAAAGAAATCCTACTCTCCGATATAATATAGGACTCAAAAAGTTTTCAGTGTGTGCCTAGACTCGACCGTCAACGATTCGATCAAACAGTGGGGGCTCCTAGGTCGGAGAACCTGGCTTTGATACCAACTTGTAATGCCCAGGATGGAGTTATACCTCCTACGTGTCGAGGCACGACTTAAAGGCATAAATCCATCCTAGAATGATCTCAAGTTTGGTAATCTTTGCACAACTCATGTAAAAGAGGGGATAGTAAACAGAAAATAGTTGGCTTACACTCGCCACGTCACAGAATTACAATTCAAGTCTCAATCATCATACATTAAGAACATCACAACCCTCTAAGGGCAAAATCCAAATGCAAGATACCAAACTGAAATAAATAAACCACAGGTGGATCAAATCCTAGTAAGAGTCTACACTACTGATCATCCGGGTATCGCACATAGTACCGACTACGCTCCTCGTCGAACTCCCAATCCAGCTCAGTGCCATCACCTGGATAGCTCACAACTCGACCTGCATCTGGTGTGTGAAGTAACTATGAGCCACAGAGGACTCAGCAATCCCGTTTCCTGGTAACAAGACTATCTAAGCCTTTGGGTGAGGAAAAGGCTGAAGAAAAGAATAAGTGTCTGCAGCAGCAACTAGCAACTAGCTTACATGAGTGAGAGCGAGAAGAGAAAGCCTCGGCGAGAAGTGATCACGAAGTGATCCTAGCTACAAGCTCAACAAGCATAACCCCTCCGTGTTCTACTCCCGAATCCCTATTCGGAAATTGACGGTCACAGAATACACGCTGGTAGTGTATTAGAAACATTGTGTCAAGTTATCTACAACCAGAATTAACAAGCTCCCATCTGCCACATAACCGCGGGCACGGCTTTCGAAAGTTCAAACCCTGCAAGGGTGTTCCAACTTGACCCATTACAAGCCCACGATCCGCGGAGTCGCAACTCCAAAGTGGGAAGACCCGAGTATCCTCGGAATCCCGTGCTCAAGATATACCGAGCTAAGGTAAGGCTAATCCAGCAAATCCTCCCGGCGTGCCGACACCCTGATAGTAGCCGCGCGTATCTCGTCTCAGGCCACGACCGGATGGGCGATCCCACAGGTTTTTACCAGACCTTGAGTTTCCTCGAGGTGGCCCCGCGTAACCCCCAGTTTGGACCAACACTCATGTGGAGCACTGGCCCGGGTTGTTGAATTAAGAAAAAGGGTTTATAACTCCCTATGCAAGTTTAGTTTGTTATTAGGCAAATAGTACCAATGTTGGGACTTGCTGGAAAAGACTTAGCACTTAGCGGTTTATCGAGGGGGTCCCATACACCCCAACCGTGTTAGGAACGCATAATCAAGGAACATAACACCGGTTTATACGGTTCCTAACGGCATGAGTGGAACAAATCACCAAGCAAAAGGCTTAGCCTTCCACCCTTGCCAATATATAGATGATTTCATTTTAAGCATTTGTATATTGTTATAAAACCCAACCAAACTTCAACATGAAGCAAGCATCTTCGATCTTCACCTGCAACTAGCAATGCTATAAGAAGGGCTGAGCGAAGCGTACTTAGCCAAGCAACGGTTTGCATAGGTAGGTTGGTTAAACATGGCAATTGGTTACAAGTAGGAGGCTGACAAGAAGATCATGGGCATATAGGCAAAACTATAGATCGAGACTACTAGCAAAAGGCAAAGATAGTAATGTTATCGGGGTTCGGTCATCTTGCCTGAAGAGAAGTCGTTCGGATCGTAAGAAGGGTCCTCGTGCTCAACCTCGTTGGAAACCTCGTGCTCGAACTCGTACTCGGTCTTGGCTTCCGGCTCTAAACAAAACAATCACACCAAGCACCAATCAACAAGATGCAATGCTCACTCGAAAAAGATGAATGCATGATGGATGCACTAAGGATGCACATGGAGCACGGAAAGTAGCACTCAAGCAAAACACCTCAAAACATGATAACAATCTGATATTATTAATCTACACGGAAAAACAATCAAGTTTGATATAAGATTCGCTGAAATCGGAGTTACGGGCTAAAAGTCATGCCCGAAACAAGAAATGAGCGAAAGCAGAAAATTACAGCATCATAGCAACTTCGGAGCTCAAAATAATTGAGCTACAGCACTCAAATAACATGGCAAAGGTCATGAACACAAACTAGACATATACTACAGCAACTAAGTCCAAATGTGCACCCTCAACGGAGCCACGGATCAATAGCAATGATCTTGGACATATTGAACTTGACAATAAAATTCTGGCAGCAGAATTTTATTGAAACTTTGGAGCAAAAGATAAACATGCTACAGCCACTTAAATGGACATGTGAGGACATGAATGGAAAGACAACAATATATACTACAAGGAACAATCAAGATCCACTCCAAAACTAACATGCTTTGTCCTAGAAAATCACACGAACATGGCATCGGAACGTTACAGATTTCAGACTTGGTGAAAATCCACTAAGTCCTAAAACAGCAATTTCATCATGGCATATAAAAGAGCATGTTTAAGTCACCTCGAAACTAAACATGGCAAAAGGTAAGCACCTCATCAAAGTGCACATGAAGGTGATCCCGAAACACACAAGCATGCATCATTGAGGTAAACACAACGATAGCAACGAGCTCAACAAGATGGCATTTCATAACAAGTGAAACAACATCACAACCACATGGCACTTTGCAATGATGATAACAAGGCAATAATAAATCTATCATGCAACCAATCACATACAACACATAGAGCATGGCAAGACGAACACGTGGACATGCCATTTGCATCATTCGGACAAACGAGCTAAAAGATATCACATGGCAAAGATGACATGAAAACATCACATAACAGTAGTTAATCTCAAGATGCACTCTTGCAACAGCAAAACAAGCACCTAGATGATCCCTAACATGCATGGCAACAACCGACAAAACGTAGAGCAAGTCTCCACGAACGTCTGGACATATAATACGCGCGAATCGGAGCAACAGACAAAAAGTTAGGGCAGGTAAAACATTGCATCTTAGAACAATTATACGGGCCGGGGAGGCGAAGACGGGCCTGACGCGGCCCGGCGGTGGGGAAGTGGCCTGGTGCGGGCGGATCGGCGGCTGGAAGGCGGCGGCCCTGGCCTGGGGTGGCCCGCGGTGGCGCGGTGGGTGTGGGCCGGAGGCGCGGCTGCGCGCAAGGGACCCGGCGGCCTAGGAGGCTGCGGCGGCCTGCGCGGCTCGGCCTGGCGCGTCGGGCCGGAGGGCAAGCTGCGGCCCACCGGGCGCCGAGGGGAGGCGATGGCCCGGCGACGCGCGAGCTGGCGCGCGGGGAGCCTGGAAAGAAGGAGCAAAGAGGGAGGCGGCTCGGCCTGGGCCTTCGGGCCTGGCGACGAAGTGGTCCTGGGGACCCAACGATCGATTGAGGGAGCTGCGGAAGAAAACGGCGATGTGGACCCTCGAGCGCTGGCCCAAGCGATGTGATCGGTCGGGATCCCAGGCGAGCCGTTGACTCGCGACGGCGGCTGGGGATCGAGGGACTCCCTCGGTCCAGCGAGATCTGGCTTGCCAAGTGGAGAGAAGAGGAAGGCTGGATCCAAAAATTGAGGGGAGGAAGGGGAAAGAAAAAACTAGATGCCCAAATTAGACTAGGGTCTAATATATAGTAGGTTTTTAGGGTTAGGGGGGAATTTAGGGTGTTAGGAGCCCTCCGATCGTGATCCGACGGATCCGATCTCGGGGGTAGATTTAAAAGGCCTAGGAGGAGTTAAAAGACTGCAGTAGGGGTGTTTCTGGGACACGAAGTGAAGGCACTTTGGACCCACACGAACAACGGCTGGAATAGCCAACGGAGTCCAAACGAGACGAGATTTGAGAGGCGGGTTGCACACAACAAAACAACAACACACACAACAACCTCGCGGCACACCAGTAACGTTACACGCCCGAACAACAAAGTAGGCCTACGGGACGTCACGGACACGTGAGGGAGCTCCGGAACGTGAAACGGACAACGGGAAGGAACGCGTGGAACCGGATGCAACTGACAACACAAATGCAATGCTATGCACATGTCTACATGATATGAATGAATGCCACACACGCACACAACAACACGACGAAAACCCGAAAGACAAAGAACCCGGAATGGAAATAGATGAAGTCGGAGATATATTATATACCCAAAAGGGAAAGTATTACATCCGGGGCATTACATGTCCCGCGCTTCAGCAGCGGCTGGAGGAGGATTTCCCCGGGCTGGGGCTAACGCTCCTGCCGCCCCTCGAGCCTCGGCGACGACTGGAGCGGGGTCTTCTCAGACCACCGCCCCTGTGCCCGCCAAGCGGCCGAGGGCGCCTACTCCTCCAGCTACTCGCGCCGGGACGCGCGAGGCGGACTTTGACTTCTCCGTGCTCAGTTCCGACGAGGAGGACGAAGAGTAAGTACTGGGAACTCTTGTTTCTTTCGATTTTTGTTGCTCTTGTCTTGAATTTTCTTCATCTGATTCTGTTTGTCTGTCTTCCAGGACCCTGGCCCAGAGGGCGGCGAAGAGGGCCAAGATTCCAGTGGTCGACCTTGAGGACGAGCCCGCCGCAGCAGTAGGGGATGCGCCTGCGACAGGCTTGCCGGACCAGCCAGCCGCTCCGCAGCGCAGCCCCCAGCGTAAGTCTTCAGATCACTCTCCGCTTGTCGGGCGCGCGTGGGCTTCTCATCCTTGTTAATGTTTTCGCTTGTTCGTTGACTTGTGCAGAAGCAGAGCAGCAACCTCAGGAGCGCCAAGAGATCGCTCCCGACGAGCCGCGCATCTCGACCTCTCCGCCAAGGAGGGGCTCCCCGGCGAGGGAGGGTACTCCGCCGAGGGCGAGTACTCCACCAAGGGCGAGTACTCCGCCAAGGGCGAGCACCCCGCCAAGGGAAGGCGCCAGCGGCCCTCCGCCGACGGGGGCTACCACTACGCCGCCGAGGGAGGACTCCCCAGCAAGGAACCCCGTCGAAGAAGAGGCCCGCGCAGGTAACCCTTGTACTTTTCTTCCCTTGGATTTCTCTTTTTTGGATATTTGCTTGACAGTTACTTTCTTGTTTCTTCTTCTTTTCTTGTCTTCAGACACGTCCGCTCCAGAGCCTATGGAGACGGAGGCCGCCACCGAGGAGGCCGCGTGTGGCAACGCTGGTGACACCGCGGCCACCAAATAGGAGATCGGTACTGACGAGCCTGCCGTCGAAGAGGCAGGCAGGGCCGCCAACGTGGCAGCTGAGGAGGGGACCGGCGGTCGCACTGACGGCCCTGAGGCCGCAGGAGCGTCCGACGCTGCGCCGACCGCTGACCCTGCTGCTGCCGCGGCCGGAACTGGCGCCTACTTAGAGGCAGGAAACGGGGTCTTCATTCAGCTTCCGTGGGCATCTACGTCAAGGGCGCCCGCGGAGGGAGAGGTCTTCGATGGGGAAGTCCTCGCCTCCGCCGGGCTGAAGTTTGTCGACGCGCCCGGCGGCACTAGCGAGCCCGAGGAGGAGCAGCTTCTGCGGAGGCTCCTGGCCCTGTACCGCGCCAGGCAGGCCAAGCTGGAGTCCAGAGAGGCTTTGGCCGCCAAGGCGGGCGTCGACTTGGAGAAGCGCGCCGAAGAGCTTCGGACCGCCAACCAGGCGGCCCTCCGATCCTTGGCGGAGGACCGGGAGGAGCTCGCCGAGGCGCATCAGGCGTTCATCCTTGAAAAGGCCGAAGCAGAAGAGCAGCAACGGCTCGCCGCCAAAGAGCTGTCTCGGCGGGAAGGTGAGCTGACACAGCGGAAGGTCGACCTCGATAGCCACGAGGACGACCTTGCCGCGCGCGAACAGTCCCTTGGCGGAGCTCTGCAGGAAGCGAGGGACGCCGCTGCAGCTGCAGAGACCGCCAAGAGAGACTTGGAGGCGAGGGTGGCACAATTGGAGATCCACTTGAAGACGAGCGAGGAGAAGGTTGCTGCGCTCACATTGGTGAGGGAGAAGGACGCCCACAGCCACTCCGAGCTGCTGGTCCGTCTCTCCGACAAGGGCAAGGAGCTCGTCATCGCCAAGGATTCTGTGGCAGACTAGGAATTGAAGCTATCCACCCTCACCGCGTCACTTGACAGCGCCAGAAATCGGGAGACAAAGCTGAAGGAGGACCTCAGGGCTGAGAGGGCACTGTTGGACAGCGCCGCCCTCACCCAAAACAACTTCAGGCGGACGGTGGAGCAATGGACCGAGGGGCTTGTCACCGGCGCCGCTGACATCGACAGGGAGTTGGCGGGGCTGGGGACGGAGCACCTCTGGTACTCCCCCGACGCGAACCTCCCTTACAGCGCCAAACTGAGCTTGTTCTTCAGGGGAGTGGCGCCGGCCCTCGAGCAGCTCCGGGAAAGGATCCCCACGCAGCTGGCGAACGAGGCGCGCAGGCTTTGCACGGGAGTCATGGAGAGGGTGCTGATTAAGATAGCCTACCGCAGCCCAGGGCTCAACCTCGAGAACGTCCTCAGGACCTTGCCGCCCGACGCCGACCAGGAGGCGCTCAAGACTCTTGTCGCACCCATCGTGGCCAAGGTGGGCAAGATCAAGAGAGTCGACGGTGACCGCGTGGACTAGGCTGTTTTCCTTTTGCTTCCTTTGTCGCTGCCAATCATGTCATGGACAATAGTTTGTTAGAACAGCGACAAGTCATCTTGTAATATAACTTTATTTTGTGTAGTTGATGCGATGTTATCTCCTTTGTTCGACTTCTTTACTTTGTATGCTTTTACCCTACGCTTTTAGGGAACTTGCCGGCAAAGGGACCCTTGCCGCGAGCACTGAGTGCGGAACTTCAGCAGCCTGCTGGCAACGCCGCTACCGGCAAGAAACCTCGCCGTAGCTAGTCGCAGCACACTTAGGTTGTTGAGCGAACTCGAAAACGAAGTAAGGGTGCGACACTTGTCGCAGCACACTTATGCCGTTGAGCGTGCTCGAAACAAAGTAAGGGCGCGGCTAGCTACGAGTAGGTTCCTCCGCGCACAGGTTTTCCATACAAAGTGCGGTCGTTCAAGGAAGATAACTTTAAAATTTAAAAATTTGAATGCTCAAACTTTGGCAACTTAGCTTTTGTGTTGTTTGCTTCCCGGCAAGGCGAGGCTTTCTTGAACGGCACTTGGTCCATACCACTGTCTCCTTCCCCCCGGCAAACTTGTGCGCGAGGAAAAACTTCTTTCTGCTTGAGAGAAAAAGAAAAAGGGAGGAAGCATAGATATGGAGCCTTGCGGCTCGTTATTGCTTACCGGGGGTGCGTGCTGCACAAAGTGTCAGATAATACATGCGAGAAAAACGAAAAGGCATGAAACGACAAGTTGTGCGAGGCACATAAGTTTTACTAATGCACGGAGTCTGCGCCCGACTTTGTACAAAGGTTTACATGCGGCAGCGGCAAGACTTGTACAAAAGGTGGTTGCCGGAGCGGATCACGGCAACCGCGCCTTATGGGTGAAACTTGCGAAGGTGCTCAATGTTCCAGGAGTTGCTCACCGGTAAGCCCTCTTCGGTCTCAAGGCGGACAGTGCCGGGCCTTGTGACTTGTCTCACCCGATAAGGGCCTTCCCACTTCGGCATCAACTTGTTGGAATTCTTGGCGGACTGAACACGCCGAAGAATAAGGTCGCCTTCCTCGAGACTTCTGGCTTTAACTTTGCGGCCTTGGTAGCGGCGCAAAGCTTGCTGATATCGAGCAGCTCGTACAGCAGCCTGAAGACGGTCCTCCTCAAGGAGCAGTGCGTCGTCTTGCCGCAGCTGCTCTTGCTCGAGCTCATCGTAAGCGAGCACTCGAGGTGACCCGTATACGAGTTCCGTGGGGAGAACTTCTTCCGCTCCATAGACAAGAGCAAAGGGTGTCTGTCCAATGGCTCGATTTGGTGTCGTTCTGATTGACCAAAGAGCCGCCGGCAACTCTTCAATCCAGTTTCTTCCGCATTTGTGTAGCCTGTCGAAAGTTCTTGTCTTGAGCCCGCGCAGCACTTCAGCGTTTGCCCTCTCCGCTTGACCATTGCTCCTTGGGTGAGCAACAGAAGCGAAGCAGACCTTGGCGCCAAGGTCTTGGACGTATTGCATGAAGGTGCGACTTGTGAATTGTGTGCCGTTGTCGGTGATGATCCTGTTAGGGATTCCGAAACGGCAAACAATTGACCTGAAGAACTTGGCTGCTGACTGTGCGGTCACCTTTCTCACTGGTTCCACTTCCGGCCACTTTGTGAACTTGTCGACGGCGACGTACAAGTACTCAAAGCCCCCGGCTGCGCGGGGAAAAGGGACGAGGATGTCGAGCCCCCAGACCGAAAATGACCAGGACAAAGGGATCGTCTGGAGAGCTTGAGCTGGCTGATGTATTTGCTTGGCATGGAACTGGCACGCTTCACACTTGGTTACTTGTGCAGTTGCATCTTGGAGGGCTTCAGGCCAAAAGAAACCTTGCCGGAACGCCTTGCCGGCAAGTGCTCTTGCGCCAATGTGGTGGCCACATATGCCTCCATGTATCTCTGCCAACAGCTTTTGCCCATCTTCCCAGGGGATGCACTTCAATCTAACACCGTTGAGTCTTCTTCTGTACAGTTCATCGCCGACGAACTGATACATACTTGACTGCCGGGTTATTCTTTCTGCTTCTTCTGGCTCTTCGGGAAGTTCTCCAGCAAGGTTGTCAGAATCGTGATTTTGAATCGGATCGGAGCTTCGATGGTAGGATCGCAGATCGTAGAATCTTCACTATCAGGATCGTAGAAATGAATATACTAGGAACTAAAATCGTAGAATCATAGGTGTTAGTTTGGATCGTAAAGTCGTAGAATCTTATAACAGAATCGTGATTCTGACAACCTTGTTCTCCAGTTTGAAGGAAACGGACAATCTGCTGCGCCCATGCTGGAGCCTGAGGCTCAACAACAAGGACTAAAGGCATCAGTGCTGCTGCGGGAACGTCAGCTTCTACGGCAAGATCCTGTGGCTCGGTCGGAGCTGGACGTTCCCCAGCAAGCTTGCCGGGGCAAGACTTGTCGGGAACGCCTGCTTCAACTGTACAAACCCTAGGGTCTGCAGGAGCAGACTGTTCCTCAGCAACTTTGTCGTTGGTCTTGGGGACCTTGTTGGCGGCGGCTTCGGGAAGCTCTACCGGCAAGTAGTCCCCGGAGACCAACTTTCTCTTCTTACTTTGTCCAACTGATGGTGTAATAGATGGTTGAGTTAACTTGAGCACAAAGATCCCTGGTTCCACAGGTAGCTTTAGTGCAGCACACTTTGACAGGCCGTCTGCGATGTCATTTTGAGCTCTTGGAACGTGCTCCATCTGTAGGCCTTCAAAGTGCTCTTCAAGTTTTCTCACTTCGTCGACGTAAGCTTCCATCAATGGACTCTGGTAGCTCTTGTTCACTTGGCGGACAACCAACTGCGAATCACCCCGCACAATCAGCTTCTTGATCCCAAGCTCTGCTGCGATTTTGAGGCCGGCAAGCAAACCTGCATACTCTGCAGTATTATTCGTTGCTTGTTCCTTGGGAAAGTGCATCTGGACGACGTACTTGAGGTGCTCGCCGGTGGGCGCGACAAGCAGCACGCCAGCGCCGGCGCCTTGCAGCGAGAAGGCACCATCGAAGTACATTATCCACTCTTTGCTTGCTTCTTTGACGGGGATGCTTGTCTCTGGAATTTCTTCATCTGGCGTTGGTGTCCATTCCGCTATGAACTCTGCCAATGCTCTGGTCTGAATAGTAGAAGTACTTTCAAACTTGAGGCCAAAGCTTGACAGCTCCAGTGCCCACTCGACAATCCTGCCTGTTGCTTCTGGATTTTGCAATATCCTCTTCAGCGGAAAGCGAGTGACCACCGTTATCTCATGGGCTTGGAAGTAGTGGCGCAGCTTTCTCGAGGCCATGAGGAGGCCGAAAAGCAGCTTCTGCACCCCAGAGTACCTTGACCTAGACCCCTGCAAGAGGGAACTGACAAAATAAACTGGGCGCTGCACCATCTTCTTTCGCACCTTTTCTTGCATCTACGCAGACTCATCCTTGTCGGGGCCAGAGCTTGTCGGGGAAGCCCCCTGCTTGTCGCTGGATGTGCTTGTCGGCGCTGTGGGCTCCTCAGCTGCCTCCCTTTCCGCTACCAACGCAGCACTAACCACTTGATTGGTTGCTGCTAAGTACAGCAGCAACTTCTCTTGTGGCCTAGGTGCGACAAGTATTGGAGTAGAGGACAGGTACCCTTTCAAGTCTTGCAGCGCTGCCTCCGCTTCCGGAGTCCATTTCATTGGACCTGCCTTTTTCAAGATTTTGAAAAACGGCAGAGCGCGTTCTGCAGACTTAGAAATGAACCTGCTGAGAGCAGCCACACAACCGGCAAGCCTTCGTACATCCTTGAGGCGCTTCGGAGCTTCGATCTGCTCAATGGCTTTGATCTTGTCGGGATTGGCTTCAATCCCCCTCTCGGACACAAAGAACCCGAGAAGCTTGCCGGAGGGGACTCCGAACACGCACTTCTCGGGGTTAAGCTTGAGTTGTATCTTGCGCAGATTCGCAAAAGTTTCATCTAGATCTTGAATCAGAGTATCCTTGTCCTTGCCCTTGACCACTATATCATCCATGTAAGCTTCTACATTCCTTTGTATCTGTGGCTCAAAAGCAGTGTGGACTACCCTCGCAAACGTTGAACCTGCATTCTTCAATCCAAAGGGCATGCGTATGAAGCAGTAAGTGCCACATGGAGTAATGAACGCGGTCTTCTCTTCATCTTCTTTAGCCATAAATATCTGGTGGTACCCTGAGTATGCATCAAGAAATGAAAGCAACTCACATCCCGTCGTGGAGTGAACGATCTGGTCAATGCGCGGCAAGGGAAATGGATCTTTGGGACAAGCTTTATTTACATCGGTGAAGTCTATACAAAGCCTCCACTTCCCATTTGCTTTGCGCAAGACAACAGGGTTGGCCAGCCACGTGGGATGAAGTACACCTCTGACGAGGCCTGCCGCTTCCAGCTTCTTGATTTCTTCTGCAATAAACTCTTGGGGCTCCACTGCTTGCTTTCTGACCTTCTACTTGACGGGCCGCGCGTGAGGACAAACGGCAAGCTTGTGCTCAATCACTTTCCTGGGAACACCGGGGATGTCAGACGGTTGCCATGCAAACACGTCGACATTCGCCCGCAGGAAAGCAACGAGCGCGCTTTCCTATTTCGGATCGAGCGTGGCGCTGATGGTGAAAGTACCACCAGTGCCGTCCTCCTTGGCGGACATCTTCTTGGTTGCACGTGGGGCTGCCATTCCCTTCTTCCACTTGCCGGTGGAGCTCGATGGTGCGTCCTCGACGGTAGCGCAGCACTCCGAGGAGGTGCGTTTGCCGGAGTGGGCCCCAGAGCTCTTGCCGGACATGGTCTTGTTCTTCCCCCCGGGAGCTTCAGCGGCAAGTGTCTCGCTGTCTGTTGCGGCTGCTGCGTCCCGGTAAATCTTGTCGGCGCAGATAAGCGCGTCCTTCTTGTCGCCGGGGATAGAGATGACGCTTATCCGGCCTGGCATCTTGAGCATGTTGTAGGCGTAATGAGAGGCTGCCATGAACTTGGCGAGCGCCGGACGGCCAAGTATCCCATTGTAAGGCAATGGGATATCGGCAACGTCGAAGGTAATCCTCTCAGTCCTGAAATTCAGCTCTCCGCCAAAGGTTACTGGCAGTGTGATTTTCCCCTTCGGCTTGCTCCTTCCTGGGTTGATCCCTTGGAACGTGCCGGTCTCCTCGACCTCGCTGTCGGGGATCTGTAGTTTCCGGACCACAGCAGAGGAGATCAGGTTCAGGCCGGCCCCGCCGTCAACCAGCATCTTGGTGACCTTGAGGTTGCGGATGGTTGGTGAAACCAACATCGGGAAACACCCGACCGCAGTTGTGCGGTCAGGGTGATCCTCAATGTCGAAGATGATGGGCGTGCTGGACCACTTCAGGAGTTTGCGCGACTCGACGGGTGGCTCTGCTGCATTAACTTCCCGCACCCATTGTTTGAGTTGGCGGTGGGAAGTATGCAGAGAGGCACCTCCATCGACGCACAGAACTTCTGTGGCCTTCTGGAACTCCTGCTCGCTGTTGTCTCCATCATCCATGTCTTCGTCGTCGTCTTCGTCTTCGTCCTTGTCGCGGTCGCGGGGAGGTCTATCTCCTTGCCGCTGTTTGGCCTTGCCGCGGCGTCCTCCCCGGCCATTGAATGGCCGCTTCTTGCTAGACTCTCCTCCACCTCCCTGGGCCTTCTCCTTGTCGCATCGCTCGTACTCAGCCTTCTGCTGTTCGACGAGGTACTCGACCCTTTTGCAGTTCTGGAGATCGTGGCCCTTGGTGCGGTGGATCTTGCAGTACTGCTTGTCGGAGGCGTCCTGCTTGTCGGCGGCTGCTACAGTGGCAGCTTCCTTGCCGGAGCCACCAGCCTGAGCTTTCTTGGCGCCAGCCTCCTTGCCGGACTGCTCCACGACCAGTACTTCCTTGTTCTTCTTTTTCTTATTGTTCTACCGCCGGTTCTTCCTTGCCGGGGCGGCATCCTCACTATCTGTTCCCCCCGCTCCAGCATCCTCTCCGGGGAGCCTCCTCCCCTCTTTAGCGCGTGCGCACTTGTCGGCCAGGGCATAAAGCTCACTGACATCTCGGATTTTGCACATCGCCATCTCCTCCCTCATCATGCGATTACGCATGTTCTGATGGAACGCGCTAATAACCGCGGCAGGGTGGACGTCTAGGATGTTGTGCTGGACGCGGCTGAATCTCTGGATGTACTTTCGCAGGGACTCTCCTTCCTTCTGGGCAAGTATGTGAAGGTCGCTCTCCTGGCCATGGGGCTTGTGGCCACCCGTGAAGGCGCCGACAAACTAGTGGCACAGGTCAGCCCAAGAAGAAATAGAGTTCTCCAGCAAGTGCATGAGCCAAGATCTGACGTTCGGCTTGAGCACAAGAGGGAAGTAGTTTGCTAGTATCTTCTCGTCTCGTCCCCCGGCAGCCAGCACCGTGATGGTGTAGATGCTGAGGAACTCTGACGGATGAGTTTTGCCGTCGTACTTCTCGGGTAAGTCGGGCTTGAAGTTCTTCATGCTGGGCCACTGGACTTGCCGCAGCTCACGGGTGAACGCGGGACAGCCCGCCGCGTACGGCAAGTCGCCTGGTTCTCCGGGCGCGCGCGCATGTCGACAGCGGGCCCAGCGCGCTGGTCGGATTGCCGCCGCGCTTCTCTTCGACGCTCGATGCAAGTTAGAGCGTCTTCTTGTCGTCTGTCATCGAGGACTTGGCGTTGATCGCGGCAAGCTCGCGGATCCGACGATGTCGTGGAGTCGTCGTCGATGTTGATCCGGCGAGTCGGCGACTTTAGCCTTCGGGGCGGGGAGTGCACGGTAGTTGCACCCCCGGCGGTCTTGTCGCCATCAGCCCGCGCCTGGCTAACTTGCCGCGTCCGCGATGTCGTCGGCTGCTGCGGAGTGTCGTTATTAGCGAAGGCGATGAGGCTTTGGATGGTGGCCCTCCAGTCGTCGGCCTTGTCTGCCGCTGGAGGGAAGTCGAGGAGCAGCTGAGCTCGGGCTAGAGCTTCTGCTGGAGTGGAGGGGAGCGGTGGCGAGCGGTGCGAGGAGCGAGATATGCTCGGACTTCTAACTGCGTTAGAAGGAGCAGGGTCTCGTCCCGGCAACCGCGCCTTGCCTGTGCCAGCACGTTGGCCTAGAGCGTCCCGCGACCCGCCAGCTTGGCCTTGTCCCAGCAAGCGTGTGGAACCTTGGGTACCACGTCGCTGCCGGTCCGGCACCTCCTGAGAGGGACGTGGTGCGTGCACGGACGCCGAGGTCTTGGAGTGCGCTCGGTCGTCCGTCTTATCATTGGATTTGGCGACGCCGTGAGTTTCCTCGCCGGCGTCCGCCCTCCCGCCAGCGTCTACCCCACCAACCGTTGGCTCTGGTGGTGGTGGGATCGACGCGGACGAGCCTGCTACCTCCGAAGCCTTCTTCTTCGGCGGCATGCTGATGTAGTCGATGAAGTTGATGAAGTTGCTGAAGTTTTCGCTCGCGTGAACGCTGGATCGGGTTCACGCAACCTCGACGCAGCCCCCTACCTGGCGCGCCAAAGATGTCGGGGAAACTGATCGCCCACGAACACCTATGGGACCGGAGCCCCTTTTCGGTACGGCAAGGGGGCGGAGGATGCACGAAGAGCGGATCGAAGCGTGCACGCGAGCAGTTTACCCAGGTTCGGGCCGCACGGATGCGTAAAACCCTACTCCTGCCTTGATTTGTATTGAGTTCTTGGCTCGGGAGCGAGAAGGGCTACAAAGCTTGTTGCTAACAACACCGAGCGTCAGAGTGATCGAAGATCGGAACCCCCTCTACGTTGTGCATGGGCCTCCTTTTATAGGTCGTAGGGGTCACCGACAGGTGGCAACGCAGATGAGGGTAAAAGTGTAAAAATGGTGGTAGTTGGAACAGTGTATGCATAGTGCTATATACCTAACCCTGACGGCACGGGACAAGGGCAGTAAATGCCCGTCGCTGTCGCCCTAAACAGTGTAAAAAGCGTCTGTTAGGGCGTCTTTGTTCGCCACGATGGTGGCCTCGTCATCGCAGCTCGCCACCGTGTACCCCAGGCTGCACAGCTTTCCGCCACGTGCACCTGGAAGGGCCCCAGGGCGACGCGTGGCCGGATGAGCTGGAGCGCGGGCACGTAGTGGAAGCTTTCCGCGGCTTGCACCTTGCCGCGGTTGTTAACTTGTCGCGCCCGGGGGCTTGTCGCTCTCCGGGCCTTGCCGGGGCGCACGATGCGCCACGGTAAGTCACCTGTAATGCCATGTTTTGGCTTTCCTGGCAAGCTCTTCTTGCCAGTGTCTTGCACCAAAGGGGTTGGTTTTGAGCCAGGAGCGGCCTTCCCGGCAAGCTCCTCTTGCCGGGGTCTTGTTTCTTTAACTTGAATACTTTGTTCTTGAATGGCTCCAAAGGAACCATAGTGGGCCTTGGCGGGCGCGTGGAAAAACCCTGCCACGGGACGCTGCTACTGCCCGTGCACAAGTCGGGATACTAAGGTACCCCTACTTTAGTACACCGACACCGGCCAGATCTCCCCACGGATGGAACCCAAATAGGCAATAAACCTGGACTAGGGACTTGTGTGGTTAGTCAGGTCGTGGCCGACACCCTCGCTGGGCTTCCGCTTGAAAGTTGCCTAGTACATGTCGAGTAGACGATGATAAGTGGTGGAAGCGTGTGTGAAAAAGTACACCCCTGCAGGGTTACCAATCTATTCGAATAGCCGTTGTTTGCGGTACGGGCCACTTGGTTGCTTATACTGTTCATAGACAAGTTGATGGTTACTCCTAAAAGCCTCAAGACAAGTGTGAGTGCCATGGATGGCCCTTCTGTAGGATGACGTAAGAGGTCCACGGTAGTGTATTGTTGTGGTGAGTAGATGACTCGTGTACGTAGTCTTATCTTGAAGTCTGCTGAGAGTTGTAGTATAGGTTAGCCAAGAGTCAAAGCTGGTTTGCTGCAATGAACTCCACTACCCTTGTTGATAATGATGCATATATGATAGGTTTTGTTGTAAGTCTTGTTGAGTACCTTTGTACTCATGTTTGCTTAATAACTGTTGCAGAGGAGAACCCTGCCCCTTCTTATGGGTTTTACATAGACGTTGACGTCGACAAGTAGCTTGCTACCCAGACGGAGATCCTGAGCTTGTTAAGGGCCTTGTAGATAGTCTAGCTACACCAAGCCTGTTTTATTTCCATGTTGTCTGTACTCAGACATGTTAGCTTCCGCTTGTTCTCGTATGTTTGTATGACTTGAGTGTTGGGTCATGTTACCCCTATCTGTATGGATATGTTATGTATGGCTCTTCGGAGCCTCTTAAATAAAGTACTTGAGTCATAGAGTTCTGTTGTGATGCAATGTTGTATTTGCACATATTGAGCATATTGTGTGTATGATTGAAATGCTTGGTATGTGTGGGATCCGACACCTAGTTGTTTACCTTTGGTAGTCTATCTTACAGGGAAATGTCTCCTAGTGCTTCCACTGAGCCTTGGTAGCTTGCTACTGCTCTGGAACACGTAGGTTGGCCGGCATGTGTCCTTCGTTCTTGTGTCTGTCCCTTAGGGGAAATGTCACGGGTTGTTCGTTAAGTCCATGTAGCTTGCTACGAATTGGGTTCATACGTTGATGACCGACACGTTCGTTGCTGGGTCATGGATGCCTGTCTCTGTAATTTAGTGCCACTTTTGGTTTATAACTAGCCATGTTGGCCCGGGCTCTCTGCATATGGATGCTAGCGACACCATCATATACGTGTGCCAAAATGCGCAAACGGTCTCGGGCCAGGTAAGGTGGTACCCGTGGGGTTACCGTGCGTGAGGCCGCAAAGTGATATGATGTGTTACAGGCTAGATCGATGTCACTTAGGATCGGGGTCCTGACAGCGGCGCCCGTGTTCGGGACTAAGCAAAAATGGTGAATTGCAGCACGAGCGAGCAATAAGAGCTGCGGCGCAGCAGCTATGGGGCTCCATGAGCGTGCTAGGGCGGACGGCGAGGCCGTAGTGGCTCGGGAGCGTGGTACTCACAGCCATGGCGACGTCGGGAGCACGGCCTCGCGGCGGAGTTAGTTACGGGGCACGGGCAAGCTCGACTAGAGGAAGAGGAGGAGCGTGAGCTCACGGTCGTTGCAGGGAAGGCCCGGGGAAGACTCAAGGTGCTCAGGGCAACGCGGATCTACGACGAGCTTCGGTGCGTCCGATGGTGGAAGACGACAGTGGTGGAGCGAGTGCTGCCATGCTCCCCGGCTCCAGGCACTTGGCGTTGACGGTGGAAGAAGACGCCGGTGAGGTGAATGGACAGGGATGCGTGATGAGGGACGAAGGTGGGCGCGACTACGCTGGAGTCATGGCGACGGTGGCTTGGTCTCTCGCGAGGGTAGAAGAAGCAGCGCGAGGAATGAAGGGGGGAAGTGGCTAGTGTCAGATCTGGGGTTCCGGCAAGACCCTTGAGGTTCGAACACTGCGGTGCGCACAAATATCTCTCCTTCCATCCTAGCTCGTCTAGTCAACAGCCCTAGGCCTAGCTCGTCAGATCTAATGAACAAGAGACACAAGCTTTATACTGGTTCGGGCCACCGTTGTGGTGTAACACCCTAATCCAGTGTGGTGTGGTGGATTGCCTTGTAGGCTTAGGAAGAACTAGTACATGGATGAACTGCCTCCTGAGGATAGGTGTTCTTGAGCTCGGGTGAGCTTGTGGTGTGTGTGAGGTCTCGACGATCCGATCCCCTCTATGATGGTAGCTAGCTAGGCCCTATTTATAGTGGCCAGGGTCCTCTTCCTCAATATTGAGCGGGAAGGAATCCCACAACGGCGAAATTTGAAGGAAGACAGCTAGTACGAGCTATCATGACAAAAGGTGGTCTTCGCCTGCCAAAGGCTCTGGTGGTGACGCCGTCGTGGGCTCCGCGATGACCTCTGTCCTGCCATCTTGCTGGTCTTGGTCTCGTTGCATCGATATGGAAACCTTTGCCTGACGCCTCGAGACTCCGCGTCTGCACCTGCTCCTTTAGCACCGAGGAGGAAACTAGCACTCTGTGCCCGCCTGGCATCGGTCGTCGCTGCTCACATCACGAGGACCTCGCGAGGTGCCTTTTGCCTTGATATCCCCGATCCTCACGAGTCGCCCTGGCGAGGCCGCCCCAGGCGATGCCTGGCGCCGTCCCCCTCACAAGGCTTGGCCCCTCGCGAGAGTCTTGAGTGGTTGCTGAAGATGTTGGGCCGTATCAGGCCGCCTTGTGAGCCACGCCCTGGGCCGCTGGCAGGCAAGTCTGGGTACCCCCGTTCCCAGGACACTGACAACTAGGGTTTGCCCGGGGCTCGGGGAAGACATTATATGTGTCGGGGAGCCACGGGATCAACGTTGTGTGGCCATCCACGGTTATGGATGGGGCTAACGCGTCCACGACGCTCTTCGTGAGCAGTAGGAAGGAGGAGGTGGTGAGGTGGGCTGGGCTCCCACTGTTGACCTAGAGCCTAGTCCATCAGTAGTTTAGGTCTTTTTCTTTTTTTGTTTTAATTAATTGTTTCCTACTTTTCATTTTATTTGATGTACAAAATGAGTTTTGTTTAATACATAACATGGCACAAATATACAGCGCAACATTCTGGGTTGCTACAAAAAGTTCAAAAGCATATGGGAGTGTCCAGCTATTTTTAGAAATTGAAAATGCCAATTTTAAATGTTGCTGCACCACTAAATAAATTTCCAGGGGCACTTTGGGAATCCAAAAGAGGTTGGTTCCAACATGACAAATATTCGGAGATTATTTGCCACAATTTGAACATTTTATTTCACATGTTTGAGGAATTTGAAATTCACTTATCATTTGAGTTTGAAATTGACTAGAACTTGAAAAGAGAAAATGAGCAAAGTGATTAGTATTGTTTTAGCAAAATGATTAACTTAACCCCAAGGGTTACTGTAGCATCATTACATCTGGGTGTTACATCAGTTTTGGAATATATTAAAAATATTGGGCGAGGAAAGCACCTGAGGGGGGCCACCCATCATCCACGAGGGTGGAGGGCGCGCCCCCTGCCTCGTGGGCCACCTGGCAGCCCCCGATGCCCTTCTTCTAGTATAAGGTGTCTTCTGCCCATGAAAAAAATCAGAAGGAAGCTTTCGGGACGAAGCGTCGCCGTCTCGAGGCGGAACCTTGGCGGAACCAATCTAGGGCTCTGGCGGAGTTGTTCTGCTGGGGAAACATCCCTCTGGGAGGGGAAATCATCACCATTGACCCTCTCATCGGGAGGGGGTCAATCTCCATCAACATCTTCACCAGCACCATCTCCTCTCAAACCCTAGTTCATCTCTTGTATCCCATCTTTGTCTCAAAACCTCAGATTGGTACCTGTGGGTTGCTAGTAGTGTTGATTACTCCCTGTAGTTGATGCTAGTTGGTTTATTCGGTGGAAGATCATATGTTCAGATCCTTTATGCATATTAATACCCCTCTGATTATGAACATGAAAATGATTTTTGAGTAGTTACGTTTGTTCCTGCGGACATGGGAGAAGTCTTCCTATAAGTAGTCATGTGAATTTGGTATTCGTTCGATTTTTTGATAAGATGTATATTGTCTTTCCTCTACTAGTGTTATGTGAACGTCGACTACATGACACTTCACCATTGTTTGGCCCTAGAGGAAGGCATTGGGAAGTAATAAGTATATGATGGGTTGCCAGAGTGAAAGAAGCTTAAACCCTTGTTTATGCGTTGCTTCGTAAGGGGCTAATTTGGATCCATATGTTTCATGATATGGTTAGGTTTACCTTAATACTTCTTTTGTAGTTGCGGATGCTTCCAGTAGGGGTTAATCATAAGTGGGATGCTTGTCCAAGGAAGGGCAGTACCCAAGCACCGGTCTACCCACATATCAAATTATCAAAGTAACGAACGCAAATCATATGAGCGTGATGAAAACTAGCTTGACGATAATTCCCATGTGACCTCGGGAGCACTTTACTTTATATTAGAGTTTGTCCAAGCTTGTACTTTTCTACAAAAAGGATTGGGCCATCTTGCTGCACCTTATTTACTTTTATTACTTGTTACTCGTTACAAATTACCTTATCACAAAACTATGTGTTATCGATAATTTCAGTGGTTGAAGAGAATACCTTACTGAAAACTGCCTATCATTTCCTTATGCTCCTTATTGGGTTCGACACTCTTACTTATCGGAAGGACTACGATAGATCCCCTATACTTGTGGGTCATCATATGACACATGAAATTGGATTCTAGGATTTTTAAATATGACCATAGGGATGGCTCGGAAATGCATGTACTCCTCTAGCACACCACCACGTGTGGTCCTATGAAAATAAGAGTCGACTGAAAATAAATAGGTCAGTTAATTTTTTTGAACCGTCCGATCTACAAGGAACGGGCAGATGGCCTTCATCGACCTCGTGCCAGTCGCTGTTGACGATCTTTCTCGAACAACCAGCGACCACCAGCCCATACCCCCTGCCTCCACCACCCCACCCTCCCCTCGACGTCACACCACCGCCTTGCTTGGAACCGCCACCTGCCATCCCTTTAAGCCCGGTCGACCTCCAGATCGGGCGCCAGCACCTTCTGCGCCCCACACACCCCTAAGATAAACACCGAGGCACTGATTCCTTTGCGAACAGGTGGACTAGCACCCCACGGGTGGTGCTTCCTTTAATTGGGAATCAACTGACGAGGAATTGAAATCAAGTTGGGCGATGGAGCTCTAGCTAAGGTGAAATAGTGTATGAGCAGAAACCTTCTGCATCGCGAGTTACTAGGAACATCTAGTATGTACCTTCAGTTGGATGAATACCATCTTAGTAGATAAATAAGATTTAAACGAATAAGGTAACAGGAGTACCAGTTCCTGTTTCTAGTGCATAGTCCTCCTTATTTCACGCCGATCTTCTTAGTTTTACTGGGGGACCCGATGTTGTGGAGGACGGTGAAGCCTTGGAGGAACCCATGGCGAAGTTGTTGACTATGTTGTGGTGACCGTCTAGCGGCAGAGGGGAAGAAGATCAGAGGCGGTGAACGACAGCACAGCGAGAATAGCTCTGTTATGGTGGACGGTGGCGAGGTTCGAACGACATAGGTGGGGCATAGGACGGCGTGGTGGAACTTGCTCGGGTACGATGCACGTCAGCATCCTAGAGGCAGCTCGGCCTCGACTTCAACTGCTCCGTGGAGGGTGTTGCGGTTGCGGTGGACGGCAGCATCAGGGTATTGGCTTCAGCTTGTTGGTGGATGGCGATGGTTGATCGGTGCGATGGTGTGGCAGATGGAGGACGCTGCGGTTTCACGGTTGCTGGAGAGGGAGTTTTTGCGCCCACAGAGTAGGAATGGGGAATCAGAAGGGGTGGGGGGGGCTAAGGGGGAACCATGTTTCGGTCTGGGACGCGCCTGTTTGAAATTTGGGGAAAGTACAAACATTGGCCAGTCTTAAATTTCGGACCTACTTTGGTTCGGGGGTAGGACGGTAATCCCAGGTATCCCAAATGGTAGGCGGGAGCGATTTCGGCTGAGCGCATGTGTGTTTAGGTGGCCATGGTGTATAAATTTTTTTGGGAGGCGGTTGCATGGTTTGTAGATGAAATTACAAACCTACCCCGGTTCAGATCTTTGTACGTCGGGCCGATAGGTTTCACGGGTCAGAGTTAGAGAAGTAATTTTCTCCTACCAAACATCGTTCTCATGCGGTTTCGTGCGAATTTTTGAAACATGAGCATTCACATTTGGAGTACCCTTGAGCTTTTAGGATTGACCTAAATAGACAATGCTAAATTTGACCTTGTATGTTTAAAAACCTCATAAAATTATGTGCTTCTTTTTTATATTTGGACTCTTGAAAATCCTATAACTACGATTATTTTGGAATGGAGGAGGTAATTTCGAATCTATTGTGTACATGACTATATATGCTATTATGTACAAAAGCAGAGCAAAGATTGATGTCCCCTTAATTTAGGTTGGATTTACAAATGCCAAGATCTTGAATTCAAATAATTGAATGGACTTCATGTTGAATTCGAATATTTTAAACCACCTTCAGTTGAATTCAAATGTATGATAGTTCCTAGCTAGCTATTTAGAATGTTCACTATGTAATTTTTCTATGTATAATGTGTTTTGCACACACAACTTAACTATACTCATGTTTATATTTGAATTGCTAAAGCGATGCATTGTCTGGACTTCAAAATATTGACTCTATGGATCGATTATGTTGAATAATAACATAGACATGCTCAAATTTGATATAATATGCATGTTTGATAGACCAATGGTCGTTCATTATGTGAATTGCAAAATATCATGATCCCTTTGCAATAGTTGGATACAATTTATATTTAAATCAATGTGTACACCAGTCTTTTATGCATAGATTCACTCTCCCTATGCCCCTCCTCACACACGCGCTAACTTTCTCTGTCACACATACGCGCACACGGTGAATATCCATTGGTGATCTCTCACACATGCTCACGCTCTTTCCCGAGGTATATTTCTCAGAGACATGCTCTCTTTATCACTTTCCCTCTCTCTCGCAACCATCTATGACAGTTTTCACTAACCTTTGTGAGAAGCACTCTTTCTCTCACATGCATACGCACGCACGATCCCATTGACCAGTTCTCTATACATACACCTGCCTACGTGTATCCTGCATGCACATTATCTTCAGGCCTATGTCGCATGCATTGTCTCCACTCTCCCCACCTCTTCTTAGTTGACGAATATGATTCCAGTAGAGCATTCAATACAATGCGCCTTGCAGTTAGGTTGGATGAATGGTAATTAGAGATAAGGGTTTACCTTAGTTTGAGCCCTTGTTGGGATCCAAGTAATAGCGTACTCCCGGTCATGTATATTTGTGAGTATGGATACCAAAGGATTTTGTGTATACTATCGGAGAACTAGGCCCAGGGCTTGTACATACCTTGGACCTAGGATTAAAAATCCTAGCAGGCTTTGTCAGTGGAAACAGAGTCCTTCACGGCTCTGGTATCTTTGTCTTGTATGACTAGTCCTCCATGGGTCTCTGTGTAATGTGGCACGGGCTGAGCAATGTGGCGCATGAAAGAACCAACACAGGGGCCTCACCCCGATCCATTAGATCTCACATGGTCACACACCCTCTGCCCCTAGGTCTCGGTATCTCTCATACCCACACCTACCAACACACACACACACGACACACACTATTTTTTCATGCCTCTCTCCCCTTCTCCCTGCATATACACACTCAAGGGCAACTTTAGCTGAGATATCCTATTCGTCTCTCTCTCTAGACCTCTCTAATTTCTCGTGCTACTTATCTCTCATTGCCCAGGCCCCTCTATCCATGCCTCTCTCGAATACGTACACATACCCTCTCCAGGCCCTGCCAAACACGTCAACTACACATTGACACATGCTACATCTTATGATGTGTCCCATTAATCTAAAAAAATCCCTCACTTCACTTTTACTTCGCATATAACATTCCTTTTGAATAAAACTACACAAAGTGTGGCCAAAATTTTATTTTAGAAAATCTACATATATACAATATTACAAAGTTATATGGAGTATGAAAGTAAATTTGCATGGTGGACCAAATTATATTTACTCCGCATTGTGAATTTTTATATTTTTATACAATATATAAACTTAGTTATAATAAAGAGAAACGAAGGTCATCTCTCTCTCTCCATCGTACCCCCTCTACATCCATTTCATGTACGCACACAAACTATCTCTAGGCCCTCTAAAAGTACGCCCCAACACATTCACGCATGTTTCATCTTTCTCTTGCGAGATATACACGGACAATCACTAAATTTGAGGAGAAAACACGATACGTTCACTGGATTTCAGAATCCACTCATATTGCTACCATATACTTCTTGTGCTTATTATACAGTCACGGGATCACCTTAGAGCTCTGTATTTGTTGAAGACAAGATTAGTTGACCAGTTAAACGCTCCACATGGCGCATCTAGTGTTGCACCATTAGCACACATTATCTCACTAGTATAGGGTCCATCTGTCAGTGGGTATAAGAATGAAAACAAACAAAAATAAATTATTGGACGGTGGATATTCAAAGTCATGACCGCGGGCACACCGTTCAAGGTGGCCTTGTATTGGTATGTTGAGCCGCCTCTTTTAATACACATGAGCTACCAAGCTAGTGTGGTGATTATACACGCAAGTAGGCATGCACACAAAGTGCACACACGCAACACTCACACGTACACATGCACCCATGCAACACTCGCACGCAAACACACACGCACATACCACTCACACGCACACACACACATACGCATGCATGCACACATCACAAGACCAACACACACATGCTCACACTCATCTTACATGTGCATGCACACACATCAGGCCCTAACACACACATACACAACCAGATAGTTCCTGCGCACGGGTTGGAGTCTTGTCGCGCAGGCGTAAATTTGTGTTTATCTTAATTTTTCCCTTCGCCAACTGACAGGTGGGACCCACAAGGAATGTGATCGATTTAACCACTCAAGATAGTGCCACGCACACTATTTGGCCAGCCAATAGAGCGCAATCCGATGTTGAATGGTGGTGAACGTATAATCACCGCAAAACGTATATAGTGACCATAATGAGTGTATTCTGAAGTCCGGTGACCGTATTATGCTTTTCGCTTCAAATACACTGACCGCCAGTGTATTTATCTCTTCTATCGCTCTCTCCATGGAGCTGAGTAGGCCAACCTCCCACTGCCTAAATTGGCGCACGCCACCCTATTATTGTTGTACTATTTTTGTAAGAGCGAACAAGCATTCACGTCTACCGTACAAACTCTAGATATGAGTTACAAATTCTATGAAGACGAATACAAATATTTGAATCCATTTTATGCCCAATTTCTCTCTATAGGCCCTCCAAAAGTACATCCCTACATGTTCTCGCATGTTACATCTAACAATTACTATGCGATATTGTACTACTATGCTCTAACACAATAAATCATATGTGTTTTTAGTTTTAGATATCATATTGTTACTTCAATTATTTAGTTTGCATACGTTAAAATTGCGTTGAAATGTAAGGCTAGTATCATCTAGTTATATGAAAGGTCGGACCACACACAAAAAAAGGGACCATTACACATTCGAGCAATTCACATCTTTCTCTCGCTCTCTGTGTCAAACCGACCATTTCAAACTATCATGCCTACCGCATGGATAAGATCTCACCCTCTCTTGTTTAATCGGGCTCGTGTTGATGGATTGTGCGAAACCGAAAAACTATAGTAGTACAAGTAAAAGTTCACTGGGCCGCCGTCTCGTGTACTCCTCCGTTGTAAGAGTGGAGCAATCGCTTTCATAAATGTTATAGTCCCTTTCGCCAACATGTGGGATGTCACGTGGTATGCACCAAATAATAGTGCAGAGCAGAAGGGGCGACACACTCCGGTCGTGGTGCTGCAACAGTAATGAGCAATGAGGCGTCAAATCACCAAGTTTGACCTTTCCCACAGTTAAGTTGGAGGGCCAGAATGATGCTAAAAAAGTTGTAGGGATGAAGCAACCATCATTTCACACATCTTCTTCAAGTTAACCATCATTTCCTAAATCCGCTTCTCCCTCATCTTCTTCAAGTTAACCACGTATTGCTTCTGTCGTTGTTCTGCCTCATGTGGGAAGCGGACTAGCTTGGTACATCACTGACATGTGGGACCGTATGTTAGCAAGCCGCCAAGCTAATCTCCTCTAAAAAGAAAAACCTCCCCCACCTTCCGCATGTCAAAATCACCTCCTTTTTACTAATCTTGATATATATTTTTAGATCAATGAAATCGAGTATTGTATAGATAGCAGCAAGGAGGAAAACCAAGTGGTACGCTTAAGGGTATCCACAATGTGTAGCCAAATGGTAAAATAGCTTTTGCCATCGATGGGAACCATTGTGGAGGGTGCTTCCAAATCCAAATAAGAGGGAACCGAAGCTCGCTAGTATGCATATGCCTAATTGAATGAAGGAATAGAAAAATGCAACATCTCTCCTCTTTCTCCCATGCTTGGACGCATGCATAGAGCATATAGTCTACTCCCTTGTCCCTTCTATCACAAATCACAAAGCAATGAGGTGTCAAATCAAAAAGCACAAACTAAGAAACCCTCATTTCACTCTATGTGGACTCCACTTTTTCGTCGTCTTCTTTGAGAAACCACCTTTACTGCAATAAGCTGGACGGACGATGCTATTGTGCTACTACCTTTGTCCTGGTGTATTGGTCCTCATTGTATTTTGGGCCAAATTTTGACCACAAGTTTAACTAATAAAATGCTCATGCATGTCACAAAAAATTATATAATTAATAACTAGGCTCAAATACGAATCCAACGATATAATTTTTGTTCACATGCAATTACATATTATTAGTTAAATACTTGGTCAAAATTTGGCAGATATTACAAAGGAGGCCAACAAACCAGGACGGGGGTAGTACATTTAGACTTGCTTTGGTTCAACGGACTTCATGGATGCAAAGAAGGTGGTTCTATTAGCTTGTAGGCGACACTTGAGAACGACATACCATGGTCTGCCTCAATGGTGTGATCTATCGAACGCACTTCGGCAAAGCCACAATGATCGAGATATTGTCGATGTTACCGTAATGGGGAAGGAAGTCAAATAGTTACTTCCTCCATTTTTTGTATACAAGGCCACTGTCAAAATTACAATTTACGGCTATATAAGGCCACTGACACTAATCAAGGCAGAATTCATGGGGTTTGCCTCGTACTAGCAACTAAGGACATCAATATCCCCTTCCATGCATGCGGAAGTGAGAAGGTTTGTTTGCATGCGGTGCATTAATCAACCAATGAGGAGTCAGAGGGTTAGCTTGTTGGGCGTTGGAAAAAAAATGCATTAATTGACATACCAAACGAGGAGGAAAGCTAGCTTTTAACATTGGCTTAAGCCGACTTTAATGTTTACCCTAGTAGTACTTGATATGAGTTTTTGGCCTTGTGTACTTTTAGAAAAATTGGGTAAGTATATGATTAGGGCGATGATGGCGGCTGGAGGGGTGAAGAGGTCCCCTTCTTACCGTATTTAGTACTACAAAATTCAGTTTCGTTATAATCAAGATTTCCATCGATGTATCATGCGAAGGCAAAGAACCACCAAGTGTTATATTCACATATTTTTGTTAAGGGGGTTATCTTCACAAGTTTAAAACGAGCAAAAGGAAAACTCACTGCACGCCTGTCGCGTTCACATCAGACCATCGCATGTTCGATCTACCCCGCCGATCAACAGAAATCAGCTTGGCATTACACTGGCATGTGGGAATACATGTCAACAATCCGTCCATGGGCCACATAAACACACACCAGGCCGCCCGCCATGGCATTTCTAATTAGGATTTGAATCGATTGATCCCGTGAAGGAAAACCCCGCCCTTCTTTTCTAACAAAGTACGTACTGAAATCGAAGTCGCTCAACCTCGCAAACCAGATGTTATGATTTAAAAGTTCAAAATTAAAAGGAGTGAAAGTGCAACTAATCTCCTGTTGGTTTTAGTAATTCATAATAACATATACATCATTGAACTAATGTCCACTCAAAATAAATATTTTAGGATGTTCAATGATTGGCATTGCAAGGACTAGAGATGTGGACCCCTGAAAATGCTAAGTACAAGGACTCGTAAAAGCTCAAGACTCTACAATTTTGTTTAACTGATCCATGATCACATTGAGTCCTTAGGAAAGCCAATACAAAAGGGGATGAGGTGTTGCTTCATGATCTGGTTGCTCAAGTGCTTAATCATATTGCTGCGAAAACCCTTAGCTACATTCTCCATCCAAATATGAGCAAACCCTAAATTCCAACTCGGCCCCACCAAAATTTTCTATCCGAAGCCACCGAGTTCATCTGGACATGGACACTATCAAACCCTAAAAAATTGGATCCACTGATACGGATCTCGGTCCTACTAAGATGGCCTTGCCAACTCTCTGTTGCCTTGTTGCAATTATTTCGGTCTCACCGAGAATTGCAATCGGTACCACCGAGATGACTTGCTAACTCTATGTTGTCTTATCGCTTCACTTTGGTCCCACCCATATGATGCAGTCGGTGCCACCGAGACAATGTTTTCCCTAACCATTGCACATTGGTCCATCCAAGTTGTTCCAGTCGGTCCCACTGAGATTCCTAACATTCATATCTTTTACACACATTGATGCCACCGAGATTTCTACTCGGTGGCACCGAGATGGGTGAAAAGTGTATAACGGTTGGATTTTGTGTGGAGCCTATATATACCCCTCCTCCCCTTATTCCTCCAAAAAGAGAGCCATCAGAATGTGCCTACACATCCACCATTCATTTTCTGAGAGAGAACCACCTACTCATGTGTTGAGATCAATAGATTCCAATCCTACCATTTGAACCTTGATTTCTAGCCTTCCCCAAGTTGCTTTCCACTCAAATCCTTCTTCCACCATTGCCAAATAAGTGTGAGAGTTGAGTGTTCGGGAGACTATCATTTGAAGCACAAGAGCGAGGAGTTCATCATCAACACACCGTCTATTACCTTTTGAAGAGTGGTGGCTCCTTGATTGGTTAGGTGTGGCTTGCGAGCCTCCGACATGATTTGGAATTGAACCAAGAAGTTTGTAAGGGAAAGGAGATCGCCTACTTCATGGAGATCTACTCGAGTGAGGCAATTCCTTCATGGATGATGGCCATGGTGGGATAGACAAGGTTGCTTCTTCCTGGACCCTTCGTGGGTGGAGCCCTCCGTGGACTAAAATCTTGCGATTTGTGATACTTTGGTTGATACACATGAAGGTACCAAGTCTATAAGGAATCAAAGTTGGATGTGCTTCAAAGTAACCTTGAGGAGTTCAAGATGAAGGATGGTGAAGGAGTAGCTGAAATGTACTCTAGGCTTGCTCTCATCAAAAATGATATTGCCGGCTTAGGAAGTGAAGAGATGGCCGACAAATTCATCATCAAGAAGATCCATAGGGTCTTGGAAGGAAAGTATGATACCGTGTGAACATTTAGGGGTGGGCATATAAACATATGACTGAAATACCGAACCGAAAGAACCAGGACCGAGACCGAACTGACCGAAACCGAGAATTTTGGTTTTTAGTTCGGTCACTGCTTCTGAAAAACCAAAATTAGTTCAGCTATTTCGGTGTTGACTGTTTGTCACCCGAACTAACCAATTTATATTATGTACGTGGGCCAAAAACTAAGAAACAACACAGTCCATTACATAAATCTAGCCCACGTCCTTAGCTCCTGGCCCAATTACTAGCCCATCACCCTCACATCAATATCCACTCTGGATCCCTCAACCTCAGTCAGACCTAGCTGCCAGCCAGGGCGTTATCCCATGCTCTCCTAAACCCTTCTCTCTTACCCGGCCAGTAGCGACGGCGGCTGTCCCAACTCTAGGGCTGCACATCATCTTCTTTTGATATATCTTCTTTCGACCTTTTCCACCATCCAGTTGGCGATTAGTTCTCGATTTCTTGATGCGTTCATCCGCTACTTGGTTTTAACTTGTACTTGTGATGTTCTTACATCTAATTTTGTGTCCTTTCTTGTTCGATTGAGAAAGAGTTCCTCAATTTTTCAGAGAGCTTTGTAAAGATGCGTGATATCAAATAGAGTTTTGGTTTTGTTTCGTAAAAATTGAGAACTAAACCAAAATCACAATGGACTGAATTGTCGGTTATTAATTTCTTAGTTAACCGATCGGTCATCAAAATCAGATAACCGAATTTTTTATTACCTGAGATAACTAAACCAAACAATTTGGTTTAGTCGAATGCCCAGGCCTATGCACATTGATCCAAATGATGCCCAATTACAAAGATCTCAAGCCCACGGAAGTCATTGGAAGAATTTTTTCTCATGAGATGTCACTCAAGGATAAGGAGGAGCGCCACAACAAGTCAATTGGTGCTTACAAAGCTTCAAGTGATGCTTCTACAACATCAAGTGACAAGCATGTCTCCAGTGAGAAATAAGTCTTATGGTGAAGAATTTCAACCAATTCTACAAGAGTCGAAGCAAACATAGAAGCTCCAAGTCAAGGTACTACAATGAGAAGAGATCTTCTAGTCGTGATCACAATTGCTACAGTGTGAAGGACCCGGACACTATTCCAATGAGTGTACGACACCCCACAAGAAAAGAGAAGACTCACCCAAAAGGAGAAGTAGAAGAGTTGAATCACCTCATAGAGAGAGAATGAGTAGAGATGATTGTTATGAAGGAAGACCCTCTCGAAGAAGCAAGGGTTCAGAAAGGAAAGACAAGTCATCAAAGAGCTACACAAGATAAAGACATCGAACTCATATTGGCGAATGGTATTTGTCTCCCATTCCGACACTCACTCCGAGAGAAGTTATCACTCTAACTCTGACTATAGTCAAGATGAAGGTGTTGTCGGACTTGCCCTAGTGTCATCCAACTCCTATGACATATTTGATTCTCCAAATGAAGGAATTGGATGGTGCTTCATGGCTAAACGCCCTAAGACATCAGACCCTTGGTATCTTGATTTCAATAGTGATGAAGATGATTTGGTAGGTGATGATGATTTACTTGTGGACAAAACTAGTGATGTACGCTATGATGAACTTGCTAGTAATCATGATAGTCAAGATGAAATGAATGACAATGATAAGAAGGAAATTGAGTGTCTAACTAAAGAACTAAACACTCTTAAGTTAGCTCATGTAACGACTCAAGAGGATCAGAGAGAGCTCCTAAGAACTCATGGGAAGCTGCACTTCGAGAAACTAAATTTAGAGCAAGAGCATGAGTTTCTAAAATCTATCAATGATGATCTTCGAAAGAAGAGTTCTTCTTACATTGCCAAATGTCTCGTCTTTTCCACTTACATGCCACAAGTTAAAACTAGTAACAACAGCAAGAAATATTCTTCTTCTAGTAGTAATAATAACCATGCTAAATCCAATATTGCTGCTTCTAGTGGTTCTATTGATTCCACAAATGATTCTCTTAGCCAAGTTACACTTGAGCAAGAAAATAGCTTGGTGAAAAGAATTATAGAGAAAGGTGTTTACAAGAGTCTTGCTAGGATTAAGCAATTTGAGGAAGTTGTACTCAAGTAAGGAAGACACCGGAAAAATCAAGGTGTTGGTTTTGAACGAAAGTTCAATGCCAATGGAGTTGTGGGAAGAAGATCAATACCCCAAGACGAAGTTTGTTCCTCAACAAGATAAGCATGACCCCACTTATTTTGAGAGAACACAAGCTCGAGATGATCTTCCAACACAAGACCACAATCTTAAAGGCAAGGAAAAGCTTCAAGAAGAGATTGACTCATTTGAAGAAGCACCTAAAGCCATGGTAAAGTGGGTTCCCAAGACTACTCCAAGCTCTTGTTCATCAAGTCCACTAAAATTCGAAGGATTCCCATCAAGTTGATGTGGGTTCCTAAAAAGAAGAACAAGAGTGTTCTTGAGGGTGACTCCGCCAACCTATCTCACTCATATTCATTTTGGCAAGGACAGCTTCAACTAACTTTCACATCTTGCACTAGGTCATGGAGTTAAAAACCCTCTCATTGGCAAGACAAAGGACAAGGTAACCTAATGCTTTCATGGACATCATCATTTGTGAAATTCACTCTATGTCTAAGGATATCCTTTTATGTTCCTTGTGGGACTAACCCATATAGGTATGGAAAGTGCGAAACTCCAAAGGATTACCCCAACTCTTGATGGACTGCATCGACATTGAGCATCCACATCTTCACTATCTACATGAAGTCATCATCAGCAAAACCCAAGGTTACTTATCCCTATTTGGGAGGATATCACATCTAGGTGGAGCTTTGCTCTAACAATTGACCTAAAAGCAACTCTAATGGTGTGAACACATTAATGCTTTATGTACAAGTGGTAACCCCACTTGTGATTAAATGGTGAGTATGACCTATGACCAAATGTTCTTATTTGACTCCTAATTCAATATAATCATATATAGATGACCTAGTAAACGTCAATTGCTTGATAGATGCTAGATTGATTGTGCATATTCGACGCATATTTTATTTGCCATTTTATTGTGTGAACATGTTATTTTGCGTGTTTTCTTTATTTCAGGACATCAATTTGTTATTTTTTGTTGGCGTTCTGGGAATGGTGGTACCAACACTTGGCTGCATGCGGCCCAGGGCGTGGCTCGTCTAGCGGCCTGGTATGGCCAAACCTCATCAGCGACTACTCAAGACCCTCGCGAGGTGCCAAGCCTCGCGAGGCGGAAGACACAAGACTTCCCCTGGGGTGGCCTCGCTAGGCTGGCTCCCAAGGAGTGGAGATATCAAGGCAAGGGGCACCTCACGAGGTCCTTGTGATGTGAGCCACGACAACCATGGCCAGGCGGGCGCCAGCGGGCGCAGGGTGCCAGTTTCCTCTTTGGTGCTAAAGGGGCAGGCACCGGCGAGGAGTCTCCAGGCATCAGGCAAAGGTTTCCATATCGGTGCAACGAGACCAAGACCAGTAGGACGGCAGAGCGGAGGTCATCGCGGAGCCCACGGCAGCGTCACCACCAGAGCCTTTGGCAAGCGAAGACCACCTTTTGTTTGGATAGTTTGTACTAGTTGTCCCCTTTCAAATTTGGCCATTGTGGGATCCCTTCCCGCTCAATATTTGGGAAGAGGACACAGGCCTCTATAAATAGGATTAGCCGCCACCATAGAGGGATCATCTCATCTTTACCTGAACCAACCTAGAGGGCATCTAAGCAAGAGCCAACCATACACACAGCAAGCTCATCCGAGCACAAGAACTCCTCTCCTTAGGAAGCCGTTCTTCCCTTGTACTAGTTCTTCTCCAGTCTATAAGGCAATCCACCACACCCCACTGGATTAGGGTATTACACCACAACGGTGGCCGGAACCAGTATAAACCTTTGTGTCCCTTGTTCTTCGGGTCCGACGAGCTAGGCTTAGGAATCGGCGAGTAAACGAGCTAGGGTGGAAGGAGAGATCTTTGTGCGCACCCTAGTGTTCGAACCACAAGGGTTTTGCCGGAACCCAAGATACGAAATTTGGCGCGCCGGGTAGGGGTGTGCTGAAACTTCCCTTCCGTCACTCCATCCTCCGTCGTCCCACCAGTTCCATGGCCGACGCCCGCAGAGCCCGTCCTGACCGGCGGGCCGCTCTCGCCACCCGCGTCGCTCAAACAGCTCCATCACCTGCTGCCAACGCTGCCACCGGCCCATCATGGCACGAGTAGTAGTCCTCGTCCCTGCACCCCTCTGTGCGGTGGGACGGGCGCACCGCGACCCCGTCACTGACCCCGGCCTCGTCGTCCCATGCTCGTCGCCGACCCGCGGACACGCAGGCTGTGTTGCTCATGGCGCGCGAGCTCCTACGCTATCTCCCCGTCGATGACTTCTACGAAGAATGGCTCGACCACATCACCGAGCTCATGAGCACCGCTGGGGGCTCTCCAGTGCCGTCCCTCTCGCTACCTCGTCCGCCTCCCCATGCAGGCGACATGGCCCATGAAGCTCCTCTGCTACCTCCTCATCAAGGTGTCATCCAAGATCCAAGGCACGTGGCCCCATGGCGTGATCACCCACGTGCGGCGTCAGTGCACGAAGAAGGAAGCTTCCAGGAGATCCAGCAGCCCAGCAGAGGAGCGCCAGCGCTCCCTGCACTGCCGCGTAGAGACCATGCACCCCCGCTGTGGTGGCGCGCGAGGACCAAGACCAAGCTCCGCCTCGCCGGCAAGCTCCGTTGTTTACAGCAGGCTGCAAGGCCCTCACCCCCGAGCTGAGCAACGTCAACTAGCATGGGAAGTTCAAACCCGGCCTGCCTCCACGCTACGACGGTACCCCCGACCCTGTGGAGTTCCTGTAGCTCTACGAGCTGAGCATCGACGCGTCCAGTGGCAATGAGAAGATCGTGGCGAACTGGTTCCCCATGGCGCTCAAAGACGGCGTGCGCTCATGGCTCCTGAACCTGCCCGTGGGATCGATCTCCACCTGGAGTGAGATGTGCGAGCAGTTCATTGCCAACTTCCAGGGCACCCGAGACCACCCTCGGCCGCGGGTGACCTGTGGCGTATCAAGCTACAACCAGGAGAAACTTTACAGAAGTTCATCCAACGCTTCAATAGTGTCTGCGTCAAGACCCCCAAGGTCAGATACGAGGCCATCATTCAGCATTCTTAGATGGCGTCTATTCCGTCAAGATGAAGGAGGAGCTCGCCATCCACGAAGATCTGTGCACATCCCCTGAGCTGTTAAACCTCGCCACCAAGTGTGCTAGAGCTGAAGAGGGGCGCCTCTCCCTCGTCGAGCTCCCTGCTACTGACCCTGATGACAAGAAGGCCAAGAGCAAGGACGTAAAGTGCAAAGGAGTGGCAGTGGTTGCGGCTGAGCCAGAGATGAAGCGCGGCTGCGACTACCCGGAGTCATCCAAGAACAGGCGTCCATTTTGCGCCTTCCACAACATGCATAGCCACAACACCCATGATTGTCAAGAGCTCAGGGCCCTCCGCAAAGGACGCGTCAGCCAATGCCCCGAGTGCAACAACTGTGGCTACGGCCATGGGGGAAGTTGGACCAGCGGACGCTGGGATGACCGCGGCCCCCGCCAGGAGTGGCCATCCAGCCTTGTGAGGGCGCCTGGAGGGACCAGCCTCGTGACGACCACCCCCAGGGCAAGGCTGGTCTTCCACCTCTCCCGTCACCAAGGAGGAACGACTATCAGGACGAGGGGGTGGGGGCTTCTAGGAGCCTCGCGCCATCGCCTGCATCTCGGGCGGAGCGCAGGCCCCGGCCTCTCAACGCCTCTTCAACCAGTTCGCCCGAGCAGCAAACGCGGCTCTCCCCAAGCTCAAGGCCACGCGCCCACTCAATTGGTCCAAGTACCCCATCACCTTTGGTTCAGCAGACCAACTCAAATGCGCGGCTATGGTCGGTGCCCTCTCGATGCTTTGTTTGCCTATCATTAGCAACGTCCAAGTTACCAAGACCCTCATCGACGATGGCGTAGGGCTTAATGTCCTGTCCGTCGAGACATTCAACAACCTTCAAGTACCATACGATCAACTACTGCCTACCAAGCCTTTCTCCGGAGTGACTGATGGCTCCACCACCCCCATAGGGCAGGTCCGCTTGCCTGTCACCTTTGGCAAGCGCGACAACTACCACACCGAGCTCATTGACTTCGACGTCGCCTACATTCATCTCCCGTACAACGCCATCCTCGGGTACCCAGTCCTAGGTAAGTTCATGGCAGTGACTCACCACGGCTATGATGTTCTCAAGATGCCAGGAAGCGGAGGCATCATCGTTGTCCCTTGTGAACAGAAGGACGCAGTGTGCTCACTTGAGAGCGCTTACCAAGCAGCAGCGGTCGAGGATCTAGACAACGATGGCACCATCTACTCTCCAGAGGCCATCCCCAAGAAGAAGAAGCAGTTGCTTGCACTGGAGCCTCATGAGGCTACAACACCTGGTGGCAGCACCTCCAGACCTGCACCTAGGGATGGGGCTCCCCCTCCCTCTCATAGGAAGGTGTGCCCGGCGCTCCCCTTGGGCTGGGCCTCTGACCTAGCAATATCTCGAGGGAGGTGCTCGGGCACCATGTGGAGGTGTGCTTCACCGCACGTCTCCCTCCGGAGGCCTCAAGTCGTGAGGCACCAAGCGCTTAGGAATTCATCAGCCAGACCATCGAAGACTTGTAGGTGCCAAGGGCAATGCGGGGTGAGCGCCGCCCGGCACCTCGGTGTGCAGCTGTCGCCTTAGGCTCGGGCGACGGGCTGCGCGTCTGCGTCAACGTCCCCGCACTCAACAGGATTGTGTCTTAGGAGCTCTACAGACCTTCTCAGGTGGGACGGTGTGAGGGCCCCCCTCACAGCTACGTTTGTATGCCCTTCGGTCTGCCGAACCAAGCGACCCTGCACCAGCGCCACATTTGGGAGGTCCTGGCGACTCACGAGGCCAGGTATTAGGAGATCTTTGTGGAGGTGGCCTCAGTTCTCCGCGAGATCTGGGAACTCCCAGAGTCAGGCGGCGCGTGAGGAGCGGCGTATGCATCAAGCGTCTTCATCTACACCAGCACTACTTCTGCAACTATGCTAGGTGACATTTTCTGATTTTTTTTTCAGCTGGGAGCACCCCTCGGGCTGCATCATTCCCATGTCGGACGGGCTTGTCCTTGCGGCATATACCCCTTTTGTCTCTTTAGCTTACTTGTTGGGGGCGCCCCCTCGGGCCGCATTATCCTGAGGTCGCACGGATCCGTCCCTGTGGCATGTACCGCTTTTTATGTTGTTTGATCCTGTTCATCTCCTCTTATGATTTGCCTCACGGGCATCACCTGCTCATCTCTTTTGAACTCTCATGCTACTTAATGGACTTCTGCTCATCCTGCAAGAGGGGCTGCATACGTTGGCACGGCGCTCGTGCTCGGGTCCGTCCGTGCAACGCTGACAAATTCGAGAGATCGAGCTCTGACTCGCGGCCTGCCCCACATACGTCACCTCACCAGGTCCATGGTGCCTCCGTCTTCCTGCGAGGTTATCAGAGGCCTAGTGGTAGGCCCGGTCCAAAGTTTTGCTACTACAGGCTAACCCGCAGGAATCTCAAGAGCACGACGGCAAGCAATCCTGCCGGTCTCCCCTCCTCACATATTTCGATTGCGTGTTAAAGGGGGGGGCCTCTGAGCATCTCGTCTCAGGGGCTCCTACCGACACAACAGTCCTCACCCCTTGGCCTTGACCATGGCACTGTGACCTGGCATACCAACAGCGGCTGAGCCTCGCTCGAGGGTTGGGACCCGAGGACGCAGAGCTCCAAGAAGGACGGGAGAAGGAGAGACCGGCTCAGAGAGCTCAGGTCTGTCCCCACGTCAAGGGGGACCCTTGGGCATCACGACCCAAGGGCCTAACTAGTCCCGTAGCCCTTCACTCCCTGGTCTTGTCCTGGTGATCCGGCCGAGCCAACGGCGGCTGAGGTAAGCGCGGGGCCGGGCCCTGCCGACGCAGAACACCAAGACCTAAGTCCAGCATTTCCTTCCGGAGGGGCATTTGCATGTCATGGGGGACTCCTGAGCATCGCAACTCAGGAGCCTAATTGTCCCCGTAGCCCCTCACTCCCTGGTCTTGTCCTGGTGATCCGGACAAGCTAGTGGCGGTTGAGGTACGCACGGGGCTGGGCTTTGCCTACGTAGAACTCTAGGGCATGCGGGAAGGAAATCGTGAAATCTCAGTCGCACGACATCGGAAACGTGCCAAGCACGCCGCTTAAGGAATCACTTCGCACTCATCAAGATAAGATGCGCAGCCCCTTAGTATGTCGTCGTCACTCGAGGAGTTGAATTCACTGGTTAAGTATCGGTAGTGTCAGCCCCCTTTTTTAGCCTACGGAAGCCGCTTGCACGCCAAGGGGGACCTCTTGAGCATCGCGCCTCAAGAGCTCATACCGGACCTCCGGCCGCTCACCTCCTGGCCTTGATCACGACATCGCGACCTGGCATACCAGCGACGGCTGTAGCTTGCCTCAGGACTGGGGCCTGCCGGTGTAGAGCACCATGCTACCGAAAGGGTAAAAAGGAGCAATATTGCCGGAACGGGGCTTGCAAACGTAGTCTATTAGCAAAGATGATAAAATAGGAGCAAAAGCATTACACGTACTTTACACACACCCATGGGGTTGGCCTTGATTCCTCGCAGGGAACACCATAAAGGGAATTCATGAGGACCTAGCTACGGCTGCCGTCATCGACGCTATTATCAATAGTGGGCCACGAAAGCCCACCTCCGACCTCGCACAAGTCACCATCGGCGCGAGCTTGGGGGTGCGTAGCTGTCATCGCTCATCTCTGGAGACTCGTCGGTCTCCGGAGGCTGCTAGACTCCCAGAGGCCATCACTACTACTGGGAGAGCTAGCGGCGGGGTCGATGGCTAGCATAGCGCTAGCCGCTTTGTCGTCCCAACGACCCCCTCCAGGGCAGCACTCCAGGTAGTGTCCCTCTTCGTCGAACACCTTGAAGAGCCGCACGGAGACGCCATCGTACTCGAAGTGGATGGCGAGGGCACCTTCCGTGCAGCAGAAGCGGGCGACCTCGCCCCATCCGCGGGTCATGAAGACCTTACCCGGGGAGACGACCTCAACCTCAGCCCCCATCGCTGGGGCTTGACATTCGGCGTGCTGCAACCACAACTCGAGCGACCCTCTTGGCGGCATCATTGCGGAGAAGGATGGAGGGAAGCGGATCCAGGAGCTGGGGGCGTCACCGCCCACACCATGAAATCGCACGTAGAGCCCCCAATGTGCGTCCGCGGGGTGGCGGCTCGCACCGCGACGACGCGATCGGCGCGGCCCAGGCGCGAGCGACGTCGAGCGCTGCCTTCCCCTCCGGAGCATGCTGCCCTGCCGTACAAGGGCATCGGGTAGCCAGGGGGAGGACGCTCGTGCCAAGGCCTCGTCACTTCCGGCCTCAAAGCATTGTTGTGAGGACGGAACGGTCTTTTCTTTAGTGGGATCACTTCTAGCTCCTGGCGAGGAGTCTTCCCCTTCTCAGCTGTGGAAAATCGCCGAATCGGCGCCATGGATGGCTCATCCAGGCGAGGAGGAAGGAAGAAGAGGAAGCGAGGGGAATGAGTGGAGAATATGGGCAACAAGGGCTCCGTGAGTCGCCTCATTTGTAGCCAGGAGAAGGACAACCACTGGCCTCCATAATCGCAGGTAACGATGACATTTTGTGCATGCAGGGACTTGTCGAGTCGTGCTGTCGCGGAGGCTATGTGGGGAAGTGGAGCCGCCCACGTCCAATCAATTGCCACGCGTCAATAAAGGCCGCAGGCTTTTGGGGCCCGCGGGGCTCCGCAGTTGACCCTTGGCTTCACCGCGAAGCCAAGCCCGAGCATGCCTTGGGCCCGGGTGCTACTGTCGGCGTTTTGGGAACAGGGGTTGCCTGACTTGCCTACCTGCGGCCCAGGGCGTGGCTCGTCCAGCGGCCTAGTACGGACCAACCTCAACAGCGACTACTCAAGGCCCTCATGAGGAGCCAAGCCTCGCGAGGCGGAAAACACAAGACTTTCCCAGGGGCGGCCTCGCTAGGCTGGCTCCCGAGGAGAAGAGATATCAAGGCAAGGGGCACCTCGCGAGTCCTCGTGACGTGAGCCATGATGAGCAAGGCCAGGCGGGCGCCAACGGGTGCAGGGTGCCAGTTTCCTCTTTGGTGCTAAAGGGGCAGGCGCATGCGAGGAGTCCCGAGGCATTAGGCAAATGTTTCTGTATCGGTGCGATGAGACCAAGACCAGTAGGACGGCAGAGCAGAGGTCATCGCAGAGCCCACATCGCCGTCACCACCAGAGCCTTTGGAAGGCGAAGACCAACTTTTGTCAGGATAGCTTGTACTAGCTTTCCCCCTTCAAATTTGGCTGTTGTGGAATCCCTTCCCACTCAATATTTGGAAAGAGGATCCGGGCCTCTATAAATAGGACTAGCCACCACCGTACAGGGACCATCTCATCTTGAGCTGACCCAACCTTGAGGGCATCTGATCAAGAGCCAACCATACACATAGCGAGCTCATCCGAGCACAAGAACACCTCTCCTTAGGAGGCCGTTCTTCCCTATAACTAGTTCTTCCCCAGCATATAACGCACTCCACCACACCACACTGGATTAGTGTATTACACCACAACGGTGGCCCGAACCTGTATAAACCTTTGTGTCCCTTGTTCTTCGGGTCTGACGAGCTAGGCTTAGGAATTGGCGAGTAGACGAGCTAGGGAGGAAGAAGAGATCTTCGTGTGCACCCCAGTGTTCGAACCATAAGGGTTTTGCCGGAACCCAAGATCCGACATTTGTCTTGGTATTTTTGGCCAAGTGGATGTACAAGAATGTCTAAGCACCTTTTCTAGCTATCTATGATTACTTGTCTCAAATTCTATTCATGCTATATGATGACCCCAATTATATGGGATCTATCGTAGTCCTCTAGATAATTAAGAGTGTCGAACCCAACGAGGAGCATAAGGAAATGACTAGCGGTTTTCACCAAGGAATTTTCTGCAAGCACTAAAATTGTCGATAACAGATAATTTTGTGATAAGATAATTCGTAATGGGTAACAAGTAACAAGTGTAACAAAGGCGCAACAAGGTGGTCCAATCCTTTTTGTAGCAAAGGATAAGCCTGGACGAACTCTTATATAAAGAAAAGAGCTCCCAAGGACACATGTGAATTATTATCAAGTTAGTCTTCATCATGCTCATATTATTCGCGTTCGTTACTTCGATAATTTGACATGTGGGTGGACCGGTGCTTGGTTGCTGTACTTATTTGGAAAAGCCTCCCACTTATGATTAACCCCTCTCACAAGCATCTGCAACTACGAAAGAAGAATTAACATAAATCTAACCATAGCATGAAACTTGTGGATCCAAATCAGCCCCTTATGAAGCAATGCAAAAACTAGGGTTTAAGCTTCTGTCATTCCAGAAACCCATCATCTAATTACTTCCCAATGCCTTCCCCTGTGCCCAAATATAGGTGAAGTGACAACATACATCTCATCAAAATATCGAACGAATACCAAATTTACATGATTACTTGTAACAAGACTTCTCCAATGTCATCAGGAACAAACGTAACTACTCATAATGCACATTCATGTTCATAATCATAGGGTTATTTAATAGCATCAATGATCTGAACATATGATTTTCCACCAAATAAACCAATTAGCATCAACTACAATGAGTAATCAACACTACTAGCAACCCACATGTACCAATCTGTGGTTTTGAGGCAATGATTGAATACAAGAGATGAACTAGGGTTTGAGAGGAGTGGTGTTGGTGAAGATGTTAATGGAGATTGACCCTCCCTTGATGAGAGGATCAATCGTGATGACAATGGCTTCGATTTCCCCCTCCCGGAGGGAAGTTTCCTCGGCAGAATAGCTCCGCCGGAGCCCTAGATTGCTTTTGCCCAGGTTCCGTCTCTAGACGACTGCGCTTCATCCCGAAAGCTCTCTCTCTCTATTTTTCTAGGTCAAACCCCTCCATATAGCAGAAGATGGGTATCGGAGGGTCACCAGGGGGACACAAGCCCTGGGTGTAGGGCGCGCCCCCAGGCCTCTGGCCACGTGGCGGGTCCACTTCTTGTTTTTCTTTGCCTAGTATTTTTTATATATTCCAAAATAATTCTCCGTAAACTTTGAGGAGATTAGGAGTTGTGCAGAATATGTATCTCGGATTTGCTCCTTTCTGGTCCAGAATTCCAGCTGCTAGCATTCTCCATCTTCATGTAAATCTTGTAAAATAAGAGAGAAAAAGCATAAGTATTGTACCATAATGTGAAATAACAGTCCATAATGCAATAAATATCAACATAAGAACATGATGCAAAATGGAGATATCACTATTTCACAAACATTGAACAAGTCGGTTTCGGACCCTCTGGGTGAGGCGCACTCGGAGCCACCGATCCAAAAAGGCTAATCACCAAAACCTTCAAAGTTGTTTCGGGGTGACAAATCCACTCCTACTCGGACTCACCAAAACAATGTGATTGATCTAGGTTTTTGATCTCAGTGTAACCGATTAGACCAAATCGGCGTCACTGATTTGTTGCAACTGCAGGTAGTTACATGTCTCGGTGCCACCGATTTGGTCCATTCGGTGCCACCGACAAAACTTGCGTATGTATACCCTGCTGGCACGTACGGTTGAAACTTCTCAAATTTCAGGACTCCGGCACCCCTCTACTGTCGTCGCCCTTGTCTCCGGACTTCGCTGTTGCGTCTAGTGCACCCACGTCATTGGACTCCGCTTCCGTCAACGGATTTCTCTCACACTGTTGCCGTCATAGGGGATTTGTGCCAAGTTAGGGTAAAATCCCACCCCCTTGTTCCTCTATTTTCCGATTCAATGCACTAGGTATTTGACATGATTCTTGCTATGTATAGAATACTTCAATCCACCAGATTGATTCCATAGCTTAGTTTCAAGTAAAAATTTAGGTTTAAGTTTTCACCGAAAGATTCTCGGACTGACCGAATTGAAATTTTGGGAGTCACTGATTTGGCTATGGCCATTGCACTAGTACTCGGTGCCACCGAGAAGTATGAATCGGTGAGATCGAAAGTAACGTTTCAGTGAAACCCTAGCATCTCGGAGACACCAAACCACATCTCGGTCTGATCGAAATGGTGTGTCTTGATTCTGTTGACTGCTTAGGTATCACCGATATTATCAGCTCGGTGGACCTGAAATGCATTATGTGAAAACTGGAAACTAAGATTTGAACTCAATTTTGAAGAAAAATATCCGCTTTTTGTGATAACTCATCTACTTTGCCCATACATATTTATTCACTGGGTCTGTTTGCAAAGATGTCCGATGCAAGTCCCGAAGGAAGTTTGTATGAGGTAGAAAGAAGCTCTCCAGATCTTCCAAAAGTTGCTACCAAAACCAGGAAGAAGAGAACATTAGATGATGAGGATGAAGACTTTGTGGCTGGTGAGGCCACTTCAAAGAAGAAGAAAGTGCTTGCTAAAGAATATGGCAGAGCTGCTAGCACTAGACCTTCTGCATCTACCAAGGACAAGCTGGGTGTGAGAAAAGTTACAAAGAATAGCATGACATTCAAACTTGAGGAGCCAAGTGATACATAGCCAGTTGCTGCAGGGAAGAAGAAGCGGGTAAGTAAAACTATATCTCATGTTGTTGGCAGACCCTCCATGATTGTTGACGAGGAGGAAGAGGAGGAACGAGAAGCTGATGCACCTCTAACCTGGACTCAGAAACTCAGGTCTGATGCCATGTGGACTGCTAACCCTTCTAAGTCCAAGCCCAAGGCGCCTGCATCCAAGACCAAGAGATCAAAAAGAAACATACCTGCTTCTTAGAACAATAAGGCCCCAATGCCCATTGCTCACGAAGTTGAACCACTCAGGCTCAGGAAGTTGAAGCCCATGATTCTAGATCATGACAACACACATCCAGTTGCAGAGAACATGATGCTCGGGAAGGACAAAGGTTTGCGAGAGTGGAGGATGTCTGATCCATATTCTATTAGGAGGAGGATTGCTTGTGATTATCGTTTTCACACCACAGAGCAACAAGATTTCTATGAAACTGTGCTGCCGACAAGAAGCCAACTGTCAGTGATATGAAGTAGGTGGACAAGAAGTATATTGATGCCAATGAAGACTACTTCCCACATGTTCATGCGAGCTTCGGACTTGCGGGAGTTGATTCCTTTGTTGGGAAGAAGCTCACAAAGTGGAATGATGAGATGATCATGCAATTCTTCTCCACTGCACGCTTCTATCCAGATGGTAGAATAGTGTGGAGGACTGAGGGATCCAAATACCAGTCAACCATCTCCGAATGGGCTGAACTTCTTGGTGCTCAAAAAGAAGAGGAAGATGATATTGATGTCTATGCCAAGCCTAGGATGGGTCACAACTCTATGGATAACATGTACAAGCCCATACCCAAGAAAGATCTTGATACACATAAGCTTGGCTCAGTGAAGCATCTGCTCGCTGGTTTGGCCACCACCAACACAATCTTGAGACACACTCTTTTTCCCAAGTGTGGAGATGACAAGATGAACCATGGCCACTGCATCAACTTGTTACACTTGTTTAATACACCGCCAAAATTCAAAGTGATGAGCCTCATTGTTAAAACTATCAAGTGAATCGCAACTGACCAGAAGAGATCATGTGGATTTGCTCCACACATTCAGTTGTTCATCAACACCAAGATTGGAATGAGCACACATCTACTCGATCATGAGCATCTCCAATTACAGCCTGAGGAAGATGACAATGTTGTAATGATGGAGCCTTCACGTCCTTCATCTGGTCAAGCTCAAGAGGAGATTAACGTAGGTGTAGCAGCAAAAGAAGCAAAGAGGGCATCTGCTCCCAATGCTCCCATTGCCAACCTCAAAATGACCAGATGAATTATCTGTTGGAAGCTACCCTGAGGATTGAGAAAAGTCTGGCCAATCTCACAAGGAACCAGGAAAGCTTAGAGTGGGTAGTCGAGGATATGATATATAATCTTGATGCCAAGATTACCGAGGTACATTCTATAATGGAGAAGCTTAGAGATGATGTCGAACAAGTCAGGGCTGCTTACGATGACAGTAGAGATGATAGACCAATGACTGTGAGATTTCAGACAGTACCGAGGGCACCAAGATCTGTTGTTCTGCCTATTGCAGATACGAGGACCACTCACTCTACACGTGCTGCTACTTCTACAGTGCCACCTCCAATCTCTACTCCACCATCCCAATAGACATTAGCTGATGCCATCACGAATGGACTCGTCTCAACGCCATCTACGCACACTGGAGCTGCCAGCCAGAAGTCACCTTTAGGAGCTGCTAAGAATCGTGCCTAGAGAGACATATAGCTCTATACATATTCAAACTTTTTGGTACTTGTTGCCAAAGGGGGAGAATTTGTATAGATTATTAAGCTTCGAGAGAGTGTATTTTGCTTTTGCTCATTGGTTTTACTTGAATTTATGCTACTCTTTCTATTTGATCCGTACTACTTTGCTCGTTATGCGTGTGAGATACTATGTTGGTTATGTGTCATTGATCATTCTATGCTCATGTGATGCTTAATTCTTATTCCTATCACTATTATTGTATTACCATCCACTTATGTTTTTGGTGATGCGTGCTTAGCATTCCCGCCATATCATTTTGTGCGCTTCACCAAGTTGTATGTGACATGGAAGAGTGACCCATGATTCTAATCGATTGTGCACAAATTTAGGAGGAGCTCTTTCTTATTACATACTTCTGAAAGCAATGATGTATTTCATTCATTTAATCATTTGTTAAGGTTTGATCGATATGTTTTCATCAGTTACCAAAAAGGGGGACATTGAAAGTGCTACTAATCCTCGGGTGGTTTTGGTAATTCCTAACACTACATACCTCATTGAACTAATGTCCATTCAAGATAAATATTTCAGGAGTTTCAATGATTGGCATGGCAAGGACTAGAGATGTGGACCCCTGAAAATGCTAAGGACAAGGACTGGCAAAAGTTCAAGACTCTACATTTTTGTTTAAGTGATCCAAGATCATATTGAGTCCATAGGAAAGCCAATACTATAAAAGGGATGAGGTGATGCTTAATGGTCTGGTTGCTCAAGTTCTTAGTGATATTGCTCCAAAAACCCTCAACCACTTTCTCCATCCACATATGTCCAAACCCTAAGTTCCAACTAGGCCCCATCGAAATTTCCTATCCAGAGGCATCGAGTTCATTTGGACTTAGCCAATGTGTGGCACCCCGATCTGCATGGAACAGGGGGCCTTCGCACGTCAGCCCAGGATATCACCTGATGCATGACAGGTCCAAGATACAGCATTCCAGGTACAATAATATTCATCAAATATCAAGGTATATGATTATATCATTGATGAATATGATTGTCTGGCATAGCCATCAGACTATTTACATAGCAGCGGAAGTCTATTTAATTGGCGGCATAGTAACTCTGGCTGGGCTCCACAACTCACAGGACTGGCAAGATTACTGCCTAGCGCGACGCCAGGTCAGTACATTGAATGTACTTGCAAGACAACCAAATACATAGCATCCAAACATGCAGGAAACAAAGCAACGGCCTATCTTAGATCAAAATATAGCACGAACTAGATTAAATGAGCGTGAACCATTACATAACCTCTACTAACACGGTAACAACATGGCATATCCAAAATGATTACAATATGGTGATAGCAGCATAATAAACTATCTTAATCATGGCATAACTTAATAAATAAAGTAAAGCATGGCATGGCATCATGAGACTATGCTGAAGATAAACTACTGTCCATACATATTCAAATGCAGGCATTACATATTACTTTATTCAACAATCTCTTGTCCTACCATGGTTCATTAAAATGCAACTTATTACTCAAGCGATGCAACCAAACTTGTACAGCGAGTCCATCGGACTCTCTTACCAACGGGTTATCTCACCACAGAATAGTGATCTTTTCGGCGATCACAACCACAACCAACACTTGGTCTCCAATATTTACCGAGAACTTGCCTTGTGATCACAACACCGTCATGACTTCGCAAGACTATTTCATTCTTGTTACCATACTAACAATTTTTTATATATGGTTTATCCTCCACTTCGATTAAGACCCGATAGTGCGACCTACTACGAACTGTGTGCTATTGATAGACTTTATAAACACTCTGCAGAGGTAGCGCACTGTACCCACACCACGGGACCCATGGCCTCGTCATCCCATTCGGGTGGACCAACGGTGTTCCGACGAAACCGACCTACTGTCATGACACTCCCCCGAGCACTCCGACTATTTCCCCACTGGGCAAGTCCTGGGTGGCCCCGTGTCTACCAAAGACACACCGACCACCATCGTGGCCAAACTGTCCCAAAAGGGAACCCGGTACCATAACAACAACAACCACGGGCACACAAGGCTTATGTCCGCCTACCTGATCAGGGTAGCGCGTGTCCATAACCTTCCCTCGTTGGAGGCACCGGCGAGAGTCACAACAATAGTTCATATTAAGGCCTTCCCACAAAGGCAAATGCGGCTACACTGAAAAAGTTCAATTTGGTGGCACCATAACTCGATCCCATCGATGACGGAGGAGTTTGTATTGATTAATTCATTTTTATTAACTCTCCATCATCATGAGCATATTTAACACGAATGCGACAAAGAGCATGCAGCATACAAAAGCAGGTACAACAGTATCGAACTTCTTAGGTGCACAACCATAGCATAAAGAACAGGATAAAACCAAATACTAGCATATTAACGGTGCATAAAATTATCTTATAATTTTTATAACAATGTCAAGAAAATCAGATTATTGTGGTGACATGTCATTACTGGTGATAACATTCTAACTAGCATGGCAAGGATTTCATATAACATAAGCATGCAGGGAAAACATAAAGAAATGGCTGCAATTGAAGACAATATGTAAACAACTGCAACTACACATCCACAAGGTGCAAGCAAAGTCAACATGCGAGTTCGGAGCTTAGGATAAGAGGTTGGCTTGCCTGGGGGTCGACAAATACTCCGGAGAAAAGTGCGGAACGATCGTGGAAAGTGTTGCCGGAAACAGTTCTTTCTCGGAGGGGGCTGTTTACGGGCACGGGGAAAGTGGTCATTTTCACTGTGTCAAAATATTATGAAAATGATACCAACGGAAAGAGCTCGACGAACAAAGAACGTGAGCGCTAGAATCACCTCAATTGGAGTTATGGTTGTCGAGATACGAGGGGTTGAAGTTCAGGGACCTATTAGTGAAAATGTTTCAACAAACAGGCCCCCGGAGGTAAAACTGAACGTGCCTGCGGGCCGAATACGTTTTCTGCATAGGAAAACATATTTTGAGCCGATGTGTAAAGGGAATACGCTTTCATAGCAGAGAAAGCATAATTTGTATAAGGGAGGAAGGGAATACGCTTTCATATATTGAAAACGCGTTTCCAGAAAGCGTGTCCACTTACAGATGCGGGCCCGAGGCAGGGTCAACGCGGAGACACTGCCAGGTGGGGCCACGCGAGGGGGGTGGGGCCTAGTAACTTATCCATGCTAGCAGGACCGGGTCAGCGCCCTGGGTCGCTGCCAGATGGGGTCCGCGGGCAGGTGGGGGCACGGGCGCATCGTTCTCAACCTCCCGCTCCTGTTATCTCATGCGAGACAGAGGAGGAGCAGGTGAGGGGGTCGGCCGGCTCAGGCGGCCTCCAACCGAGCTGAGGCCACCGGCGGGCATGCGGGGCCAAGCCGCACCCGTTCAGGCAAAGGGCGGCCGCCTGGGATGCCTGGAACGGTGGCGAGGCGTGGCGCCAAACGAAGGACAGAGGCGGGTCGGTGATGGTGGTGCTCATCGGATCAGGGCACCCCGACGAGGGCTGAGGGGTCGGGGCGGCTCGTGGTGGCATGGGGAAGCTAGCGGACGTGGCTGGAGGAGAGGAGAGGGGCTAGGCCCACCGGGACCAAGGAGGAACTTCGGCGGCCATTCGGCCATTGGAGCGGAATGAGAATTCCGAGGCTTGGTGAGAGAGCTGCGGGGTGAGGGGAGGGGTTGTAGACTGTAGTGAGGCTCGAGACGTGCTTAAATAGGCGCGGGGCAGGCTCGAGGGGGAGGGGAGGAGGTGCTGCGCGGCTCGCGACGTGTCCGTGCACCGGCGACGCGCACGTGCGGCCAAAGCTCACTGGGAGCGGCGAGAAGGCAACGAGGACAGTGCAGACGAGCGCCAGATGGTCACGGAATCGAGCAGCGCTCGTGGACGAGAGGGAAATGAAGAAATGAGCAAGGGAGGCGACGACGGCCACGGCAGCGCACTGTGCGGCCATTGGAGCAACTCATCGGAGAAGAAAACGGAGGGGGCAGGAGGTCTAGGGGGGAGAGGACGGCGAGGGAACGCTATTTGGCAATAGCGGTGAGGCCAGAGCCGGTCGGAGCAGCGATGCCGCCGACAACCATGGCGAGACCACCGTTTTGGTTGGCGCTCCACGTGGTCACCACGGACAAGGCGCGCTCCATAGTTCTTACTGGAGTAAAATCTTGTCTACTGCGTAGTCCCTCGAAGGTAAAGAGTTACCATGGTAAAGAAGTAGGCAGAGACAAAATGGAATGAGTAGAATAAGCTTCACAAGTTTGCCGTTGCAAACTTGACAGCATTCTAGAGGTAAAACCCGAGAAGTAGAAAGGTAACAAGAATGTCTGGGAGGCTTAGGGTCACAAGGACGATGATACTAGGAGTTTTGAGGTCATTAGGACAACACTTTAGCATAGTTGCTTTACAACTGCTAAATTTTGCCCAGAAAACAAATGAGGATGAAGCTCTCACTAGGAGTGATGGAATGTGCTGAAATTTGGCAAAGCTTGATGATTTGGTCACACAGTGATGCTGTAAAAAGCTCATCCCAAATGGACTTTCCAAATTAGTACTTGCTTCACAAACATCATTTCTGACCAAAAGCTTTGGAAAAATGTAGGTAAATATTGGCTACATGGAATGAGCCAATATCTTGGGACGATGAGTTATATGACTAGGAGAGGGCTTGGGAATATTCTCAGCTACAATGGAGCAAAATAAAATGTACTTCCTTCACAAAATGAGAAATTTGATAGAAAGCAAGAATTGCTTCTATGCTCACATAACTCAATAAAATGAGCTAAATTTGGGTAGATGCTAATGATTTGGAGTACTTCAGAGGATGGAAGAGTTGCATCCCATTTGAAAAATTTATGAAGGTACTTCCTTCACAAACTTGTATTCTCGTCAGAAACTTTGAAAAATTACACAAGGAGCTAGGATGAAAGGATTGAGCTCATATTTGGCATCCATGGGTGATTTATCAAGGTTAATCACCCTGCCAAAATATAGCTTAGTAGGAATTAAGAATAGGGCACTTCCTTTGCAAAATTTTAGAGAAGGCAGAAACTTGCATTGGATCATGTGCCAAAAATTTGAACTGTGGGACATGAAATAATGATGGAACTAATGATTATATAGCAAGGACAAGCTCCACAATTTATGGGAGAATTTTCTGTGCTATAAAAATAATAGTTCCTTTGGAAAATGGCAAAAATGCAATATTGGCTAAAAATAGAAAAAGGCAATTTTCTATATTTTAATGTGGCCATTATTTTTTCTAGAGCCCGGATTAGGCATGAGTATCATCTCCACCAATCCTCATGAATTTATGAGATGCAAAACTATGCCTATGGATTTTATTCCTCAAACAAGCAATAAAAGGAATAAATCACAATTCAAAAATATTGCGTAGGACTTAACAATATTTTTGCATATCCAAGGATTAGGAGGACAAGATGGTATCTTGGAAAGGATTGAATGATCAACAGATCAATGTAGATGATGGCTCCTTTGTAAGCACAAAAGGCCACCAATAAATTCCAAAGGTTTGGAATTAGGGTTTTTGATAGTTTGAGGGGATGCAAATGAGGTCTTGCCCACTGACAAAGACATGAGCAAGGTTTGGAAGAGTTAAAAGTGACCAGAAATCTCAGGGTCATCTAGAAATCTTCAGAAAATTTGAAGAAGGGTTGCCAGGAGGAAATGACAGCACAAAATTGATAACCAAATTTTGAGGCTGTTACAACTCTTCCCTCCTTGAAAAAAAGAATCTCGTCCTCGAGATTCCTAGGGTTACTGCAACCATTAAAGATAGCCATCCCGGGGAAATACCCCTGGGTTAAATTTAACCCTTTGGCTGGATACAGACGAGTTGGGGTACCGATAATTGGTACAACCAAAGAGAGTCATGGGCAAAACAGGGTTACCTTCACGGATAGGGGCATTCGAGATCAGACTCACGGAAAGTGCTGGATGCACCCCAATGAATAGTGGTTTCACCCGCTGACATGTGGGTCCAGGGCCCATTGGCAGCCTCGTTCTTCTACCTCCGGCTGGCTGCTCCATCTCCGTCGCTGCTCCGCGTGCGGCTTAGCGCAGCGCGCATCTAGCTCCTAGGGCGATAGTGCGCGGCGTGCACGACGACAGTGCAGCGAGCACTCACGTCACGGGCCAGCACCTTGTCGGTACTGCTCGCGGATTCGCCTCCTGGACGCCGGTGATCCGGTGACGAGCGATTTCCCTGGACATCGCTCACTGTACACCGGAGTTAGGCTATAAAAATGGCAGCGCGGCTTCTCCTCCAACACACCAACACAATGCCGCTCTACTACCTCTTTGGTTTGGACAAGATCGGGCCAAGCTCCTTTGTCGAGGCGGTATTCCTGGTGGCGCTGCGGTGGTTCCTCGCTGCTCTGCTGGGCACGCTGATTGGCTCGTCGTTCCTCCTGATGATACTCATTAGGAACGAGTGGGCTCGAGGCAATGCGCGGCTCGGGGTGGTGGATCGAGGGGCGTGAGAAGATGGTGCACTAGGTGGTCTTCCGCCACGCTTGGTCCTCCGTCGCTTTGCACCAGCGGAGTAAGTGCAGGCTGTGGTGGAGCGGGGTGGCGACTTGCCTGCGTTATGCAAGGCAGAGGTGAGGGTGACTGGGTCCATATGCTTGTGAGGTGGCTGCGCCAGCTCAGGATGCATACTATGGGGCGGGAAAAATTTCACGGATGATTCCATGAAAAGTAGGTGTAGGGGTAGAATCTGAGTGGAAATCTGTATTGCATTTGATGTCCTGGTGTGAGAGAAATAAAGTTGGCAGCGGTCCTTCGGAAATGAAATCGGAAACGAGAATTAGAGACGAGAAATTGCTAGATGGAAAGGCCTTTGCGAGGCCCTGATTTTGGAAAGCCGGGCACATAAGGTGTGCATCAATAAGAAGAAAAATAGGCGACTTTGCATGCCCACGAGTATTGCCCGAAAGTACCCGTGGGTGAAGCAAGTGTGCATGTGACATGCAGTTTAATCCAAACTCTCAAACAGATGCAATAAATAGGTAATGAAAACACACCAGACAAAACATTCTAAAGTGTTTTAATGCTAGCGGGTATATATTATCCTGGCACACATATACCTACACCAGCGCGTATTTTATTATTTTAGACTCGGGAAGAGTCAGTGTTATTTTAGTGTAGGTGATTTACTAATTAAAATCTGGTTAGCAACATACCGCCAACCATGTCAAACATTTATGCTTGACATAGCGACAAGCAAAAACAACACAAAACTCAAGAGCACACAAACATACATATCATATGGGTTACACCATTGCAAGCATCCAACAAAGCACGAACGCGCTACGCGCTACACGAGACTACTCCCTCCAGGATACAAAAGTTTATCCTCCTATCGAGGATGAACAGACTGACTGACCTTCTTGCAGAAACTCCTGACTGCGTGACTAAAGTCATGCAGAAGACTGAGCTTGCCGGGGCTCTCCGGGAGGGCGAAGACTGAGCCAATCTCCATCTTCATCATCTGACAGCACTATGGGTGGGGATTCGGCTATTGCGGGTGTGGCTGAAGTTGATCCCAGGAAATGCTGCTGGTGGATTCGGTAAAGAGCCTGATTGAAGGTGATGGGGGTTGGTCTAGGCCATTTCACAGGGCGAGAAGGTAACACTGGTTCAGAGGGCATGGGATGAACAACTTGAGATGCGAACCTACGAGCTTCACGATAAGCTTCCTTGACAACTCGTACCGCATCATTGTCCAGGGTTCTAAATTCGTCAAGAATCTTGGAAGTCATCATCCCCTGAGTAGTGATATACTGCACCAGGCGAGCGATTGTGGGGTCCTCCCCTTGGATAACAGGAGAAGGTTGCATTACTGCGTCTGCCACAATGGGGAAAAAGTAGAACTCCCGCTTTTCTGCCACTTGCGCGAACTTGGTTCGGAGGTGAAGGATGGCCTCCACAACAGCGACCTTAATAGCCAAATCAGTAGTGGGCATGGCTCTACCCTGAAGAACCAAGGATTGACCATCTGCTGCGGGACCTGGGCAGATGTGAACTCTCGCATCATAGCGATGAAGTTGAGGGACGGGTGATGACTGAAACACCAGGTATTCGGGGCTAGCGTTACAGCCTAAGGCCTTGCTGAGCATCTCAATGAGAAGAGGTGGAAAGCCAGGGTGGTTGACAGCAAAGGTGCGGGTGTAAAACATGGAAGCTTTTAGGGCTCTAGTCATGGCTGGAGTGTTACTAGCTAGTCTTCTCTGCAGAGACATTGCGGACTAAGGAGTGAGCGGTCCGGCTAGTGGAAAGTGGGTTTTATAGGCAGCTATGCGGGGTATGACCGCATCGTGCGGCACCTTAACCTGAAGAGTAGGCGGTGCGCCCAACCGAAAAAGTTAAGGGTGCTATTTATTCCATAGATAACTAGGCGAGGACCGCGGGGGAGGACGTGTCGGTCTCGACTACGCCACCTGTTGATTAATAGTGGCCATGCCGGATGCTAGGGACGGGTCAAATCCCTCAGGGTCATTAAGGGTTGATGGTAGCGGTGATCTAGTGCTAGGATAATCTATGCCAGCCTGGCTGCTCTGCTACCATGTCCAGTGGCACCCCGATCCGCATGGAACAAGGGGCCTTCGCACGTCAGCCGAGGATATCACCTGACGCACGACAGGTCCAAGATACAGCATTCCAGGTACAATAATATTCATCAAATATCAAGGTATATGATTACATCATTGACGAATATGATTATCTGGCATAGCCATCAGGCTATTTACATAGCAGCGGAACTCTATTTAATTGGCGGCATAGTAACTCTAGTTGGGCTCCACAACTCACAGGACGGGCAAGGTTACGGCCTAGCGTGAGGGAGCAGGCGAACCATTCAAGTGTGTACCTAGAAAACTGGCATGACACGCTAGGTCAGTACATTGATTGTACTTGTAAGACAACCAAATACATAGCATCCAAACAGGCAGGAGACAGAGCAACAGCCTATCTTAGATCAAAACATGGCATGAACTAGATTAAATGAGCATGAACCATTACATAACCTCTACTAACACGGTAACAACATGGCATATCCAAAATGATTACAATATGGTGATAGCAGCATAATTAACTATCTTAATAATGGCATAACTTAATAAATTAAACAAAGCATGTCATGGAATCATGAGACTATGCTGAAGATAAACTATTGTCCATACATATTCAAATACAGGCATTACATATTACTTTATTCAACAATTTCTTGTCCTAACATTGTTCATTAAAATGCAACTTATTACTCAAGCGATGCAACCAAACTTGTACACCTAGTCCATCGGACTCTCTTACCAACGGGTTATCTCACCACAGAATAGTGATCTTTTCGGCGATCACAACCACAACCAACACTTGGTCTCCAATATTTACCGAGAACTTGCCTTGTGATCACAACACCGTCGTGACTTCGCATGACTATTTCAGTCTTGTTACCATGCTAACAAAATTTTTATATATGGTTTATCCTCCACTTCGATCAAGACCCGATAGTGTGACCTACTACGAACTGTGTGCTATCGATAGACTTTATAAACACTCTGCAGAGGTAGCGCACTGTACCCACACCACAGAACCCATGGCCTCGTCATCCCATTCGGGTGGACCAACGGCGTTCTGACGAAACCGGCCTACTGTCATGACACTCCCCCGGCCACTCCGACTCTTTCCCCACTTGGCTCGTCCTGGGTGGCCCCGTGTCTACCAAAGACACACCGACCACCATCGTGGCCAAACTAGGAACCCTGTACCATAACAACAACAACCACGGGCACACAAGGCTTATGTCCGCCTACCTGATCAGGGTAGCGCATGTCCATAACCTTTCCTCGTTGGAGGCATCGGCGAGAGTCACAGCAAAGTTCGTATTAAGGCCTTCCCACAAAGGCAAATGTGGCTGCATTGAAAAAGTTCAATTTGGTGGCACCATAACTCGATCCCATCGATGACGGAGGAGTTTGTATTGATTAATTCATTTTTATTAACTCTCCATCATCATGAGCATATTTAACACGAATGCGACAAAGAGCATGCAGCATACAAAAGCAGGTACAACAGTATCAAACTTCTTAGGTGCACAACCATAGCATAAAGAATAGGATAAAATACTAGCATATTAACGATGCATACAATCATCTTTGTTTTTTTATAACGATATCAAGAAAATCAATTTATAGTGGTGACATGGCATTACTGGTGATAACATTCTATCTAGCATGGCTAGGATTTCATGTAACATAAGCATGCAGGGAAAACATAAAGAAATGGCTGCAATTGAAGACAATATGAAAACAACTACAACTACACATACACAAGATGCAAGCAAAGTCAAGATGTGAGTTCGGAGCTTATGATATGAGGTTGGCTTGCCTGGGGGTCGACAAATGCTCCGGAGAAATGTGCGGAACGCTCATGGAAGTGTTGCCAGAAACAGTTCTCTCTCGAAGGGGGCTGTATACGGGCAAGGGCAAAGTGGTCATTTTCATTGTGTCAAAATATTATGAAAATGGTACCAATCGAAAGAGCTCGACGAACAGAGGACGTGAGCGCTAGAATCACCTCAAACGGAGTACCGGTTGTTGAGATACGAGGGTTTGAAGTCCAGGGACCTATCGTTGAAAATGTTTCAGCAAACAGGCCTCTAGAGGAAAAACTAAACGCGCCTTCGGGCCGAATACGTTTTCTGCACAGGAAAACATATTTTGAGCCGAAGTTTAAAGGGAATACGCTTTCATAGCAGAGAAAGCACATTTTGGATAAGGGAGGAAAGGAATACGCTTTCATATATTGAAAACGTGTTTCCAGAAAGGGCGACCACTTACAGAAGCAGGCCCGAGGCGGGGTTAACGCGGAGACACTGTCAGGTGGGGCCGCGCGAGGGGGTGGGGCCCAGCAACTTATCCACGCTGGCAGGACCGGGTCAGCGCCCTGGGTCGCTGCCAGATGGGGTCCGCAGGCAGCTGGGGGCACGGGCGCATCGTCCTCAACCTCCCGCTCCTGTTCTCCCGTGCGAGACAGAGGAGGAGCAGGGGAGGGGAGGCGGTGAGGGGTACAGCCGGCTCAGGCGGCCATCGACCGAGCTGAGGCCACCAGCGGGCGTGCGGGGCCAAGCCGCACCCGTTCAGGTGAAGGGTGGCCGTCGGGGATGCGTGGAATGGCGGCGAGGCATGCCGCCAAACGAAGGACAGAGGCGGGTCCGTGATGGTGGTCCTCATCGGATCAGGGGACCCCCACGAGGGCTGAGGGGTCGGGGCGGCTCGTGGTGGCGTGGGGAAGCTAGCGGACGTGGCTGGAGGAGAGGAGAGGGGCTAGGCCCATCGGGACCAAGGAGGAACCGCGGCGGCCATTCGGCCATTGGAACGGAATGAGAATTCCGAGGCTTGGGGAGAGAGCTGCAGGGTGAGGGGAGGGGTTGTGGACTGCAGTGAGGCTTGAGACGTGCTTAAATAGGCGTGGGGCAGGCTCAAGTGGGAGGGGACGAGGTGACGCGCGGCTCGCGGCGTGTCCGTGCGCCAGCGATGCGCACGTGCAGCCAATGCTCACTGGGAGCGGCGGGAAGGCGACGCGGAGAGTGCAGACGAGTGCCATATGGTCACGGAATCGAGCAGCATACGCAGACGAGAGGGAGAAGAAGACAGGAGCGAGGGAGGCTACGACGGCCACGGGAGCGCACTGTGCAGCCATTGGAGCGACTCGTCGAAAAATAAAACAGATGGGGCAGGAGGTCCAGGGGGAAGAGGACGGCGAGTGGACACTATTTGGCAACAGCAGCGAGGCCAGAGCCGGTCGGAGCAGCGATGCCGTAGACAACTGTGGCGAGACCACCGTTCTGGCTGGCGCTCCACGTGGTCACCACGGACAAGGCGCGCTCCAGAGTTCTTACTGGAGTAAAATCTTGTCAGCTGCGTAGTCCCTCAAAGGTAAAGAGTTACCATGGTAAAGAAGTAGGCAGAGACAAAATGGAATGAGTAGAATAAGCTTCACAAGTTTGCTGTTGCAAACTTGACAGCATTCTAGAGGATAAACCAGAGAAGTAAAAAGGTAACAAGAATGTTTGGGATGCTTAGGGTCACAAGGACTATGATACTGGCAGTTTGGAGGTCATTAGGACAACTATTTAGCATAGTTGCTTTACAACTGCTAAATTATGCCTAGAAAACAAATGAGGATGAAGCACTCATTAGGAGTGATGGAATGTGCTGAAATTTGGCAAAGCTTGATGATTTGGTCACACAGTGATGCTTTAAAAAGCTCATCCCAAATGGACTTGCCAAATTAGTACTTGCTTCACAAACATCACTTCTGACCAAAAGCTTAGGGAAAATCTAGGGAAATATTGGCTACATGGAATGAGCCAATATCATGGGAAGATGAGATATATGACTAGGAGAGGGCTTGGAAATATTTTCAGCTACAATGTAGCAAGATAAAATGTACTTGCTTCACAAACTGAAAAATTTGACAGAAAGCAAGAATTGCTTCTGTGCTCACATAACTCAATAAAATGAGCTGAATCTGGGTAGAGGCTAATGATTTGGAGTACTTGAGAGGATGGAAGAGTTTCATCCCATTTGAAAAATTTATGAAGGTACTTCCTTCACAAACTTGTATTCTTGTCAGAAATTTTGAAAAATTGGACAAGGAGCTAGGATGAAAGGATTGACCTCATATTTGGTATCCATGTGTGATTTATCAAGGTTAATCACCCTACCAAATTACAACTCAATAGGAGTTAAGAATAGGGTACTTCCTTTGCAAACTTTTAGAGAAGGCAGAAACTTGCATTGGATCGTGTGCCAAAAATTTGAACAGTGGGACATGAAATAATGATGGCACTAATGATTATATAGCAAGGTCAAGCTCCACAATTTATGGGAGAATTTTCTCTGCTATAAAAATAATAGTTCCTTTGGAAAATGGCAAAAATGCAATATTGGCTAAAAATAGAAAAAGGTAATTTTCTATATTTTAATATGGCCAATATTTTTGCCAGAGCTTGGATTAGGCATGGGTATCATCTCCACCAATCCTCATGAATTTATGAGATGCAAAACTATGCATCTGGATTTTATTCCTCAGACAAGCAATAAAAGGAATAAATCACAATTCAAAAATATTGCATATGACTTAACAATATTTTTGCATATCCAAGGATTAGGAGGAGAAGATGGTCTCTTGGAAAGGATAGAATGGTCAACAGATCAATGCAGATGATGCCTCCTTTGTAAGCACAAAAGGCCACCTATAAATTCCAAAGGTTTGGAATTAGGGTTTTTGAGAGTTTGAGCGGATGCAAGTGAGGTCTTGCCCACTGACAAAGACATGAGCAAGGTTTTGAAGAGTTAAAAGTTACCAGAAATCTCAGGGTCATCTAGAGATCTTCTTGAGAAAATTTGAAGAAGGGTTGCAAAGAAGAAATAACAGCACAAAATTGATAACCAAATTTTGAGGCTGTTACACACTGCCAAACCCTAATAAATCAGATCCACTAATACGGATCTTGGTCCCACCGAGATGGACTTTACAACACTCTTTGCCTTGTTCCAACTATTTCGATCTAACTAATAATTGCAATCGGTACCATCGAGATGGCTTGCCAACTCTTTGTTGCCTGATCGCTTCACTTCGGTCCCACCGAGATGGTGCGGTCGGTGCCATCGAGACAAGGTTTGCCCTAGCCATTGCACATTATTCCATCTGAGTTGTTCCAGGTGATCCCACCGAGATTCCTAACGTTCATATCTTTTACAATGATCGGTGCCATCAAGATTTCTGATTGGCGCCACCGAGATTGGTCAAAAGTTTTTAACGGTTGGATTATGTGTGGAGGCTATGTATACCCCTCCACACCTTCTTACTTGGAAAAGAGAGCCATCAGAATGTGCCTACACTTTGACCATTCATTTTATGAGAGAGAACCAACTTCTCATGTGTTGAGATCCAGAGATTCCAATCCTACGATTTGAACATTGATTTCTAGCCTTCCCCAAGTTGCTTTCCACTCAAATCCTTCTTCCACCATTGCCAAATCTATGTGAGAGATTTGATTGTTGGGGAGACTATCATTTGAAGCACAAGAGCAAGGAGTTCGTCATCAACACATCGCCTAATACCTTTTGGACAGTGGTGTCTCCTAGATTGGTTCGGTGTCGCTTGAGAGCCTCCGACATGATGTGGAGTTGAAACAAGAAGTTTATAAGGGTATGAGTGAGGCATGTACTTTGTGGATGATGGCCATGGTGGGATAGACAAGGTTTATTCTTCATGGACCCTTCATGGGTGGATCCCTCCATGGACTCGCACAACCGTTACCCTTTGTGGGTTGACGTCTCAATCAACATGGGCGTATGATAGCACCACCTATCGGAACCACGCCAAAAATCTTCGTTCCCCCATTGCATTTGCCTTCTCCAAACCCTTCACTTTAATTACATGTGCAATGTTCTACATTCTGCTGTTTTACTCTAAGAATTGCATGTGTAGGGTGTTACTTGACTCCTCATAATTTCTAAACTCTGTCTACAACTAAAATTGGGAAAAGGTTTGGTTTTATTTGGTCAAATAGTCTAATCACCCCCTCTAGATATACTTTCGATCCTACCTAGAGGTACACTTACGCACGCCTGTCGCGGTCACACCGCAAACTCACACAATCGATCTGGCACACCGCAAACCCAACCAAGGGAACACGCCTCGACTTGCCTTTTTCACTGACACATGGTACTACATGTGATCAAACCAAACTCAGCCATCCAACCGCTAAATATTCGTTCATGCAGTATGTTTATCCAACCACCTATTGGGGATGATCTGTGCGGCCAATGCAGTGGTCTGTTGGGGAAGAAGAAGAGGTGAGGAAGAAGCAGGGTTAGGAGACGTAGGATCTACATCCAACAGACTGAAATGGTCGACTCACCCAAATGATGAAAGTCGGGCGACTTGCATATATATGTTTTTACACAACAAAAGATCCCTAAAAACAACAACATAAAGAAAAACTATCACTGCTCGCAGAACGAGCCGGCCTCGTCGCCTCTGGCAGCCAGCGCAAATGTGCTGGAGCTGCCGAGGTGTGTCTCCGCAGAGTGGTTGTCCCCATCCTCCAGCTACTCGTTCATGTGGAGCGTGCGGGTGCTCTGCACGTACGCTAGCACTACCGGGTTGACATCCACGACGTTAAAATCCACCCGCAGGAGGGCCTCGGTGGTAGCGGCACCCGCGCGCATTGTGTCGAGTTGAGCCTCCGCCGCCTAGTTCAAGTGCATGGCGTTCGATTCCACCTACAGGAGGTCCTTGATGGCAGTGGCATCGGCGCGCTCTGCGTCAAGTTGAGCCTCGGCCGCCCTGTTCATGTCCAGGATATCTGGTTCCGCCTACAGGAGGGCCTTGATGGTAGCGGCATCCGCGCACTGCACGTCGAGTTGAGCCTCCTTCGCACGGTGCTCCTTTAAGATCGCCCGGTTGAACCACTGGTCCGTCTGCACCATGGGGGACCCGGACGCCGACACAAACTCGACGTCCATTATCTCATATGCATCAGGGGCCTTCTGCACTGCGACCTCCACCATGAACATTGGATCGGCTTCCTCCTCCTTGGAGCTTGGCTCCATAGGACTCAGGGATTGGCCCGCCGCAAAGCGAGCTTGTGAATGGAGGTCTGTGGCACCGACAGCTGCTGCAATTTCTACGCAGTGCTGCGGCGTCAGCACCATGTAGTACGTGATCTTGCAGCACACCAAGGCTTTCCCGGGAAGTTGAGGATGGCTGATGCAGGCTAGGGGATCAAAAGGTGGGAGAATGGGATAGCTAGGAGGTGTGGTTTTGGGGCAGTGGTGACCGGCCGGCAAGTAGCTGGTGTAGGCCGAGCAACGAAGGTTCCGATGTGAATAGTGGTACCGGTGACGACCAGTGAATCGGTTTTGACTGTACGGAGTTTGCAAAGCCGGACGGCTGGAGCCTGGAGGGCTGTGGTGTGGGATGGAACCAAAGTTTTTGTAATTTCATGTGGCAGACGTCCGGACCTCCCCACCGTTCCTGTCGACGATGAGGCGGTGACTCCGTAAATCTCAAGATGATATGCCAGCTCAGTCTCTCGAAGGTGCACATAGGGGTAGGGTGTGCGAGTGTGCATTCATAGGGTTGAGTGTGTGCTACTCTGTATGAGCGCTTGCGTCTATATTGTGTTAAAAAGAAGGATTACTCGAAGCATGCAAGTTCATAAGGAACAAAAGATATACATCACTCTTGTCGCATTCACATTGCACACCAGCACGATGGACCCTACATGTCGCTCACCGAATGAAACATGCTTCATCTTGCGTTTTCGCTCACCTATGGGACTGAAGTTGAGAGCAAACTGACGATCGGCAAACTCTCCCCCTCCCACCCCCCGGACATCCCCCCTCCCTTGCCCTCATTGACAAAATTTAGAAGGGAGAGTCGAGGATGGCTGATATCGCTTGAACTACGTCAGTATTTCCCCGAAGAGGAAGGGATGATGCAGCACAACTACGGTAGGTATTTCCCTCAGTGATAAGACCAAGGTTATTGAACCAGTATTAGGACCAAGCAACACTATGTAAACAATACCTGCACACAAATAACAAATACTTGCATCCCGACGTGTAAGAAGGGTTGTCAATCCCTCTCGGGTAATTGAATGGCAAAAGGATAGATAAGTAATGGCAAGTGGAACAACGACAAATAAAACTCAGTGAGGTATTTTTCGGTTTTTTACATATAGATCTGAAAATAAAATTTGCAAATAAAGGAAAAAGCAAATGACAATATAGATCAGAAAGTATATGATAGGAAAATAGACCCCGCGGCAATAGATTTCACTAGTAGCTTCTCTCGAGAAATAGCAAACGGTGGGTAGACAAATTACTGTTGGGCAATTGATAGAAAAGGGAATAGTTATGACGATATCCAAGACAATTATCATTTATATAGGCATCACGTCCAAGATTAGTAGACTGACTTCTGCCTGCAGCTACTACTATTACTCCACACATCGACCGCTAACTAACATGCACCTAGTGTATTAAGTTCATGGAGAAATGGATTAATGCAATAAGAACGATGACCTGATGTAGACAAGATCTATTCATGTAGGAATATACCCCATATTTTTATCCTTAATAGCAAGGATACATGCGTGCCTTGCTGCCACTTCTATCACTTGGAAAGGACACCGCAAGATCGAACCCACTAAGCACATCTTCCTTTTGCAAGATTGTAATGCCCAGTATGAGATTATACCTCCCACGTGTCGAGGCATGACTTAAAGGCATAATATCATACTGGAATGATCTCAAGAATGGTATCTTTGCACAACTCATGTAAAAGAGGGATGAAATTTAAAAAGAGTAGTTGGCTTACACTCGCCACATCACACAATGTATTACATAAACATTCATCATCTAAATAACATCACAGTCCGACTACGGACGAAGATCCAAATGAAAGATACCATAAATAAAGCAACACAATGTCTCGATCGCCCCTAGTAGGGACCACTACTGATCGTCGAAAACGTCACGTACATACGGCAACGCTCTTCATCGAACTCCCACTGAAATTCTGATCCACCTCCTACATTGTTCTCGGCGGTACCTGCATCTGGCGTGTGTTGAATCCAATGTTGAGGATATCGCTTATCGTTATCGTCTCGGTCACCTGGGGATTAGAGATTAATCGGAAATCGGCCGATTAATCGATTTTATCGGTCGACTATTAATCGGCCATTTTTTTCAAATCTCAGGTTACCAACACTAAAATATGCTATATTCAACACCAAAACAATATTGGACATAAGTGTTGCCTTGAATCCTAGCCTTTGAATCCTGATATAATAACAAACAAAATAGAAAAATATTACATATTGCGTAACAAGGTCCACAAAACACAAATAAACATAGTTCTTGCAAACATAGTGCTACGAATAGGCCCGATTTATCGATAGATTCCTGATAAATCGCTTGTCATAGCGATAAAATCATCCCTAATGATAAATGATGAAGATAAGGCATAATCTTATCGGTCACCCCAAGAGTAGCGATAAATCGGACGATAAATCGCCGAATCGGAAGATTTCTTGAACAGTGGTTGAATCTGTGAGCCACAGAGGACCCAGCAATCCCGTTCCCGGGTATCAAAACTAACAAAGCCTTATAGGTGAGGGAAGGCTTTAAAAGTGTTTGCAGCAAGCACTAAGCAACTAACTTACGAGTTTAGACCGAGAAGAGATCAAGTGCCAACGATCGCCAGGTGATCACGAAGTGATCCTAACTACACACGTCAGACATAACCCCACCGTGTTCTTCTTCTCGAAACCCCTTCGAGAAGAGACAATCACGGTACTCACACAAGTAGTGTATTCTTAAGGATAGAGTGTCATGTTTTCTACAACCGGATATTAACAAATTCCCATCCGCCACATAACCGCGGGCACGGCTTTCGAAAGATCAAAACCCTGCAGGGGTGTCCCAACATAGCCCATCACAAGCTCATGATCTGTAGAGTCGCAACTCCAAGGTGGGAAGACCCGAGTATCCTCGGAATCCCATGCTCAAGATATTCCGACAAAGGTAAAACTATTCCAGCAAGACATCCCGGCGTGCCGACACCCTGATAGTAGCCGCGCGTATCTCGTCTCAGGCCATGACCGGATAAGTCATCCTACAGGTTGTTACCAGCCCTTGAGTTTCCTCGAGGTGGCCTCGCAGTCTGCTCAGTTTGGACCAACACTCAAAACGAGCACTGGCCCAGGGGGTTTATTAATAAATGCTCGGGTTAATTACTCCCTCAGCAAGTTTTTAGTTATTAGGCAAATGTAGAACCAAAGTTGGCCTTGCTGGAAAAGCTTTAGCACTAAGCGAGTTATCAAGGGGGGCCCATAAACCCCAACCGTGATAGGAACACAAAATCCGGGAACATAGCACCGGTTTATCGGGTCCTAAGGTGGCATGAGTGGAACAAAACACCGAGCAAAAGGCCAAGCCTTCCACCCATTGCGAAGTATATAGGTGTGTTAATATATTTAAGAGATATTATGATATTCCAACAACAAGTTCCAACATGGAGCAATCTTGTTCTTCACCTGCAACTAACAACGCTATAACAGGGGCTGAGCAAGTGGGTATCATAGCCAAACAACGGTTTGCTGGGAAGGTGTCAAAGGTTAGAGGTTTCATGGCAACAATAGGGGGCTGACAAACAGACATAGGTATCGAGGCAATATCTAGCGAGCGAGACATCTAGCATAGGCAAAGATAGTAGTGGTATCTGGGAATGGTCATCTTGCCTGGGATTCCGCAAGGAAGAAGAACAAGTCCATGATGTAGTCGAACAAAACCTCACAACTCCGAAACAAAACCGAAGCTATTGAGAGAAGCATATCGGAAAGAAGCAAACAACACAGTAAACAAACAAGCTCAAACATGGCATATGATGCACAAACAAGTTTGATGCATGTCCGGTTAAAATATGCATGGCATGGCAAAGTGCACAGACAAGTACTACAAGTTAAGTGGAGCTCAATATGCAACGAGTTGCATATTGACGAAACACCACAATTTATTTATTTAGTTGACTCCCGTTTATTAACAAGACAAGTTTAAATGTTTTTATTGAACATGGCAAGAGGTGAAGCATGAGCAAAACTACACTATCTAGTCAATTTAAATAAGGCCGGAAATAACAACAACAATTTCGGAAACTCCTCATGTCATTTAGCAATTTTTGAAGCAACAACAATTTTTAACCGTTTAAAATGTTGTTATCATGATGCGGATGACATTTTCAAGTTTTATGCAAATTTTAGTTAGAGGTTGACAATTAACAAGCATTTGGTCGCCACGACGGAAAAGGAAGGGGTGTCATGGCGACGAGAATGGAAACGGTGCCATGACAACGTTCTGATGATCCGACAACTCGTCGAGATGCCGATGCAAAAGAAAAGGTGGCGTGAACGTGTCGAACAAGATGATGGGGTGATCCCGTTACCGGGTTCCCACGGGTCGGCGACAAGGCAAACAAGGGGCACAACGGACACGACGCAAACAAGTACTTCATCTCATACAACACAAGCAAACGTTCTCGGGTGTCGTCTCGCGGTATACCTTTGGAGCGTGCGTTTTCGGAGCGGTTCGAGTCGTCGAGGGAAGTAGTTGTACACGTTCGTAGTGGGAAGTAGTCATTCCGTTCGTAGTCGTACACAGGGCGTCGGGGTTGTCGTTGACGTAGAGGTACACGTTCTTTTCGAAGAGGTACTTGCCGCCTCCAAAGTCTCCGGGGCAACGGTAGTGGTACTTGCACGTAGATGAACTTGACGGGTCGTCGTCATCCGGGAACTTGGCATTAGTAGTGGTACACGTGGTCTTCGGCGACGGTAGTGGTACAACGAAGGTGGTCGAACTTGACACTTCCGGGTCATCGCGATGGTAGTTTACACGGGTCGTAGACGTTCGGGTCGTGGGTAGAGGTTCTTGACGCATCGCAAGGCATAGTCGATCTTCCGTATATGAGGGGGTACTTCGTGTCTTGAGGGTCAATGGTAGTCGTCCATCTGTCGACGAGGTACTTGGCATCTACGAAAGAGGTACTTGATGAACTTGCGGCCTTGCGATTCCATGAGGTCATAGCTGCTGGCCCCTGCGCCTGGCTAACGCGATCAACGACGAGCGAACTGGTGATGGTGGTTCCAGGAGACAGCACTGGTGGTCGGCTTGGCATGTGGCTGGTTTGTGTGGCTGTAGGGCACGGAGCGGCTGGGCCAAAAGCAGTGGAGGCGCGCGATCAAGGGCGAGCTTGGACGGCAACGCGGTGGCTGTCGGTGTGCTGCCATGGAGGCGAGGCGGAGGGAGATGGAGCAGAGGCAGGATGGCGACGGGCGACGACGTGCGCTGCAGGCCGGCTAGGGAAGGAGGCACGGGCGGCAGCACGACGCGAGGTCGCCGAGGATGCTGGCGACGGAGACAAGGACGAGGCCGATGCGTCCCGGTCGTCGGCTCGAATCAGAGGGGGGAAAAGGCGTTGGACGACGAGGACGGAGACAGCGCAGGCGAGGCCGGAGGTGGCGCAGGGAGACGGCGGCTTTGGCCGGCCGGCGCTCCAGCGGGCGAGGCGGGGGCCGTTGCTGGCGGCGGGGAGGACGCTGCGGTGACCGTGCGACTCCATGGAGGCGAGCCGCGGGGCGACCCTGGAGGAGGCGAGACTGGTGAGGGGTCGAAGGAGGAGGGAGACAGAGCGAGGGTCGGGTGCGGGGCGAGGGGGAGATCGAGAGTGGTTCTGGCGGCGGGGTGCGGGAGAAGAGGAGTACGAGGGAAGGAGGGAGCGACGGGCTGCGGGATGTGAGCGCTATGGGATCGGGTGACCTAGTGGGCCGTGACTGTAGAAGGCCCAAGTGGGCTGGGCTTTCTAGGGTTAGGAGGGAGAGGTGGCTGGGCCTAGAGCTCCAAGAGGCCCAAGTGGCCGGCTGGTCCAACTCTCTCTCTCTCTCTTCTCTTTTAAAAAAAATAGAGATGAGAAAGAAAAGAAAGAGAGGTTAGGGAAGGAATTAGGGCAAGGGGGTTATTTTTCCTGGACTCGCAAAAATATCCACGGTCCACGAAAAATAGGAGAGGCAAGGATGCAAGAGTTAAATTCGAACTCATTTGAATTTAATTCAAATGGTTTGAATTAGGACATGGCTTAGAAAGTGTCCAAAAATGTTGAGACTTTAGGAGGAGCCTCGATAAAAGGGAAAGGAAAAGTTGGCAAGGTTTGGAGGTGAAACTTGAAGCAAAATAGGCCTGGGGAATATTTGCAAGTGTGTTTGGTAAATTCCAAACAAATGAAATAATTTAATATAGCTCCCTAATAATATTGAGAGGCTTTTATATGTTATAAAGAGAAGTCACCATAGTGAGTATCCTTCAATTTAAATGGATCGAGGATCCATACTGTTTATTTAGTTGAGTTTTAAAATTAAAATACTTGATGGCATGATGACATGATGCAATGCAAAATAAATAAAGCAAGCACAAATGAAACACACGGGAAAACCCAGAACATCTGGAATCTTCTAGGTGGCCAAACGAAACCCAAATATCGGAGATGAAATACGAGGCTATAATAATCAAGTATGGATATTAACACACGGTAAATCTGATCATAAACTCACAATTCATCGGATCCCATCAAACACACCGCACAAAGTCATTACATCAAATAGATATCCATGAGAACTTTGTATTGATAAATAAAGAGAGAAGAAGCCATCTAGCTACTGCCTAAGGACCCTTAGGTCTGAGGTGAACTACTCATGCATCATCATAGAGGCACCAATGAGGATGATGAAACCCTCTGTGATCATGTTCCCCTCCGGTGGAGTGCCGGAAAAGGTCTCTAGATTGGATCTCATGGTACAGGAGCTTAAACGACAGGAACAAAATTGTGTCGACTCCCGTAGGGTTTGTGGAAGATTGGGCTATTTATAGAGCAAAGAGGTGGTGCGAGAGGCCATCGAGGTGGGCACAACCCACTAGGGTGGGCCGTAGTGGGTTGTGCTCCCCTCGGAGCACCCCCAAGGTGCTTCTTTGGCCCATCCTGGGTCTTCTGGCCCAGAAAAATTCTCCAAAAATTTTGCTGTGTTTGGACTCTGTTTGGTATTGATTTTCTGCGAAGTAAAAAAACAAGCAAAAAATAGCAACTGACATTGGGCACTATGTCAATAGGTTAGGCCCAAAAAATGATATAAAGTTGCTATAAAATGGTTGTAAAACATCCAAGAACGATAATATAACAACATAGAACAATCCAAAATTATAGATACGTTGGAGACGTATCAATGGCTGGATGGGGAGATTGTAGCACGGATGCCAAGAAATTTGTTGAGATTGTGAGGTCGGCCGAGTGTTAGTATACTAGTACTAGAAGTAATAAGGTGCTACTAGGAGCACTCCATACTCTATTTTTTGCCACTTTTTATTGCACAGAAAAATCAGAAAACAATTGTGTTAAAATTCGAGGGCATTCTAAGAACATTTATTTTTGGCCACTTTTTATTGCACAGAAAAATCAGAAAACGGAATAAACATGGCATTCTATTTTATTTAACTAAGAAAAGACAGAAATACAAAGGTAGCGATAGAAGATTGTGCCTACTAAATTTATCAACTTCATACCTATCAAAAAAACATTAATAAGGTTGATCAAGTCTTATTAACAACTACTTTTGGTTAGCATGAAACCGAAGAACTTCCGTAAAACACTAAGTTACCTCAACGGGGATATGCACATCCCCAACACTAAGTATTTCGTATTTCTTCTTGGCAGTAGGTAGAGGGAGTTTAAAACTTCCAACAGTAAGCGTTGGAGACTTTTCGATAATATTAATACCATTCACTTGGAATTATTTATTCGGAAAATGCATCGTATGCTCATTGCCATTGATATGTAAAGTGACCTTGCTTTTATTGCAATCAATAACGCCCCTTGCAGTATTTAAAAAGTGTCTACTGAGGATAATCGACATGTTGTCGTCCTCGGGCATCTCAAGAATAATAAAGTACGTTAAGATAGTGACATTTTCACCACCACCACCACCAACAACAACAACAACGACAACAACAACAACAACAACAACAACAACAACAGGCACATCCTCACAAATACCGATAGGTATGGAAGTTGATTTGTCAGCCATTTGCAAACATATTTTAGTAGGTATTAGTTTATTCAAATCAAGTCTTTTATATAAATAGAAAGGCATAACACTAACACCAGCCCCTAAATCACATAAAGCAGTTTTGACATTGTAATGCCCAGTATGCGGCTATGTCCCCCACGTGTCGAGGCACGACTAAAGGACATAAACGCATACTAGAATGATCTCAAGTATGGTATCTTTGCACAACTCATGTAAATTCAGGGATGAAAGTTTAAAATGATAGTTGGCTTACACTCGCCACGTCACACAATGAAATACAATAACATACATCATCCAAATAACATCAGAGTCCGACTACAGACGAAATCCAAATGAAAAGATACCATAAATAACACAAGCCCGGATCCTCCTAGTAAGAACCACTATTGATCGTCGGGATAAGACACATAGTAACGTCCACGCTCTTCATCGAACTCCAAGTACAACTCTGAACCATCTCCTGCATAGTTCTTAACGATACCTACATCTGGTGTGTGTTGAATCTGTGAGCCACAGAGGACTTAGCAATCCCGTTCCCGGGTATCAAAACTACCAAAGCCTTATGTGTGGAAAGGCTGTAAACAAAGGTTGCAGCAAGCACTAAGCACTAGCTTACGAGTTTCGAGCGAGAAGAGAACAAGTGCCAACGATCGCCAAGCTGGTCAAGAAGTGATCCTAGCTACTGACGATCAAACATAACCCCACCGTCTTCGCTTCCCGAAGCTCTTTGGAAAGAGACCATCACGGTTACTCACGCAGGTAGTGTATTCATGAATACGGTATCAAGTTATCTACAACAGGATATTAACATATTCACATCTGCCACATAACCGCGGGCACGGCTTTCGAAAGATCAAACCCTGCAGGGGTGTCCCAACTTAGCCCATCACAAGCTCACGATCCGTGGAGTTGCAACTCCAAAGTGGCAAGACCCGAGTATTCTCGGAATCCCGTGCTCAAGATATTTCGACAAAGGTAAAACTAATCCAGCAAGACCACCCGGCGTGTCGTCACCCTGATCTTAGCCACGCGTATCTCGTCTCAGGCCACGACCGGATGGGACAAGCTACGGGTGTATACCAGACCTTGAGTTTCCCCGAGGTGGCCCCGCAGGTTGCCCAGTTTGGACCAACACTCATGAGGAGCACTGGCCCGGGTTGTTAATTAAGAACTCGGGTTTGCAACGCCCTATGCAAGTTTAAGTTATTAGGCAAATGTAAAACCAATGTTGGGCCTTGCTGGAAAGGCTTTAGCATAGAGCGAATTATCAAGGGGGGCCCATAATCCCCAACCGTGTTAGGAACGCAAAATCAAGGAACATAACACAGGTTTATCAGTTCCTAGGGTGGCATGAGTGGAACAAAACACCAAGCAAGAGGCTTAGCCTTCCACCAATTACCAATATATATAGGTGAATTAGTTTAACAGATTATATATTGTGATATCCCAACAACAACTTCATCATGGGGCAATCTTCAAAACTTCACCTGCAACTAACAACGCTATAAGAGGGGCTGAGTGATGCGTACTTAGCCAAACAACGGTTTGATAGGAAGGTGGGTAGAGAGTTTCATGGCAACAATAGGAGGGCTGATAAACAGGAATAGGCATCGAGGCAATATCTATTGAGTGAGACATCTAGCATAGGCAAAGATAGTAGTGATATCTGGGAATGGTCATCTTGCCTGTTGATTCCATGGAGGGATCGTAACCTTGCTCCTCAAACTCAGCCTCGGTAGGAACCTCGAACTCAGAATCGTCACCGGGCTCTAACCAACACAACAATTCAACACCGGTATTATTCTACACATTATTCTACATATTTTTCCACCCCAAATGCATATAAAGTTTGTTAAATTTGGAGTGGTATATATTTAGTTATGATTTTCTATGTTTAAGCACATTTTAAATACAAAATAATTCAAACAGCATATTAAATGTTGTAAACATGGCAACAAACAGCATATAAATATTCTACATGAAAAACTAAACAGTTTTCATATATAACTCATCTTCATCAGATGCATATTTTAAAAGTTATTAATTATGCAAAGTAAATGCAGAAAAGAAAAACAAAAACAAAAACAGAAAAAGAAAAAGAAACGGAAAAGGCCAGACTGGCCCAGACTGAGCTAGCCGCAGCCACTGAGCTGTAGGGTCAGGGGCGCTGAGGTGGCATGAGTGGGTGAGCGAGTAGGTGAAGCAGTACAGAGAGAATGACAAGTGGGGTCTGCCTCTTAGACTCACAGGAGGCAAAAATTGGGGGAATAATCCCACTGCCCCCGATAGGTTTCGAACCCAGGACCTCTCCGTTAACTGACGAAGAGCAAAGCCACTGCGCTAGGCAAACGTTACTGATAGAATACAGGTGTTGCGCCTGAAAAGTAAACTGAAGATGCAGCAGCAGGGGAAAAACAGGGGCTCGTCGGAGCTGCTCCGGCGACCCAAACGGACGGCGGAGGGGTGCGGGCTGTTCCTGGGGGAACTCCGTGTCCACACCACGCACTGGTAGCTCGTAGCAACAACTACAACACCGACGGCGAGCTCACAAAAGAACGGCGGCGACGAATGTCGACGAGACGCTGCAGATGTCGAAACGGTGCGGCAACTGCGCTAACAGCTCCTACGTGACAAGGCGAAGCAGACGGGCAATAGAAGAAGGCATAAGGTGGTCGGACTACTCGCCAACGATGAGTCCCGACGGCGACAAGCTCGGGTGCACGATGAACTATTGTCTAGACAGCGCGAAGGAAGGGGAAAACGGCACGGGAAGGTGGAGATGCTCACCACGAACACGGTGAGGTGTTCGGCTGGCCCGGAGGTGGTCGGAGTCGGCGACGACGACGGTCGAACAGCTACGGCCGCCGGAGTGGAAGAAGAAGAAGAAGAAGACGTCGCAGGCGAGGCAATCGGCTCCACGTTGAGGACGTAGGCGACGTAGTCGACAACGAGGAAGCAGTTCGGCAAGGTTGGCGACACCGAGGTCGACGGGAGGCACACTGGTGACGAGCTTGCTCTCCCAGATGCGTTCAGGATAACTACGGTGCGACGGATCTGGTGGCCCTTAGCTCACCAGGCGGCGGGAGGAGGAAGGAGGAACCCTAGGAAGTGGGTTGGACACACTGAGAGCTTAAAAGGGGGGCCAGAGGCGCGACGGTGCGACGACGACGTCGGGCTCGCGGTCCCCATGGCGTCGCTGGAGGTGGAGGAAAAGGTGGATAGATTTGTGGGCGCAGTCGCTGACAAGTGGGGCCAGGGAGTCCACGTGTGCGAGAGCTAGTGTGGGTAAGTGGGCGCGCCGGTGAAAAGAGGTGCGAGGGATGCGCGGGCTGCTGGTGCGGGCCGGCTGGAGCTGGGCCAAGGAAAGAGATGGGCATGTTGGCTGGGCTGCACTGCTGTGGCTGCTGCTGTAGCTAAACCTTTTCCTTTTCTATTTTTCCTCAGATAAAAAATAAAAGAAAAAGTACATGCTCATAGAAAGAGAGTTAGTAGATAAAGAAAATATCCCCATGCTCCTGGATTTATGCCCTATTTTATAAAATTGGTTTGGACATTTTTAGAGGTAGAAAAATAAAATGAGTTTGAATATGGTTCAAACTTCTGTCATTTTTGAACCTAACCAAATCACTTTAAAATGGGGCATGGCATTGCATGGTGACTCATGTCAAAGCAACAAAGAAATGGGGAGAAGTTGAACATTATAGGAATAGGCTAAGTCACCTGCAAAATTACTTAAAGAAAGGAAGAAAAAGGAGGAGGGAGAAGAGGTGAAGAGAAGGAGGGGGTTTAGGGTTTAAGCAAGGCATGGCTAGGCACCCCCATCACACCACAATGATCAAGGTGACTCACATCACAACCAAAGACAAGTTAAATGAAGCTAATATGAAGATGATGCCATGTTGATGATGAAGCAATGCATGAATGCATAAGAAAATAAAATGATAATGCAAAACAAAAAAATAAAGATAAAATGACAAGAACCCCCAAGGAAAAGGATAAGGATCAAAATGAGAATTGCTTTATTGCCATAATTAGAAAGTATCACATATGGGGTGTTACAAACTCTCCTCCACTACAAAAAGACCTCGTCCCGAGATCTATGACTGAAAGAAGGAGGGATACTCGGAACGGAGATGATCTTCTCGTTCCCATGTAGCTTCTCGGTCGGTATTGTGTGACCACTTCATTTTCAATAATTTGATGGACTTGTTGCGGGTCTTGCGCTCAGTTTCTTCAAGAATAGCAACGGGGTGCTCACGATAAGACAAGTCTTGTTGAAGAGCAATCTCTTCGAATGGAATGGTGCGTTCAGGTGTCTTGAAGCACTTGCGGAGTTGAGACACGTGAAACACATCATGCACATTTGCAAAGTTGGAGGGAAGCTCTAGTTGGTAGGCTAGATCGCCTCTCTTGCCAAGAATCTTGAAAGGGCCCATGTATCTTGGAGCAAGCTTGCCCTTGATAATGAACCTCTAAGTGCCCTTCATGGGAGAAACACGGAGATAGGCATGGTCTCCAATGTCGAAAGCCAAGTCACGATGCTTGCAGTCAAAGTAGCTCTTTTGGCGCGATTGCGCAGCTTTGAGATTCTCACGTATGACTTTGCACATTTCTTCGGCTTCTGAGATCAAATAATTTCCAAGTAGCTGACGTTCACCAGTCTCGGACCAGTTGAGAGGGGTACGACACGTTCTGCCATACAGGATTTCAAAAGGAGCTTTGTCGGCACTTGCTTGGAAGCTGTTGTTGTAGGAGAATTCGGCAAACGGAAGGCAATCTTCCCATTTCATACCGAAGGAGATGACACAAGCTCTTAGCATATCTTCGTGGATCTAGTTCACTCTTTCGACTTGACCACTAGTCTGAGGGTGAAACGCAATGGTGAAGCGAATCTTTGTGCCCATGGCTGACTGAAAAGAATCCCAGAACTTGGATGTGAACAAGCTTCCACGGTCTGAGGAGATCACTTGAGGAATGCCGTGCAAAGAAAGAATTCTGGAGGTGTATAGCTCTGCCAGCTGAGCTGCGTTGATGGATTCTTTGACGGGAAGAAAATGAGCTACTTTAGTTAGCTTGTCAATCACCACAAAGATAGCATCATTTCCCTTCTTGGACTTGGGAAACCCAGTGGCGAAATCCATCTCAATGTGATTGAATTTTCACTCGGGAATAGGTAGAGGTTGAATGAGTCCGGCTGGACGTTGATGCTCTGCCTAGACTCTTCTGTAGACATCACATTCATTCACGAATTGGGCAATCTCCCTTTTCATGCGAGTCCACCAATATGATTGCTTGAGGTCTTGGTACATCTTGGAACTTCTGGGATGTATCGAGAGGAGGGAGTCTTGTGCTTCGTTCATTATGAGCTTCCTAAGATCACCCTTGGGAACCACAATCCTGTCCTCAAAGAACAAGTTGTCTTTCTCATCAACGCGATAGCACTTGTACTTGGGAGTACCCTTAGCAATACCATGTTTCACTTTCTGCACCATAGCATCACTGAGTTCGGCCTCACGAATTTGATCTTCCAAGGTAGGAGCAACTCGAAGGTTTGCAAGAAAGCCTTGCGGAACGACTTGGAGGTTGAGCTTCCTGAATGATTCACAAAGTTCAGGCTGGAATGGTATGAGAAGGAGACTGTTGCAATATGCCTTTCTTCTCAAGGCATCTGCAATGACATTGTCTTGCCAGGTGTGTACTTAATGCTTGGATCATACTCTTGAATCATCTCAACCCAACGAGTCTGGCGAAGGTTAAGGTTTGGCTGAGTGAAGATGTACTTCAAGCTCTTGTGATCGGTGTAGATGTCCACTTTTCTGCCCAACAGAAGGTGTCTCCACGTGATCAAGGCATGTACAACTACTGCTAGCTCAAGATGATGTGTGGGGTAATTCTTCTCATTTGGTTTCAGCTGACATGAAGTGTAGGCCACAATCTTCTTATCTTGCATGAGAACACCACCAAGAACTTTTAATGAAGCATCACAAAAGACTTCATAAGGCTTGGACTCATCCGGAGGAGTAAGAACCAGAGCAGAAATGAGCTTCTCTTTGAGTGTTTTGAATGCCACATCACAATCAGGAGTCCAGTAGTACTTGACATTCTTCTGTAGCAAGTTGGATAGAGGCTTGGCAATCTTGGAGAAGTTCTCAATGAACCTTCTGCAATAGCTAGCGAGACCAAGGAAGCTTTGGAGTTGCTTGACATTATGCGGAGGTTCCCAGTTGACAATAGCTTTAACCTTCCGGGAGTTCACAGAAATGCCCTCGGCAGAGATAATATGGCCAAGATATAGGACTTTATCCAGCCATAATTCACATTTGGAAAACTTCGCATAGAACTTGTGTTCACGGAGCCTGTCAAGGACCAAACGGAGGTGCTTGGCATGGTCTTATTCATTCTTGGAGAATACCAAGATATCATCTAGATACACGAGAACAAATTTATTGGTGTAGGGGTTGAATATGAAGTGCATCATCCGAGAGAAAGTGGGTGGAGCATTTGCAAGGCCGGAAGACATGACCGTGTATTCATAAGAGCCAAAACTCGTTCTGAATGCGGTCTTAGGAATATCCTCTTCACGGATACGAATCTGATGGTAACCCATCCGGAGATCGAGCTTCGAGAACACCTCTGCTCGTCTGAGCTGCTCGAACAATTCATTGAAATTGGGGAGCGGGTACTTATTTTTTATTGTCTTCTTGTTCAATGGCCGGTAATCAACACAAAGGCGTTCTGTGCCATCCTTCTTCTTGACAAATAGAAGACCACAGCCCCAAGGAGAAGTACTAGGCCTGATTAGACCCATACCTTCTTGCTCATCGAGTTATTTCTTCAGCTCCTTCAACTCATCAGGAGAAAGCTTGTACGGATGCCGACATGCTGGCTCGCTACCGGGCTCGAGTTCAATGACGAATTCAATTTGACGATGGGGAGGCATGCCTGGAAGCTCTTCGGGGAATACATCCTCATATTCACGAACCACCGCAATCTGAGAAATTGCATTAATCTCGCCCTTCTCATTGAGAGAAAATAGCCTGATTGTGTTATCTCAAGAGGCGAAGATAATCACGTCTTTGTCAGGATGAGTAAGCTTGACTTCCCTATTTGCACAATCAATGTTTGCACCATGCTTGGAGAGCCAATCCATCCCAAGAATAAGATCAATGTCGGAGTTGCCGAGAATAACCGGAGAAACTAGAAAACTGTAATCACCCATATGAATAGATATATCGGGAGCCACCATACTAGAACTCAATCTCTTGCCAGGAGAGACAACACTCAAAGTTCTTGGCAAAGCTTCGGTGCGAACATTATGCTTGGATGAAAATGGATATGACATGAAGGAATGTGATGCACCAGAATCAAACAAAACTTTAGTAGGTTTGAGGTTAACTGGAAGATTACCAAGTATCACATCTGAAGAATTCTCTGCTTGAGCTGCATTCATCAGATTCACTCTTGATGCCTTGGGATTGTGCTTGAAAATAGCAGTGCTGACAGGTGGAGGAGGCGGAAGGCGCGTTGGGTTGGGACACTTGTTAGCATAGTGACCCTTCTGAGAACACGTGTTGCAAGTAACTTCTGAAAGAGGCCGATGATAAGGACCACTTAATCTTGAAGCTTGAAACTGAGGCTTGGACTGATTGCTTGGGTTGGGTGGGTCGGAGAATCCACGACCACCTGAGTGCTTGTTGTTGTTTGGAGGACGGAGCACTGGAGGAGGCGGTAGCCAGATCTTCTGCTGCTTGGCAACCACTTGAGAGAAAGAGGGGAGTGAACAACATTTCTGATCCCCTTTCTGGAAGCTTCACTCTTGAGCTGAGCTGCCTCTTGCTTGAGAGCCATATTGTAGAATTGGTCAAATTCATCTGGCTCGAACAAGGTGAGAACAAGTTGGAGTTCATCTTTCAGACCACCTCAGAACTGATAAATATTGCTCTTGGCATCAAGGATGTCTTGCTTCACATAACGGGCAAGATTCTGGAACTTGACATTGTATTGATAGACGGACATGGTGCCTTGCTTCAGGTTGCGGAATTGCTCACGCATGCCTTCAATGACACTGGTTGGAATGTGGTGAGAGCGGAAATCTTTGCAGAAGTTAGTCCACGAGATCTCACGTTCACCTTTGGAATCTTTGTACTGTTTCCACCAATCAACAGCTTGATCTTTGAGTTGGAAAGCGGCAAACTTGACATAATCCTCAGGTCTCACGTTGCTGCATTCAAAGTGCTTTTTTATGTCTGTGATCCAATCTTCAGCATCCAGCGGGTCCACACAGTAACTGAAAGACTTTGGTTGGTTTGCCAGGAATTGGTTTAGTGTCACAAAGTGAGGTTGATTGAACAGATTGCCTTGGCCTTGGTTCCCATGATTGCCTTGATTTGCTTGGTTGGCTTGAAAGTTCTGCATCATTTGCATGAGCATCTGAGTGTTCTGGTTGGTCTCTTGCATAATTGCTCTCCATGCCTCAGCCGGAGGAGGAGGGGAAGGAGGACGTTCAGGAGGACGCTCTTCTTCGCCCTCTTGGTTAGGATTGGGAACCTTCTTAAGAGCCATCCTGAATGTGATGACAACCATTAGCCATTGATGCAAAATAGATAAGCTGAATCAACGGCTAGATATTTGCAACATAAGTCTTCACAAATAACATTTGAACAAAATGAACGAATGAATTCCACAGTTTAATGGTACAACAATCTTCTCGAGAAGCCACTTGGGAGAACAAAAGGTAAATAAAAAACAACAACGTGCAGATGGAACAAATACATGATAGAAGCTTCGTCCCACATGTTCGTGTTGAATGACCCATGGAACGTGTTACAAAGGGTGTTGCAATCCCCGGATCAGCATAGCCAAGGACCCTTCAAGATGCAACTCCCAATTGGAACAACGCCCATGAAACCTCTTCACTGGATGTTTAACCGCAAACCTCAAACCATGCACTCGTTGGAAGAATGCCTATGACCTACTTGAAGAACCCACCTATTTAATTCCCGAAAGTTTCCGGTTATGCAATCTGGTCTTGGGGATACAGGGGAAGCATTGCGCACTCAACTCTAAACCTACATCCAGCTGTATCCATCCATCAACACATAACCAGTCATCCTCGGAAACTTTTACCTCGGACCTTCGAAACGCATTCGCTATACTAGCTGTGGCAATACTCCCGAACTATCCCACGAGTACTGAGTGACGTCGGGGTTATCTCACCACTAACCGCATAGAAGAGTTTTCGATGTCGGCCATCTTAAGTATTCTAGAACCGCTATGATACATTTGTGACGACAATACCTCGGACCCAAATCCCCGGGACACTGCCACAACCCCTAAATGACAGGAGGCATTGAGAACAATGTTTTCGTCATAAAGATATCGAAACAATCCAAACATTACTCGCGTGATCCTAAACAAAATTTAGTGAATTTTTGAGAGTAGAGGAGATAGAGTTTTTCTTTGTGGACTCAAAACATTTTTTTGTGTGCCTGTACTCAACCGTGAACGATTCGATCAATCAAGGGGCTCCTAGGTCGGAGAAGGCTCTGATACCAACTTGTAATGCTCAGTATGCTGCTATGTCCCCCATGTGTCGAGGCACGACTTAAGGACATAAACGCATACTAGAATGATCTCAAGTATGGTATGTTTGCACAACTCATGTAAAATTCAGGGATGAAAGTGTAAAAAATGATAGTTGGCATACACTCGCCACATCACACAATGAAATACAATAACATACATCATCCAAATAACATCAGAGTCCGACTACGGACGAAATCGAAACGAAAAGATACCATAAATAACACAAGCCCGAATCCTCCTAGTAAGAACCACTATTGATCGTCAGGATAAGACACATAGTAACGTCCACACTCTTCATTGAACTCCCAGTACAGCTCTGAACCATCTCCTGCATAGTTCTCAACGGTATCTGCATCTAGTGTGTGTTGAATCTGTGAGCCACAAAGGACTCAGCAATCCCGTTCCCGGGTATCAAAACTACCAAAGCCTTAGGTGTGGAAAGCCTGTAAACAAAGGTTGCAGCAAGCACTAAGCACTAGCTTACGAGTTTAGAGCGAGAAGAGAACAAGAGCCAACGATCGCCAAGTTGATCAAGAAGTGAACCTAACTACTCACGATCAAACATAACCCCACCGTTTTCGCTTCCCGAAGCCCTTCGGAAAGAGACCATCACGGTTACTCACGCAGGTAGTGTATTCATGAATACGGTGTCAAGTTATCTACAACCGGATATTAACAAATTCCCATCTACCACATAACCGCGGGCATGGCGTTCGAAAGATCAAACCCTGCAGGGGTGTCCCAACTTAGCCCATCACAAGCTCACGATCCACGGAGTCGCAACTCCAAAGTGGGAAGACCCGAGTATTCTCGGAATCCCGTGCTCAAGATATTTCGACAAAGGTAAAACTAATCCAGCAAGACCTCCCGACGTGCGGACACCCTGATAGTATCCACGCGTATCTCGTCTCAGGCCATGACCGGATGGGACAAGTTATGGGTGTATACCAGACCTTGAGGTCCCCTGAGGTGGCCCCGCAGGTTGCCCAGTTTGGACCAACACTCATGAGGAGCACTGGCCCGGGTTGTTAATTAAGAACTCGGGTTTGCAACGCCCTATGCAAGTTTGAGTTATTAAGCAAATGTAAAACCAACGTTGGGCCTTGATGGAAAGGCTTTAGCACAGAGCGAATTATCAAGGGGGGCACATAATCCCCAACCATGTTAGGAACGCAAAATCAAGGAACATAACACCGGTTTATCGGTTCCTAGGGTGGCATGAGTGGAACAAAACACCAAGCAAGAGGCTTAGTGTTCCACCCATTACCAATATATATAGGTGAATTAGTTTAACAGATTATATATTGTGATATCCCAACAACAACTTCATCACAGGGCAATCTTCAAAACTTCACCTGCAACTAACAACGCTATAAGAGGGGATGAGCGATGCGTACTTAGCCAAACAACGGTTTGCTAGGAAGGTGGGTAGAGAGTTTCATGGCAACAATAGGAGGGCTGACAAACAGGAATAGGCATCGAGGCAATATCTAATGAGCGAGACATCCAGCATAGGCAAAGATAGTAGTGATATCTTGGAATGGTCATCTTGCCTATTGATTCCACGGAGGGATCGTAACCTTGCTCCTCAAACTCAGCCTCGGTAGGAACCTCGAACTCCGAATCATCACAGGGCTCTAACCAACACAACAATGCAACACCAGAACACAATCAATCATCATGCAATGCTCAAACACATGATGCATGGGTATGATGCATATGGACATGAATAGATATAATGCATCTCCCAGGGACACAATAGTGCACAAACATAATAGCAAACAAGATCACAACACATGATGCATGAACACAAGCAAAATAACAAAATCAACATGTTCACAAGGTTATGTAGATTATTAAAACGAGCACCCAACAAGTTTAAAAGAGTTGATTAACATGGCAAGGGTGCAACTAGGACTACAGCAAAATGCTAGCATTTTTAAATGGGCCGGAAAGAACAAACAACAATTTCCGGAAACTCCCATAATCACTTAAATGCATTTGGGACAGATCTGAGAAACTCATATTTTAAAGTTGTCAAACATGCAAAACAGTAGCACCACATTATTCTACAGATTTTTCCACCCCAAATTCATATAAAGTTTGTTAAATTTGGAGTAGTAGATATTTAGTTATGATTTTTACAAGTTTAAGCACATTTTAAATACAAAATAATTCAAACAACATTTTAAATGTTTTAAACATGGCAAAAAAAACAGCATATAAATATTCTACATGAAAAACTAAGCAGTTTTCATATATAACTCATCTTCATCAGATGCATATTTTAAAAGTTATTAATTATGCAAAGTAAATGCAGAAAAGAAAAAGAAAAAGAAAAGCAGAAAAAGAAAAAGAAACGGAAAAGGCCAGACTGGCCCAGGCTGAGCTAGCCGCAGCCACTGAGCTGTGGGGTCAGGGGTGCTGAGGTGGCATGAGTGGGTGAGCGAGTGGGTGGAGCAGTACAAAGAGAATGACACGTGGGGTCTGCCTATCAGACTCACGGGAGGCAAAAATTGGGGCAATAATCCCACTGCCCCGATAGGTTTCGAACCCAGGACCTCTCCGTTAACTGACGAAGAGCAAAGCCACTGTGCTAGGTGAACGTTACTGACAGAATACAGGTGTTGCACCTGAAAAGTAAACTGAAGATGCAGCAGTAGGGGAAAAACAGGGACTCGTCGGAGCTGCTCCGGTGACCCAAACGGACGGCGGAGGGGTGCGAGCTGTTCCTGGGGGAGCTCCGTGTCCACGCCACGCACTGGTAGCTCCTAGCAACAACTACAACGCCGACGGCGAGCTCACAACAGAACGGCGGCGATGAACGTCGACGAGACACAGCAGAGGTCTAAACGGTGCGACGACTGCGCTAACAGCTCCTTCGCGACAAGGCAAAGCATACGGGCAACAAAAGAACGCCTACGATGGTCGGAATACTCACCGGCGATGAGTCCCGATGCCGACAAGCTCGGGTGCACGACGAACTATGGTCTAGACGGCGAGAAGGAAGGGGAAAACTACACGGGAAGGTGGAGATGCTCACCACGAACACGGCGAGGTGTTCGGCTGGCCCGGAGGTGGTCGGAGTCGGCGACGACGACGCTCAAACAGCTGTGGTCGCCGGAATGGCAGAAGAGGAAGAAGATGTCACAGGCGAGGCGATCGGCTCCGCGTAGAGGACGTAGGCGACATAGTCGAAGACGAGAAAGCAGTTCGGCAAGGTTGGTGAGGCCGAGGTCCACGGGAGGCACGCCGGCGATGAGCTCTTGCTCCCAGATGCGTTCAGGACAGCTACGGTGCGGCGGATCTGGTGTCCCTTAGCTCACCAGGCGGCGGGAGGAGGAAGGAGGAACCCTAGGAAGTGGGTTGGACATGCTGAGAGCTTAAAAGGGGGGCCTGAGGCACGACGGTGCGACGACGGCGTCGGGCTCGCGATCCCCATGGCGTCGCTGGAGGTGGAAGAAAAGGTGGGTAGATTTGCAGGCGCAGTCGCAGAAGAGTGGGGCCAGGGAGTCCACGTGTGCGAGAGCTAGCGGTGGTAAGTGGGCGCACCTGTGAAAAGAGGTGAGAGGGACGCGCGGGCTGCTGGCGCGGGCCGGCTGGAGCTGGGCCAGTGGAAGAGATGGGCCTCCTGGCTGGGCTGCACTGTTGCGGCTGCTGCTGTAGCTAAACCTTTTCCTTTTCTATTTTTCCTTAGTTAGAAAATAAAAGAAAAAGTATAGGCTCAAAGAAAAAGAGTTGGGAGATAAATAAAATATCCCCATGCTCCTGGATTTATGCCCTATTTTATAAAATTGGTTTGGACATTTTTAGAGGTAGAAAAATAAAATGAATTTGAATATGGTTCAAACTTCTCTCATTTTTGAACCTAACCAAATCACTTTAAAATGGGGCATGGCTTTGCATGGTGACTCATGTCAAAGCAACTAAGAAATGGGGAGGAGTTGAACATTATAGGAATAGGCTAAGTCTCCTGCAAAATTACTTAAAGAAAGGAAGAAAAAAGAGGAGGGAGAAGAGGTGAAGAGAAGGAGGGGGTTTAGGGTTTAAGCAAGGCATGGCTAGGCACTCCCATCACACCACAATGATCAAGGTGACTCACATCACAACCAAAGACAAGTAAAATGAAGCTAAGATGAATATGATGCCATGTTGATGATGAAGCAATGCATGGATGCATAAGAAAATAAAATGACAATGCAAAACAAAAAAATAAAGCTAAAATGACAAGAACCCCCAAGGAAAAGGACAAGGATCAAAATGAGAATTGCTTTATTGCTATAATTGGAAAGTATCACATATGGGGTGTTACAGACATAGTTAGTTTTGATGGAGCAAGGTATAGTTCGTATTCCTAGATCTCCATGTTTTTTAGGTACTACATCCTTAAAAGAATAATTAGCCATCATGGTGGAGATTTATGCTTCATGTATTTTTCTTTTATTGATGATGATGTCTTTCATGTATTTTTCATAAGGGGCCATCTTTAAAACTCAGTCAAGTGAGTACGCAAAAAGACTAGCCAAATCATTTCAGCAAAGCGTTCAAATTATTTATCATCATTTTTCTCAGATGGTTAGGTGGAAAGGGCATGGGTTTCTGAACCCATGGCTCTTTTTATTTACCATGTTTTCTAGACACAAAGTCTCTTTTATCATATCGTTTATTTTTAGGTTGTGGCTATCAAGATTAACAACAGGTTCTATTTCAACATCAGTATCTAGTTCCTTATCGTTATCTGGCCGGGTATCTTCATGAGCATCATCATTATATTTTTCATTATCACTAAGTGGTTGTTCATTACCTTGAGTTTCAGCATCACAAATAGAAATATCATTGTTATCTTCCAAAGGTTTTTCTTTCTCATTTTTACTAGAGGTATGCAAATTCCTATCATTTTTCTTCTTCTTTTTATTTTTAGTAGGACTACGTGCATCAGTGTTAATTCTTTGAGAATCTCGTTCAATTCTTTTAGGGTGTCCCTCAGGATAAAGTGGTTCCTGATTCATTTTGCCTCCTCTAGTTGCTACTCTAACAACAAAATAATTCATATTGGTATTCATTTCATTTAGGAATTCTCTTTGAGATTGAGCAACTTGTTTTAACTGAGTTTGAACCATAGAGGCATGCTTTCCTACACCTCTAACATCATTAGTGATTCAAAATAGCAAGTCACTCAAGCGATCAATCATATCGAAGTTGTATTTCAATTGTTTCATAAAATTTGCATTGAAGCGATCCTGTTTCATAATGTAGTTGTCAAATTCATATAGGTATTGTCTAGGACGATGCTTATTGCAGGGGATGTCACCTTCATCAAACTTTAATAAATAATTTACCTCTACCACCTATGGTGGTGGTGTGTAAAGACCATGTATTTCTTCAATAGGTGATAAATTCTTAACATCCTCAGCTTTAATACCCCTTTCCTTCATACATTTTGTTGCCTCTTGCATATCTTCAAGAGTGGGAAATAAGATACCCCTCTTCTTCAGAGTGGGTTTAGACGGTGCTTCAGGAAGAGTCCAATCATCATAAAATTTCAATATATTATTCAATAATTCCTCAGCTAGTTCAATAGTTTGTTCCCTGAAAATACAACCAATACAACAATCTAGGAAGTCCCTAGAAGCATCTTCTTAGATTTTCACAAAGTTAAATATTTCCTGTAAAGTAGCTTGTTTCTTATGAGTAGGAAAATATTTTGTAGAGATGTGGTAAATCATATCATGGGGACTTCGGACACAACCAGGTGCAAGAGTGTTTTACCATATCTTAGCACTACCCTTTAATGAGAACGGAAATAATTTGAGAATATAGTAGTAGGAAATTTTCTCATCATGAGAAAAATGGTGGCTATATCATTCAGTTTAGTAAGATGTGCCACTACGCTTTCAGTTTCATAGCCATGGAAAGGATCATATTCAACCAAAGTAATTAAGTCTGGGTCGACAAAGAATTCATAATCCTTATTGGTAACAAAAATAGGTGAAGTAGCAAACTTAGGATCACATTTCATTCTAGAATTCAAATATTTTTCTTTCAGTTTGAATAGTAATTTCTTAAGATCATCCCTTTGACTACAAGCAAGAAAGTCCTCAGCTACCTCTCCCTCCATAACATAACCCTCAAGTATATAAGGCAATTCATATCTAGGAGAGCTAGATCTATTAGGTGTCTCGTAGTTTCCAGTTTCAAGGACTTCATCGGTTTCAGGATTCCCAGTATTTTTAATTCTAGCAAGTTGTTCATCAAGCAATTCACCAAATCGCACACTCTTATCAAGCAAAGTACTAGAATCATCATAAGCATCATTCATAGCAGAAGTAGCATCATCAATAACTTGTGACATATCATGATTAATAGCATGTGGTGGTGTTGCAAGATTACTAATAACTGAAGGAGAATCAAGTGCAGAGCTAGATGCCAATTCCTTACCTCCCATCATCTTAGAAGGAAAGATATTGGCTTTAGTGTCCTTTTGATTCTTCATAGTGATAATCAGATATGAATCCCAAGTGACTCAACAAATATAGCTATGCTCCCTGGAAATGGTGCCAGCAAAAGGTCTTAATAACCCACAAGTATTGGCGATCGCAACAGTTGTCGATGGTAGAGTATTCAACCAAATTTATTGATTCGACACAAGAGGAGCCAAATAATATTTGCAAGTATTAGCAGTTGAGTTGTCAATTTAACCACACGTGGAGATTAAATATCTGCAACAAAGTGACAAGTACCACGCTAATATGATAGTTTTGATAGCAGTAGTAACAGTAGCAATAATGGTAACATTGATAGTAGTGATTTTGTAGCAATTGTGACAGTAGCAATAGAAATAGTAACTTGCAAGAATAATATGTGGAAAACTTGTAGCCATTGGATGGGTGAATTCTTTGGATCATATTGATCATATAACAGTGATAACCTAGGGCAGCACGAAACTAGCTCCAGTTCATAAATAACTGTAGGCATGTATTTCGTAAATAGTCATACGTGCTTATGGAAAAGAACTTGCATGACATCTTTCGTCCTACCCTCCCGTGGCAGCGGGATCCATAAGGAAACTAATGGATATTAAGGCCTCCTTTTAGATAACTAGAACAAAGCATTAACACATAGTGAATACAGGAACTCCTCAAACTACGGTCATCAGAGGAAAGTTTCCCAATTACTGTCACCCTGGGGTTTACGGATCATAACACGTAGCAGGTGCATATGACTTGCAAGATCAGATCTAGAACATAGATATAACGGTGAAAACATAAACGGTTCAGATATGAAATCATGGCACTCGGGCCCTAGTGACAAGAATTAAGCATAGCAAAGTCATAGTAAAATCAATCTCAGAACATAGTGGATAGTAGGGATCAAGCCCTAACAAAACTAACTAGATTACATGATGAATCTCATCCAACTCCTCACCGACTAGAGAGCCTACGAAGGAATTACTCATTCCTGGTGGGGAGCATCATGGAATTGGCAATGAAGGAGGGCTGGTGATGAAGAAGACCGAAGATTCCCCTCTCTGGAGCCCCAAACGGACTCCAGATCTGGCCTCCCAGTGAAGAACAAGAGATGGCGGCGGCTCCTTATCGTGAAACGTGATGAAATTTCCTCTCCTATTTTCTCTCTGAAAATAGATATTTATGGAGTTGGAATTAGGGTCAGGGGGCACGAGGGGTCCACAACCCACCAAGACGCGCCTGGAGGGGGTGGCATGCCTTGGTGTATTGTGGCCAGCCAAGGCACCCCCTCCGGTGGTTCTTGGTTACAGTATGTTTCTTTTATTCTAAAATAAATCTCCAAAGTTTCAGCAAATTCCAAGAACTTTTATTTCTGCACAAAAACAACACCATGGTAGTTTTGCTGAAAACAGTGTTAGTCCAGGTTAGTTTCATTCAAATCGTGAAAATTAGAGTCCAAAAGAAGAGCAAAATCGTTGGGAAAAGTAGATACGATGGAGACATATCACCACCTGAGGTTGAATTGTAATGTTTGAAACTTTTTTCGGATACAAATACCATGTTTCTTCTGATGCGTAAAATATTTTTCTTTGACACACCATCTCTCAATATCACACATGCGCCAACTCGATCTCTCCCGGTTTCATCTCGAGGTCTCTCTCTATCTCTCCCTCTCTCTTGCAGATACACACGTACCACCTCTCTTCCTCTTTGTGCATATCACACATAATCAATCTCTCAAGATATCAAGATTGTACCTCGCTCGCCAGGTCGCTCTTCGACACATGCCTATGTCATCTACCATACATTAATTGTAACCAAGCCTTTCATCTATCTTTTTTAAGCATACATTCATCTTTATCTCCGCCCCTCTCTTGATTAGTTGATCGGTCGATCTCCGGACCCACCCTAGTCCTCTTTCAATCGATCCATAGCTAGATGGTACACGACTGACGGGTGCACATAGAAACACACCCTTCTCTCCAGCCCACACAATCATTTATATCAAAGAAACACACCAAACCTTTATCTCCTTGCATGACACACACATGATCTCTCAACATCTATCGATCTCGTCAATATGTGTTGGTTCATGAACCGAATGGGATGAAAAAACTAAGATGGGAAGCGGCATGTAGTGGAGGCAATGCGAAACTTTAAAGGAACCGTTTGTTTGTATGCATGTCGTAGAATTTACAACATTGGAAATACAGGTTGGGTCTAGTCCCACAAGCGAATGACAGTCGACGGACTGTTTAGATGAGGCATGCGGGAGGAAGGAGTTGACCAGAGGGCAACATGATCGATGGAGTAGAGGGTTGGAGAGGAATGAGAAAGAAGCAAAGCACGTGACTATATTTGGATGGCTCAAAAAAATTGACCTAAGTAACTACTTGTAACGCCCCGGACACACCCGCCGATGGTCGTTACTCCTGGCGGGATCTAGACTGGCCTCACATATCAATACTAGTCTTTTCTGCGCACTTTGTCCTCACTCGTGCGCACCCGGGAGCAACTTCCCAGTCGGTCACCCATCCTGAAACTACTCCAAGCTGAGCACGCTTAACTTTGGAGTTCTATCCGAATGGGCTCCCGGAAAAGAAGGAATTCCTTATTGATATGAGTAGTCTATCATCCCTAATAAGCCAGGCCATCACATACACCCTCACTCAGAGGAACCGACGTCCTCGTCGGGCCACGGGAACGTTCCCTCTTGGCACAACCGTCTGTGCTTCCAGGACAGCACATGTGCCATGCCGTGTGCCACGACGGGTCACAAACGTCATGCACAACATGATTGCAAACTGTCCGCAAACATCCGTGTAACCGCGAGGGTCGGCTCTGATACCAACTTGTAAAGTCCCATCCTGGGCATTACACTACTATTTTTCCAAGCTACTTACATACTGTCTCCTGATGTCTACTAGAACTACATCGGTATTTCCCCAAAGAGGAAGGGATGATGCATTATTTCAGTGCTAGGTATTTCGCTTAGTGATGAGACCAAGGTTATCGAATCAGTAGGAGAACCAAGAAACACAACGTAATCAGCACCTGCACACTAATAACAAATACTCGCAACCCGACGTGTAAAAGGCGTTGTCAATCCCTTTCGGGTAACGGATGTGATAGAGTTGTAAATATTGATAAATCGAATGCCAAATAAGATCAATTGGAACAAGGTATTTTTGGGTTTTTGGTTTAATAGATCTGAAAATAAAAAGCAAAGGAAAATAAATCGCAAAGGCAAATAATATGAGAAAGAAACCCGGGGGCCGTGGATTTCACTAGTGGCTTCTCTCGAGAAAATAGCAAATGGTGGGAAAACAATTACTATTCGGAAATTAATAGAACTCCAAATAATCATGACGATATCCAGGCAATGATCATTATATAGGCATCACATCTAAGATTAGTAGACCAACTCCTGCCTAAATCTACTACTATTACTCCACACATCGACCGCTATCCAACATGCATCTAATGTATTAAGTTCATGGAGAAATGGAGTAATGCAATAAGAACGATGACATGATGTAGACAGATCTATATATGTAGAAATAGACCCTATCATTTTATCCTTAGTAGCAACGATACATACATGTTGGTTCCCTTTCTGTCACTGGGATCAAGCACCGTAAGTCAAACCCACTACAAAGCACCTCTTCCCATTGCAAGATAAATAGATCAAGTTGGCCAAACAAAACCCAAATATCGGAGAAGAAATACGAGGCTATAAGCAGTCATGCGTATAAGAGATCAAAGAAGACTCAAATAACTTTCATGGATATAAAAAGATAGATCTGATTATAAACTCAAAGTTCATCGGATCCCAACAAACACACCGCAAGAAGAGTTACATCACATGGATCTCCAAGAGACCATTGTATTGATAATCAAAAGAGAGAGAGAAAGCCATCTAGCTACTAACTACGAACCCGTAGGTCTACAAGGAACTACACACGCATCATCGGAGAGGCACTAATGGAGATGGTGAACCCCTCTCTGATGGTGTCTAGATTGGATCTGGTGGTTCTAGACTTTGCGGCGGCTGGAATAGAATTTCGTCGATTCCCCTAGGTTTTCTAGAATATCTGAGTATTTATAGAGCAAAGATGCGATGCGGGAGGCCACTGTGGTGGGCACAACCCACCTGGGCGCGCCAGGGGGCTGGTGCGCCTTGGTTGGTTGTGCCCCCCTCATGGCAGCCCCCAGGTGCAACTCTGGCCCAAAAAAAATCTCCAAAAAGTTTCGCGGTGTTTGGACTCTGTTTGATATTGATTTCCTGCGATGTAAAAAACAGGCATAAAATAGCAACTAGCACTGGCACTATGTCAATAGGTTAGTACCAAAAATGATATAAAATGACTATAAAATGATTCTAAAACATCCAGGAATGATAATATAACAACGTGGAACAATCAAAAATTATAGATACGTTGGGGACATATCAGCATCCCCAAGCTTAATTCATGCTCGTCCTTGAGTAGGTAAATGATAAAAATAGAATTTTTGATGTGGAATGCTGCCTAGCATGTCATATCGTATTCTTTTCTTTATAGCATGGACATTTGGAATTTTATATTGTTCAAAGCAATAGTCTATTTTTGACGTGAGTTTTAAATACTCAAACATAAAAAACAAGCAACCATGTCTTTCAAAATATCAATGCTAAAATAAGTTATCCCTAGTCCATCATGCTCAACCATTGATCCATTCATGAAACACACTCGCATATTTGTTACACCCAATTCTCAAGTACGATCATAGTGTTTCCTAGTTGGTGCTTTATAAGAGAAGATGGAGACTCAAATTTAAAAATAAAAATTTCATAAGTAAAAGAAAGGCCCTTCACAAAGGGAAGTAGGGATTTGTAGAGGTGCCAGAGCTCAAAGTTTAAATTGAGAGATAAAATTATTGTAGGAGGCATACTTTTCCCACCAACGAAAATGACTTAAGGTTCCCAACACTTTCCATGCTAGATATATCATAGGCGGTTCCCAAACATAAAATAAAGTTTATTCCTTTTCCACCAAACTTTCACAAGCCATGGCTAGCCGACTCCACGGTTGCCTTCCATACCAACACTTTCCAATGAATTTATTATTTGACAACATAAAGTAAATTTGTTTTTCATTTTGGGACTTGCCATCCCTAATACCTTTGCCTTACTCTCGTGCAATGACAAGTGAATAAACACTCATCATGAGAATAACACATCTAGCATGGAAAATATTGGCCACCCGTCACCGCCTCGCGAGCGATAAGGGCACACAAAAGGGAAAAATATTTTTCAAATTAGAGATGGCACATACAAATTTTCTTAGAACGGTAAAGGAATACTGCATATATGTTGGTATGGTGGACTCAAGTGGCAAAACAAGGATTTTGGATGCACAAGTAGTGATCATACTTAGTGCAAAATGAAGGGTAGCAAAAAACCAGGGAAGCGACCAACCATGAAACGACTAATCTCATAAGTGAGCATTGAGCATAAATTACATTGAATAATGCACCACAAGTAGGATGTAATTTCATTGCATGATTATTGACTTTCGTGCTCGCATAGGGAATCACAAACTTTAACACTAATATTCTTACTAAAGCATAATTACTCATTAACATGACTCACGTATCACATCATCATGTCTCAAAACTATTACAAGGAATCAAGTTTATTTTGTCCAATGGTCTTCATGAAAGTTTTTATTATATCCTCTTGGATATCTGCCACTTTGGAACTAATTTTCAAGTGTTGCTTTTGATAAGCTCAAACAAATATAAGTGAAGATCATGAGAATATTTTTTTTCCTTCTTTCTCTCAAAATAATTTAAGTGAAGCAAGAGAGAATTTCTGAATTTTTGTACTAACTCTCAAATAAATCTAAGTGAAGCAAGAGAGTATTTCTTCAAAAATAATAAAGCACACCGTTCTCAAAAAGATATAAGTGAAGCACTAGAGCAAATCCATAGCTCATAAAAATTTGAGTGAAGCCTGGAGAGCTATTCTAACAAGTCATGGCATAATTTTGGCTCTCTCTAATAGGTGTGTACAGAAAGGATTGATAACTGAAAAAGAAAAATAAAACAAGCAAACACTGATATCATACAAGACACTCCAAGCAAAACACATATCATGTGACGAATAAAAATATAGTTTCATGTAAAATACCGATGGTCGTTAGAAGAAAGAGGGGATGCCACTCGGGGGCATCCCCATGCTTAGTTCCTTGATTCTCTTTCGATAATATCTTGGGATGCCGGGGCATCCCCAAGCTTAGGCTCTTCTTACTCCTTATTCCTTCATCCATCGTAAGATAACCCAAAACTTGAAAACTTCAATCACACAAAACTCAACAAAACTTTCGTGAGATGCGTTAGTATAAGAAAACAAATCACTACTATATGTATTGTAGAAAACCAATTCATATTTTGTATCTGTAATATACCTACTGTATTCCAACTTTTCTATGGCAAAACCTCATCAAAGAAAACCATAGAATCATCAAAACAAGCACATAACACAATAAAAACAGAATCTGTCAAAAACCGAACAGTCTATAGCAAGCTGGAAGTTTTGAATACTTCTATAATTCTAAAAATGTTGAAAAAATAGGGCCACCTGGACAATTTATATATTAATCTTCTGCAAAAAGAATCAACTCAAAAACACTCTTCTATTAAAAATGAGATTTTTTTTCTCGTGAGCGCAAAAGTTTCTGTTTTTCAGCAAGATCAAATCTACTAACACCCAACATGATCCTAAGGCTTTGCTTGGCACAAACCTTTATTCAAACCACAAAAACACATCTAAACAGAGGTATTAAAGGGTGTTTTTATTGAAAATAGCATGGAAATAAAAAATAAAAAAGATACAAGTTGGGTTGCCTCCCAGCAAGCGCTATCGCTTTACGCCCTTAGCTAGGCATGATACCAAGATTTCAAGTGTTGTCATCCTTGTTTGATGTTCCATAAGTTGCCCTCATTATAGATTATAAGGAAATTTGATATTGATTCTAGGTAAGTGTTACATGCCCTTTCTCAAGGGAAATTGGAATTTAATATTCCCTTCTTTCATGTCCGTCACCGCGCCAATAGTGCACAAAAACGGTCTACCAAGTACAATAGGGCAAGACGGATTGCAATCGATGTCAACAACAATAAATTCTATCGGTACATAGTTCCTATTTGCAAGAATAAGAACATCATTCATCCTTCCCAAAGGCTTTTTAATAGTGGAATCCTCCAAATGCAAATTAAGTTAGCACTCTTCGATATTGGTAAGACCAAGAACATCACAAAGAGATTCCGGAATTGTGGAAACACTAGCACCCTAATCACACAAAGCAAAACACTCTTAATTTTTTATTTTGATTTTGATAGTAGGTTCCCATTCATCATGAAAATTTCTAGGAATTGATACTTCTAATTCCAACCTATCATCTAAAGCTTTCATCATAGCATCAATAATATGTTTTGTGAAAGCTCTATTTTGTTCGTAGGCATGGGTTGAATTAATCATGGATTGCAACAAAGAAATACAATCAATCAAAGAACAACTATCATAACTAAAGTCTTTGTAATCCAAAATAGTGGGCACATCACTAGTTTAAGTCTTGACCTCTCCAAACCCACGTCTATCTATTTTCTCAACAAGATTTTCACCCTCCGAATTATCGAGACACCTTCTACCTAAAGTTTACTTTTCTCCAGTCCCTTTATCATCAAGTTGAGCTTTACTAAACAAAGTATCAATAGAAGAAACACCAATCACTTTAATGTCTTCATCATTTTTATGATGGCAATCTCACTAGATAATGCTTTCACTAAATATTCTCGTTTAGCTCTAAGCATGGCGGTTCTTTTGTTACTTTCATCCATAGAAACATAAAGAGCTTGAATTGATTCCTCAAATTTAGGCACAAAAATTTTCAACTTGAAATTTTCCACATCATGAGAAATTCTATCAATACTCCTAGACACATCATCAATCTTATTCAATTTTTCTTCTCTGGAAGCATTGAAAACTTTTTGAGTATTGATAAATTTTTAATATTATTCTCTAGATCAGAGGTGATTCTATTATTATTGTAAGATTAATTTCCATAGGAATTACCATAATTATTAGATGAATTATTAAGAAAATGCCTAGGATTAAAATTACCACTATAAGCATTATTGTTGAAATTATTTCTAGAGATAAAGTTCACATCTATTGCATCACTAGTTTGCTCAATCAAAGTAGACAAAGGCATGTCATTAAGATCAATAGGAGCACTTTTACTAGCAACCATTTTCATAAGAGCATCAACTTTTTCACTCAAAGAATCAATCTCCGCCGAATTAACCTTTTTTCTAGTCGGTGCCCTTTCGGTATGGCATTGCGAATAATTCGCCATAATATTATCAAGCAATTTGGTGGCTTCACCCAAAGTAATTTACATAAAAGTACCACCAGCGGAAGAATCCAAAAGGTTTCGAGAAACAAAATTCAACCCCGCATAAAATTTGTATGATCATCCAAAGATTTAACCCATGAGTTGGGCAATTCCTTAGCATCATTTTCATCCTTTCCCAAGATTTTGCAACATGCTCATGTTCAAGTTGCTTGAAATTCATGATCTGGGTTCTAAGGGATATAATTTTTGCGGGCAGAATTTTTTTAGAGATAAAAGCGTCTTTGGATTTGTTCCGAGAATCGATGCTATTGCGAGGCAAAGAAGAAAACCTAATTTTTGCATGATCTTGCAAAGAAAATGTAACGACCCAGATTTAATAAAATCCAAGTCACTATGCTTACTGTGCTATCCCTGGATCGTAGCTAGCACACACAGTAACAAGAATGAATATCAGTAAAACATACATTATTTTACTACAAAGGTAGATCTAGAATTAAACAAATACATACCATTGGCACAACTCAATGCTGGCACATAATACAGCGGAACAAAACGTAGTCGCTAAGTTATGGCTCCATCAATGCCAGTGGGCTCGTTGAGTGTAGATCATAACCCTATAGCCTATTAATCTGTCAAGATCTGCACATGACAGGTGCAAATGAGTACGTGGAATGTACTCGCAAGTTGCAAAGAAAAGTTTTAACAGAATTTATATGCAGAGTAAATATAGGTGGAGGTTTCCTTTGCATAAAGCCAATTTTGTCCTATACTAAATTTTGTAAACTTTCTTTGAAATAAATAGTTTTTAGTTTAAAAGGTAGGAGTGAGACACTTGGATATACGCACCAGTGCTTATTCTCCAAATTTTGATAAAACATAAATATGGGTGAAGTGAAACACATTCACTGTGCTCATTCCTCAATTTTAACCCTTAAAATAGATGTTTAGAAAAGAGAGGGGAGATTCTTCTTCAGTCCAAGTCTTCAGTTGCTCAAAATTGCCCGCAACCGGGGTAACCGGGGCACAGCTAATTGATTAGGTTAAACCCTCTGCAGAGGGCGTACACGTTCCCCACATGACACAACCAACCCCGTTTACCATTACACACTTGGGTGTATGACTAGGAAAAGATTGTGACAAAGCCTTTCCGTAACAGCCCCCTATACTTGACCAAGCCACCCGCAACTTAGGCAATGAAGCCCCTCTCCGATGGCGGTCCTGAGATAAGGGTTTACCATTAGTACTAAGCTAAGCCAGAGCCCATAGTAGCACGTGGCTGTACTAGAAGCTACATCAAACTGTACTTGGAAGATCTCATTCCCCTGGACGGCAGTCCCCACCAAAAACCTGTGTGCAAGACCCCAGTCGGGCGCATTCACAACAAGACCCCGACGGGCGCAATCACTTGTAGATGCTCCCGTCAATACCATTTCGTCCAAGGAGTATAAGTAAAATAGTACATTATTTTGATTTCAAAAAAAAGTTTTCACAAATGTTGCTCCCAAGAGAGCAAGTTTAAGGTTTAAAACAACTTTGATTTTCAACCCCCATTTTTGCAAGCGTGGCCAAGCATGGTGATGAGTCTTTATGGCTCTAGCTAAAAATAATACTTTGCGAAACTATTATAAAACATGCATAGTGTTAAGATTTAAAGAGATATGCATAGTATGAAAATATAGGTCAAAGCATGATCAATTTGCAACTTGCCTGGGTCTTTAAGTTGATTCCCTAGTTGTTATCGTCACTTCTTCACCTTACGATATATCTAACGATGAAAGAAAATACTTGAACACACAACAATTCTAATAAAGATCCAAATAAAAGATTCAAATTAACAATGCAAATACATGAGATGGCTATGGTTTGAGATAGGACCTAGTTTTGTCTTGAAGGAGACTTGAAATAGTCATGTCTTATGGTTGGATCAAATTGATTGTCGGGGTTTTGGGGCGACATATGCCAATGGTTGGCTTATCTTGCATGGGGACAATAGAACGTCGCCGGGCCCTGGAAGCGGGATGAGGCGAAACTTAGGATGCCTACGGATATTACCCAGGTTCGGGGCTCTCCGAGGAGATAACACCCCTAATCCTGCACCGCGGGGACTCCGCGTCATGACTAATGTCACTATGGTAGCTACAAGGTTGCTCCTCGAGATGTGTCGTCTAGAGGAGGAAGATGAACAAGGCTAGCTCACTACCTTCGCTCTAGGAATCGGGGGTGGTTGCTAGGGTTTCTTTCTCTCTCTCTATCTTCTTCTTCTTCTAAGGGTTAAATCTTCCAACCTTCTAACCCCTCCTCATGGAGGACCCTAGGGGGTTTATATAGGCCTACCCCCCAGGGGTTCAATTGTAATCTCGACGGAGTGGCCCCCGGCTGTCAGCGTCTTCTGGTGCCGGCCTTGCCGCCTGTCTGCTGGGGCCCGTCGCATGTGGGCCCATGTGATTGCCTTTCACTGTAGGCATGCTTCTGCCGACGACAGCCTCGTCAGGGGGGAAGTGGCTACAGTGCCGCCGTCTCCTGCCGTACACTGCCACCACACCCTGTCTTGTCGTCTTGATGAGGTTCGGACTTCTAGGGCAGGATTCGCCGTCTGTTACCAGGAAGCCGCCTCCCCTGACCGCCTGCCAGGGGCGGCTGGTCTATGACTTACCCACCGGCCGGTGGGGCCAACTTCCTGCTGGCCCCGCCGTCTGCGGGTAGTGGGGTCATGGCTTCCTCTGACCGAAGCTTGGTCACGGGCAGCGTGGCTATAGTTATTCGCCGCTTGAGAGATGTCCATAAGGTACATGTTCATTGTAGCCACGACCTTATAGATTCTCTAAGGACGTATTCATCTGTAGCCATGCCTCAGCGGCGTGGTGGCCCCCCAGCACGCATCCCGAGGGAGGAGCATTGGACCGTCTACTAGCTGCTAGCTGTGATGCTGCCGCCTGTTTGGGTCCCTGTCGCCTTCTGGAAACCGGCTCCTAGGACAAGCTGTCCTAGGAGGCGGCCCGATGAGCAAACGGCCGGGGGGTAGCAGGCGGCCATAAATTGTCTTGAAATACCAAGGGTGGTCGCTGAGGACACCCGTGGTCAAAATCTCCGACAGTAGTCCCCGAAGCTGGTGGTATCCCGCGGCTAGTGTTGGAGGGTTGCGGGGTTACAACAGCTTCGCTCCCTAGGTTGGACCAGCGTCATCCGTTCGCTGCCGTAGTGATCCTTCTGCTGGCAGCCGGACCCGTTTTATGGGGGGCCGGCTTCTGGCAGCCGGACCTCCGTCTTCAAATCTCCGAGGGGAAGGCACCGCCTGGTCAGCAGGCGGTCGCGCAGGCCTACCGACCGTTGGCCGCTCCACACGTTTCAACGCCCCGGCGCGTCGGCCTGCCAGCCCACGCACGTGACGGGACGTAATAGTGGGCTGGAGCCCGCCAATACAGGTCCTCGGTCCACGCGCGGATCCATTGTGGCAGGGATAATCGATTGCCCTCCCCACGTGCATTTAATGCGCGCGGATTAGGCGCGCAAAAGGTGGGGGTCGTGCGGGGCGTGGAGCAGTTGATCCCATGCCCGCCCCCTCGGCTTCGCCGCCCCGAGCCTATAAGTAGGCCGGGGGAGAGGGGTTAGCACCTTTCTTGCGCTCGCCCCTCCCTGCTTTCTTTCTTCTTCTTCCTCGCTCCCGTCTGCTCCTCTCGCCATCTCCGCAGCGAGCTGCCGCCTGAGCCATGGCCACCGTGCCGCCGGTCCGCCACCACGGCCAGTGGGACGGTAGCGACTTCCTGGAGGAGCACATAGACAACCTCCGTCGGTCGCGGAAGCTGCCTCCCGCCGACAAGGTCACCGTGCGCCTAGCACCGGCGGCAGAGATCAGGTAGGCCCCACGGCTGGGCGAGCGGGCTGTCTTTCGCTCGCAATTCCCGTGCGGCTTCGGCCTCTCGGCGAGCGGCTTATTTTGGTCGTTCTTGGAATTTTGCAACATCCAACCCCACCACCTCATGCCGAACACGGTGGTGACGCTATCTTCCTTCGTCGTCCTGTGCGAGGCATACTTCGGCATCCTCCCCACCATGGAGTTGTGGACCGAACTTTCTTACATGATGCTCGGCACTGCAATCCAGAGCGTGGCCGCCCAGTGCGGGGGGTGCATTGCGGTGAAGCGCAGTGGATCAAGAAACTTCTTCCCGGAGCCGCAGCTCGTGGCGTCGGTGAAATAGTGGCTGAAAACATACTTCTACGTCTCCAACGTCGACCCCGACCAAGACTTCATCTGCCTGCCGGACTGGGCGCCAGGCCCGCCTTCTGAGCCTCGCGACTCCTGGAAGACCCGGCCTATCTCCCTCACGGCAGGCGCTTCCATCGCGATGCGGCATCTTCAGGAGCTGAGGGACGGCGAGGGTCTGGTCTTCGCAGATCTGCTGCTCATGCTTGCAGAGCGCCGAGTGCTGTCGCTGCAGCGCCGCCCTCATCTGATTTGCGACATGAGCGGGTGCCGGGACCCCAGCCTGATATGCACCAAGCCAATGCCATAAATGGAGGTGGCTAACTTGGTGAACCACATTTCTAACTGCAAGGTTTCCGACCCTAGGCTGGGCCTTTGGCAAGCCGCCATACAGCCGCAGCAACCAGCCGCCTGCAGTAAGTTTTTTCCATCTTCTTTTGTTCTTTTTCTTTTCTGTCCGGCTATTGTAGCCGTCTGATCTTGGTGTCGTCTTCATGTCTTTCCCGGCCAGCCAGCGTCGGGTTCTAACCAGCCAGGCCGCCCCCTGGAACCAGATCTCTCCCAAAGCGACACAGGCGACCCCGATCTTGGGGCCGCCGCCATGGAGGAGGAAGAGGTGACAGGTGGCAGGGCCAACAAACAGGCGGCGTGCCAGAAGGCGGCGTCGAGAATTGGCCAGACGACGAGGAGGAGGAGGAGGAGGAGGCGCCCATCCGCGTCCGAGAGGCGGATCCGACTGGTCGCGGCAGCCAGCAGGCGGGGCCGTCTGGCGCAGCCGGCGACGTGAAGTGGCGGTCCTCGTCAGGGCCGTCTGGTGCCCCGCCCAAGAAACTCCGGCTGTCAACCGCCGCCACCAGGCACCGGGAGGCGACCACCAGGGCGATCGTGCCCAGGGTACCCAAGGCCAGGCTGGTCGTGTCCGGGTAAGTGTCTTGTACCCTTCTTTTGTTTGATGCTTATTCTTTTCAGCCGTTCCCCTCTTGGTTGATTCCCCATTTCCTTCGGGATATCCACGCAGCGTGCCGCTCTCCCTCTTGCGGGCGCCAGTGGGCTCCATTGTGGGGGGCACGGATGTCCCCCCTGCGCCCCGCCGCATGGATCCGGCCACCGCGCTCCAGGAGGCGACGAAGAGGAACGCTCGCGAAGCGTGCGAGGTGCGGGAGGCCGCGGACCGCGAGCGAGCGGTGGCAGATGCCGTAGCCAGGGTGGAGGCCGAAGCAGCTAAGAAGGCCCAGGCAGACGCCGCCCGAGCATAGGAGCAGGAAGCAGGCTCCCAGCAGCCAGCGGGCCGCACCATCTTCCCAGAGGCGGGCTCTCTGGACCCGTCCGCCCAAGTGCCGACTGCTGATAAACAGCCGGCTCCAAACAACGAGGGGGGCTACTGCGTCGTCATGGAGACGCAGGCGCCGCCCCCCGTGCCACCTGCAAGGGTGCAGGGCAGCCGGCCTGCAGGGGCGGAGGTGCCGCCAGCTGAGGGCGTGCTGGTGACAGGCCCGCAGCCGGCCCCCCGAGCCCAGCTCGCCCGTGCCCTGCGAGGGTGGTCTCCGTGGCGCAGCAGGTGGAGGCCGGTGGCACTAGCTCGTCCGCGCCAGAGAATGAGGCCACCAGCGCGGTGCCCTTAGGATGGAGGCCCGGAGGCGGCGGCGCGCTGATTGTCGCGTCGCGGGACATCCTCGACCGCTTCAACTCCTTGGGCAACGTCGTGCAGATGGTGATGCAGGAGTTCGTGGCTGCGCGGTCCTCTGTTCGGGTACGTAGGCTTCATGTTCTTTCGCTTTTATTACTTCAATTTCTTCTGTGGGGGTGCGTCAGCACACCCACTGGGTGTAGTCCCCGAGTTCCGAGCCGGCTGTTGAGCAGCCGGCTTGGAACTCCAAAGTGTGCGTCATGGGCTGATCTTGTGTCTCGTTGCAGGACTACCACAACCTCCGTGTGGCCTCCTACAACGCCCAGCGCCAGGAGCTGGCGCAACTGCAGGCTGCCTTGGTAGACAGCCAAGGTGAGTGCTTCCCTTCTCCTCCTTGTGGGGGCGCGTCAACGCACCCTCTGGGTGTAGTCCCCAAGTTCTGAGCCGGCTGCTGAGCAGGCGACTTGGAACTCTAAGGTTATCTTTTTTGCTGCTGCTGACATTATTATTCTTCTTCTTCTCTTGCCAGCGGTCGCAGCCAACCTCCGCAACCAGCTGGGCGAGGCCCAGTCGGAGCTAGCTGCCAAGGAGCGAGAGCGCGATCTCGCTGCTCAGGACCGTGACCGCCTGGCCAAGGAGCTGGCAGACCAGGCGGCGGCCCACAAGGTTGAGCTCGGGAAGATGTCGGACACCGAGACGCTTCTTCGGGCAGAATTCGAGGCCGAGCGCTTGAACTAGGTCGAGAAGGAGGCGACTCTGCAAGACAGCTATGGAGCCATTGCAGACATGGTTGACGGTGAGATGTCGGTCCTTTCTTCTTGTACTTGCCATCTGTTACAGTCGCCTTTCTTTTCTTCTGATTCTTCTTCTAGTTTTGGCCGAGTTCTTCCCGGGCTACTCTGTGGCCGCCACCCAGGCCATCGAGGCCGAGCGTGACGAGAGGTGCAAGGCGGGCCGGGTGATCGCACCTAACGCGCCCAGGACCCCAGCCGAGGAGCTTCTTGTTGTCAGGGTGCGCCTCCAGCCGGTCCGCCGCCTGCTTCGCCGCGTGCAGCACGCTGGTGCTCAAGTGCTAGTCGCCCTCTGGCCAGGTGCTCCAGTACTCCGCACTCCCAGTTGGACTGCCAACTGGCTAGAGGTGGCCGGCCACCGCTTCGAGGCCTCGAAGGGTGCCGCAACGAGGGCTGGTGCGCGGGCCGCCCTCGAGTTTGTCAAGAGCTGGTACCCGAACTTGAGCCTCGAACAGCTGGAGACCTTCCGTGCGGAGGCTCAGCCTGAGATGGCCGCGGTGCAGAAGGACCTCATCAAACTTGCCACCGCCCTTGCCGAGTATGTCGACACCTCCATCTTCGTCCCAGAGTTGGATGATAAGGGCCATGTGGTGCCACCCAACAACTTCGGTCTGGACCTGGTGGCGTCGGAGGAGCCGGACGAGGAGATCGCCTCCAGCGATGAGGGCGAGGAGGAGGAAGACATCGACGAGGAGGCGGATCAGTCTGCTGGCCACCAGCCTGACCGATCCTCGACAAGTGGACCAGGTGTGGTGGCCCCACATGCTGCTAGAAGCGGCCAGGCCGAGACCTGCCAGGCGCCCCCTCGGAAGCTAGCTTCCTCGTGCTGCCCGCTCCGCCTGCTGCGCCCTAAGCTCTTATTCTTGTATCTTTTGGTTCCTGTTTATTTGTAAGACTTGGTAGGATTAGTCCGAACAATTCCACCCGCTGGGTGTATAAGTAAGCTGCTATTGGGAGGCGGCCCTTGAGGCCTGTTTGATGTAAATATTCTTTTAATGCTGCATGGTTTTTATGCAATTGTGCCAAGTCCTGGGATTAGCCCCGCCCTTGGTTCCTTAGGGCGATTTTCCTTTGCTGTCTCCTTTAACTGTCGTCCTGCCAGCCAGACAGCCACTCTGTGGTTCTGTGGCTGGGTCAGGTACTTGGCTGTTTTCCGGATGGGCAAGTATCCCGCCCTCTGGAAGGCGACGTGGCTAAGCTCGAGGCCGACTGGCCGACTGTGTAACAGTCGCCAATTTTGTATGAAGGGCCGTCTTGCCCTATGTTTGTTTTCCTTAGCCATTTTTCATGTGGGCACCACTTCTTGCCTTTGGCTCCTGCCAGTCGGACAGCCGCGTTCTACGAGTCTCTAACTGAAGGCGGGAGAGGGCTTGGATGCCATCACATTACTTGTCCGACTATTTTAAGGAGAAGTTTTAAACATTGGGCTAGGCGGCCTGTCCCCGGGCCGTCTGCTAGGCTCCGGTGCCGGAGAAAGGAATGAACAATATTCATTCACAGGCATAATTCTTATCATATATATAAAGGGTTGGGAAGTCCCCGAGAACTCCTCGGGGGTCCCATTGGTTATCAAAATAAAATAGATAGCGCGACACATACTGTCTTTTAGCTATAAAAGTGACGAAGTAGGTTTGCGTTCCATGGGCGCTCCGACTCCTTGCCTGAGTCGTCTCTCTTGCGTGCTCTTGGCTTCTGGGCATCAATGAGGTAGTAGGCATCGTTGCCTAGTACCTTGGTGATGATGAACTGTCCTTCCCAAGGAGCCGAGAGCTTGTGCTGGCCAGCTGTTCGCTGGATCAGCCGGAGCACAAGGTCCCCCTCGCGGAAGGAGCATAGCTTGACTCGCCGGCTGGGATAGCGGCGGAGACCCTGCTGGTAGATGGTGGAGCGGCTGAGTGCTACCAGCCGGGCCTCCTCCAGCAGGTCTATGCCGTTTTCGCGTGCTTCCTTTGCTTCGGCTTCCATATACATGGTGACACGGGGCGAGTCAAACTCAACATCTGTTGGGATGACGGCCTCGGCCCCATAAACGAGGAAGAACAGAGTGAAGCCAGTGGATTTGTTCGGAGTAGTTCTGAGGCTCAAGAGGACAGACGACAACTCTTCGATCCAGCAGCCGGCTGATCATTCCAAAGGTTCGACCAGCCGGGGCTTGATGCCAGATAGGATAAGGACGTTGGCACGCTCAACTTGGCTGTTAGACTGTGGGTGAGCAACGGACGCTAGGTCCAGTTGGATGCCCTGTGTTGCACAGAAACGGGTAAGCGCGCCTTTGGAAAAATTTGTGCCATTGTCGGTGATGATGCTGTGCGGTGTGCCATACCAGACTGTGATGTTCACAGCAGTTGGGCCGTTGAGTTTCTTATCGGTTTTGCTTCGATTCACTTGGTGAATTTGTCCACTACCACGAGTTAATGTGTCAAGCCGCCTCTGGCTGTCTTGAAGGGGCCCACCATATCCAGCCCCCAGACGACAAATGGCCAAGTGATCAGAATGGTCTTGAGTGCAGAAGCCGGCAAGTGTTGCTTGGAACTGAAGCGCTGGTAGCCGTTGCACTTTTTTACCAAATCTTTGGCGTCGTCCAAAGCAGTCGGCCAGAAGAAACCGTGGCGGAAGGCTTTGGCGACGAGGGATCTTGAGGCCGCGTGATGGCCACATTCCCCTTGGTGAATGTCCTTCAGGATAGCCAGACCTTTTTCTGCTTCTACGCAGCGCTGTAAGACACCCGTTGCACTTCTTCTGACAAGCTCTTTGTTGACTATGGTGTATGCTGAAGCTCGGCGTTGAACTTGCCGTGCCAAGGTTTCATCTGCTGGCAGCTCTCTTCTGAGCAGGAAGGTGAGAATTGGTTGTGCCCAAGATGGCGTGAGACTCCTGTTGCTTCTGCCAGAGAGACCAGGGTGGTTGGGCTGGGAGGCGGAGTGCTGGGCTGAGCCGTCTGATGTGCTTCCAAAGTCCCGAAGTCGGCTACGGCGGTCCTCGGGCCGTCTGCTAGGGCCGATGCCTCTTGGCCGCCTGCTGGAGCAGTCTCCTGGCCAGGATCCGGCGCAGCTACTGGTGGACCGTCTGCTGGGGTTGGAGTACCAAGGCCGCCTGTTGGAGCAGTCTCCGGGCCGGCTGCTGAAGTTGCCGGGCCGTCTGCTCCAGGATCGGCTGGTATGAAGATTGACTCCGACTCTTGTGAAGGCTTGATAGACGGCTTGCGCAGGCATTGAAGAGACACGCCGGCTGGTATTGCTAGGCGGGTGGAGCCGATTCGTGCAAAGGTGTCGGCTCGTGGTACGTGGAGGAACTCGCAGCCATCAAAGTGTCCACTCATCAGCTGGACAAGGAAACGATAACTTGCCATGTTTGCGTCTTTGGCGTACCAGTCCCCAGATGACTACTGGACAACCAAGTCTGAGTCACCATAGCACAGCACTCGGCGGATACCAATCTCATTGGCCATCCGGAGCCCGTGGATAAGTGCCTCATACTGAGCCACGTTGTTAGAGGCGGCGAAGTGGATCTGCATGGTGTACTTGAGCTTGTCGCCCTTGGGGGAAGTGTGGACGACGCCGGCTCCTAAGCTAGTGTGCATCTTTGATCCATCAAAGTGCATCCGCCAATGGGTTGAGTCTGGAACAGGTGGCAGGTACTAGGTTTCGGCCCAGTCGACGAGGAAGTCGGCCAATGCTTGCGACTTGATAGTGGTGCGTGGCTGGTAGAAGATGGTGAAGGGGGCCAGCTCGATGGCCCACTTGGCCACTCTTCCTGAGGCATCTCTATTGCCAATGATTTCAGCAAGCAGGGCCGTGCAGATGACCGTGATTGAATGCTCTTGGAAGTACTGCTTAAGTTTCTTGGCGATGAAGTACACACCGTAGCACATCTTCTGGTAGTGGGGGTAGTTCTACTTGGACACTGACAGCACCTCGCTCAAGAAGTAGAGCGGCCTCTGGACGGGCAAGGCTCTGCCGTCTTCTGGGCGCTCGACTACAATGACCGTGCTGACCACCCGGCTCGTGGCGGCTATGTAAAGGAACATGGGTTCCTTGTCTGCTGGTGCCGCCAGGACAGGCGGGGTGGACAGCATTCTCTTGAGCTGCTGGAAAGCTTCATCTGCCTGGTCGTTCCACTAGAAGCAAGTGGTCTTCTTCATCAGTTGATACAGGGGGAGTGCCTTTTGTGAAAGCCGGCTGATGAAACGGCTGAGAGATGCCAGGCACCCCATGAATTTCTGGACATCTCGCACAAGGGTTGGCCGCTCCATTCTCTCAATGGCCTTGATCTTTGCGGGGTTGCACTCAATGCCGCGCTCGGATACCAGGAAACCAAGGAGTTGGCCAGCTGGTACACCGAAGACGCATTTCTCCGGGTTTAGCTTGATCTGAAAACGGAGCAAGTTCTCAAATTTATCCTGGAGATCTTCCAAAAGGGTTCCTTTCTTATCCGTCTTCACCATGATATCATCCACATAAACGTGGGCGTTTCTACCAAGTTGCTTGAGGAGACACTTCTGCATGCAACGCTGAAAGGTGGCGCCGTCGTTTCTCAAGCCGAACGTCATGGTAACGTAGCAGAAGGCCCCAAATTGCGTGAGGAAGGTGGTCTTCAGGCAGTCAGCCGGATCGAGTTTGATCTGGTGATACCCGGAATAAGCATCAAAGAATGACAGCAGCTCGCATCCGGCTGTGCAGTCAATCACTTGATCTGTTCTCGGCAGAGCAAACAGATCTTTAGGGCAAGCTTTGTTGAGGCTGGTGTAATCAATGCACATGTGCCATTTGTTGTTCTTCTTCAGTACTAGGACTGGGTTTGCGAGCCATTCTGGATAGAAAACTTCCATTATGAAGCCGGATGCTAGCAGGCAGGCAACTTCTTCCCCAACAACTCTTCTCTTCTCTTCTGACAGGCGGCATAGCGGCTGCCTGACGGGCTTTGCATCTTCTCTCACATGAAGTTTGTGCTCGGCAAAATCTGTCGGGACACCCGGCATGTCTTTGGGGGACCATGCAAAGACGTCCCGATTCTCACGGAGGAAATCGACGAGCTCGCTTTCCTATTTGCTGTCTAGGTTTGACCCTATGCCAGCAAATCGCTCTGGGTGAGATGGATCCAAGGCAATCTTCTTTGTCTCCTTGGCCGGCTGGAACGAGCCTTGCGGCTCCGCCTCCTTGCGATCGGCTGGTATGGCTGGCTGCTCGCCAGCCATTGCCACCAGCCGTTCCAGGCGGCGCTTTTCTTCAGCTACGACAAGGGACTTGGCCAGACGGCTGCTGGCTGTTGCGCATGCGATGGACTTCTCGTAGTCCCCGGCTATGGTGATTATTCCCTTGGGGCCCGGCATCTTCATCTTGAGGTAGGCATAATGGGGTACTACCATGAACTTTGCAAGAGCTGGCCGGCCCAAGATCACGTGATAGGGACTTTCCAGGTTCACCACTTCAAACCAGACTGGATCTCTCCAGAAATACATCTTGTCACCAAACAAGACATCAATCTTGGCCTTGCCGATTGGTGAGCAAGAGAGGCCTGGCATAATGCCATGAAACACAGTCATGGTAGGCTGAAGCTACTTTTCTTTGATGCCCAACTTCTCCATGGTGTCGCGGTACATGATGTTGATGCTGCTGCCGCCGTCTACCAGCACTCGGGAGAAACGATAGGCCCGCCTGTCAGTGGAGAGAGTAGCATCCAGGACCAAGGCATATGCCCCTGGTGATGGCATGACAGCCATGTGATCCTCTCGGCTCCAGCTGACAGGCCTCTCAGACCAATGCATGAACGTGTCTCCGAACGACGGTGCACCTGGCCCCACGGTGGGCGCCAAATGTCGGTGTTTTGGGGCGACATATGCCAATGGATGGCTTATCATGCATGGGGACAATAGAACGTTACCGGTCCCTGGAAGCGGGATGAGGCGAAACTTAGGACGCCTACAGATCTTACCCAGGTTCGGGGCTCTCCGAGGAGATAACACCCCTAATCCTGCTCCGGGGGACTCTGCGTCATGACTAATGTCACTATGGTAGCTATAAGGTTGCTCCTCGAGCTGTGTCGTCTAGAGGAGGAAGATGAAGAAGGCTAGCTCACTACCTTCGCTCTAGGAATCGGGTGTGGTTGCTAGGGTTTCTTTCTCTCTCTGTATCTTCTTTTTCTTCTAAGGGTTAAATGTTCCAACCTTCTAACCCCTCCTCATGGAGGACCCTGGGGGTTTATATAGGCCTACCCCCCAGGGGTTCAATTGTAATCTCGACGGAGTGGCCCCCGGCTGTGAGCGTCTTCTGGTACCGGCCTTGCCGCCTGTCCGCTGGGGCCCGCCGCCTCCGGGCCCATGTGATTGCCTTTCACTGTAGACGTCCTTCTGCTGACGACAGCCTCGTCAGGGGGGAAGTGGCTACAGTGCCGCCGTCTCCTGCCGTACACTGCCGCCATGCCCTGTCTTGTCGTCTTGATGAGGTTCAGACTTCTAGGGCAGGATTCGATGTCTGTTACCAGGCGGCTGCCACCCCTGGCCGTCTGCCAGGGGCGGCTGGTCTATGACTTACCCACCGGCCAATGGGGTCAGCTGCCTGCTGGCCCCGCCGTCTGCGGGTAGTGGGGTCGTGGCTTCCTCTGGCCGAAGCTTGGTCACGGGCAGCGTGGCTACAGTGATTCGCCGCTTAAGAGATGTCCATAAGGTACATTTTCACTTTATCCACGTCCTTATAGATTCTCTAAGGAAGTATTCATTTGTAGCCATGCCTCAGCGGCGTGGTGGCCCCCAGCACGCATCCCGAGGGAGGAGTGTGGGACCGTCTGCTAGCTTCTAGCAGTGATGCTGCTGCCTGTTTGGGTCCGTGCCGCCTGCTGTAAACCGGCTCCTAGGATAAGCTGTCCTAGGAGGCGGCCCGATGAGCAAACGGCCGGGGGGTAGCAGGCGACCATAAATTGTCTTGAAATACCAAGGGTGGTCGCTGAGGACACCCGTGGTCAATATCTCCGACATTGATTGAAGTGAAGATCACGATGTCAATATATAGAATATTTGAGAGACAAGTTTTGATAACCAAATTTCCATGAAGGAACTATTTAGAAATTTAGACTTGTGGTCGACTATGGGAATTGAAAGTCATATGAGTTCAGAGAATTGGAACTAATACTTTACTAACTCCAAATTTGGTGGTTGTAACATACGATCAGAGAGTTTTTTTTTCTAGGGATCTTCTAAGAAGATTTATATAAGAATAACATTTAAATGGATCACGTGGTTGACTAAACAAGGTCAAATTCAGGTGTAGTGGTAAAAACAAGAAACAAACGTTGTTGAAAATTAAGAATTTAGTTCTCACAGAAAGGTATGGTTCTAGGGACCAATTTTGGTAATTGGAACATTTCCATATGATATCTAGATAGAAAGATATAGCCAAATTACGTTAATTCTTATTTAAATCAGAGCTAAGTTTTAATTTACTCAAAATTGATATTTCAAATTTTTACAATAAACTAGATGTTCCAACGACTCCGGGGATATAAAATTTGTCGAATTCGGACTTACGGTCTAGGAGATACGAATTTTTGAAGTTCGGAGATTTTTCTGAAAATCAATTACGGGATTTAATACGAGCTGCCACGTGTCGGGCTGCTATAGGAGGATACCTGTGAGTTTTTTTTAACAGTTCAGAGTTTAGAAACAAAGAGCTCACCGGAGATGGCCGATGGTCGCCGGAATTTGGCGGTGCACAGCTCAGATTTGTTCCGGTGAAGGACGTGGTTGAGGGTGATGCCGCGAAGTGAGAGCAGGTGTTAGCGCGGCTGCTCGTGTCCTCTGGCGTCGGAAAAAGGCTGCCAGAGTTTCTCGTGCCGGTGGCGAGCTTCGAACTCCTTTGCTCTCATGCTCCGAGGTATCCTAAAAGCAAACCGTGGTCACTATCGAGTTCGCAGATGAGATGCATACATGGAAATACGTTTAGATGCGAGGGGGTCATGACTCACGAGAGACAGAGCTACCTCGTCGGAAACGGCGAAGATGGAGAGGGGTTTCTGCATATAAGGTGTGAGGCTTTGAGGCGCTCCTAAAGATTCCTTTTATAGAGGAAGGGGAGGCTAGGAGATAGAGATCGGGCAACGAACGTCAAATGTCAGTGTCTTATTTCAATTGTTTACTGTGGAGAATTTAAGACATGAAACTGACGATTAACTAGCAGAATGGGTTCGTGATTATGTGGGTAGTATTTATCGTGTTGATGACTCAGCGAAACGGCAAGGGAGTTGATGAGGAAAGGAGAGTAAGGAGGTGGAAGTCATGAATGTGGTGGTTCTATAGGTTTTGTTCATGTTCACGTACAGAAAAAGAGGAGCAAGACGACCACGAGTGCCTGGGCTTTCACTTCGGGGGGGCTTTAATGGGAGAGAGTAGGCCCAAGGAAAGGGAAAAATATATAGGAAAGAGATGGGCTGACTACAGCTAGATGCACCCCACTGGGCAGTTTGCTCGTGCGCGCGTGTGATACGCCTCCAACGTATCTACTTTTCCAAATCCTTTCGCCCTTGTTTTGGACTCTAACTTGCATGATTTGAACGGAACTAACCCGGACTGACACTGTTTTCAGCAGAATTGCCATGGTGTTGTTTTTGTACAGAAATAAAAAATTCTCAGAATGACCTGAAAATCCACGAAGAATTATTTTGGAAAATATAAAAAATACATGCAAGAAGATCCAGACCAGGGGGCCAACACCCTATCCACGAGGGCGGGGGCGCCCCTCCCCTAGGGCGCGCCCGGGCCCCCTGGTACTCCACTGACGTATCCCCAGATCCTATATATTCACTTTCGGAGAGAAAAAAAATTAGGGAGGAAAAATTATCGCGTTTTACGATACGGAGCCGCCGCCAAGCCCAAATCTCTCTCGGGAGGGATGATCTGGAGTCCGTTCGGGGCTCTGGAGAGTGGACATCATCGCCATCGTCATTATCAACCTTCCTCCATCACCAATTTCATGATGCTCACCACCGTGGGTGAGTAATTCCATCGTAGGCTTGCTGGACGGTGATGGGTTGGATGGGATCTATCATGTAATCGAGTTAGTTTTGTTAGTGTTTGATCCCTAGTATCCACTATGTTCTAAGATTTATGTTGCTATGACTTTGCTATGCTTAATGCTTATCAATAGGGCCCGAGTGCCATGATTTCAGATCTAAAACTATTATGTTTTCATGAATATATGTGTGTTCTTGATCCTATCTTGCAAGTCTATAGTCATCTACTATGTGTTATGATCTGGCAACCCCGAAATGACAATAATCGGGACCACTCCCTATGATGACCGTAGTTTGAGGATTTCATGTATTCAGTATATGTTAATGCTTTGGTTCGGTACTCTATTAAAAGAAGTCCTTAATATCCCTTAGTTTCCATTAGGACCCCGCTGCCACAGGAGGTTAGAACAAAAGCTGTCATGCAAGTTCTTTTCCATAAGCACGTATGACTATATTCGGAATACATGCCTACATTGCATTGATGAACTAGAGCTAGTTTTGTGTCACCCTAGGTAATAACTTCTAAATGATGAATTGCATTCGACATAATTTTCCATCACCGATCCAATGCCTATGTGCTTTTCACATATTGCTTGTTGCATATTTACTTTTCCGTCGCTACTATTACAAAAACTAAAATAACACTACCGTTACTTTTATTGCCGCTATAGCCACTATCATATTATTTTGCTACTAAACTATCTTGCTGCAGATACTAAGTTTCCAGGTGTGGTTGAATTGACAACTCAGCTGCTAATACTTAAGAGTATTCTTTGGCTCCCCTTGTGTCGAATCAACAAATTTGGGTTGAATACTTTACACTCGGAAACTGTTGCTATCCCCTACACTTGTGGGTTATCAACACTATTTTCTGGCGCCATTGCCGGGGAGCATAGCTCTATTCTTTAAGTCACTTGGGATTTATATTTGCTGATCACTATAAAGAATTTGAAGGACTCAAAAACCAAGATCTTACCCTTAACTACGAGGGGAGGTAAGGAACTGCCATCTAGCTCTGTACTTGATTCTCCTTCTGTTATGGGTAAATTTGCGGCACCTACTCTTGCTATTGAATCTGATATGTCGTATGTTCTTGATGATGCCACTTCTCCTATGTATGATGCAACTACTTCTATGCTTGATAATACTGTGCCACTAGGTGAATTTCTAGATGAACAAATTGCTAAGGTTAGGGAGAATGCAAATATTGAAACTGATGATATTTATGAAAGTGATGATGAAGCTTCTCCCAGTTGATATGAATTGCCTGTTGTTCCTGAGGGTTATGTTATGGATTAAGAAACTGCTAGAGACTTTCTTGCTTGCAACGATAGATATGATCTTGAGAAATTATTGGCTAAACTGGAAGAAAAGTCCTTGAATGCTAGAATGAAACATGACCCTGCTTTCGCTACCTCACCTATCTGTGTTACCGATAAGGATTATGAATTCTCTATTGATCCCGAGTTAATTACTTTGGTTCAATCTAATCCTTTCCATGACTATGAATCTAAAACTGTTGTGGCACATCTTACTAAGTTGAATGATATAGCCACCTTGTTTACCAACAATGAAAAGACTCGCTATTACTATATGCTTAAGTTGTTTCCGTTCTCGTTAATGGGTGATGCTAAGACTTGGTTTAATTCTCTTGATCCTTGTTGTGTGCATAGTCCCCAGGATATGATGTATTACTTCTCTGCTAAATATTTTCCCGCTCATAAGAAACAAGCTGCCTTATAGGAAATATATAACTTTGTGCAAATTGAAGAAGAGAGTCTCCCACAAGCTTGGGAGAGGCTTCTCCATTTACTAAATGCTTTGCCTGATCATCCTCTTGAGATAAACGATATACTTCATGTCTTTTATAATGGACTAACTGATACTTCCAGCGACCACCTGGATAGTTCTGCTGGTTGTGTTTTCAGGGAAAGAATAGTTGATCAAGCTGAATTACTATTGAATAATATGCTGGCCAATGAAAATAATTGGACACTTCCCGAACCAGCCCCTAAGCCAACTCCGAAGAAAAGAGGTGTTCTATTTCTCAGTCCTGAAGATATGCAAGTGACAAAGAAATCTATGAAAGAAAAAGGTATTAAATTGAAGATGTTAAGAATTTACCACCTATTGAAGAAATACATGGTCCTGATAACACGACACGGGTAGTAAAGGTAAATTATCTTTACAGATTTGATGAAGGTGATATTCCTTGTTATAAGTCCGCTAGCCAATGCTTAGATGAGTTTGACAATTTTATTGTGAAACAAGAAAACTTCAATGCTTATGTTGGTAGACAATTACAACACAATGCTTGTATGATTGAACACTTGAGTGATTAACTGTCTAGAGTTAAAGGAGAATTGAAACTCATTAGTATACATGCTTCTATGGTTACCACTCAAGTAGAACAAGTACTTAAGGCTCAGAATGATTTGCTCAATGAATTAAATAGTAAGAATAATGATAATGCCATTAGAGTTGTGACTAGAGGTGGCAAAATGACTCGGGAACCTTTGTATCCTGAAGGCCACCGTAAGAGAATTGAGCAAGATTCTCAGAGAGCTAATTTAGATGCACCTAGTTTTTCTAAGAAGAAGAAAAAGAAAAATGATAGAACTTTGCATGCTTCTAGAGAACCTATAGCTGACACACCTGAGAATCCCAATGATATATCTGTTTCTAATGCTGAGACACAATCTGGTAATGAACATGAACCGAGTGATAATATTAATGATGATGTTCATGATGATGGTCAACATAGTAATGATAATGATGTAGAGATTGAACCTGCTGTTGATCTTGATAACCCACAATCAAAGAATCAACGTTATGATAAGAGAGACTTTGTTGCTAGGAAGCACGGTAGGGAAAGAGAACCATGGGTTCAGAAACCCATGCCTTTTCCTCCTAAACCATCCAAGAAAAAGGATGATGAGGATTTTGAGCGCTTTGATGAAATGATTAGACCTATCTTTTTTGCGTATGCATTTGACTGATGTGCTCAAAGCAAATCCTTATGCTAAATATATGAAAGATATTATTACCAACAATAGAAAGATACCTGAAGTAGAAATTTCCACCATGCTTGCCAATTACACTTTTAAGGGTGGAGTACCCAGAAACTAGGAGATCCAGGAGTACCTACTATACCTTGTTCCATTAAAGGAAACTATGTTAAAACTGTTGTATGTGATCTTGGAGCCGGTGTTAGTGTTATGCCTCTCTCTTTATATCGTAGACTTGACTTGAGTAAGTTAACACCTACTGAGATATCCTTGCAAATGGCTGATAAATCAACTGCTATACCTGTCGGTATATGTGAGGATGTGCCTGTTGTAGTTGCAAATGTTACTTTTCTAACGGACTTTGTTATCCTTGATAATCCTGAGGATGATAGTATGTCTATTATCCTTGGTAGGCCCTTTTTGAATACCGCAGGGGCTGTTATTGATTGCAACAAAGGCAATGTGACTTTTCATGTCAATGGTAATGAGCATACGGTTCACTTTCCGAGGAAACAACCTCAGGTCCACACTATCAATTATATTGGAAAAAATTCAACTATTACTATTGGAGGTTTTGAATTTCCTCTTCCTACTATCAAGAAGACATATGATATTCTTATTGTTGGGGATATACATATCCCCATTTAGGTAACCTAGTGATATTCGAAAATTGTCCGGTTTCATGCTATTCGGAAAGAGTTTATTAACAAGACCTGATCAACCTTGTTAATGGATTCCTTTTGATGAGCATGGGATAGGTGAATCTAGATAGCACCACCTTGTGTACCCTCCTTTTACTTTCTGTTAATTAGGATAAATAAAACAAGAATAGTATTTTCTGTCTGTTTCCAGACTTACCCGTGCAATAAAAAAATACCCCGAAAATAAAAGTTCTCCAAATGCCCTGAAAATGAAATATGATTTTTTCTGGAATATTTGAGTAAATATGGCACAAAACACACTACGAGGGGAGCCAGCACCTGGCCACGAGGGTCCAGGGCGCGCCTCCTGCCTCGTGTGCCCCACCTGGGCCCCCTCCACTTATTCCTGCACCCACACTCTTCTTCTTCCTCCCAAAAAATTCGCCAACCAGCTCAAACCCGAGTTCTAGCTCATCTTGCTGCCATTTTCGATCTCCTTGCTTAAAGTACCATTCACCAAACTGTTTGGGGAGATTGTTCCTTGGTATGTGACTCCTCCATTTGTCCAATTAGTTTTAGTTCTAGTGCTTTATTTATTACAAATTTTTGCTGCTGTGGTGACCTAGTTGTTGAGCTTGCATGTTAAATTTTCTTGGTCCCAAGTAGTTCTAATGCATGATATAGTCTCTAGGCACTAGTAGGAGTTGTTGCTATCAATCTTGTTGAGTTTGGTTATCTTTTATTTTGAGTTACTAAAAATTTCAGAAAATTTCAGAAAAATGCATAGGAAAAACTTCCAAGGTGGTTCTTCAAGGAAACAAGAACCGAGGCTCGCGTTTCGTGAGCCGGACAATGAACTATCGAGGGATGCCGACGTGCAGCCTTGTGAATGGCCGTTAGATGACTTTATGGATCAGGTTGGCATCAAGGATGAATTTACGCATATGTGCGCAGTACTGACCTCGAGGGGTTCATACAAGATAAGTGCCCTCAATAACGTGGCTTAACTGTCCTGTTTGACCTGTATGATAAATCTTACACCATGGACTTAGAGGATTTTAATGATGCTTGTAAGCTCCCACAGTGGGGCTGTATGCGTGATTCTCGCAAATTTGAATTTACATATTTCCTTGCTAGTATCACAGTGGGGGAATCTAGAGAAATCACACACGCTACCATAGGGAGCATCCATTTTCCTGCTATTAACTACTTTGCTCTCTTTATTGGTAGATGCATAAATGGCAAAGATGAGGCTTGTCACATGTGTGTCCCAGATCTTAGTGTTCTCAAGAGTGTTGTACTAGGTGATAGACAATATAACTTGGGAGTCATTGTTGCACGTAGGCTACACCATAATGGTATGCATGGAGATTTATTTGGTGGGATTTATGCCACTCGCATAGCCCGTCGTCTTGGTGTGCCCGTGCACGAGAATGATGAACCTTTACCTCCTGCTCATTTGGATTGCCATGCTATGACTAGTCACCGATTTATAGAGAGGGATGATCAATCCCTCAAATATCGACTAATCTTTAACAAGCATCATGCCATCCCTATTGTTCTTCCTGCCCCTACTTTTTTTGACTTTCAGACAAAAGGGAGATACACTATAACCATGGAGGAGGCAAATGCGTATTATAATATGACAGAAGCAGCCCGCCTTCGAGCTGCAGCTCAGCAAGCGGTAGCTGCTGCATCTCAGTACAACCCCAACTATGACTTTGGATATCCTTCAGGCCAATACTGGCCATAGACCAACTTAGGCCAAAAGCCTAAGCTTGGGGGAGTATGTGTTTCTCACCGAGTTTACATTCATGTTCACACACTTATTCTAGTTGTCGGTGCTCACACTCTTTCATTGTACCATCCATGCTTAGTTTCATTTCTTTTTCTTAGTCTTTTTCTCGTGTGCTTGAAAAAACCTTAAGAAAAACAAAAAAATATTAGCCGTAGCTTCTAGCTAGTTTACTTTCCTTGTAGTAGTAATTAAAAGAAAACCCAAAAAGATTTCCCGTTCTTCTTTTGCTTGTTGGGAGCTTTCCCGTGTAAATAGTTTCTTTTATTTTCGTTGGGGGTTAAGAGTAGAAGACCATGATTGAAAATGCTAAGTGGCGCTCATATGCTTTATCGTTTATTTAACCTTGAGCCATATTACCTTGTCTTCGCTCTTGTACTAAATGCTCGCAGATTCCAGCTTAGTCCAATGCACGTGCACTATCATTATTATCCACACCGTTCGGTCATGCGAGTGAAAGGCAATAAGGATGATATATGATGAAATAATTGAGATGAGAAAAGCTAGTATGAACTCGACCTCTTTTTTTTTGTTAATACGATAGTTCATCGTTCCTGATTTAGCTTGTTATGAATGAAACTTGCTTGCAATGACAATTAGAGATCATAGCTGCTTATGCCATGCTTAATTAGCTGAGAGTTTGTAATGGTCTATCTTGCGTGCCAACATGATATTAAAATGGTTGTGATGTGGTATGATGAGGTGGTATCCACCTTTGAACGGTTCAAGTGGTCTGACTTGGCACATGTTCACGCATGTAGTTGAAACAAATCAACATAGCCTCCACGATATTTATGTTCATGGTGATTTATATCCTACTCATGCTTGCATTCATTGTTGATTAATTTTAATGCATGTTCATGACCGTTGTTGCTCTCTAGCTAGTCGCTTCCCAGTCTCTTTCTAGCCTTCACCTGTACTAAGCGAGAATACTGCTTGTGCATCCACTTCCATAAACCCCAAATTTATTCCATATCAGTCCACCATACCTTCCTATATGCGGTATTTACCTGCCGTTCCAAGTAAATTTGTATGTGCCAAACTCTAAACCTTCAAATGAAATTATGTTTTGTATGCTCGAACAGCTCATGAATCAACTAGGGCTGTCTATATCTTCCATGCTAGGTGGGTTATTCTCACGATGAGTGGACTCCGCTCATCATTCATGAGAAAATGGCTGGTAACCGGGATGCCCAGTCCCATGCTCAAAATCATAATAATTAAACAAAACTCCCTGAGGGCTATTGCTGGTTTGGACGGTACCCGTTGTTTTGGGTCAGCTGTGGAGTGTGCTTGTTGGTGGTTGGGGGAGTATAAACTTTACCATTCTATTTGGGAACCGCCTATAATGTGTGTAGCATGGGAGATATCGAGATTCTTGGTTGTTGTGTTGACAAAGAAAGTATACCGCTCAAAATGTTATTCATCTCTATTTAAAAATCGAGCTCTGGCACCTCTACAAATCCTTGCTTCCTTCTGCGAAGGGCCTATCTATTTACTTTTATGCAGAGTCATCATCCTCTTATCAAAGAGCACCAGTAGGAGAGCACCTCTGTCATTTGCATGTACTATTATTAATTTGCATTGAGTATGATCATGACTGGATCTCTTTTACCATGAATTACAATATCTAGCCAGTCCTTGACCTTTAAAGGTGCTCTACATTTATGTTTTGCGGTCTCAAAAAGGGCTAGCGAGATACCATCTTGTTATATCACATCATGATTGTTTTGAGAAAGTGTTGTCATCCGAGGTTTATTATTATTTCTCACTAGATGATTATGCCATTGATGTGGGTAGACTTGAGACCTGGAAGTTATTGTGAATGTGGTTAGTTCATCATCATTTGCTGAAAACCTGAATGCTGGCTTACATATTTACAACAACAAGAGCAAACAGAGTTTGTTAATTTTTTTTCTTTATCACTTTCAGTTTATCAACTGAATTGCTTGAGGACAAGCAAAGGTTTCAGCTTGGGGGAGTTGATACGTCTCCAACGTATCTACTTTTCCAAACCCTTTTGCCCTTGTTTTGGACTCTAACTTGCATGATTTGAATGGAACTAACCCGGACTGACGCTGTTTTCAGCAGAATTGCCATGGTGTTGTTTTTGTGCAGAAATAAAAAGTTCTCGGAATGACCTGAAAATCCACGGAGAATTATTTTGGAAAATATAAAAAATACCTGCAAGAAGATCCAGACCAGGGGGCCCACACCCTGTCCACGAGGGTGGGGGGCGCGCCGCCCTTGCCTTGTGGGCCCCCTGGAGCTCCACTGACGTATCCACAGATCCTATATATCGTGTTTTACGATACGGAGCCGCCGCCAAGCCCTAATCTCTCTCGGGAGGGCTGATCTGGAGTCCGGGGAGAAAAAAATCAGGGAGGAAGAATTATCGTGTTTTACGATACGGAGCCGCTGCCAAGCCCTAATCTCTCTCGGGAGGGCTGATCTGGAGTCTGTTCGGGGCTCCGGGGAGTGGAGATCGTCGTCATCGTCATCATCAACCATCCTCCATCACAAATTCCATGATGCTCAACGCCGTGCGTGAGTAATTCCATCGTAGGCTTGCTGGACGGTGATGGGTTGGATGGGATCTATCATGTAATCTAGTTAGTTTTGTTAGGGTTTGATCCCTAGTATCCACTATGTTCTGAGATTGATGTTTCTATGACTTTGCTATGCTTAATGCTTGTCACTAGGGCCCGAGTGCCATGATTTCAGATCTGAACCTACTATGTTTTCATGAATATATGTGTGTTCTTCATCCTATCTTGCAAGTCTATAGTCACCTACTATGTGTTATGATCCGGCAACCCCGAAGTGACAATAGTCGGGATCACTCCCGGTGATGACCATAGTTTGAGGAGTTCACGTATTCACTATGTGTTAATGCTTTGTTCCGGTACTCTATTAAAAGGAGGCCTTAATATCTCTTAGTTTCCATTAGGACCCCGCTGCCACGGGAGGGTAGGACAAAAGATGTCATGCAAGTTCTTTTCCATAAGCACGTATGGCTATATTCGGAATACATGCCTTCATTGCATTGCTGAACTGGAGCTAGTTCTGTGTCACCCTTGGTTATAACTTCTACATGATGAATTGCATTCGACATAATTCCCCATCACCGATCCAATGCCTACGAGCTTTTCACAAATTGCTTGTTGCTTATTTACTTTTCCGTCGCTACTATTACAAAAACTACAAAAAAACGGTCGTTACTTTTATTGCCGCTACCGCCACTATCATATTATTTTGCTACTAAACTATCTTGCTGCAGATACTAAGTTTACAGGTGTGGTTGAATTGACAATTCAGCTGCTAATACTTAAGAGTATTCTTTGGCTCCCCTTGTGTCGAATCAACAAATTTGGGTTGAATACTTTACCCTCGAAAACTGTTGCGATCCCCTACACCTGCGGGTTATTAGCATGCGTAAAATAGTGAGATAAAGGAATGGGTGAGCCCAGTAGGTCTAGGATTGTTTAAGATTTTATTTATTTTGTTTCCTAAATTTTTTTGATAATTATTAATCAAAATACACTCAAATGATTCGAGAACATTTTTTTAGAAATTCCATTAAAATTCTGAATTTTAAAGTGAATCTCCAAAATGAAAAAAACTCCACATTTTCAAATAAATCTCTTTTCAAAATATCACCCTATCGGAAAAGTCATTTTATTCACACACCATAATTTTGTTTATGGTCTCAAAATATTTCATAGGAGTCGGAAAGAAAAGAAATCTAAACTTGATTTTTAACAACACATAAAAAGATTTTAATTTCTCGTGAAAATCATGGCAACTCACTCAGAAATAAATTATTATTAACATTCCAAAATTTGGAAAATTTTGGGATGTTACAAACTACCACCCTTAAAAGAAATCTTGTCCTCGAGATTTGCAGAGGCTAGCAAGAAATAGGTTAGGGTTTGGGTTCCTTGGGTTACTTTTCCAGGGTTTGGTCATATCAGCTACAGGTTTGCGGTTTATCATTTTGCTTCCTGTCTTGAGATAATGTCTTATGTGAATATAGTTCCTTGTATTCCGGTTCTCCAGGATGCCCAAGTTTGAGACTCTTAGCAACATTCTTTAGTCTTCACTGATTAGTTGTATGAGCCAATTATACTTCGAGGGTGTTCGAAATCTACCACCCTTAAAAACAAACTTGTGAGGATTCCGCTGCTTGTACATTCCCCGGTGGTTCTTCATCAAGCTCATATGTAGGAACTAAGTGTTTCCTCAAAAGAAATGTCTTGCTCAATATCTACTAATTCCAGAACTATCTATCGAGACTCATGGCGGTCGATAGCATCTAATAAAACTCCTTCATGTTTCTTCCTCACCGTACCATCTACGTTAGGCATGATTTCCTATCTATAATGGTAATACATCTTACCATTCTATGGTTTCAAGCTTGTCGTATCGACATGCAACTAGGTTTTCAAGTCTCTCCGATTTACCAATCAAACATACAAAAGTAGATATTAAGAGTCTCCGATATGGTGATCAATCCATTCCGTACTCGAATATTTACTTTGTATGCTAATATATGAATCACGTGTTCTAACATTCGGTCTTTCTCACTCCTCTTTAAGAGGTCTTCACCTGCAAACCTAATAAAATGTCTTTGGGTGGCGTTAATCCTATTCAAGTCGCGGTAAAACTTGCAACCATAAAATTTCCTCTCATATTCACTTGGTTTCTCCAGATCCTGTATGACAATATGAAATTGAATTTGAAACTTGAATTATTCCCAAGTAATTGCCCTTGGAATTCATCGATGGCTATAAGACTCTTACACCATGTGTGTGTCTCTCGGGTGAAATACTAAGAAGTATAATCCATCTTCTCCGTTGGATTTACTTTGATGTCTTCCATTATTCCTATATCCTGAATCCACTCTTGTACTTCTGAATGTGTCACTTGTCCCATCAAAATAATTCCTTCCATCTTTGGGTTTAAGGTTTGGTCAGAGAAGAGGATAGAGTTTAGAGAAAGAGATATGGATACACACACAACAATCAATAAACAACTCATATCTTAACGTTTATAATGGTCTCGTTTTCTACGGTTTCGTCATAGGGTCTTCATTTCTTTGGTTCATGAAAGTCTTCAGTGCATGACGTTTCACCTGTATGAAGGTCTTCTGTTAATAATCCATAATGTACACGTCTCAAGGTTGAATAAATAATACAACCTACAAAATTCGTATCATAATAACGCAAGATTTTAATCGCACAACTCAATTGACAACAAAATCAAATCGATGGCGAATAACTCCAACAAAACTCCAAATTCCACTCATAGATTTCAAACAAACAATTCATATGGTACCATCATTCACATGAGTTGCCATGGTCGGGTACACTACTCGCACTCTTTTGTTTATTTCACAACTCTCATGGTGGGCTTCAATACTATTTGAACCGTGTGGGATATTCCTTAGTAGAGATAATCTTCATCTTCTTTATATCCATCTTAGTCTTGAGTGTCTTCGGTTCTGCTTCAACTTCTTGGATGTAAACTTCAATATTGGAGATGAATTTGTTTTAGCATCATTTCCATGATATAAACATTCAATGTGTCATTGGAGTCTAGGAGGTCACCACCTAAGTCTTTGAAAGCAGATGAGAACTTAGTAAAGAAAAGAAGAGGATACGAGAATGCTATTAATACTACTGAAAAAATAAGTTGTTCCTATCAAGGTCATTCAATTACAAAACCATTTTCTAGGGTCACGTCCTACAGCCAACGTATGCTCTGATACCATTTTGTAGCGACCCAAATTTAATAAAATCCAAGTCACTCTGCTTACTGTGTTATCCCTGGATCGTAGCTAGCACACATAGTAGCAAGAATGAATATCAGTAAAACATACATTATTTTACTACAAAGGTAGATCAATAATTAAACAAATACATACCACTGGCCAGCTCAATGCTGGCACATAATACAGTGGAATAATACGTAGTCGCTAAGTTAGGGCTCCATCAATGCCACTGGGCTCGTTGAGTGTAGATCATAACCCTATCGTTTGTTGATCTGTCGAGATCTGCACATGACAGGTGCAGATGAGTACGTGGAATGTACTCGCAAGTTGCAAAGAAAAGTTTTAACAGAATTTATATGCAGAGTAAATATAGGTGGAGGTTTCCTTTGCATAAAGCCAATTTTGTCCTATACTAAATTTTGTAAACTTTGTTTGAAATAAATAGTTTTTAGTTTAAAAGGTAGGAGTGAGACACTTGGATATACTCACCAGTGCTCATTCTCCAAATTTTGATAAAACATAAATATGGTTGAAGTGAAACACATTCACTGTGCTCATTCCTCAATTTTAACCCTTAAAACAGATGTTTAGAAAATAGAGGGGAGATTCTTCTTCAATCCAAGTCTTCAGTTGCTCAAAATTGCCTGTAACCGGGGCACATCTAATCCATTAGGTTAATCCCTCTGTAGAGGTTGTACACGTTCAGCACATGACACAACCAACCCATTTACCATTACACACTTGGATGTATGACTAGGATAAGATTGTGACTTAGCCTTTCCGTAACAGCCCCATATACCTGACCAAGCCGCCCACAACTTAGGAAATGAAGCCCCTCTCTGATGGCGGTCCTGAGGTAAGGGTTTCCCGTTAGTACTAAGCTAAGCCAGAGCCCATAGTAGCATGTGGATGTACTGAAAGCTACATCAAACTATACTTGGAAGATCCCATTCCCCTGCACGGCAGTCCCCACCAAAAATCTATGTGCAAGACCCCAGTCGGACGCATTCACTGCAAGACCCCGATGAGCGCAATCACTTGTAGATGCTCCCATTAATATCATTCTGTCCAGGGAGTAGAAGTAAAATAGTATATTATTTTAATTTCAAAATAAAAAAGTTTTCACAAATGTTGCTCCGAAGAGAGCAAGTTTAAGGTTTAAAACAACTTTGATTTTCAACCCCCACTTGTGCAAGCGTGGCCAAGCATGGTGATGAGTCTTTATGGCCCTAGCTAAAAATAATACTTTGCAAAACTTTTATAAAACATGCATAGTGTTAAGATTTAAAGAGATATTCAAAGTATGAAAATATAGGTCAAAGAATGAACAATTTGCAACTTGCCTGGGTCTTGAAGTTGATTCCCTATTTGTTATCGTCACTTCTTCACCTTACGATATATCTAACGATGAAAGAAAATACTTCAACACACAACAATTCTAATAAAGATCCAAATAAAAGATTCAAATTAACAATGCAAATACATGAGGTGGCTATGGTTTGAGATAGGACCTAGTTTGGTCTTGAAGGAGACTTGACATAGTCATGTATTATGGTTGGATCAAATTGATTCAAGTGAAGATCATGATGTCAATATTTAGAATGATTGAGAGACAGGTTTTGATAACCAAATTTCCATGAAGGAACTATTTAGAATTTTAGACTTGTGGTCGACTATGGGAATTGAAAGTCATATGAGTTCAAAGAATTGGAACTAATATTTTACTAACTCCAAATTTTGCGGTTGTAACATACGATCAGAGAGTTTTTATTTCTAGGGATCTTCTAAGAAGATTTATATAATAATAACATTTAAATGGATCAAGTGGTTGACTAAACGAGGTCAAATTCAGGTGTAGTGGTCAAAACAGGAAACGAACATTGTTGAAAATTCAGAATTGAGTTCTCACAGAAAGGTATTGTTCTAGGGACCAATTTTGATAATTGGAACATTTCCATATGATATCTAGATTAAAAGATATAGCCAAATTACGTCAATTCTTATTTAAATCAGAGCTAAATTTTAATTTACTCAAAATTGATATTTCAAATTTTTGTAATAAACTAGATGTTCCAAGGAATTCGGGGATATAAAATTTGTCGAATTTGGACTTACGGTCTAGGAGATACGAATTTTTGAAGTTCGGAGATTTTTCTGAAAATCAATTACGGGATTTAATACGAGCTGCCACGTGTCGGGCTGCTATAGGAGGATACCTATGAGTTTTTTTTAACAGTTCAGAGTATAGAAACAGAGAGCTCACCGGAGATGGCAGATGGTCGCCGGAATTTGGTGGTGCGCAGCTCAGATTTGTTCCGGTGAAGGACGCGGTTGAGGGTGATGCCGCGAAGTCAGAGGAGGTGATAGCGCGGCTGCTCGTGTCCTCTAGCGTCGGAAAAAGGCTGCCGGAGTTCCTCCTGCCGGCGGCGAGCTTGGAACTCCTTTGCTCTCGTGCTCGGAGGTATCCTAAAAGCAAACCGTGGTCACTATCTAGTTCGCACAAATGAGATGCATACATGGAAATACGTTTAGATGCGAGGGGGTCATGACTCACGAGAGACAGAGCTACCTCGTCGGAAGCGGCGGCGAATGACGAACTCCGACGAGCAATTACTCGGAGTAGACGATGAGATGGAGAGGGGTTTCTGCATATAAGGTGTGAGGCTTTGAGGCGCTCCTCATGATTCCTTTTATAGAGGAAGGGGAGGCCAGGAGATAGAGATCAGGCAACGAACGTCAAAGGTCAGTGTCTTATTTCATCTGTTTCTTGTGGAGAATTTAAGACATGAAACTGACGATTAACTAGCAGAATGGGTTCGTGATTATGTGGGTAATATTTATCGTGTTGATGACTCAACGAAACGGCGAGGGAATTGATGAGGAAAGGAGAGTAAGGAGGTGGAAGTCATGAATGTGGTGGTTCTGTAGGTTCTGTTCATGTTCACATACATTACAAGAGGAGGAGACGACCACAAGTGCCTGGGCTTTCACTTCGGGTGGGCTTTAGTGGGAGAGAGTAGGCCCAAGGAAAGGGAAAAATATATAGGAAAGATATGGGCTGACTGCAGCTAGATGCGCCCCACTGGGCAGTTTGCTCGTGCGCGCTTGCGTAAAATAGCGAGATAAAGGAATGGATGAGCCCAGTAGGTCTAGGATTGTATTAGATTTTATTTATTTCGTTTCCAAATAGTTTTTGATAATTATTAATCAAAACACACTCAAATGAATCCAGAACATTTTTTTAGAAATTCCACTAAAATTCTGAATTTTAAAGTGAATCTCCAAAATGAAAAGAACTCCACATTTTCAAATAAATCTCTTTTCAAAATATCACCCTATCGGCAAAGTCATGTTATTCACACACCATAATTTTGATTATGGTCTCAAAATATTTCATAGAAGTCGGAAAGAAAAGAAATCTAAACTTGATTTTTAACAACACACAAAAAGATTTTAATTTCTCGTGAAAATCATGGCAACTCACTCAGTAATAAATTATTATTAACATTCTAAAATTCGATTTTTTTTGGGATGTTACATAAAACAGGAATAATTTCAATTTCACAACATCATTGTCCACATATTTTTTCTTTTGCATATCGCATAATTTCACGAAGGTATTAAGATGGGACGCGGCATCCTCATTAGGAGTGCCGGAAAATTGATCTTTCATGACAAGATTCTACAAAGCAGTATTAATATCACAAGTCTCTGCACTAGTGGCAGGAGGAGCAATCGGAGTGCCAATAAAATCATTGTTGTTGGTATTGGAAATATCACACAACTTACTGTTCTCTTGTATCATTTTTGAGCAATTGTAAATAAGAACACAAGTGGGCGATAGATCCGACCGAAAAACAGCGAACGAAAAGGGGGCAAATAAAACGGCAAATATTCGTGAAGTGGGGGAGATGAAAACAAGAGGCTTTTTCAAATAATGTAAATTGTGAGGAGATGAGATTTGTGATAAGGAACCTGGTATATGTTAAAGATCCTCCCCGGCAACGGCGCCAGATATTCCTTTTTATGTCTGCTAGAATTACGTCGGAATTTCCACAAAGAGGAAGGACTGATGCAATATAGCAGCAGTAGGTATTTCCCTCAGTGATGAGACCAAGGTTATCGAATCAGTAGGAGAACCAAGCAACAGAACGTAATCAGCACTTGCACACAAATAACAAATATTCGCAACCCGACGTGTGTCGGTGTACTAGAGTAGGGGTACCCTAGTATCCCGAACTTGTGCACGGGCAGTCGCAGCATCCCGCGGCAAGGCTTGCCGGGCGACCGCCAAGGTCCTCCGTGGTTCCTTTGGAGCCATTCAAGAACAAAGTATTCAAGCCAAGGAGACAAGGCCCCGGCAAGAGGAGCTTGTCGGGAAGGCCACTCAAGGCACAAGACCCCGGCAAAAGGAGCTTGCCGGGAAGGCCAACCAAGGCATCTCAAGGAACTTGTCGCGACGCGCCACGCGTCCCAGCAAGGCCCGGTGAGCGGCAAGCTCCCGGACGCGACAAGAAAACGACCGCGGCAAGGCGCTTGCCGCGGCAAGCTACCACTCTGTACCCGCGCTCCAGCACATCCACCAACGTGTCGCTCTGGGACCCTTCCAGGCGTACGTGGCGAGAGGCTGTGCAGCCAGAGGTGCGCGGTGGCAAGCGGCGCTGACAAGATCGCCATCGTGGCGAGCGGTGGCATCCCTGACGGTCCCTTTTTGCACTGTTTTGGGCGACGCAGACGGGCATTCAATGCCCTTGTCCCCTGCCGTCAGGGTTAGGTATGATACACTATACAGGTAGCTGTACCAACCGCAACACCTTCCCATTTTTACCCTTGTCTACGTTGCCACCTGTTGGTGACCCCTAGAGCATATAAAAGGAGGCCCATGCGCAACGTAGAAGGGGGGGAACAGAAGAACACTCACGCTCGGTCTTGTTAGCTGCTGGAGTGTACTGTAGCACTCAGCGCTCCCGAGCAAGAACTCAATACAAACCACAAAGCAGGAGTAGGGTTTTACGCATTCGTGCGGCCTGAACCTGGGTAAACTTCTCGGGTGCTTCGCCTCGATCTGCTCTTCATGCGATCTCCTCCCCCCGCCGAACCGAAAGGGGCCCGGTCCGCCGGCCCCATAGGTGCTCGTGGATCAGTTTCCCCGACATCTTTGGCGCGCCAGGTAGGGGGCGTCGAGGTTGTGTGAACCTGATCCGGCGTTCACACGAGCTAGATCTTCATCATCTTCATCGACATGCCGCCGAAGAAGAAAGCTTCGGAGGCGGCTGCTCCGTCCGCGTCGAACCCACCACCGTCGGAGCAAACGGCTGGTGGGGTAGACACCGGCGGAAGAACGGGCGTCGACGAGGGAGCTTACGGTGCTGCCAGGTCCAAGGACAAGGCTGCGCTGCCCATCGGCGGCGTAGCCGACTCCCATAACCACCGGGCGCACTCCAAGACCTCGGCGTCCATACATGCACCGCGCCCATCTCAGGAGGCGTGGGACCGGCAGCGTCATGGTACTCACGGTACCATACGTTTGCTGGACCAAGATCGAGCTGGTGGATCTCGGAATGCTCAAGACCAGCATGCACGCCAACATGCTGGCACGAGCGAGGCACGGTCGCTTGGACGGGATACTGCTCCTTCTAACATAGTTAGAAGCCCGAGCATATCCCGCTCCTCACACCGTTCGCTACCGCTACCCACCACTCTAGCAGAGGCTTTGGCGCGAGCTCAACTGCTCCTGGACTACCCTCCAACGACAGACAAGATCGACGATTGGAGGGCCGCCATTCAGAGTCTCATCAGCTTCGCCAACGGCGACACTCCACGGCAGCCGAGCACATCGCAGCCGCGGCAAGTCAGCCAGGCACGAGCCGATGGCGACAAGACCGGTGGAGGTGCAACCACCGTGCACTCTCCACCCCAAAGACCACGATCGCCGACTCGCCGGATCCACCTCGACAGCGACTCCACCGCGTCATCAGATCCACGAGCTCGTTACGATCAGTGCCAAGTTCTTCATGAACGACGACAAGAAGACGCTCGTACTCGCATCGAGCGCGGAAGAGAAGCGCGGCCTCAATCGGACCAGCGCGCTGGGCCCACTATCGACATACATGCGCCAGGGGAACCAGGCGACTTGCCGTACGCGGGAGGATGCCCTGCGTTTACTCGTGAGCTGCGGCAAGTCCAGTGGCCCAGCACGAAGAATCTCAAGCCAGACGTACCAGAGAAGTACGACGGCAAGTCACATCCGTCGGAGTTCCTCAGCATCTACACCATCGCGGTGCAAGCTGCCGGGGGGCGGGACGACAAGATCCTTGCCAACTACTTCCCGCTGGTACTCAAACCCAACGCCAGGTCCTGGCTCATGCACTTGCCGGACAACTCCATATCCTCCTGGGCAGACCTACGCCATCAGTTTGTCGGCACCTTTACAGGCGGCCACAAACCTCATGGCCAAGAGAGTGACCTTCATCTGCTTGCCCAGAAGGAAGGAGAGCCCCTGCGCAAGTATATTCAGAGGTTCAGCCGTGTACAGCACAACATCCCAGATGTCCACCCTGCCGCGGTTATCAGTGTGTTCCATCAGAACGTGCGTAACCGTAGGATGCGGGAGGAGATGGTGATGTGCAAGATCAGAGACGTCAGTGAGCTGTATGCCCTGGCCGACAAGTGTGCACGTGCTGAGGAAGGGAGGAAACTCCCCGGAGAGAATGCAGGAGCAGGAGGATCTGACAGCGAGGATGCTTCCCCGGCAAAGAAGAACCGGCGGCGGAACAACAGGAAGAAGAAAGGCAAAGATGTGCTAGTCGTTGAGCAGTCCGGCAACGAGGGTGGTGCCAAGAAAGCCAAAGTTGGTAGCTCCGGCAAGGAGATTGCCACATGCACCAACTGCCAGGCTGTGGCGGCCGCCGACAAGCAGGACGGCACCGACAAGCAGTACTGCAAGATCCACCGCACCAAGGGTCATGACCTCCAGAACTGCAAGAGGGTTGAGCAGCTTGTCGAGCAGCAAAAGGCTGAATACGAGTGACGCGACAAGGAGAAGGCCCAAGGAGGTGCTGGAGGATCTACATGAAGTGCCCAAGCCAGGGAAGACGCCGCGGCAAGGCCAAGCAGCGGCAAGGAGACAGACCTCCCCGCGGCCGCGACAAGGATGAAGATGACGACGACGATGAACACATGGATGATGTCGAGACCAGTGAGCAGGAGTTCCAGAAGGCCACAGAGGTCTTGTGTGTTGATGGCGGTGCTTCTCTGCATACTTCACACCGCCAACTCAAGCAGTGGGTGCGGGAAGTTAATGCGGCAGAACCACCTGTTGAGTCACGCAAGCTTCTGAAATGGTCCAGCACGCCTATCATCTTTAATATTGAGGACCACCCTGATCGCACAACTACGGTCGGGTGCTTGCCGATGTTGGTTTCACCAACTAACCGCAACCTCAAGGTCACTAAGATGCTAGTTGACGGCGGGGCCGGCTTGAACCTGATCTCCTCCGCTGTACTCCAGAAACTCCAGGTCCCTGACAGCGAGCTCGAAGAGACCGACACATTCCAAGGAATCAACCCGGGAAGGAGCAAGCCGAAGGGGAAGATCATGTTGCCGATGACATTTGGCAGCGAGTTGAACTTCAGAACTGAGAGGGTCACTTTTGACATTGCCGATTTTCCATTTCCTTACAATGGGATACTCGGCCGTCCAGCACTCGCCAAGTTCATGGCGGCCTCTCACTACGCATACAACATGCTGAAGATGCCAGGCCCGATAAGTGTCATCTCTGTCCCTGGCGAGAAGAAGGATGCTCTTATCTGCGCCGACAAGATTTACCGGGAAGCAGCAGCCGCAACAGACCGCAAGTCACTTGCCGTTGAAGCTCCCGGGGGGAAGAAGAAGACCAAGTCCGGTAGGGGTTCTGATGCCCACTCCGGCAAGTGCACCTCTTCGGAGTGTTGGGCTACCGTCGAGGACGCACCATCGAGCTCCACCGGCAAGTGTAAGAAGACGATGGCAACTCCACCAGAGACCAAGAAGGTGTCCACCAAGGAGGACGGCACTGGTGGTACCTTCACCATCAGTGCCACTCTTGACCCTAAATAGGAAAGTGCGCTCATTGCTTTCCTGCGGGCGAACGTCGACGTGTTTGCATGGAAACCGTCTGACATCCCCGGTGTTCCCAGGAATGTAATTGAGCACCATCTTGCCGTCTGTCCTCATGCACGGCCCGTCAAGCCAAAAGTCAGGAAGCAAGCAGTGGAGCGCCAAGAATTTATCGCGGAAGAGATCAAGAAGTTGGAAGCAGCAGGCCTTGTCAGAGGAGTGCTCCATCCTACGTGGTTGGCCAATCATGTAGTCGTGCGCAAGGCAAACGGGAAATGGAGGCTTTGTATCGACTTTACCGATGTCAATAAAGCTTGTCCCAAAGACCCATTTCCCTTGCCGCGCATTGACCAGATTGTTGACTCCACGGCCGGATGTGACTTGCTTTCATTTCCTGACGCATACTCAGGATACCATCAGATCTTCATGGCAGAAGAGGATGAGGAGAAGACCGCATTCATCACTCCATGTGGCACGTACTGTTTCAAACGGACGCCTTTCGGTTTAAAGAATGCTAGGTCAACATTTGCAAGAGTAGTCCATGCCGCTTTTGAGCCACAAATACACAGAAATGTGGAAGCCTACATGGATGACATAGTGGTCAAGAGCAAGGACAAGGCAACTCTGATTCAAGATTTAGATGAGACCTTTGCAAATCTGCGCAAGATCAGCCTCAAGCTCAACCCCGAGAAGTGTATGTTTGGAGTCCCTTCTGGCAAGCTTCTCGGGTTCTTCGTGTCTCAGCGGGGAATTGAAGCCAATCCCGACAAGATCAAGGCCATTGAGCAGATTGAAGCACCAAAGCGCGTCAAGGATGTACGAAGACTTGCTGGTTGCGTGGCTGCTCTCAGTAGGTTTATCTCTAAGTCTGCTGAGCGCGCCCTGCCGTTTTTCAAAATACTGAAAAAGGCAGGTCCAATGAAATGGACTCCGGAAGCGGAGGCTGCGCTGCAAGACTTGAAGAGATACCTGTCCTCCACTCCAATACTTGTCGCACCTAAGCCACAAGAGAAGTTGCTGCTGTATATAGCGGCAACCAATCAAGTGGATAGTGTTGCATTAGTAGCGGAGAGGGAGGCAGATGATGAGCCAGCAACCGCGGCAGGCGCATCCAGCAACAAGCAGGGGGCTTCCCCGACAAGCTCTGGTCCCGACAAAGATGGATCTGCGCAGGCGAGCGAGGAGATACAGAAGAGAATGGTGCAGCGCCCAGTTTACTTTGTAAGTTCCCTTCTGCAGGGGGCTAGGTCAAGGTACTCTGGTGTGCAGAAATTGCTTTTCGGCCTTCTCATGGCCTCGAGAAAGCTGCGCCATTACTTCCAAGCACATGAGATCACAGTTGTCACTCGTTTTCCGCTGAAGAGGATACTGTAGAATCCAGAAGCAACGGGCAGGATTGTCGAGTGGGCACTGAAACTGTCAAGCTTTGGCCTCAAGTTTGAGAGCGCTTCAACTATCCAAAGCAGAGCATTGGCAGAATTCATAGCAGAGTGGACGCCAACACCAGATGAAGAAATTCCAGAAACGAGCATCCCCGTCAAGGAAGCAAGCAAAGAGTGGCTGATGTACTTTGATGGTGCCTTCTCGCTGCAAGGCGCCGGTGTTGGCATGCTGCTTGTCACACCCACCGGAGAGCACCTCAAGTACGTAGTCCAGATGCACTTTCCCAAGGAGCAAGCAACAAACAATACCGCAGAGTATGAAGGTTTGCTTGGCGGTCTCTGGATCGCGGCAGACCTTGGGATCAAGAAGCTCATTGTCAGGGGTGACTCGCAGCTTGTCGTCCGCCAAGTGAACAAGAGTTATCAGAGTCCGTTGATGGAAGCCTACGTTGATGAAGTGAGAAAGCTAGAAGAGCACTTTGACGGACTACAGATGGAGCATGTTCCAAGAGCTCAGAACGACATCGCCGATGGCCTGTCGAAGTGCGCCGCACTTAAGTTACCTGTGGAACCAGGGATCTTTGTGCTCAAGCTGACTCAACCGTCCGTAACGCCATCAACTGGACAGACCAAAAAGAGGAAGTTGGTTTCTGGTGACTATTTTCCGGCAGAGCTTCCCGAAGCCGCCGCCAAGAAGGTCCCCAAGATCAAGACCAAGAGTGCTGAGGAGCAGTCTGCTCCGGCAAGCCCTAGGGTTTGTTCCGTTGAAGCAGACGCTCCCGACAAGTTTTGCTCTGGCAAGCTTGCCGGGGAACGTCAAGCTCCGGCTGAGCCACATGTTCTCGCCGTAGGAGCGGACATTCCCGCAGCAGCAGATGTGACTTTAGTCCTTGTTGTCGAGCCACAAGCTCCAGCATGGGCACAGCAGATTGTCCGTTTCCTTCAGACAGGAGAACTTCCCGAAGAGCAAGAAGAAGCGGAAAGAGTAGCCCGGCAGTCAAGTATGTACCAGTTTGTTGACAACTCACTGTACAGAAGAAGACTCAACGGTGTGAAATTGAAGTGTATTCACCGGGAAGACGGACAAAAGCTGTTGGCAGAGATACATGGAGGCATATGTGGTCACCACATTGGCGCAAGAGCACTTGCCGGCAAAGCATTCCGGCAAGGTTTCTTTTGGCCGACAGCCCTCCAAGATGCAACTGCACAAGTAACCAAGTGTGAAGCGTGCCAGTTCCATTCCAAGTAGATACACCAGCCAGCTCAAGCTCTCCAGAAAATCCCTTTATCCTGGCCATTTTCGGTCTGGGGGCTCGACATCCTCGGCCCCTTTCCCCGAGCAATCGGGGGCTTTGAGTACTTGTACGTTGCAATCGACAAGTTCACAAAGTGGTCGGAAGTGGAAGCAGTGAGGAAGGTGACAGCACAGTCAGCAGTCAAGTTCTTCAGGTCGATTGTTTGCCGCTTCGGGATCCCTAACAGGATCATCACCGACAACGGTACGCAATTCACGAGCCGCACCTTCATGCAGTACGCCGAAGATCTTAGCACCAAGGTCTGCTTCGCTTCTGTTGCTCACCCGAGAAGCAACGGTCAAGCGGAGAGGGCAAATGCTGAAGTGCTGCGTGGGCTCAAGACCAGGACTTTCGACAGGCTGCACAAGTGCGGAAGAAACTGGATTGAGGAGCTGCCGGTGGTTCTTTGGTCGATCAGGACGACACCAAATCGAGCCACTAGCCAGACACCTTTTGCTCTAGTCTATGGAGCAGAGGCAGTTCTCCCCACGGAACTCGTATACGGGTCACCTCGAGTGCTCGCTTATGATAAGCTTGAGCAAGAGCAGCTGCGACAAGATGACACGCTGCTCCTTGAGGAAGACCGTCTTCAGGCTGCTGTACGAGCTGCTCGCTACTAGCAAGCTTTGCGCCGCTACCATAGCCGCAAAGTTAATGCCAGAAGTCTCGAGGAAGGCGACCTTGTTCTTCGGTGCGTTCAGTCCGCCAAGAATTACAACAAGTTGACGCCGAAGTGGGAAGGCCCTTACCGGGTGAAACGAGTCACTAGGCCTGGCGCTGTCCGCCTTGAGACCGAAGATGGCATTCCGGTGAGCAACTTCTGGAACATTGAGCATCTTCGTAAGTTTTACCCGTAAGGCGCGGTTGCCGGACCCTGTTCCGGCAACCACCTTTTGTACAAGTCTTGCCGTTGTTGCATGTAATCCTTTGTACAAAGCCGGGTGCAGACCCCATGCATAAGTAAAGCTCATGTGCTCCGCACATCTTGTCAATTTCATGTTTTCATTTTTAGCATGTGTTATCTGACACTTTGTGCAGCACTTACCCTCGGTAAGCAATAACAAGCCGTAAGGCTCCATATCTCTATTTTCTCTTCTTTCTTTTTCTCAAGGAAAGGAAGGTTCCCTCGCCCACAAGTTTGCCGGGGGGGGGGGGAGGAGAAGATAATAGTATGGACTAGGCGTCGTTCAAGAAGGTTTCGCCTTGCCGGGAAGCGAACAACGGAAAAGCTAAGTTGCCAAAGTTTGAGCCATCAGATTTTTAAATTTTTTAAGTTATCTTCCTTGAACAACCGTGCTTTGTATGGAAAAACTGTGCGCGGAGGAACCAACTCGTAGCTAGTTGCGCCCTTAGTTTGTTTCGAGTCCGCTCAACAACCTAAGTGAGCTGCAACTAGTTGCGACAAGGTTTCTTGTCGGTAGCGGCACCGCCAGCACGCTGCTGACGTCCCGCACTCAGCGCTCGTGGCTCAGGTGCCTGCGCCGGCAAGTTCCCTAAAAGTGTAGGGCAAAAACATACAAAGAAAGGAATCAAGTAAAGGAAATAACATTGCAATCACTACCCAAAATAGAGTTATATTACAAAGTAGCTTGTCGTGGCTCTAACAGAATTGTTCTCATAACATGACCAGCAGCGACAAGAAAAGAAGAAAACGGGCGGCCTAGTCTACGCGATCGCCCTCAACCCTCTTGATCCCGCTCACCTTGTCCACAATGGGTGCGACAAGGGCCTTGAGCGCTTCCAGATCAGCATCCGGCGGCAGGGACTTGAGGACGTTGGTGAGGTTGAGGCCCGGGTTGCGGAAGGCCACCTTCACCAACACCTTTTGAAGAGCTCCCGCGCAGATCTTGCGCGACTCATCGGCCAGCCGCTTTGGAGTCGTCTCCCGGAGTCGCTGGAGGGCCGTCACCACGCCTTTGAAGAACAAGGTGAGCTTGGCGCTGGGTTGGAGGTTCTCATCGGAGGGATACCCGAGATCCTCCATCCCCAGCTGCGCCAGCTCCCTATCAATATCTACGGCAACATTGACGAGACCCTCCGTCCAGTGCTCCACGGTCTCCCTGAAAGTATTCTGGGCGGCGGCAGCACTCGCCAGCAGCGCCTCATCGGCCTTGATCTTCTTCTTCAAGGCCGCCTCCTGCTCCCTGGCGCCGTCCAGCGTCTTGGTCAAAGTGGTCAGCTTCAACTCAAGATCTGCGTTGGAGTCCTTGGCGGCGCTAAGCTCCTTGCCCTTCTCGGAGAGACGGACCTGCAGCTCTCCAAAGCTGTGGGCGTCCTTCTCCCGCTCACGTTTGAGCGTGGCAAGCTCCTCACCGCTCGCATTGAGATCGGCCTCCAGCTGCGCCACCTTCGTCTCCAGCTCCTTCTTGGCGGCCTCGGCGGCTGCGGCAGCATCCTCTGCTTGCTTGAGGGCTCCGCCGAATGATTGCTCGCGCGCGGCAAGCTCCTCCTCGTGGCTGTCAAGGTTGATCTTCCGCTGCGCCAGCTCGCCCTCCTGCGCAGACAGCTTCTCAGCGGCAAGCCGCTGTTGCTCTTCGATGTCAGCCTTCTCGAGGAAGAAGGCCTTCTGCTCCTTGGCGAGTTGCTCCCGCTCCTCTGCCAGGGACCGGAGAGCTTCCTGGTTGAGACCCCGGAGCTCCTCCGCGCGCTTCTCGATGTCCGCTCCCACCTTCGCGACAAGCGCCTCGCGGGATTCCAGCTTGGCTTGCCGAGCGCGGTAGAGCGACACCAGCTTCCGCAGCAGCCGCTCCTCCTCAGGCTCGCCGCTGCTGCTGCTCGGCGCATCAACCAGCATCAGCCCAGCGGAGGCGAGCACCTCTCCGTCAAAGCTTTCTCCTTCAACCGGCGCCCTGGAGAGTGACGCCCAGGGGAGGTTGATGAAGACATTGTCGCCGGCCTTCAAGTAGGCACCTGGCTGGGGCTCTTCGGAGCCTGGCGCTGCGGCAGCGGCGGAGGGCTCGGCGGTCGGCGTAGCGCCTGGCGCTCCTGCGGCCTTAGGGCCGTCAGTGCGATCGCCAGACCCCTCGCCAGCTACTGCGGTGGCAGCCTTGGCGGCCTCTGCGCCGGCGGGATCATCACCGCCGGCTGCTTCTTCGGTGGCGGCGGCGTTGTTAGCAGCAACCTCGGTCTCCATCGGCTCTGCAGCAGATGGATCTGACAGCCGGAAAAAGGAAAAAAGTCAAGCAAATATCCAAAAGAAAATCAAAAGAAGAAGAACCCAAGGGAAGTTTTCAAGCGAAAGGATTACCTGTACCGGGTTCTACAGTCGTGGTCTCCGCCGCCGGGGGGCTGCTGGTGCTGTCCCTTGCCGGAGACTTCTCCCTTGTCGGGGAACTCTCCCTTGGTGGAGAACTCTCCCTTGCCGGAGAACTCTCCCTTGGCGGCGTAGTTGAAGCAGATGGCATGTCGGGGGCGGTCTCCGGGCGCTCCTGTTGGGGCTGCTCCGCTCCTACACAGACCAACAAACAGATGTCAGCAAAGAAAGAGCATCCACGCGCTCCTAACAGTGGAAAGTGAACCATATACTTACGCTGGGGGCTGCTCTAAAGATTAGTTGCCGGGTCCGGTAAGGTGGTCTCAGTGGGTTCGTCCTCGACGATGATCACCTCCTCTCTCCTCGCCGGGACCTTGTCTCTCTTCGCCGCTCTCTGGGCCAGAGTCCTGAAAAGGAATAAGTCCGGAGTGAAGCAAATGAGACACAAGACAAAAACAGCAAGAATTGAAGAAATGCAAGTACAACAAGAATCTTACTCTTCTTCTTCCTCGTCGGAGCTGAGCGCGGAGAAATCGAAGTCCGGCTCGCGTCCGGCGCGAGGAGGCGGAGGAGTAGGTGCCCTTGGCCACATGGCGGGAGCAGTGGCGGTGGTCTGAGACGAGCCCGCTCCGGCTGCCGCCGCGGCGTGAGAAGCGGCCGGAGCAGAAGCGGTGGTCCGGGAAGACCCCGCTCCAGTTGCCGCAACAGCGCGAGGTGCTCCCGCGGCAACAGTGCTTGCCGCGGTGGAGCGTGTCGCGTGGCGCGGCGGCTGTTGACTCGTCTGCCGCTCCGCTACGTCCCCGGCTTTGCGGAGGCGCCTTCTTGGTGGAGCAGGGGGCTCGGCTTGCGGCGAGCTGTGTGAAGATGAGGAGGAAGAGGAGTCGATCTCCAACGAGCCGCTCGTATTCTCGGCGGGCTCGCTCGACTCGACGTCATGACCGGCAAGCTCTTCCTCACCGGCAAACTCCTCTCGCTCGGCAAGGCTTGCCGCCTCCGCTGCCTCTGCCTCCTCCACGGTGAACCCAAACTCGCCCGCGGCTGCGGCTGCCGCCGCCTCTTCCATACTAGTGGCGATGCGTTTCATCTCCTCTTCGGTGGTGTCGCGGGTGAGGCCTTTCTTTTCGTCAGAGCGGACCGGCTTTTCTACCAAGCCGTGAAAGAACTCCTGCACGACCATATCTTCAGGCCCTTGCCAAGTTGGGACAATTCCATGCGAATCGCACAGCGGCATCATTGCACGGATGCGGTCGAGCGCGGAGTTGTTGCACAGCGGAACGACGTCCTTCGGCAACCTGAGCACTTCGGGATGTTGAGGATCATACTTGAACAGCTCCTGCAGCATCGCGTTGAGCTCCAGAACAGTGAAGTTGAAGTTGAGGCCCGGGCGCAGCCTCATGATGTCCGCCGCATTCTTGAACTCCCAGGCGGGTCTCCTCCTCTCCTGCAGGGGGGCGATGCGGCGGCGAAGGAAGTCTGCGCCGACAGTGCCTACAGTGAGCCCGGCAAGCCTGAGGCTTTGGATCCGGGCAACGGCAATCTTTAGCATGTCGTCTTCCGGGGCCACGTTTCTCCAATCGCTGCCGCGCACTACTGGGCTTGGCGCCGGGCGATAAAAGGCTGCGGGTTCTCCTCGACAATCCAGCACCAGTCTGCTCTCCATTCCTCCCACTTGCCACGGAGCTCTCCCTCCAGATAAACGTCCTTCTTGCCGGCCCTCGAGATCCAGGAGACTCCGCCGGATAAAGGCTCTCCTCTCTCAACTCGGGGCATAAAGAAGTGGCGAAAAAGGGCTACGTTTGGATAGACTTCGACAAAGTTTTCGCAGAGATGTGCGAAAACTGCCATGGTCAGAACGGCATTGGGGGTGAAGTCAAGGAGGCAGAACCCGTAGGTGTTCATGATATCACAGAAGAACTCTGAGAAAGGAGGGCAGAGCCCGCAGTAGAAGAACAAGGCGAAGAAGGGATATCCAGTTGGAGCCATTTTCCAAGCAATGGCTGGAAGTACCTTCGTGCGTGGGTGCGCCCGCGTCTCCCCCGACCAGAAGAGGTAGTAGTACTCCCTTAGCTCCCTCGCGGCGAGCTTGGGGGGGGGGGAAGATTGCCCGCTCCTTTCGCAGCGCCGTGAGCCGCTGCACCTCGGCCGACTTCACGCCCTTCCCCTTTTCGGTTTTCGGAGCCATGGCGGAAGTGGTGAGGGAGGTCGACGGCGTTTGTGGTGCTGGTGGCGATGGGGGGCGGAGCGCTGCTCTCTTTCAGCTTTGGGAAGAAGGGGAGCAGCGGAGGAATAGCAATGGCGGATGGGCGAACTGCCCCTGTTTCCCCTTCTTATAAGGAGGGAGGGGGCAGACGTTCCGCCTTTCCGATTAAAGAAACCACCCACGATCTCTCCCACGACGCCGCATTCAACGCATGCCGTTCGGGGAGGGCGCGGTGGATACGGCGTGACCCAGGCCGCCCGTGCCCGTGCCCTGTTTTGGGCCTGGCCCAATAGCGCTCGGTACCGTGTATGGCCCAGGCCCGGGGGCTCCTGTCGGTGTACTAGAGTAGGGGTACCCTAGTATCCCGAACTTGTGCACGGGTAGTCGCAGCATCCCGCGACAAGGCTTGCCGGGCGACCGCCAAGGTCCTCCGTGGCTCCTTTGGAGCCATTCAAGAACAAAGTATTCAAGCCAAGGAGACAAGGCCCCGGCAAGAGGAGCTTGCCGGGAAGGCCACTCAAGGCACAAGACCCCGGCAAATGGAGCTTGCCGGGAAGGCCAACCAAGGCATCTCAAGGAACTTGCCGCGACGCGCCACGCGTCCCGGCAAGGCCCGGTGAGCGGCAAGCTCCCGGACGCGACAAGACAACGACCGCGGCAAGGCGCTTGCCGCAGCAAGCTACCACTCTGTACCCGCGCTCCAGCACATCCACCAACGTGTCGCTCTGGGACCCTTCCAGGCGTACGTGGCGGGAGGCTGTGTAGCCAGAGGTGCGCGGTGGCAAGCGGCGCTGACAAGATCGCCATCGTGGCGAGCGATGGCGTCCCTGATGGTCCTTTTTGCACTGTTTTGGGCGATGCAGATGGGCATCCAATGCCCTTTTCCCCTGCCGTCAGGGTTAGGTATGATACACTGTACAGGTAGCTGTACCAACCGCAACACCTTCCCATTTTTACCCTTGTCTACGTTGCCACCTGTCGGTGACCCCTTGAGCATATAAAAGGAGGCCCATGTGCAACGTAGAAGGGGGGGAACAGAAGAACACTCACGCTCGGTCTTGTTAGCTGCTGGAGTGTACTGTAGCCCTCATCGCTCCCGAGCAAGAACTCAATACAAACCACAAAGCAGGAGTAGGGTTTTACGCATTCGTGCGGCCCGAACCTGGGTAAACTGCTCGGGTTCTTCACCTCGATCTGCTCTTCGTGCGATCTCCGCCCCCCGCCAAACCGAAAGGGGCCCGGTCCACCGGCCCCATAGGTGCTCGTGGATCAGTTTCCCCGACAACGTGTAAAAGGGGTTGTCAATCCCTTTCGGGTAGCGGACGTGATAGAGTTGTAAATATTGATAAATCGAATGCCAAATAAGATAAATTTCAGCAAGATATTTTTGGGTTTTTGGTCTAATAGATCTAAAAATATGAGAAAGAGACCCGGGGGCCATAGATTTCACTAGTGGCTTCTCTCGAGAAAATAGCAAACGATGGGAAAACAATTACTGTTGAGCAATTGATAGAACTTCAAATAATCATGACGATATCCAGCCAATGATCATTATATAGGCATCACATCCAAGATTAGTAGACCAACTCTTGCCTGCATCTACTACTATTACTCCACACATCGACCGCTATCCAGCATGCATCTAGTGTATTAAGTTCATGGAGAAACGGAGTAATGCAATAAGAACGATGACATGATGTAGACAATATCTATTTATATAAAAATAGACCCCATCAATTTATCCTTAGTAGCAATGATACATATGTGTCGGTTCCCTTTGTGTCACTGGGATCAAGCACCGTAAGATCGAACCCACTACAAAGCACCTCTTCCCATTGCAAGATAAATAGATCAAGTTAGCCAAACAAAACCCAAATATCGGAGAAGAAATAAGAGGCTATAAGCAATCATGCATATAAGAGATCAAAGAAGAGTCAAATAACTTTCATGGATATAAAAAGATAGATCTGATCATAAACTCAAAGTTCATCGGATCCCAAAAAATACACCGCAAAAAGAGTTACATCATATGGATCTCGAAGAGACCATTGTATTGATAATCAAAAGAGAGAGATAGAGAAAGCAATCTAGCTACTAACTACAGACCCGTAGGTCTACAAGGAACTACACACGCATCATCGGAGAGGCACCAATGGAGATGGTGAACCCCTCCATGATGGTGTCTAGATTGGATCAGGTGGTTCTGGACTTTGCGGCAGCTGGAATAGAATTTTGTCGACTCCCCTAAGGTTTCTGGAATATCTGAGTATTTATAGAGAAAAGAGGCAGTGCGGGAGGCCACAGAGGTGGGCACAACCCACCTAGGCATGCTAGGGGGCCTGTCGCGCCCTGGTGGGTAGTGCCCCCCTCGGGGCACCCCCAAGTGCAGCTCTTGCCCAATGGGTGTCTTCTAGCCCAAAAAAATCTACAAAAAGTTTCGCGGTGTTTGGACTCCATTTGATATTGATTTCCTGCGATGTAAAAAACATGCAGAAAACAGAAACTAGCACTTTGCACTATGTGAATAGGTGAGTACCAAAAAATGATATAAAATGACTATAAAATGATTGTAAAACATCCTAGAATGATAATATAACAACATGGAACAATCAAAAATTATATATACATTGGAGACGTTTCACCTCCATACCGATGCATAACTTATCTTACGATATCCAAATTAATCCCAAAACACTTAGGAGGGGTGCATTAACTCCCACTTCGTGTATTGTGTTTTGACATGAACAAAGGATTTAGCCAATAAGAGATGTGATGCATGTATGTTTGTAATTACTTTAGACTACCTAACACATCATGCAGTGGTTAGTTCGTTGCATGCAATGGTATTAATTAGCAAATAAACAAAGTTATTTACCCAAAACCGCCACACTGGGCTAGGGTAATAACTTGGTACTGTACCACATTTGAACTAAGGCGCAAAAACCACTAGTTCTGTGCCTAATGTGCAACGCGGAGCACTGCCGCTCAAATTTGGCCAGGAAAACAACAAAACCGACATGTGGGGCCCACCTGTCGGGATGACATGGCGAACACTAGTCCAAGTTGACATTTGACCTACTGAGGTGGACTACGGTCCCACTTGCCGGCCGCTCGCCTTCTTTCTCAATTTTCTTCTTCCTTGTCTCTCTCTCCAGCCCACTTCCTCCACCACTGGCCCTATCAATGCCGACCACTCTCCCCTTCACCATCCACCAGCCACTCTCATCTTTGCGGTGCATGCCTCTACTATGCCAATGGAGGAGATGTTAACGTGGCGCAAGTCCCGCACCACCTCTGGACACGGTGACCGCGGTGAACGACACGCTCATCATAACAGGACACGCTTGGCTTCAGCATGCCGAGGGTGGCGCAACCGCTGTGGCACGAAAAGCAGATCAATACCCGGAGTGTCGAGATGCACGTGGCACCAGCGTGCATGCACACCGCGACGCGTCAGCAAAGTGTTTTGGTGCGGCCAACTGCATCCCCGGGACCTGAGACCATTCTGATTAGCTTCAAACCAGTCTACTTGCCTTCCCTGCCAAAGGAATCGAAGTGGGGGCTTCAAATCAATGACATCCTTATCTTCTTATCCACCTCAGGCGGCGCTCGGCAGCGCGTCGATCTCCTCCGCCAACGAGCGCCACATCTACCTCTCCTTCCCTGAGCTACCCTTCCGTTCCCTCGGAGCCAAACGACCTTGAGTTGCCTTATTCTTTTTTGCGTGCGTCATTGGAGGTGGTCAGTGTAGCAAGGTTCTACGTGCACGACGAGAAGTGCAAAGAGCTGGCCAGAACACAACATGGAGACGAGTGTATGTTGCACAGGTGAGGTGCTTAATCAAGTGTATGAATCTCCCTTCCCTTTTTCCAAAAATCGGTGTATGTTGCACACTTGATTAAGTAGACGGAAGATTAAGAACCACTTAGCACACCACAAAGCCATTCAAAGAGAGCCAACACACATCTTCTCGCTACTTAATATGGTGTTACGCTTCATGAATTGAAAAGTAAAGGGTGGTACACTTATTATGATGGTACTTATGCTAGTATGAATAACTATTGTACATGTGGCCTACTAAGCTGGCTAGAGGTGAGGTGTCACCTTCATATATGCTTTTGATATTACGTTCTAGTACAAGTGTTTGGTTTACAAGTTCAAAATGAGAAGGTGGAACACTGACAGCACCCGTGTTACGTTCAAGTCGCACCACGAGATGGTCGGTTCGGCATGCTGCTGACCCAAGGGAACAGGGTCGTTTTTTTTTGAATGACATGTGTGATCGCATGTGTGAAAAAGGCAACTCCAATGTTGCCACGCCCGCAACTGACTACCCTGGCCCACAAAAAAACCTCATCCTTCACGTGCGTGCGTTCCTAGTCGGCGCCAGCTGCCTGCATTCATGACATCCGTCCATAGGACGTCATTAAGCAGGCTCGCCGCCCGAGGAACAAACTCCGGAGACTCATTGATGCACCCAACTAAACTCCACACCAAAGCGCATCCTCCTTCCTGGCACCACATCCACCGTGACCACGAGCGGGAACGCTCTGCGGGAGAGCTTGTCTTGGGGATGAAGCTCGAGGTTGCCGCCCTTGCTCAACTTGCCGCTCGCAAAACAATGCGGGCATAGCCGAACACGACCATGCAAGTGGTAGCCGCAGTAGCGGCCGGCGACAAGAGAACCGCCAACCACGCGTCCTATCTGTAGTCATCAAACGTTTGGTGGCGCATGTGGTAGGCGAACAATGACAGACCGTCCACGTCCATCATGATCGACCTGACATCCACCGACACCATCAAGGTTGGGGACTCCTCCAACGATGAGTATGGCATGGGAGGCGGTAGGGCATGTTGTGCAAAGTCGGCCAGTCCATCACCCGTGTTCTACTCTTCGTCGCCGGAGACCGCACCTTCACTTCACGGGTCTTGAACCCTGCCGTCGTTCATCGAGACAGCAGATGGAGGACGCCATTGCCAATGCGGAAGTACAAAGGAAAGTGGTCATAGGATACCTTTAGGGTCGGGTTTCTTTTCTTTTTTGTCCTAAAATTTCAAAATGTAATGAAAATATGTCGTGTTTGCATGAATCTCGTCCGGTGTATATGACCTTTCACAATAATAGTAAGATATATTGCATGAAAATAATTTGGATTATGATTCTAATCGTATTTACTTGGTATTATAGTTGTCATTGTTTCTCTGTGTATAAACTTGGTCTATGTTTTGAAGGTTTGACCCGAGACAAAGTCAATATGCAAAGTAAATAAAAAAATAGGGTTTACAAACACAATTTATCTTAGACAGTTGTCAGTGTATTTGGATCGACACCTATGGGATCACAAGAATCCATACTAAAGTTGCGGGGCGCGGGGTTGAGAGAAGAGCGGATCTAACAGTCAGGACACGGTTCCTTTACCCAGGTTCGGGCCGCAAAGATGTGTAAAACCCTACTCCTGCTTATATGTTTGTGTTCTTCAGCTAGTGAGGAGCTCCAAAAGAGTCGTGAGGAGCTCCAAAAGAGTCGTGAGGAGTTCTAAAAAGCCGAATCCTTCTCCTGGTCTCCTCGGGCCTCCTTTTATAGGAAAAAGGGGTTGCCACAGTGGCACACAGGAGGTGGAAAGGGTACAGTGATGCGAGGTTATCCCTCGCATTACAGGACAAGGCGCATTTAATGTGCTTAGCTAAGGTGTCCTTGCTTTATCGGGTACGAGGGGAGACGTCCGTCTTGTCCGTCGCCGCTCCTCCTTGTGTTGACACGCGCCCTGGCCAGCGGTGCATGGGGTGCCATGTAGGCAGGCAGGCAGCTGAGGTGGCACAAAGGCGGGTCTCCATGAGGATCTGCATGTTGCCACGTAGGTGCCTGCCCAGCTGGTTGGGTCGGCAGTTGCATGGGGCGGTGGAAGCGTAGTTGGCGCGGGCCTGATGGTGGGCCCGCGGATGCCCTTGGCAAGGGCCTTGTCGGGGGCCCCGGCAAGGGTCTTGCCGCGGCGCCTTCTGTCATCCCCGGCAAGGTGCCTGCTGGAGGTCTTGCGGTTCTCCATGGCTGGGACCCCGCCAAGGGTCGGCGTCCTCTTAGTGTGTGTATCTATTCTTGAATGTCTTCACAAAGATCTGCATGCCACCACGGAGATATCTCCCGAATCCTTGCTCCATGGGGGTAGTGGACTCAAGGGTGATTCGCTCCGTCGGCGTGGGGCGAGCTGCCGCGGCAAGAGTCTTGCCGGGGCTATCAGAGCTGGCCCCGGCAAGGATCTTGCCAGGACTGCTGAAACTGGCTCCCGGCAAGGATCTTGCCGGGGAAAGCCGCTTTGTCCCTTTGCTCTTTGTGGTCTTGTTCTTGGCATTGTTCCAGTCTCCATCAAGCTTCGGTCTTACCCCGGCTCACCTCCCTTTCCATGCTTGGTGTGGTGGTGCCCGTGGCTCAGACTGCCCGTGCACAATCATAGGGGTACAAAAAGTGCACCCCTCTTTTTGTACACCGACAGGAGCCCCCGGGCCTGGGCCACACATAAGCGCGACACGTTGTTGGGCCAGGCCCAGGACGGTGCGCGGGCAGGCGAGGTGATTTTCACCGCGGTAAGATTTTCCGCGCGCTGCGCCTCCCACGACCCGCGCACATGGCGCGGGGTGGAGGGGCGTGCGTGACGTGGGCGGCATGCGTGGGGAGGTTTCCGCAGGCATTCGTCACGTCGCAGTAAATGCGAAAGGAGGCGGCTCGTGTTTCCCCCCAGAAAAAGGTATAACCACAAGCACGCCGCTCACTTCCTCCATTTTCCTCGCGCCTCTTCCAATCTCAGAGCTGCTGTTCCCTCCCTTCCTTCCGAAGCCTCCGCCGTTGTCTGCCACCGTTGCTTCACCATCTCCCTCCCTTAGCCCTCCCACTCAGCCGCCATGGCGTCCAAACCCGCCAAGGGCAAAGGGGTGGCCAAGGGCGCCGGGCCTGTGGGGCCGCCGGAGGGCGCGTTTACGGGGGACCGAACGAAGGCCGCTTTCTTCATCCCATCATCGGTCGACGTCTTCGAGCTCCGGGCTGCCTTCAAACCCCTTTGGGGGTGGAGACAGGGGAAAGAACTTGGGTCATCCGTCGACGCGCGTCGTTCCGGCTGCTTGCGCCGAACTTGGCTCCCCCCTTCTTCGTCGATTATTTTTCTTGCGGGTTGTGTCCCCCCTTCTCCGATTTCTTCTGCGATGTCATGCACACCTTGGCTTCCGCCTTTTGGATTTCACTCCAAATGCGGTGGCGTGCATGGCTTTCTTCGCCCACCTTTGCAAGGGATTCGTCCGGGTGCAGCCCAACACGACGCTCTTCCGCCACTATTTCACCCCTCGAATCTAGCCGGGAGGTGCCGTCTCTGGGTGCATCACCTGGATTCCAAGATCCAAGGGAGCATACCCGGAGGGTGCCGTGAAGGAGAGGTGGGATGAATGGCGCGGCCGGTGGTGCTGGATCAAAGAAGACGAGCCGCCAACATTCTGTAGGGTCCACTGGGTGCCGCCGGCCCACGACAGCGACTGGGGTGACGTCGACGCCACCAACGGGAGGCTCACCGTTGCCACCACCAGGATCCACCGGCTCGCCCAGGACGGGCTCAGTTTTGAGATGATCGGGGCGGACTTCATCCGACGTCGGATCGCCCCGTTACACAAGAAGGGGAGCCCGGCCTGGCTCTTTAGGAACCCGGCCGACGTCATGCGGCTCCGCCCTGGCCTCGACCACAACCTCACAGTGATGGGCCATGCCCATTTCTGCCAGCGGCTCTTCCAGCTCGACGTGGGCCGCGACAGCGAGGTCGAACGGACCGGCAAGGCCGCGAAGGCTGCCGCAAAGGCCGGCAAGGCCATCAAGGGGCTGCTCTTCAAGTTTCCAACGGGGGAGGTCCCGTTGTGCAACAATTCGCGCGAGTCCGAGATTGTTGCCATGATGCCGGAATGCAACGCGCATGGCCCCGTCCCGAGCTGGCAGGAGCTGGCGGACGATGTCGTGCAACAATTCTTTGATACTCTGGTCGAGGTGTGCGTCAATCCTGACGCCGAGCGGTGGCTTGTCAGGGACACCACCCAGGAGGAGATGGACTACATCGCCGCCAGGGCGAGGGAGGCGCAGCTCGTCATGGAGGCCGGCAGCGCCGGGGGTGTGGAAGACAAGGACGCCATGGCTGTGGAGGAGGAGGAGTTCGCCCAGTGGGCGGCGGCCGCCGGAGAGGCTAGTAGCGCTGGCACCGGAGCTCCGCTAGTTGAAGACACGGCCAATGAGTCGTCGTCGGAGGAGGACGCGGCGGCCGGCCCGGCGCCAGCCAGGGGAAGAGGGCGAGTCCTGCGGCGGGCCTGTTCCGGCGAGCCGGTTCGGCCCGGCAAGACTGCGCAGCCTCAATTGGCCCTGGAGGGGTCCGGGCGCCACACGAGGGCCACGGCGGCGAAGAGGTCGACGAAAGCCGCCGAGAAGAAGAAGACGGCAGCCCTTTCTCCGTCTAGGCGTGCACAAACTCCGCCCCCTTCTTCGCCTCCCCCGGCAGACGTCGACTCGGATGGCGACGCGGAGTTCCCCTTCGACCTCGGGCCTCTCAGCCCGAAGAGGAAGAGGAAAGCGGCGGAGGAGGAGGAGGAGATGGACGACGAGTAAGTATCCCATTCCTTATCGCCATTTCCATCCTCCTGAACCATGCGACTCATCTTGATCTATTCTTGCTTCTTCAGGGACGTAGAGATGTTGGCCCAGAGGGTAAAGAGGGCCAAAGCTTTGGCGAGCAGCCAGCCCCCAGCTGGGGCTTCAGGGACACCACTGGTGGTGTTGAGCAGCCCAGACGGCAGCCCCCGGCACAGCCCCCAACGTAAGTTCATCATCTTCTTCTCGCTCGACATGCAGTGGGTGTTTGATGCTTTGGTGTTGACCTTGCCGGTTTTATAGGACGGGAGCAGCGGCAGGAGGAACCGCAGGGGGCCACCCCCAATGCATCACCCCCATCGACCACGCAGCCGCGAGGGGCGTCCCCGGCAAGGGCACCAAGCATGGATCCCACGCGCATGGAGGAACAGGGGAACTTGGGCGCTGGTGGCTCTGCAACGGCGCCGAACGCCGGCAGGGAGGGGACTTCTGCTTTCTCAGCCCGACACTGGTGAGTCGCCTGTCTTCTGTCATTGCTTTTCCCTTATCCTTTTTCTTGGCTTCATCATCCCTATCACTGCCCAGGCCCTCCTCCAACAGATGTGGAGGACGTGGATGCCGTCGTCAAGGAAGTTGCTGAAGAGGCCGCGGCGGAGGCCGACAAGATTGCCGCCGAGGAGGCCGCCAGGGACGCTGCCGGGGCCGCCACGGATAAGGCCACCGAGGACGCCGCCAGAGGCGCCGCCGAGGGTGCCGGCAGTGGGCCTGCCGGGGAGGCTGGCAAGGCCACAGCCGAGGAAGAGGCGATTGATGATCAGCCTTCTTCCTCCGCGACCTCGGGCCCCGGCAGGTATCTGAAGGTGGGCGACAACCTCTTCGTCCATCTTGCCGGGGCGTCAAGGTCCCGAGCGCCCGCCGGAGGGGAAGTCTTTGATGGCGAGCTGCTCGCCGCCACCGGGCTCGAGGTCGTTGATGAACAGGGCACCGGCGGCGATGGCTCCCCAGAAAGGCAGCTCTTCCGGGCCATGGGGGCCAATTTCCGGAAGCTCCAGGCGCTCTACCGCGCCCGTCTGGACAAGGTTAAGTCCAGGACGGCAACGGTGGACGAGGCAGAGGTGGACTTCCAGGCGCGCGTTGCTGAGGCGCAAACCTGGTTCCACCAGTCCCGCGAGGAGCAGAGGGCCTTCCAGGAAGAATTGGCTAAGCGTAATGCGGAGATTATCATGAAGATGGCCAACATCGAGAAGGCCCAGGAAGAGGTAGCGAACTTGGCTGCCGCGGTGGAGGCCGCCCAGAACCAGCATCAAGCCGCCATCGATTCCAAGGAAGAAGACCTCTCCGCGCGTGAGGCGAGGCTTGCCGCAATGCTCCGCGGCAAGGATGAGGAGCTCGAGGTCCTTGTCGAGCGGCGGAATCGCGAGCTAGGGCAGAGGCACAAGGAGGTGCTCGATGCCCAGGCTCTGGTCTTCGCCGACAAGGTGAAGGAGTTGGAGGTAGAGCGGGACAGGCCGAGGGAGCAGGCCCTCAAGCTGTTCGACGAGAAGAACAGGCTCAACTGCGCCTTGACGGAGGCGCAAGGAGCAGTCGTGAGTAGGGTTGGGGAGCTCTCCAAGGCACAAGGCTCCATCAGAGATCTCAAGATGAGGATGGGGACTCTCGAGAAGATGTTGGCGGAGAGCTCGGCTCGGGAGGAGGCCTTGGCCAAGAGCCTGGAGGAGGAGAAGCAGTTGCGGGCGGACGAGGGCGCCTCCCACCAAGAATACGTGGCGGGGGAGAACAGGTGGATCAGCCGGCTGGAGGACATCGCCGGCAGGGTTACCTCATAGTTGGCCCTCATGGGGATGTCAAACGTGAGGTACGCCCCTGAGCGGAGCGGGTCCGTCAACGCCAAGCTGACCCTGTTCTTCGAGGGCGTCCTCGGTGCCTTGGGTGATCTTCACTCCAATAGAACGGCCACGCTCGTCGGGGAGGCCCGACGGCTTTGCCGGGGGGTCATGACCAAGTTCCTCACCAAGATGGCGTTCTGGAACCCCGCCCTCGACTTCGAAGCCGCGATGGATAGCTTGCCGGAGGATGCTGACCTCACGGTGCTCAAGGAGCGCATCAAGCCCGTCATCAGCCGCATTGACGAAATCAAGAGGGTAGAGGGCCAGCGCCGGGATTAGGCATCTCGTTCTTCTTCGCCGCTGCGGATTCATGACCAAGACAAATTTTATCTTTAGTTAGAACCGCAGATATGACATGATGTAATATAACTTTGAAATATCTTTAGAATCATGCATGTTATTTTCTTGTTTGCTGCCTCTTTGTGTGTCTACCCTACGTTAACTGGGTAGGCTTGCTAGCGCAAAATACCCAAGGCGGCGTCTTGGGGACGGGTCCCCATTGGCCTGCCGGGCGAGCGTGCTGCCAGGTCCGCCACCTTACCGCACTTAATGCAGCAGCTCGAACTGTTGAGTTTGACTCGAGTCAGAGTCGAGATCTTTGCCAATTACGGAAGACTACCCTACCGTTTCCAACGCAGCCGTTTGAACTGTTGAGCGGACTCGAAACACGGCAAAGGCGTTGCCGATCGGGAAGGGCCGCATTTGCGTGTAGGTTTCTTTTTGCACAAAGAATGACAGCTCCGAGGATAATAACTTTAAATAATAGGGTAGAAATATCCAAGGTTCGATGCAACTTAGATTCTATTTGTAGTCGCTCGAGCGCACATCTTCCGGCCTCCTTCCTTCTCAAAGGGCCACGAAGACGAGAGAGCGTCGGGCCAACTACTAGAGCCGATTCTCACAATTGCGCCCCCTACCTGGCGCGCCAAAGTTGTCGGTGTATTTGGATCGACACCTATGGGATCACAAGAATCTCTACTACGGTTGCGGGGCGCGGGGTTGAGAGAAGAGCGGATCTAACAGTCAGGACACGGTTCCTTTACCCAGGTTCAGGCCACAAAGATGCGTAAAACCCTACTCCCGCTTTGGTGGGTTATATGTTTGTGTTCTTCAACTAGTGAGGAGCTCCAAAAGAGTCGTGAGGAGTTCTAAAAAGCCGAATCCTTCTCATGGTCGCCTCGGGCCTCCTTTTATAGGAAAAAGGGGTTGCCACAGTGGCACACAGGAGGTGGAAAGGTTACAGTGATGCAAGGTTATCCCTCGCATTACAGGACAAGGCGCATTTAATGCGCTTAGCTTAGGTGTCCTCGCTTTATCGGGGACGAGGAGAGACGTCCGTCTTGTCCGTTGCCGCTCCTCCTTGTGTTGACACGCACCCTGGCCAGCGGTGCCTGGGGTGCCATGTAGGCAGGCAGGCAGTAGAGGTGGCGCAAAGGCGGGTCTCCACGAGGATCTGCATGTTGCCACGTAGGTGCCTGCCCAGCTGGTTGGGTCGGTAGTTGCAAGGGGCGGTGGAAGCGTAGTTAGCGCGGGCCTGATGGTGGGCCCACGGATGCCCTTCGCAAGGGCCTTGCCGGGGGCCCCTGCAAGGGTCTTGCCGCGGCGCCTGCTGTCATCCCTGGCAAGGTGCCTGCCGAATGTCTTGCGGTTCTCCTTGGTTGGGATCCCGCCAAGGGTCGTCGTCCTCTTAGTGTGTGTATCTGTTCTTGAATGTCTTCACAAAGATCTGCATGCCACCACAGAGATATCTCCCAAATCCTTGCCCCATGGGGGTAGTGGACTCAAGGGTGATTCGCTTCGTCGGTGTGGGGCGATCTGGCGCGGCAAAAGTCTTGTCGGGGCTTCCAGAGCCGGCCCCGGCAAGGATCTTGCCAGGGCTGCTGAAACTGGCTCCCGGCAAGGATCTTGCCGGGGAAAGCCGCTTTGTCCCTTTGCTCTTTGTGGTCTTGTTCTTGGCGTTGTTCCAGTCTCCATCAAGCTTCGGTCTTACCCCGGCTCACCTCCCTAGCCATGCTTGGTGTGGTGGTGCCCGTTTCTCAGACTGCCCATGCACAGTCATAGGGGTACAAAAAGTGTACCCCTCTTTTTGTAGACCGATAGCAGTCCAATAGTATGTCCACTACACATTCACGCATTCCACATCTTTCTCTCACTCTATCTATCAAACTAGCTAAGGCATGTCCTAAAAAATGTCCTAAAAACCAACAAAGCCAACCTCCCAGCAGATCACGTGGGAAAAGCCTGGCCGCTGTAGGCATGGGTCGACGATCTATGGGGCCGACGAACCCCTTTGATGGTTCAGCAAGGGGAGGCAAGAGCGGGAATGACGAAGGACGCGAGGATATTTACCCAAGTTCGGGCCACAGTTGAGGTGTAAAACCCTACTCCTGCTTTGGTTGTATTGGGTGACTGTAAACACAGGTACACGAAGGACTCTCCCCCGGCAAGGCGCAAGGAGAGGGCTGCTACACAAGTATGTATGCATGGGGTTTGAATGGGTTTGAACCCTTGTCAAGGTTGCCATGGTCCTCCTTTTTTAGCTTAAGGTGTTATTATAGTGGCGAAACAGTCTTTATCTGGTGATTAGAGAGAAAGCAATGCTATCATAGCTAACTCTACTAGTGAGGACAAAGTGCATTAAATGCACCTCTACGTGTCACGAGGAGGAGGAGTCCCGGCAAGGCTGTTGCATCTCTTGCCGAACCACCTCAATGTAATCTTGACACACTACCCAGACGGGTGTCTTGATAAAGGTGAAAATTGCCTTGATGCGCCACCACGTGTCCAGCAAGCTTCACCTAACGACGTACGGGCTCGACACCGCACTAATTAGTGACTAGCTACTCGGTGAGGTGGAGCACATGGCAGTTGGTGAGGGAGACGCTTGCTGGCCACGGGGCTTGCCGAGCGTTGTCCCTGTCGGATTTGCGCCCCCGGCAAGGGAGCTGCTACTAATGCTTCATTCCATAGTTTGTCTTGGTCTTCTTAATGTGCTCCTTGATCTCAAGAAGAGCAAGTTCTTTGAGCTTGTGTCCTTTGAATAGGAATCTTGGTTTGGTGGAGAGCTGCTACTCGTTTGTGCATAAGTCACGGTATTACACACCCGTGTTTAATACCCTGATAGGAGCCCCCTGGCCTAGGCCATGCGTGCTACCAGGAAACGTCGGGTGAGGCCCAAATGATGCACAGACGAGCAACGCCGTCCTAGTTCGAATGGCGTCCTAATTTTGAGATATTCTTTGCTTCTGCATTAACCTGAACTTTGAGCTATTCCCCAAGTTTCCTCTGATATCTTCGTCATTCGGGCAACGCCTGGTGTCTATGTCATAATCCAGTGGCGCGTTTGGACACAGGCTGCCGTCGAGTTTAGTCCAGGTAGGCCCATGCCCATGCATGGCTTGGGGTAACTGCGATCTTTGCCATCATTCCCCCTTTATTACAGCTCTCCATCCCACGATGTGGGTTATGCGTAGGACGTGGGATTGGTGCAGAAGGGCGATTGTGGGGGTGGTACTTTCATCAAAGGAGCCGAGATGCCTGATTGGCAAAATTGGGAAGTTGATGAAATAAAGCTCCTGCCAGGAATGCAGGACATGAGATATGTGGAGCGGGGTGTCGGGGAAACGACACCTATGGGATCCTGGGGACCCCTTTTGCTGCGGTTGCGGGGCATAGGGTTGTGCAAAGAGTAGGTCTAGACGATCAACGCGTGGGATTTTTTACCCAGGTTCGGGCCGCAAGATGATGCGTAAAACCCTAGTCCTGCTTGTGTGTGTATATTTGGTGTTCTTGAGCTCTTGAACTGGCTTCTATGAGTGGCTCTCCATAAAGTCTGAATCCTCTCTCAGTATGCCTCGGGCCTCCTTTTATACGTCAAAGGGGTTGCCATAGCAACACACATGAGGTGTAAAGTTACTACAGTGTACAAGGTTATCCCCTGACATCTTAGTAAAAACACATTTAATGCACTGCCTATGTGTCCCCTAGCTTTATCTGGGATGGCAAGGAAGCTTGTCTCGCCCATTGGCGCCACGCTGGCTGCTAGCTGATGTGGTGGCAGGGTCATCACGAAGATCTGCATGCCACCAAGCAGGTGCTTATAGTTGCCTTAGGAGCCGCATGCTGCCACGCAGGTGCTTGTCTAGTTGGCAAGTCGATCGTCGCGTAGGAGTGGTCGCGGGGCAGTGAAACCTTTGCGGGCACGGGCTTGGCTGTGGCCCCGCAGATGCCCCCGGCAAGGGGTCGTGCCAGGGTCTTGTGGCCGTCCCCGCCAAGGATCTTGCCAAGGGTCTTCGGTCGTCCCCGGCAAGGCTCTTGCTAAGGGTCTTCGTCTTATTTTCCCTTGGCCCTACAAGAATATACATGCCACTGCGCAGGCGTCCCTTGAATCTTGGTCTTGATATTGTCGGTGGTGTCAGAGCTCTCAGACCCAAGGGTGGTGGCTTTGCTGGTGTTTGGGCGAGCTACTCCGGCAAGGCTCTTGCCGGGATCATGTAGGCCGCCCGAGCAAGGGAGTTTCCGGGGAGGGGTCCACCTTGCCCCTTTGTCCTTCGCGTACCTGGCTTGGGAGTTGCCTTGGCAGCCTGGTGCCCCTCCTTCTTCTGCTCCGCCAAGCGTGGCCATAGGCGCGGCTACAACTACCCATGCACAATTAAAGGGGTGCAAAAGGTCCCCTAATTTTGTACACTGACAGGAGCCCACGGGCCTGGGCCACATATCAGTGGGAAACGTTGTGGGGCTAGGCCCAGAACGGTGCACGGGCATGCGTGGTAGGGCTGTAACTGCGGTGATTCCTTCACCGGTTGCGCCTCCCCACGACTCGTGTTAGTGCGTGACGTGGGGGTCGTGCGCAGGGCGGTTGCAGAGTGCCTGCGTCACGTCACGCTAAATAGTAAAGAGGCGGCGCGTGCCATCCCCACAAAAGAGGGAACCGCAGGGGCGCTGCTCATTTACCCTCCGTGTCTTTTCCAATCTGGGAACCGCTGCTCCTCTTTTCTTCTCCAAGTGCAAACCGGAGTTCTTGCCCATTCTTGCCGCAGCCGCGCCCTCGGTGCCCTTGATCCTCTGCCCCCTCTCGGCCGTCATGGCGCCCAAGACAAGCAAGGGAAAGGGGACAATGTTGGATGCCAGGGGAAAGAGTAACCGGAGAGCACGTTGGTGGAGCTGCGGACTCGGTTCCCACTCTTCGAGCCGACGGTCGACACGCTCACCCTCAAGGAGAAGTTCAAGTGTCTTCGGGGGAGGGAGACGACGGGGCATCCCGCCACGCGCGTCGTCCCTGCCTCCTGCTTCGCCAAGGGAGTTCCAAATCGGTAACCTGTCTTCGTCGATTACTTCTCCTGTGGGCTTTGCCCCCCTTTCTCGGATTTTTTCAGTTACGTCCTGTACACCTACGGATTTCGCCTCCTGGACCTCACGCCGATTACCGTGGCACGCCTGGCCTACTTCGCCCATCTCTGCGAGGGCTTTGCCAGAGTGCACCCCAGCACGGCGCTCTTCCGCCACTACTTGCTCCTCCCATCCAGCCGGGGGCCGCTATCTCGGGCTGTATTGCTTGGATCCCAAGGCAGCAGACCAAGGGCACGTACCTAGAGGGCACCACGAAGAAGATGTGGGAGGAGTGGCGGAGCTAGTGGTGCTGGATCAAGGAGACGGACCCGTCGGAGTTCTGCCGGGTCCGTTCGAAGTCACCGGTCCGTCGCAAGGACTAGAGCAATCTCGACGCGGAGGACCAAAAGCTTACGACTGCCACCACCAGGTATAATCGCCTTGCCGCGACCGGGCTCACCCTCGAAATGATTGGGGCCGATTTTATCCGCCGCCGGATCGCCCAACTGCACAACAAGGGAAGGTCGGCTTGGGATTTTAGGAACACGGCCAATATCATGAGGATCCGCCCTGGGTTAAACCACAACTTCATGGTGTTGCAGCACACCCATCTTTGCTAGAGGCTCTTCCAGCTCAGGGTTGACGAGGCCGGCCAGGTCGAGAGGACCGGCAAAGCCGAGAAGGCCGGCATGGCCGGCAAGGCTGAGAAGGACGGCAAGGCCCCTGGGGCCGCCAAGCTGACAACCTGTTCGGGTTGCCTGCAGGGGTGGTCCCGCTAAGCAACAACTCTCGCCAGAGCGCCATCATTGCCATGATGCCGATCTTCGACGCGCACGACCTCGATCCGACCTGGATCGAGCCAAAGGCGGAAGTGGCACAAGTATTCTTCGACAACTTGTCGAAGAAGTACGTCCGCGAGGAGCCGCGGCTTATCCGCGACACCACCGCGGAGGAACTTGCTTACATTGCTGCAAGGGCGGAGGAGGCATCTCTCGCCGAGGAGGTCGGTAGCTTCGGCACCATGGAGGATGAGGATGATGCGACCACGGAGGAGAGAGAGTTCACCGAGTGGAGGCTGACGAGGCATGCGGCGCCATGCTGGCTGCTAGCTGCTGTTGTCGCGGGGTCCTCACGAAGATCTGCATGCCACCACGCAGGTGCTTGTAGTTGGCATAGGAGCTGCATGCTGCCACTCATGAGCTTGTCCAGTTGGTGAGTCGGTCATTGCGTAGGAGTGGCCACGGGGCAACGAAACCTTGGCGGGCGCGGGCCTGGCTATGGCCCCGCAGATGATTGTAATGCCCTGGATGTAAGAATTCCATTTATGGCAATATATGCATCGTTGACTTAATCAATTCCATTCTGGGCTCTACCTTCATTTCGGGTTTCTTCATTTTTCCTTATGCATGTGTTGCATGTCATCATGTCATTTTCATTATGTGCATTGCATTGGCATAGTCTCACTTGCATCCATGTGGTAGTTGCATCGTTTCGTTATCCGTTTCGAGTTCCGACACCCACACACGTGCTCGTCGCACCTCTCAAGCCTTTGTTTCGTGAGTGGGTTAAAAACATCCTCGGAATGGGCCGAGAGTTGTCGAGTGGACTTGGTATACCACCGGTAGACCGCTCGTCAAGTTTAGCCTCGTTTGGAGGTCGGTTGATACTCCAACGGCTAACCACGTGGGCTGAAAACCCCTATCTCTTTTCGACCAACACCGCTCCACAACAGCCCACTAGCCCAGCACAACCACCTCCATCCTCTCGGTCGTTGGATCGTGATCGTGTGGGCAAAAACCGCACCTTATTTGGACACTCCTAGCTCCCTCTACCTATAAAACAACACCATCCCCTCCATTTTCGGGTAAAAAACCCTGTCCCAAGCTCCCCATGCCGTCGGACACGTCTAGATCGCACCGGACACGTCCACTCCATCCGGCCACGTCGCCCCGACCAATAGGAGGCCACCATGTGGCCGCCTCCCATTGCCCGGCGCCACGCTCACTTCGCCGCCGACCACCCGGGGCCTAGATCTGGCCCGCCCCGGGGCCGAACCGGGCCGCGTCGGGCCCTCTCCACGTCACCCGTCTTCCTCGCCTCCGACACATGCGTTGGGCCTGCGCCGCCGCCGGCCGCGAGCCGCGTCACCTCCGGTCTTCTCCTACCCCGCCGCCGGTGCCCGCAACCACCGCCACCTCCGGCGCCGGAGCCAGCGTGCCCCGCCACCGCCGCGACGACCCCGCTGCCGGCTCGCACGCCGCCACCGCGATGATCCAAGCATTGAGTATACTCCTGGCAAGGCCAATGTCACTGCAGATGCCTTGACCAGAAAGGCTTATTGCAACAGTCCCCTCCTCAAACCGTTCCAACCTGAACTTTGTGAATCATTCAGGAAGCTGAACCTCCAAGTCCTTCCACAAGGATTTCTTGCCAACCTTCAAGTCGCTCCTACCTTGGAAGATCAAATCCGTGAGGCCCAACTCAGTGATGCTATGGTGCAGAAAGTGAAATATGGTATTGCTAAGGGTACTCCCAAGTACAAGTGCTATCGCATTGATGACAGAGACACTTTGTTCTTTGAGGACAGAATTGTGGTACCCAAAGGTGATCTCAGGAAGCTCATAATGAACGAAGCACATGACTCACTCCTCTCGATACATCCAGGAAGCTCCAAGATGTACCATGACCTCAAGCAATCCTATTGGTGGCTCGCATGAAAAGAGAGATTGCTCAATTCGTGAACGAGTGTGATGTCTGCAGAAGAGTGAAGGCAGAGCATCAACGTCCAGCCGGACTTCTTCAACCTCTACCTATTCCCGGCTAGAAATTAGATCACATTGAGATGGATTTCGTCACCGGTTTTCCCAAGTCCAAGCGAGGAAATGATGCAATCTTTGTGGTGATAGACAAGCTCACTAAAGTGGCTCATTTTATTCCAGTAAAAGAATCCATTAACGCAGCACAACTGGCAGAGCTGTATACCTCCAAAATTGTCTCTTTGCAAGGTATCCCTCAAGTAATCTCCTCAGATCGTGGAAGCTTGTTCACTTCCAAATTCTGGAATTCCTTCCAGTCAGCTATGGGTACCAAGATTCACTTCAGCACAGCTTTTCACCCTCGGACTAGTGGCCAAGTCGAAAGAGTGAAACAAATTCTCGAAGATATGCTCAGAGCTTGTGTAATCTCCTTCGGTATGAAATGGGAAGATTGCCTTCCATTTGCCAAATTCTCCTATAACAACATCTTCCAAGAAAGCGCATGCAAAGTACCGTTTGAAATTCTCTATGGCAGAAAGTGTCGTACCCCTCTCAACTGGTCCAAGACTGGTGAACGTCAACTCCTTGGAAATGATTTGATCTCAGAAGCCGAAGAAATGTGCAAAGTCATACATGAGAATCTCAAAGCCGTGCAATCGCTCCAAAAGAGCTACTATGACGACAAGCATCGTGACTTGGCTTTCGAAATTGGAGATCATGTGTATCTCCGTGTTTCTCCTATGAAGGACACTCAGAGGTTCGGTATCAAGGGAAATCTTGCTCCAAGATACGTGGGTACTTGCAAGATTATTGGCAAGAGAGGCGATCTAGCCGACCAACTCGAGCTTCCCTCCAACTTTGCAAATGTGCACGATGTGTTTCACGTGTCACAACTCTGCAAGTGCTTCAAGACGCCTGAACACACTATTCCTTTCGAAGAGATTGATCTTCAGCAAGACTTGTCTTATCGTGAGCACCCCGTTGCTATCCATGAAGAAACTGAGTGCAAGACCCACAACAAGTTCATCAAATTCTTGAAAGTGAAGTGGTCACACCATACCGATCGAGAAGCTACATTGGAACGAGAAGATCATCTTCATTCCGAGTATCCCGCTTTCTTTCAGTCCTAGATCTCGGGACGAGATCTTTTTGTAGTGGAGGAGAGTTTGTAATGCCCCGGATGTAACAATTCCATTTATGGCAATATATGCATCGTTCACTTAATCAATTCCATTCTGGGCTCTTACTTCATTTCAGGTTTCATCGTTTTTTCCTTGTGCGTGTGTTGCATGTCATCATGTCATTTTCATTATGTGCATTCCATTGGCATAGTCTCACTTGCATCCGTGTGGTAGTTGCATCGTCTCCGTCGTCTCTGTTGTCCGTTTCAAGTTCCGACACCCACACATGTGCCCGTCGCACCTCTCAAGCCTTTGTTTCGTGAGTGGGTTAAAAACATCCTCGGAATGGGCCGAGAGTTGTTGAGTGGACTTGGTATACCACTGGTAGACCGCCCGTCAAGTTTCGCCTCGTTTGGAGGTCGCTTGATACTCCAACGGTTAACCACGTGGGCTGAAAACCGCTATCTCTTTTGGCCCAACACCCCTCCACAACAGCCCACTAGCCCAGCACAACCACCTCCATCCTCTCGGTCATTGGATCGTGCTCTTGTGGACGAAAACCGCACCTCATTAGGACACTCCTACCTCCATCTGCCTATAAAACAGCCCCATCCTGCCACACCCTGCATTTTGTAACATGTTATTTGTATCTTTGAAGCATGAAAATTTGGACCAGCAAATTTTTTTAGCATCATTTGGCTTTTATTTGGAATTGAGTTTTCTTCATGTGCTTTTTTTCATGTGCTCATTAAAGTCAACTATGACCTCTTGTAGATTTCATCTCCATACCCAAAACTTCTGCCCAATGATCATGCCAAGTGTTATATAGCAGTATAGTATTTTCCTACAAAATTAATTTGGCCAAAAAGTATTTTATAAAATTAGTTTTCCAAAAACCCCTGAATTGAGATTTGCACTGCAAGTACCTGATTTAGGGTGAGAAAATTATTTCAAAAGGTTTATTTGAGACCTAGTAGTCATAGGACTCCCAGAAACCACAAAGGTATAATTTTAAAAGTTATTTTCCTATTTTATTTAAAAGCTTTTTCTTAAGGCCAGAAATGGTCTTTAATAGGGGAAAATTATTTAACTATTTCAAAAATATTTGCCAAAATTCAGAAACACTCAGAGGACATATATTGTCCATATATAAGAGTTTCAACACTTGGTCATGTTCATAATAATGGGCTAGACCCTCTAAAACCCTTTCTGGATATTTCAAGCTTTTGAAATATTTACAAAGGAAACTTCCTCCAAAAATTCCAGGGAAATTCTATCATGTCATATATGACCTATTTGATGAGCTTGCCAAGTCCCATGCCTTGGGAAGCAAGAAAACATCCTCAAACCCCTTCATAACCATTCTGTCCATATTTGAAGTTTGAGCAACTTTACATTGCCAAACTTGTCCAAATGCTCTCAAACTTGGTGCACATGCTAGAATGGCCTAATAAGGCATCTAGACCAAATGGCACAAGATTTGGAATAGAGCAACTTTATCAGATCACCTCAAAACCCTTTCTGTTCAAATGCAAATTTGAACAACTATACATTACCAACTTTTTACCTGGAGCTTCAAACTTTGTGGGCATGATAAATACCCCAAATAATGATGCTACACCAAGTGGTGCATCAAGGGGAGATGATTAGCTTGACTCAAACAAGATGAAGCTGTTTCTGTTGATTTCTAGGGTTCACCAAAGTTACATTGGCTAGTTTCTTCAAATGAGCCCAAATTTGGTGAGGCACCCTATTTTCTCATGTCTTTCAACCCTGTTAAGTGCCATATCAAGTGGAGTTCATTTACTTGACCAAACACTGATCAAACACCTTCTGCAGAATTCCTAAAACCTCCAACTTGATCACTTTTACTTTTCTCCATGGCCTGTACTTTTTACCACCTGATCATTGAACTACTAGCTACCTCCAGTAAGCTCCCCAGCACCCCAGCTCCATGATTGAGGGGTGAAAGCCCTGTTTTACCTTGCTGGACAGCAAGTTTTCACCAAGTCCCCAGCACCCTCACTCTCTCTCAGCATCTCCAGGGCATCCAAGGCCTCAGGCCATTTCTTTACTCCTCCCTCAACATGCTAGACACCGTTGGACACGCTGGTTTGGACCAAACCGGCGAGAGCGCGATGATGCCAGCAATACGCACGCTCTGGAGCGCGCTACAGTGCACCTCCGCACGGTGGCTCCGGCCAATCGCTGACCCCGACAGCCTCGGGCCTCCCCCTCGCGCCAGTCGAGGCCCCTCGACGTCCGCGACCTCCCCGACGCTGTTCCCCCTCCTCCTGCACCCTCCAGTGGCCGTCGTCGCACGCGCGCTGGCCGCCCACGGCGGCCACTCCTCAGCCTCGCACGCGCGTCCTGACGCTCCCCCGCTCCTCTTTTCCCCTCAGCTGGACGTGGAGCAAGTCCACGGTCCTCCCCGGCGTGATCCCAGGCTCCAGAACCTCTCCTAGCCTCGCCTGCAACCTCGCCGGCGCACGGGTCCACGGTGGACCATGGGCGCGGCTATATAAGCCCCTCCCGAGCCTCTCCAGCACCACCAGCGACCTCTCCTCACTCCTCTGAGCCTCCCAGTACCACCCACTCCTCCCCAGGACGTCCCAGTGCTCGGGATCGACTGGAGCTCCGCCGCGTCGGGCCGCCGGCGATCTCGTGGTACGGGCCTTCCCTGCCCATCCTTTCACCTGATTCGGAACCGCCGTACCACACTGACCATTTCCCCCTTGTTTCCCCTCTCTGTGGCAGTCGGAAACGACCAGAACCACGACCCTCCGACGAGCTTCCGCCGTCCCACCTCGCCGCCGGTGAACCGGACCTCCCCGGCGTGCCGCACCACCACCACTGCACCCGCCACTCGACGCTGGACCCATTCCCCCTCTCCGTTGCCGTCGCCGTGGCCGGAAACGTCGCCGGTGAGCTCGCCGTCGCCGTGGCCGTGGGGTTAGAGATGACAGGCGGGCCCCGCCTGTCATCCCCTCACCTCTCTCCCCCTCCTCTGTGCCACTGACCCACAGGCCCCGCCCGTCAGGTTCAAAAACCTGACGTGCGCGCGTAGGCTCCCGTGCGGCCGGGCTGGACCGCCTGGGCCGTGCACTGTGGCCTTCTCTGGCCCAGTGCACAGGACCCTTTCTCTTTTTCTTTTCTGTTAATGTTTTAAACATTTCTACAGAAAAGAATAATGGTCCAAATTAAATAATTCCAACTCCTAAAATCTTGTAATATTCCAACACATTTAATGGTACCACTTTCACTCAAATCCATGAAACTTTGCTGTACTGTTCAAATTTAAATTCAAATTTGAGCAGTAATACTCCTGTTCAATAATCAGTAGATTCTATTCTGTAATTCCAAAACTCCAACTAAGATTTTTCCCCATCTTAGAAATTCCTCTAGTATTTTACAAAAATGAGTTGACATTTTTTTGAGCACTTTGATTTTTCTGTTTTGTTTGTATTCTTATTTTCCCGTGGTTATTATGCGACGTATAGATCCCGTATTTGACGAAGTTGCTGTGGAAGAAGAAGGAGAAGGATTTGAAGACTTTGAAGACCAAGCCAATCCAGGCAAGCAGCCCTTTGACCATGATACACTTGTTCTTCGGAACCCGTATGTTTTCGATGCATGATGATTAGGGTTAGGAGAGTGACCTAGTTGATTCCACCATATGATGCATGCCATGATCTTGATCTTGCTATGTGCTAGATGACTTGCATATGGTTAGTGGTTATGATTAGTGATGCATGTGTGACAGGAACCTTCCTGGTTGAAGTCTTTGCATAAAACCCCGTCGGGTGCCATTCATGCCCGAGGGAAATGATGATGAGTTGGGTGACCACTTGATGACGAAGTGGTGTACCAAGGCAAGTGTGTGTGTTTTTTCAAACGGATTGGTTTATGTTGCGACCGTTATTCCAACCATACATGTGCAACCACACTACCCCTTATGGGACGGGGCTTTATTGATTACTTAGGTCGATACTAGCATGGTGCCCGCATTACTAGTGACGGGAAGACTTGAGGTCTTTCCCGGGACGGGGTCGTGCTTGGAGAGACGACCATGACTGTTTTTACAGGGCACCGGACACACCGTTGGTCCCTTCGGGTACGCGTGACATTAAAATTAGGGCAAGTCCCGTGATCTATTGTTTGTACCCGAGGGCCGTGTACCAACGAGTGGACTCTATGTTAGTGTCATCTAAGGAAAGGTAATGACCGGGTGCTTACCCCGGGTACTTGAGGTACCGCGGGTTGTGGATGACACGGAAGTTCCCCAGATCTTGTGGGTAAAGTGTACAACCTCTGCAGAGTGTCAAACTATTCGAATAGCCGTTTCCACGGTCATGCACAGTTGGGTAACCGCTCTTGGGCTACGTCCAATGTTTGAGAAACCATGCGTGTGTGTGTGAGTCAAGGTGGTGACTTGACTCGATGAGATAAATCTTATTCATGTTGATATCGGTAACCTGTCTTCGAGGTTACGCGAGGTTATTGATGCATAAACTTGATGGTAGAATATTTATTCTAGCCTTTTTGCTAGATTGTTCATTATTGTTCCATTGCATTGTTACCACATCATGGGTTGCTTGCGAGTACATTCAAAGTACTCATTGGCTTGCCACTGGTTATTTAATTGGCCAGGCATGGAAGAACAGGATTATGAGGAAGAGTTCTTTGGAGACGATCATGCGAACTAGGACGCTATCCCAGTCAGAATGCCTGTGGGGTTAAGGCAGATGGCATGGGTTCTACCCGTTATCGATGACTTCCGCTATTTGAGTTATTTGCTATTCAGCCCGTGAGGCTCTATCTATGTAAGACTTGGCCTTAATGGCCTTAATCCGTGTAAGACTATTTGTATGGATGTAAGACTCTTGTTATTTCAGCTTCTGTGTGTTCAGTGAGCATTGATCTCTGGGATCACTGTACACGTGCATTCGGTGATCTCGACTTCTAAGTCGGGGTCCCCACAGAGCTGGTATCAGAGCCATCCTGACTGTAGGAAGCCTTAGTTAGCATGGGCGTTAGTTAGTTAAGACCCCTTTTTCAAAAACCTTCTGAACCTATCTTCTTTCTAAACCTGAGATTTCATCAGCTTATTAACCCCTCCTATTCCACCTTTGTAGATGGCCGCTGTACCCGAAGAGCACCTGACCACTGGGTTTCCCTTACTTCTCGAGGATAGCCTCCAGGAGTGTCAGTTCCACCGAGCACCCATCCTCACCTACCTTGAGCATTGGGTGAGAGATACTGAGGTGGAGTACCATGTGGAAGTGATCGTGAAGGCAAACGATCCTCCCACAAGTTGGTTCTTCGAGGGACCCCAGATGGCAACACTACCACTCGCTGTCGAGGCTGCTGCACTCAAGGCATTAACCCGTCTCCGCGAGCTTCTTCCGGAGATGGCAGCCAAGATGACAACTTGCTTCTTACCTTACCGGAAGGAAGGTGAAGGGGAAAGCAACGCACTAGCCCCTCCACTGAAGGAAGGACTCTCGCTTCGATTCCAGACCTACTTCAGTCTATGTGCCGACAGCTTGGCACAAGACTTGGCCTCGGAATCAATGAAGCTTCGAGAAGAACTTCACAAGACCAAGGCACTTCTTCGTCGAGCTCAAGAGAAGGCAAATAGGATCAAGAAGGAAGGAGCACCTTCTGGACAATCCGCTATCGCATATCGAGGCGGAAGGCCCTCCAAGGATGTATCTTACAAGGGTGAAGAACCACCTCGGCGACGCCGGATGACGGCAAGGGAATATCGCAAGCTTTTCCCTGCACCACCGACGAAGCACCGTCGTATCCAACTCCTCCGCTCCCCCACACCCTCAAGTGACAAGGGAGCCCAGACAGATGAAGACAAGGAGGAAGACCCAGAAGAGCCGGAATACGCGACCGAGCATTCCGCCGCTTAGGCATTATTCGCTACTCGGACATGCCAGATGTAACCTCTACGGTAGGATAGGTCGTGTAACCCCTATGCGCAGTCGAGTCCTTGTGTGGTTCATATGAAACCATCTAGTGTTTGCTTTTGTTGTGTCTGGAAGTATGTCGTATTCTTCCTTCGGGAATGTGTAAACGACTACATCACCCATTTGGATTTTAATGAATGTGTTTGGCCTCTCGGCCCTTGCATGATTTGATTTAGTGTCACACCCACCCCCTTACTAGGCACCCATCTATCTTGCTTTCCCTCTTCCGAGTCATGAGACCTTTTACCGCTCCAACAGGATGCCTGTTGTAACTCGTACTGGTACCTCTACCCAGCAGCCCGAAGGCGGAGCATCCTCTCAGCCAGAGGCAGGCCACGACCAAACCAACGACCAAGCTCCACCACCACCACCTCCTCCAAGCATGGACATGGCTCAGCTTCTCCAAGCTTTCCGAGAGGAATGCCAATCCAACACCGCAGCTCTTCAGCTGATCGCTCAAGCTGTCACCAACAACCGCCAGCCGGCGGGGAATGGCAATGGACGTTCCATGTTGGCAGAGTTCAAGAAGCATGCACCGCCAACCTTCATCGAGACTGCAGAACCCCTGGATGCAGATGACTGGGTCTGTTCCATTGAGGAGATACTGGAACTAGTCGGATGCACCAAAGATCGCGGGAAGGTGGCTTATGCAGCCCACTGCCTCGGGGGAACTGCTAGAGCTTGGTGGGATGGATTCAAGGTCATGCATGCTGAACAAGACATCACTTGGGTTAACTTCAAGGCAGAATTCCGCAAGGCCCTCATTCCTTCCGGAATCATGGCTATCAAAAAGCGTGAGTTCCGAGCCCTGAAGCAAGGAAGTGGTACTGTCAAGGAGTACATGCAGAAGTTCAGTGTTCTATGAAGGTATGCCCCTGAAGATGTCAGCACTGATGCTGCCAAAAGGGAGCACTTCATGGAAGGCCTTAATCAGACTCCGCAATACTCGCTTGTCGTGTGTGACTGCCCGTCTTTCCTTGACCTGGTGAACAAGGCACTTATGCTTGAAGACAAGCGGCGTGCTTTGGAAGACACTCGCAAGCGCAAGTTGGTCAGTAAGGGAAGTTCCAGCAACCAGAAGCCTCGTCCGTGGCAGTCAGCCCCGGCCAAGCCAACCTATCAGCAGCCAAGAGCTCCTACACCTCGTGCCAACCCTCAGCCGCAGCAGTATGCCAACCCCAGGCCAGCTTTCAACCCCAATACCAGTGGTGGCAACAAGATCAATCCAAACCAAGTCACTTGCTTTGGATGTGGTCAGCCCGGACACATCTCAAGGGTGTGCCCCAACAAGAAGCCTGATGCCCCGCGCCCCAATGCGCAGAACCAGGGACAAGGCCGTGGAGTGCCACCAAGGAACCTAGCTCCTCGCAATCCACCGAACCAAGGGAAGGGGCGTGTGAATCACGTCACTGCTGAAGAAGCCCAGGAAGACCCGGACGTCGTGCTGGGTACGTTCCTTGTCAACTCAGCACCTGCAACTGTCTTGTTTGATTCTGGAGCAACGCATTCATTTGTCACTCAAAGATTTGCATTAAAAAGTGGCATGACCCCTACACCCCTGAATAACCCTATGGTGGTACAAACCCCCGGAGCCGAGATGAGAGACAAGATAGGCTGTAAAGCAGTCAGTATTACCATTAACGGTGTAGATTTCCTAGCAGACCTTATCATCCTGAGATCACAAGGCTTGGATGTGATCTTAGGGATGGATTGGCTCAGTAAGCACCAAGGCTTGTTAGACTGTGCCAATCGGACAGTCACTGTGACCAATGACCAAGGAGTCGAAGTCAAGTTTGCTTCCAACTCCTCTTCCGCTCAAGCCGCTAAAGTCAACTGTCTATCTGAAGTTGGGCTAGATCAAGTACCGGTGGTATGTGAGTATCCTGATGTCTTTCCGGATGAACTACCGGGAATGCCCCCTGACCGTGACATTGAGTTCATCATCGAGCTCGTGCCTGGAGCAGGACCCATCTATAAGAAGCCTTATAGAATGGGGACGGAAGAATTAGCCGAGTTGAAGAAGCAGCTAGAAGAGCAACTAAGGAAGGGATTTATTCGCCCAAGTGCCTCCCCTTGGGGATCTCCTGTTCTGTTTGTGGCAAAGAGGGACGGTACCATCCGCTTATGCATTGACTATCGTTCCCTCAATGAAGTTACAATCAAGAACAAGTATCCACTTCCCAAGATCGAAGATCTGTTTGATCAGCTCAGCGGAGCCAAGGTATTCTCCAAGATCGACCTCAGATCTGGGTACTACCAGCTGAAGATCAGACCCCAAGATATTCCGAAGACGGCATTCGTAACCAGATATGGCCTGTACGAGTGCACAGTCATGTCTTTTGGGTTAACCAATGCCCCAGCTTACTTCATGTATCTCATGAATAAAGTCTTCATGGAATATTTGGACAAGTTTGTTATTGTCTTCATTGATGACATTCTTGTGTTCTCGAAGTCGGAGGAAGAGCACGAGCAGCATCTGAGGATGGTCCTAGACAAGCTTCGTGAGCACCAACTATATGCCAAGTTCAGCAAGTGTGAATTCTGGCTGCATAAAGTTGGATTCTTAGGTCATGTCTTGACCGAGGAAGGATTATCTGTTGATCCTGCAAAAATCAAAGCTGTGACCCAATGGCAATCTCCAACGACCGTCAAGGAAGTTAGAAGCTTCCTCGGACTAGCGGGCTATTACCGCAAGTTCGTGGAAGGATTCTCTAGCATTGCACGACCAATGACTCAGCTCCTCAAGAAGGATAAGAAGTTCGAGTGGATGCCAAAATGCGAAGAGAGCTTCCAAGAGCTCAAGAAGAGATTGACCACCGCCCCAGTTCTGGCAACACCTGATATTCACAAGGAGTTCGTGATATATTGCGATGCCTCTCGAACCGGATTGGGAAGCGTTCTAATGCAAGAAGGCCGCTTCATAGCATACCTCTCCAGGCAGCTACGACCCCATGAGGAGAACTACGCTACTCACGATCTTGAGCTAGCGGCAGTAGTTCATGCCTTGAAGACGTGGCGGCACTACCTCCTAGGGAAACGGTGTGAGATTTACACAGACCACAAAAGTCTGAAGTATATTTTCACCCAAAAGGAATTGAACATGAGGCAGCGGAGATGGTTGGAACTCATCAAAGACTATGACCTCAGTGTTCAGTATCACCCTGGGAAGGCTAACATGGTGGCCGATGCCTTAAGCAGGAAGGCTTGCTCTTTGAATGCCGTTATTCAAGAAAGACAGCCAGCCTTGTTTAAGGAGATCGAACAATTCAGTTTGGAATTGGTCACCCCTGGATTTCTGGATCATTTGGAAGTCAGACCGACCCTGATGGACGACGTCAAGAAGGCACAAGATGGACACGCAAGCATTGAAGGCATCAAGAAGAAGATGAAGCTGGGCAAGGCCCCAGGATTCTCCGAAGACGAGCACGGGATTGTTTGGTACAAAGGTCACATCTGCGTACCAAACAGCACCGAGCGGAAGACGCTGATTCTGCAAGAAGCCCACGACACTCCGTATTCCATCCACCCCGGAGGAACCAAGATGTACCAAGACTTGAAGGCACGATTCTGGTGGCACGGTATGAAGAGAGAGATTGCAACCTATGTTGCAAAGTGTGATGTTTGCCAAAGGATCAAGGCTGAATATCAGCGACCTGCTGGATTGCTTCAACCACTCAAGGTTCCTGAGTGGAAGTGGGATAAAGTCGGAATGGATTTCATCACTGGACTTCCAAGGTCGAATAGAGGACATGACTCCATCTGGGTCATAGTCGATCATTTGACCAAGGTGGCCCATTTCATTCCTGTCAAGACCACCTACTCCGGCAACCAGCTGGCCACTCTCTATATCAACCGAATCGTAAGTCTTCACGGTGTTCCCAAGGAGATTGTGTCAGATCGAGGCACTCAGTTCACTTCAAGGTTCTCGAAGAGATTCCAAGAAGCCTTGGGAACCAAGTTGTCTTTCAGCACAGCTTTCCACCCACAGACCGGAGGTCAGACAGAACGAGTCAATCAGATTCTCAAAGACATGCTCCGAGCCTGTGTCCTGGCGTATGGAGCCAAGTGGGAAGACTGTCTCCCGTTTGCCGAGTTCTCCTATAACAACAGTTACCAGTTTAGCCTTCAGATGGCACCATTTGAGGTGTTGTACGGACGCAGATGTCGCACACCCCTCAACTGGTCAGAGACTGGAGAAGGAATAGTCTTTGGACCGGATATTCTCCGCGCAGCAGAAGAGCAAGTCCAACTAGTCAGAGAGCGATTAAAGGCAGCCAAGTCAAGGCAGAAGAGTTATGCTGACACTCGACGCCGAGACATGAGTTTCCGTGTCGGAGATCATGTGTACCTGCGGGTAACTCCTCTGAAGGGAACCAAGCGTTTCCATGTCAAGGGGAAGCTTGCGCCAAGGTTCATTGGCCCTTTCAAGATCACCGACCGACGAGGAGAAGTGGCTTATCAGTTGGAACTACCACCTGAGCTATCCGATGTGCACAATGTATTTCATGTGTCACAACTCCGGAAATGTCTCCAAGTTCCAGACAAGCCCAATCTCTACAAGGATGTGGATCACCAAGCCATTGATCTGCAGCCTGATTTGACCTACCGCGAGAAGCCCATTCGCATTCTGGACGAAGCAGAACGACGTACGCGAAGCCGTACCATCAAGTATTTCAAGGTCCAGTGGAGCAACCACACCGAAGCAGAAGCAACCTGGGAACGAGAAGACTATCTTAGATCCGAGTTTCCCGATCTCTTTTAAGCCCTAGTTTAGGAATCTCGGGGATGAGATTCTTGTAAGGGGGGTAGGTCTGTCACACCCTGCATTTTGTAACATGTTATTTGTATCTTTGAAGCATGAAAATTTGGACCAGCAAATTTTTTTAGCATCATTTGGCTTTTATTTGGAATTGAGTTTTCTTCATGTGCTTTTTTCATGTGCTCATTAAAGTCAACTATGACCTCTTGTAGATTTCATCTCCATACCCAAAACTTCTGCCCAATTATCATGCCAAGTGTTATATAGCAGTATAGTATTTTCCTACAAAATTAATTTGGCCAAAAAGTATTTTATAAAATTAGTTTTCCAAAAACCCCTTAATTGAGATTTGCACTGCAAGTACTTGATTTAGGGTGAGAATATTATTTCAAAAGGTTTATTTGAGACCTAGTAGTCATAGGACTCCCAGAAACCACAAAGGTATAATTTTAAAAGTTATTTTCCTATTTTATTTAAAAACTTTTTCTTAAGGCCAGAAATGGTCTTTAATAGGTGAAAATTATTTAACTATTTCAAAAATATTTGCCAAAATTCAGAGAGACTCAGAGGACATATATTGTCCATATATAAGAGTATCAACACTTGGTCATGTTCATAATAATGGGCTAAACCATCTAAAACCCTTTCTGGATATTTCAAGCTTTTGAAATATTTACAAAGGAAACTTCCTCCAAAAATTCCAGGGAAATTCTATCATGTCATATATGACATATTTGATGATCTTGCCAAGTCCCATGCCTTGGGAAGCAAGAAAACATCCTCAAACCCCTTCATAACCATTCTGTCCATATTTGAAGTTTGAGCAACTTTACATTGCCAAACTTGTCCAAATGCTCTCAAACTTGGTGCACATGCAAGAATGGCCTAATAAGGCATCTAGACCAAATGGCACAAGATTTGGAATAAAGCAACTTGATCAGATCACCTCAAAACCCTTTCTGTTCAAATGCAAATTTGAACAACTATACATTACCAACTTTTTACCTGGAGCTTCAAACTTTGTGGGCATGATCAATACCCCAAATAATGATGCTACACCAAGTGGTGCATCAAGGGGAGATGATTAGCTTGACTCAAACAAGATGAAGTTGTTTCTGTTGATTTCTAGGGTTCACCAAAGTTACATTGGCTAGTTTCTTCAAATGAGCCCAAATTTGGTGAGGCACCCTATTTTCTCATGTCTTTCAACCCTGTTAAGTGCCATATCAAGTGGAGTTCATTTACTTGACCAAACACTGATCAAACACCTTCTGCAGAATTCCTAAAACCTCTAACTTGATCACTTTTACTTTTCTCCATGGCCTGTACTTTTTACCACCTGATCATTGAACTACTAGCTACCTCCAGTAACCTCCCCAGCACCCCAGCTCCATGATTGAGGGGTGAAAGCCTTGTTTTACCTTGCTGGACAGCAAGTTTTCACCAAGTCCCCAGCACCCTCACTCTCTCTCAGCATCTCCAGGGCATCCAAGGCCTCAGGCCATTTCTTTACTCCTCCCTCAACGTGCTAGACACTGTTGGACACGCTGGTTTGGACCAAACCGGCGAGAGCGCGATGATGCCAGCAATACGCACGCTTTGGAGCGCGCAACAGTGCACCTCCGCACGGTGGCTCCGGCCAATCGCTGTTCCCCCTCCTCCTGCGCCCTCCAGTGGTCGTCCTCGCACGCGCGCTGGCCGCCCGCGGCGGCCACTCCTCTGCCTTGCACGCGCGCACGCTTCTGACGCTCCCCATCTCCTCTTTTCCCCTAAGCTTGACGTGGAGCAAGTCCATGGTCCTCCCCGGCGTGATCCCAGGCTCCAGAACCTCTCCTAGCCTCGCCTGCAACCTCGCCGGCGCACGGGTCCACGGTGGACCATGGGCGCGGCTATATAAGCCCCTCCCGAGCCTCTCCAGCACTACCAGCGACCTCTCCTCACTCCACTGAGCCTCCCAATACCACCCACTCCTCCCCAGGACGTCCCTGTGTTCAGGATCGACCGGAGCTCCGCCGCGTCGGGCCGCCGACGATCTCGTGGTACGGGCCTTCCCTGCCCCTCCTTTCACCTGATTCGGAACCGCCATACCACACTGACCATTTCCCCCTTGTTTCCCCTCTCTGTGGCAGTCGGAAATGACCAGAACCACGACCCTCCGACGAGCATCCGCCGTCCCACCTCGCTACCGGTGAACCGGACCTCCCCGGCGTGCCGCACCACCACCACTGCAACCGCCACTCGACGCTGGACCCATTCCCCCTCTCCGTTGCCGTCGCCGTGGCCGGAAACGTTGCCGGTGAGCTCGCCGTCGCCGTGGCCGTGGGGTTAGAGATGACAGGCGGGCCCCGCTTGTCATCCCCTCACCTCTCTCCCCCTCCTCTGTGCCACTGACCCACGGGCCCCGCCCGTCAGGTTCAAAAACCTGACGTGCGCGCGCAGGCTCCCGTGCGGCCGGGCTGGACCGCCTGGGCCGTGCGCTGTGGCCTTCTCTGGCCCAGTGCACAGGACCCTTTCTCTTTTTCTTTTCTGTTAATGTTTTAAACATTTCTACAGAAAAGAATAATGGTCCAAATTAAATAATTCCAACTCCTAAAATCTTGTAACATTCCAACATATTTAATGGTACCACTTTCACTCAAATCCATGAAACTTTGTTGTACTATTCAAATTTAAATTCAAATTTGAGCAGTAATACTCCTGTTCAAAAATCAATAGATTCTATTCTGTAATTCCAAAACTCCAACTAAGATTTTTCCCCATCTTAGAAATTCCTCTAGTATTTTACAAAAATGAGTTGACATTTTTTTGAGCACTTTGATTTTTCTGTTTTGTTTGTATTCTTATTTTCCCGTGGTTATTATGCGACGTATAGATCCCGTATTTGACGAAGTTGCTGAAGAAGAAAAAGGAGAAGGATTTGAAGACTTTGAAGACCAAGCCAATCCAGGCAAGCAGCCCTTTGACCATGATACACTTGTTCTTCGGAACCCGTATGTTTCCGATGCATGATGATTAGGGTTACGAGAGTGACCTAGTTGATTCCACCATATGATGCATGCCATGATCTTGATCTTGCTATGTGCTAGATGACTTGCATATGGTTAGTGGTTATGATTAGTGATGCATGTGTGACATGAACCTTCCTGGTTGAAGTCTTTGCATAAAACTCCGTCGGGTGCCATTCATGCCCGAGGGAGATGATGATGAGTTGGGTGACCACTTGATGACGAAGTGGTGTACCAAGGCAAGTGTGTGTTTTTTTTCAAACGGATTGGTTTAAGTTGCGACCGTTATTCCAACCATACATGTGCAACCACACTACCCCTTATGGGACGGGGCTTTATTGATTACTTAGGTCGATACTAGCATGGTGCCCACATTACTAGTGACGGGAAGACTTGAGGTCTTTCCCGGGACGGGGTCGTGCTTGGAGAGACGACCATGACTGTTTTTACAGGGCACCGGACACACCGTTGGTCCCTTCGGGTACGCGTGACATTAAAATTAGGGCAAGTCCCGTGATCTGTTGTTTGTACCCGAGGGCCGTGTACCAACGAGTGGACTCTTTGTTAGTGTCATCGAAGGAAAGGTAATGACCGGGTGCTTACCCCGGGTACTTGAGGTACCGCGGGTCGTGGATGACACGGAAGTTCCCCGGATCTTGTGGGCAAAGTGTACAAACTCTGCAGAGTGTCAAACTATTCGAATAGCCGTGTCCACGGTCATGGACAGTTGGGTAACCGCTCTTGGGCTACGTCCAATGTTTGTGAAACCATGCGTGTGTGTGTGAGTCAAGGTGGTGACTTGACTCGATGAGATAAATCTTATTCATGTTGATATCGGTAACCTGTCTTCGAGGTTACGCGAGGTTATTGATGCATAAACATGCTGGTAGAATATTTATTCTAGGCTTTTTGCTAGATTGTTCATTATTGTTCCATTGCATTGTTACCACATCATGGGTTGCTTGCGAGTACATTCAAAGTACTCATTGGCTTGCCACTGGTTATTTAATTGGCCAGGCATGGAAGAACAGGATTATGAGGAAGAGTTCTTTGGAGACGATCATGCGAACTAGGACGCTATCCCAGTCAGAATGCCTGTAGGGTTAAGGCAGATGGCATGGGTTCTACCCGTTATCGAAGACTTCCGCTATTTGAGTTATTTGCTATTCAGCCCATGAGGCTCTATCTATGTAAGACTTGGCCTTAATGGCCTTAATCCGTGTAAGACTATTTGTATGGATGTAAGACTCTTGTTATTTCAGCTTCTATGTGTTCAGTGAGCATTGATCTCTGGGATCACTGTACACGTGCATTCGGTGATCTCGACTTCTAAGTCGGGGTCCCCACACATCCCCTCCATTTTCGGGTAAAAACCCTAGTCCCGAGCTCCCTGCACCGCCGGACATGTCCGGATCGCACCGGACGCGTCCACTCCGCCCAGCCACGTCGCCCCGACCAATAGGAGGCTACCACCTCAGCTCCGCCGCCACGTGGCTGCCTCCCATTGGGATGCGCCGCGACCACTTCGCCGCCGACCACCCGGGGCCCAGATCCGGCCCGCCCCGGGGCCGAACCGGGCCGCGCCGGGCCCACTCCCCACCGCCCGTCTTCCTCGCCTCCGACCCACGCGTCGGGCCCGCGCCGGCGTCGGCCGCGAGCCGCGTCGCCGCCGGCCACTCGTCCCGCCGCCGCCGGTCTTCTCCTACCCCACAGCCGGTGCCCGCAACCGCCGCCACCTCCCGCGCCGGCGCCAGCGTGCCCCGCCGCCGCCGGGACAACCCCGCCGTTGGCTCGCACCCCGCCACCGGCGCCGATCTCCGCCGCCGCGCTTCGGGCTGCGCTCCCCGTCGCCCGCGGTGTCCTCCATCATCGCACCCCGCCGCCGGTCCGGCCACCACACCGACGGACTGCGCGTCGTCGCCGCCCCGCCGGTCTTCCTCGTCGTCGCCGGCCGCCTCCGCGCCGGAGCCGACGTTCCCGATCCCATCCGGGTTGGATCAGATCCACCCGCACGGGGATCCAAACGCCTCGTCCATCCCACACCGGCTCGTCCCGCTCCGTCCCGTCCACCTTTGACTTCTTTGGAGGGGTATAATTCACTAAGTCCCAGATCCGTTTAAATTTCATGCCCTCTTAATCATGTTGTAACTTTGTGCTCGGTGCTCCGTTTTGCGCATATGATATATCAAAATGTTCGTCTCTAAGTGCTCTACATGTTAGCATCAGTTTCATGCATGTTAGGATTCATCTAGATGTCTTAATATTCGTTGCAAGAGTGCTTCGCGATGTTACTATTTTAGCACTAGTTGTCTGTTAACATTTTGTTGGCATGTTCTTCAGGTCACAACTTGGTGCATGTTGGTCCAAATCGAGTGTATGTTATGTCAAAATGTTCTTCTTGTGATGCTCTTCAAGATGGATGCATTTGCATGCATGTTAGGTTGCATTATGCCATGTTTAACCCTGTTGCAAAAGTGCATGTGGCTGATAAGTTTCTGAACTTGTTATGAGATAATGTTTTGTCTTCTTCGTGTGAATTACTCCATGTGTCATATGAGCTAGGTGTCAACATGAGTTTTGCTCATTGGAATGTGCTCTACATGATATATTTATTTTCATTCCATGATATGTCTTGAGAGGAGTGCAGCAATCTTGTTAACATGCCATCGTGATGTTAAATTTCTGCTAAGGCTGAATCTGTTAATTTTCATGCCATGTTTCCATGAGGCTACAGTCATTGTTGTGCATGATTAGAGTTGTATAGTGGGTGTTCCTTGATGTATATGTTATGCTCTAGCTATCCATGCTCTTATTTGCCATGTTGAGTTGCTGTAGCTTGTTGTTTTCATGCTCTCAAGTTGCTATAAAATGTTTCTGTCAGCGTGTTATCAGAAAGTTCAGTTTTGCCATGTGAATAGCTAGTGTTCTATGCATCCTATGACCATGTTCTTTCCATGAGTAGATTCACAAACATGTCTTCTTGCTATTGGAGATATTCACATGCCATGCTATGCGTTGAGATGAGTTGCACAAGCTTGGAAACATGCCTACTTGTCATTGTTGCCGCCATGCCTTGTAATTTTCACTAAGTCTGAGAAATCTGTTAACTTATTGAATCTTGCCATGCTTTTTTAATTGTGTTCCAGTAAGTTTTTGGGTGTGCCCTGAGTTTATGCTTGTTAAGTATCATGTCTATTTCACATCCATGCCGTTTTGTCTTCATGTTTGGGTGCTGTAGCATATCTAAATCTTGCTCCAAAGATGTCATGTCGATGTTAACTGCAGTTTTGCATTGCATCTTGTTTTGCTTGTCATTTGCAAACCGTGCATCCATTTTCCATGATCTTTGTATCGTTTTTGACCGACATCTTACCATCTATCCAGTGGCTTGCTTGGTTGCCCAAGATGAAGCCATTTCCATCACCTTCTCCTTAGGCTCGAGAGCATCCTCATGCATATGCACATCATACTTGCATCCCATGTCATGTCTTGCATCATGATCATAGTGCATTGCACCGTGATTGATCTTGTACCGTTGTTGTGCTCTTGTGTTGGGTAGAGCCGGGAGCCGATATTGAGTTCGAGGATCTTGTCGAGACTGAGTTTGAGGAGCCGTTTTACCTTCCCACCGAGGACTTACCAGGAAATATGACCTTTCCCCGATATCACCTCTATCTTTTCCTTGCTAGTTGTCTATAGTTATGCCTCGATGCCTATTCCTATTTTGTCAGCCTCCTATGTTGCCATGAAACACTCTAACCGCCTTCCTAGCAAACCGTTGATTGGCTAAGTACGCTTTTGCTCAACCCCTCTTATAGCGTCGTTAGTTCCAGGTGAAGTTTCGAAGATTGCTCCATGTTCGGACTTGTTATTGGGATAACACAATATATATTTTAATTAAATTAATGCACATATATATTGGCAATGGGTGGAAGGCTTGGCCTTCTGCTTGGTGTTTTGTTCCACTAATGCAACCTTAGGACCTATAAACCGGTGTTATGTTCCTTGATTTTGCGTTCCTGACACGGTTGGGGTTTATAGGCCCCCCTTGATAATTTTGCGTTCCTGACATGGTACTACATTTGCCTAACAACTAAAACTTGCATAGGGAGTTATAAACCCGAGTTCTTAATCAACAACCCGGGGCAGTGCTCCTCATGAGTGTTGGTCCAACGGGACAGACCACGGGGCCACCACGAGGCAACTCGAGGATTGCTATTTTCCTGTAGGCTGTCCCATCCAGCCGTGGCCTGAGACGAGATACGCGCGGCTACTATCAAGGAGTCGGCACGCCGGGAGGTCTTACTGGATTAGTTTTACCTTTGTTGAAATATCTTGAGCACGAGATTCCGAGAATACTCGGGTCTTCCCAATTTGGAGTTGTGACTCCGCAGATCGTGAGCTTGTGATGGGCTAAGTTGGGACACCCCTGCAGGGTTTTGAACTTTCGAAAGCTGTGCCCGTGGTTATGTGGCAGATGTGAATTTGTTAATATCCGGTTGTAGATAACTTGACATCATATCCTTAAGAATACACTACCTGTGTGACTACCATGATGGTCTCTTTTCGAAGGGGTTTCGGAAAGTGAACACGGTGTGGTTATGCATGAACGTGAGTAGCTAGGATCACTTATTGATCATTTTGGCAACCATTGGCACATATTCTCATCTCGCTCTGAATTCATAAGCTAGTTTCTTAGTGCTTGCTGCAAACACTTTATTACCTATCGACACCTAAAGGCTTTGTTAGTTTTGATACACGATAATGGGATTGCCGGGTCCTTGTGACTCACAGATTACAACACGCTCGAGATGCAGGTACAACCGAGTACGATGCAGGAGATGGATCAGAACTTCACTGGGAGTGCGATGAAGAGCGTGGTTGTTACTATGTATCGTATCCCGACGATCAGTAGTGGTTCCTACTAGGGGCGATTAGGACATGTGTTTATGGTATCTTTTCTTGTTTGGATTTCGTCCGTAGTCGGACCCTGTGTTTTGGATGAATGTATGCTAATGTATTCATTATGTGACGTGGTGAGTGTAAGCCAACTATTTTACTCTTTTATCCCTGATCTTTTACATGAGTTGTGCAAAGATACCACGCTTGCGATCATTCCAGAATGCGCTTATGTCTCTAAGTCGTGCCTCAACACGTAGGAGATATATATGGGCATTACAAGTTGGTATCAGAGCCTTCTCCGACCTATGAGCCCCCTGATTGATCGAACCGCTGACGATTGAGTCTAAGCACACACACAAAATGTTTTGAGTCCTATATATATATCCGAGAGTAGTATTACTTTTTACTCCTCATCCCCTTCGTCGCTCTGGTGAGGCCTCCTGACGTTGTTTTAACTGCACTGTTCTTAAAATTTCACAAATTTTTTTAGGATCACGCGGGTATTGTTTGGATTGTTCCAATATCTTTGTGACGAGAACATTGTTCTTGGTGCCTCCTGTCATTTAGGGGTTGTGGCAGAGTCCCGGGGAGTTGACCTCCGAGGTGTTGTCGTCACAAACGTATCGTGGCAGTTCTAGAATACCAGAGGCGGCCGACATCAAAAACTCTTCTATGCATGTCTGGTGGTGAGATAACCCCGACGTCACCCAGTACTGGGGGGATAGTTCGGGAGTATTGCCATAGCTAGTATAGCGGATGCGTTTCGAAGGTCCGAGGTAAACAGTTGCCGAAGGTGCATGGTTATGTGTTGATGGATGGATACAGCTGGATGTAGGATTTTATTAGTTGAGTGATATGCGGTGCTTCCCCTGTATTCCCAACACCAGATTGCATAACCAAAAAGCTTCGGGAATTAATAGGTGGGATTCAAGTAGCTCGTAGGTAATCTTCCAACGGGTGCATGATATCAGGTTGGGTTTCAACATCTAGTGGAGAGGCTATCATGGGTGTTGTTGCACTAGGGGATTGCATCTTAAAGGATCATTGTCTATGCTGATCCGGGGATTGCAAGGCCCTTTGTAACACGTGCCATGTGGCATTCAGCACGAACATGTGGGACGAAACCTCTATTATGTATTTGTTCCATCTGTTACCTTGTTGTTTTTATTCTATCATTTTGTTCTCCCAAGTGGCTTCTCGACAAGTTGATGTACCATTAAGCTATGGAATTCATTCGTTCAATTTTCGTTTGGATGTTCATTGTGAAGACTATTTGTTGCAATATCTAGCCATTGATTCAGCTTATCTATTATTTGCTTCAATGGCTAACAGTTGTCATCATCCTCAGGATGGCACCTAAGAAAGTTCCCAGCCAGAACCCAGAGGGTGAAGAAGAGCGTTCTCCTTCCCCTCCTCCTCCGTCTGAGGCATGGAGAGCGATTATGCAGGCAACCAATCAGAACACTCAGATGCTCATGCAAATGATGCAGAGTTTTCAAGCCAATCAAGCAAATCAAGGCAATCAAGGGAACCAAGGCCAAGGAAATCTGTTCAATCAACCTCACTTTGCGACTCTGAACCAATTCCTTGCAAATCAGCCCAAGTATTTCAGTTACTGTGTGGACCCGCTAGATGCTGAAGATTGGATCACACACATCAAGAAGCATTTTGAGTGCAGTAACGTCAGACCTGAGGATTATGTCAAGTTTGCCGCTTTCCAACTCAAAGATCAAGCTGCAGATTGCTGGCAATGGTACAAAGACTCCAGAGCGGGTAGTGAGACCTCGTGGAGTGACTTCTGTCGCGATTTTCATTCTCATCACATCCCTACCAGTTTGATTGAAGGCATGCGTGAGCAATTCCGCAATCTGAAGCAAGGCACCATGTCTGTTTACCAATACAATGTCAAGTTCTAGAATCTTGCTCGTTACGCGAAGCAAGACATCCCCGATGCCAAGAACAAAATCTACCAGTTCCAAGGTGGTCTAAAAGATGAACTCCAACTTGCACTCACTTTGTTCGAGCCAGATGAATTTGATCAATTCTACAACATGGCTCTCAAGCAGGAGGCAGCTCAGCTCAAGTGTGATGCTTCCAAGAAGAGGATAAGAGATGATGTTCGCTCCTCCTCTTCCTCTCAGGTGGTCGCTAGGCAGCAGAAGTTCTGGCTCCCGCCTCCTCCAGTGCTCCGTCCTCCAAGTCAGAACAAGCACTCAGGTGGTCATGGATTTTCCCACCCACCCAACCCAAGCAACCAATCCATGTCTCAGTTCCAAGCTCCAAGACCAATTGTTCCTCTTTCCCGTCCAGTTTCAGAGGTCACTTGCTACAAATATGGTCTGAAGGGTCAGTATTCCAGCAAGTGCACCAACCAGAGCCGCCTTCCGCCTCCTCCACCTGTCAGCAGTGCTATTGTCAAGCACAATCCCAAGCATGCAAGAGTGAACCTGATGAATGCAGCTCAAGTAGAGAATTCTTCTGTTGTGATAATTGGTAATCTTCCAATTAACTCTAAACCTGCAAAAATCTTGTTTGATTCAGATGCATCACTTTCCTTCATGTCATGCCCATTTGCATCTAGGCATAACGTGGGCACAGTGGCCTTGCCAAAGAAGTTATCAATTATTTATCCAGGCAAACACATGACTTCCAACTCAGTGGCTCCGGATATATCTATTCATATGGGTGATTATAGTTTTCTGGTTTCCCCGGTTATTCTCGGTAACTCAGACATTGATCTTATTCTTGGGATGGATTGGCTCTCTAAGCATGATGCAAATATTGGTTGTGCAAACAGGGAGGTCAAGCTAACTCATCCTTCCGAAGACGTGATTATCTTCACAGGTCGAGATAACACAATCAGGCTATTCTCTCTCAATGACAAGGGCAAGATTAATGCCATTTCCCAGATTCTGATGGTTTGTGAATATGAGGATGTATTCCCTGGAGAGCTTCCAGGCATGCCTCCGAACCGTCCAATTGAATTCTTCATTGAACTTGAACCGAGTACCGAGCCAGCCTATCGGCGTCCGTACAAGCTTTCTCCTGATGAGTTGAAGGAATTGAAGAAGCAACTCGACGAGCAAGAACGCATGGGTCTGATCAGACCAAGTACTTCTCCTCGGGGCTGCGGTGTTCTTTTTGTCAAGAAGAAGGATGGCACGGAACGCCTTTGCATTGATTACCGGTCATTGAACAAGAAGATAGTCAAGAATAAGTACCCGCTCCCCAATATCAATGAATTGTTCGAGCAACTGAAAGGAGCCAGGGTTTTCTCGAAGCTTGATCTCCGGATGGGCTACCATCAGATTCGTATCCGTGAAGAGGATATTCCCAAGACCACATTCAAAACAAGCTACGACTCATACGAGTACACAGTCATGTCTTCCGGGCTTGCAAATGCTCCACCCACTTTCTCTCGGATGATGCACTTCATATTCAACCCCTACACCAATGAATACGTGCTCGTGTACCTCGATGACATCTTGGTACCAAGCACCTCCGTTAGGTTCTGGACAGGCTCCGTGAGCACCGTTTTTATGTGAAGTTCTCCAAATGTGAATTTTGGCTCTATAAAGTCCTCTATCTTGGCCATATTATCTCTGCCGAGGGTATTTCTGTTAACCCCGAGAAGGTTGAAGCTATTGTCAACTAGGAACCTCCTCAGAATGTCAAACAACTCCGAAGTTTCCTCGGTCTCGCAAGCTATTGCAGAAGGTTCGTTGAGAACTTCTACAAGATTTCTAAGCCTCTTTCCAACCTGTTGCAAAAGAATGTCAAGTACTCATGGACTCTTGATTGTGATGTGGCATTCAATACCCTCAAAGAGAAGCTCATTTCTGCTCCGGTACTTACTCCTCCGGAAGTGTTCTGTGATGCTTCATTGCAAGGTCTTGGCGGTGTTCTCATGTAAGACAAGAATATCGTTGCATACACTTCGCGTCAGCTTAAACCAAATGAGAAGAATTACCCCACACATGATCTTGGGCTAGAAGCAGTTGTTCATGCCTTTATCACATGGAGACATCTTCTGTTGGGCAGAAAAGTGGACATCTTCACGGGTCACAAGAGCCTGAAGTACAACTTCACCCAGCAAAACCTTAATCTCTGCCAGACTCGTTGGGTTGAAATGATTCAAGAGTACGATCCAAGCATTGAGTATAGTCCTGGCAAGGCCAATGTCATTGCAGATGCATTGAGCAGAAAGGCTTATTGGAACTGTCTCTTCCTCAAATTGTTCGAATCTGAACTTTGTGAATCATTCAGGAAGCTCAACCTCCAAGTCGTTCCACAAGGATTTCTTGCCAACCTTCAAGTCGCTCCTACCTTGGAAGATCAAATCCGTGAGGCCCAACTCACTGATGCTATGGTGCAGAAAGTGAAACAAGGTATTGCTAAGGGTAGTCCCAAGTACAAGTGCTATTGCATCGATGATAGAGACACTTTGTTCTTTGAGGACAGAATTGTGGTTCACAAAGGTGATGTCAGGAAGCTCATAATGAACGAAGCACATGACTCACTCCTCTCGATACATCCAGGAAGCTCCAAGATGTACCATGACCTCAAGCAATCCTATTGGTGCACTCGCATGAAAAAAGAGATTGCTCAATTCATGAACGAGTGTGATGTCTGCAGAAGAGTGAAGGCAGAGCGTCAACGTCCAGCCTGACTTCTTCAACCTCTGCCTATTCCTGAGTGGAAATTCAATCACATTGTGATGGATTTAATCACCGGTTTTCCCAAGTCAAAGCAAGGAAATGATGCTATCTTTGTGGTGATTGACAAACTCACTAAAGTGGCTCATTTTCTTCTAGTCAAAGAATCCATCAACGCAGCACAACTGGCAGAGGTGTATACCTCCAGAATTGTCTCTTTCAATGGTATCCCTCAAGTAATCTCCTCAGTTCGTGGAAGCTTGTTCACTTCCAAATTATGGGATTCCTTCTAGTCAGCTATGGGTACCAAGATTCACTTCAGCACATCTTTTCACCCTCAGACTAGTGGCCAAGACGAAAGAGTGAACCAAATTCTCGAAGATATGCTCAGAGCTTGTGTAATCTCCTTTGGTATGAAATGAGAACATTGCCTTCCATTTGTCGAATTCTCCTACAACAACAGCTTCCAATCAAGCACAGGCAAAGTACCATTTGAAATTCTCTATGGCAGAAAGTGTCGTACCCCTCTCAACTGGTCCGAGACTGGTGAACGTCAACTCCTTGGAAATGATTTGATCTCAGAAGCCGAAGAAATGTGCAAAGTCATACGTGAGAATCTGAAAGCCGCGCAATCGCGCAAAAAGAGCTACTATGATGGCAAGCATCATGACTTGGCTTTCGACATTGGAGATCATGTGTATCTCCGTGTTTCTCCTATGAAGGGCACTCAGAGGTTCGGTATCAAGGGAAATCTTGCCCCAAGATACGTGAGTACTTTCAAGATTATTGGTAAGAGAGGCGATCTAGCCTACCAACTCGAGCTTCCCTCCAACTTTGCAAATGTGCACGATGTGTTTCACGTGTCACAACTCCGCAAATGCTTCAAGACGCCTGAATGCACCATTCCTTTCGAAGAGATTGATCTTCAACAAGACTTGTCTTATCATGAGCACCCCGTTGCTATCCTTTAAGAAACCGAGCGCAAGACCCACAACAAGTTCATAAAATTCTTGAAAGTGAAGTGGTCACACCATACCGACCGAGAAGCTACATGGGAACGAGAAGACCATCTCCGTTCCATGTATCCCGCTTTCTTTCAGTCCTAGATCTCGGGACGAGATCTTTTTGTAGTGGAGGAGAGTTTGTAATGCGCCGAATGTAACAATTCAGTTTATGGCAATATATGCATCGTTGACTTAATCAATTCCATTTCGGGCTCTTCCTTCATTTCGGGTTTCTTCATTTTTTCCTTGTGCGTGTGTTGAATGTCATCATGTCATTTTCATTATGTGCATTGCATTGGCATAGCCTCACTTGCATCCGTGTGGTAGTTGCATCGTCTCTGTCGTCTTCGTTGTCCGTTTCGAGTTCCGACACCCACACACGTGCTCGTCGCACCTCTCAAGCCTTTGTTTCGTGAGTGGGTTAAAAACATCCTTGGAATGGGCCGAGAGTTGTCTAGTGGACTTGGTATACCACCGGTAGATCACCCGTCAAGTTTCGTCTCGTTTGGAGGTCGCTTGATACTCAAACGGTTAACCACGTGGGTTGAAAACCCCTATCTCTTTTGGCCCAACACCCCTCCACAACAGCCCACTAGCCCAGCACAACCACCTCCATCCTCTCGGTCGTTGGATCGTGATTGTGTGGGCGAAAACTGCACCTCATTTGGACACTCCTAGCTCCCTCTGCCTATAAAACAGCCCCATCCCCTCCATTTTCGGGAAAAAACCATAGTCTCGAGCTCCCCGCACCGCCGGACACGTCCGGACTGCACCAGATGCGTCGACTCCGCCCAGCCACGTCGCCCCGACCAATAGGTGGCCGCCACCTCAGCTTCGCCACCACGTGGCCGCCTCCCACTGGCCGGCGCCGTGCCCACTTCGCCGCCGACCACCCGTGGCCTAGATCTGGCCCGCGCCGGGGCTGAACCAGACCGCGCCAAGGCTGAACCGGACCGCGCCGGGTGTGGGGACCCCGACTCATAAGTCGTGATCACCGAATGCATGTGTACAGTGATCCCAGAGATCAATGCTAACTCAACACACAGAAGCTGAATAACAAGAGTCTTACATCCATACATACCGTATTACACAAATAGGACCATTATGGTCGAGTCTTGAGTATATCATTGCAGCGGAAATCTTCAATGACAACTTGGACCCATGCCATCTGCCTTAACCCTAGAGGCATTCTGACTGGGAAGCGTCCTAGATCGCATGCTCGTCACCAAGAAATCTTCATCATATCCTGTTCTCTCATGCTTGGCCAATAAAATAACCAGTGGCAAGCCAATGAGTACTTTGAATGTACTCGCAAGGAACCCAAGTGTGATGACAGAATAATATGCAAGGCTCTACTGCTAAATTGGCAGTTTTGCGGAAAGTTAGTTTTTCATATGCAAGTATGATCAACATATAACATGGACATGCATGTGTCTGCAACAAGTATCAGGAGGTTTCAGACATCAATATCGAGAAAGAGTCATGAACAACTCTTGCTCACGCTCATCGTGACATTCTCACAATCACATCAATAGATTTACCAAACCGTGTTATTTCCCAGAAACTTATGGACATAGTCTAAGTAGCACCACCCAACTGTCCTTGACCATGGACACGGCTATTCGAATAGTTTGACACTCTGCAGAGGTTGCACACTTTACCCACAAGATCCGGGGAACTTCCGTGTCATCCACGACCCGCGGTACCTCAAGTACTCGGGGTAAGCACCCTATCACTATCTTTCCCTAGACGACACTAACCCAGAGTCCACTCGATTGGTAGCAACCCCCGTGCCCCACATTTCACATCTTAAGATTTTGGAGCCTCGCTCCCATATTCATCACATACCACAAGCACGGGGTACCAACGGTGTGTCCGGTGCCCTGTAAAGACAGTCATGGCCGCCTATCCAAGCACGACCCTGTCCCGAGATTGACCTCATGTCACCCCCGTCACTAGTAATGCGGGCACCATGCTAGTATCGACCTAGGTAATCAATAATGCCCTTTCCCATATAAGGGTAGAGTGGTTGCGCATGTTTGGTTGGGACGGTAGTCACACATAACTCTAATCCATCTCTGTAAACAACACTTTCATCAAGCCTCGGTACACTACTTCTTCACCATGTAGTGCCCTAGTTCCTCATTGTCTCCCAGGGGGCATTAGTGGCACCCACTGGGTTATCTGCAAGTATGTCTAACCACACTTGTTTCACTCAATGCATAACCCTGACCCATTTTGCGTAGCCAACTACTATAGAATATATCTATCTACTCCCACCCACATAACCCTCATTGGAAGGTAGGGTCATGTTTGATGCAAGTTTCAATAGTGAAGTAACAAAGGTACCAACCAAAGTGGTCACCTCCTCTACATGATTCCGATGCATTGATAATAAGGTGCTATGAGGCATGCATAAAAAGGTTTCTCGAACATGGTCAAAGGGCTGCTTGCCTTGTCCTTCCGAGTCTTCAAACCTTCTGGTCCATCTCCGAGTACTCCGTTTATTTCGTCAACTAACGATGGAAACAATCATAATAAGCAACACAACAAAGCAAAATATAAAAGTGCTCTAAAGATAGGAGTTGGACTTTTCTAGGATACCTCTGGTCATATTAGAAATGACCAAGGTGTTTTCATAGGTATTGGATCAATGGATAGTTTGGAACATTTCAATATGAGGTAAACAGGGGATTTGTGGATTTGAAAGAAGTGCACAGAAATATATTTTTGAAAAATGAGTTAAGGCACCCATTTAACAACTCATGATTTTAGAAGCATCTAGGAGTTGGTTTCACTGGATTTGGAGTTCAAATGAATTTCCTAGGATTTTGCAAAGTTGATAAATATGAAGAAATGGCTCATTATTTGGTGGGGTACAGAAAGTATTAATAAAAATGTTCCAAAACTAAGTTTGGATATGACAAGCACCTAGGAATTTGAACCACTGCATTTGTATCAAATTTGAGCTCTCTGTGATTTTCTAAAGTTTATCACAGAAATAGAAAAATGACATTTTGATAATATTTGTGAATAAAAGGTTTCTGGATAAATGTGCATGTTGCACCAACAGGTAGATCATGATTCTAGAAACTACCAGAAATTTGAATCATCAAATTTGAAGTTAATTTGAATTATATATGGATTTATGAAGTTGACTGGATAAAAGAAAAGGAAAAAGGGAAGGGGTTTATACCCTATCATGTATGCAGGCGAGATATGAACGAGGGCCGGCCCAGTGGCGTCAGCCCCGCGGGGTGCCCAGGCGACGTCGATGGCGTAATCGCGGGAGTACGCCTTTCGTCCGGGTAGACGCCTTTAGTGGAGGCCATCTCCACTTACTCCAGGGGCCCGGGGCCTTAGCCACTTACAGGCGGATCCCGCTGGCAGGCCCTCCTCCTACCTCCCGCTCAAAACAGAGGAGGGGCAGGGGAGGCCGGCCGAGCAAGGTGCCAGCGCCCTTCCCGGCGATCCCGATCGTCCCCGTCGGCGTCGAGCATACCGACGGCTCCGGGGGATCAAGCCGAGCCCGTCCATGGGTCTCACGCTCGCTGGGGAGGGCCGAGTCGTCAGTGGTCTTGACGCCGGAAGACGGGGCTTCGGGCGAGGTTTGGGCACGGCAAGGCAAGCACGGGAAGGAGAAAAGGGCGTGCGGGGAGAGTTGGCGGAGGTGCTCGTGCTGCTCTGGAGCAAAGATGTGTGGAGGAGGGGCACTTAGTGGCGCGAATTTGAGCGGAGTCCGGCGGCTCAGCTCCGGCCATGGTGGTGCACTGAGGGCACGGAGAGAGGTGTGGGTTGGTCCAGGGGGTGCACGGGAGCTAGGGGTAGCAAATGGGGCGGAGAGGAGCATAGGGGAAGGCCTTATATAGGTGGCCCACGGAGCACTGTGAGCTCGTGCGCCAGTGAGGCCGTTGCCGTTGCTGCAAGCCACGGGGGCGTGTGTGGGTGTGTCCGGGGTGTTCGTGGGGTTGGTCTAGGTCGAGAGGAAGGGAGAGAAGGAGCGGGGGAGCGTCGGGGTAGCGTGCGTGCGAGGTTGCCGATTGGAGTGCTCTGGCGGCCAGCGCCCGTGCGAGAGGAGGCAGGAGGAGGAAGAAAGAGAAGGGGCCGACCAGCCAAGCGTGCCCCGGACGTCGAGGCGGCCTCGGGGGACACGAGGGGAAGGCCCGAGGTGGTCGGGTGCTGGTGATTGGGGGTGGCTACAGTGCGCAAGGGCACTGTAGCGCGCTCCAGAGCGTGGCCATTGCATGCCATGGCATCTTTTTGGCGCTTAGAGTGTGGCCACCAGTGTCTAGGAGGTAGAGGGAGTAGTAAAATATAGGGAGGTGGTCTTGGATGCTCTGGTGGGCTTCTAGAAGGGGAGTGTTCTGAGAGACAAGGGTAAAAAAGGAGGTTCAGAGATGTAAAATGGGGTTTCACCCCCCTCAATCATTGAGCTGTGGAGGAGAAGGAGTTCCTGGAGGTAGAAGGTGGCTAGGAGCAGCTGTGGTAAAAAGTTGAGCTCAAGTAGAATAGTAAAAGGGGGGCAAAAATGTGGTTTTGGTAAAATGCCAGAAGGTGTTTGATGTGGTTTTGGGCAAGCAAATGACTTCCAATAGACATGAGACGTAACAGGATCATATGTCACATACATTCAGGCCCTTCCACCAAATTTGAGCTCATTTGGGCAAAGTTGCCAATGCAACTTTTGTAAACCCTAGAAATCAACAGAAATGGATTTTCCAAGATTAGGTTAAGAAAATCATCTCTCCTTGATGCACCACTTGGTGTAGTGTCATCATTTGGGTTTGTGAGCATGTCCACAAAATTTGAGGCCCCAAGTAAAAAGTTGGCAATGTAGAGTTGTTCAAATTTGGATCTGGTCAGAAAGGGTTTTTGGTCACTTAGATCAAGTTATGCTTCTCCAATACTTGTGCCATTTGGTCTAGATGCATAATTAGACCATTCTAGCATGTGCACCAAGTTTGAGAGCATTTGGACAAGTTTGGCAATGTAAAGTTGCTCAAACTTCAAAATGGACAGAAATGGTTTTGAGGGGAATAGATGATGTTTCCTTGATCTTCAAGGCATGAGGCTTTGTAAGATCATCAAATATGTCATATTTGACATGATAGAATTTCCCTAGAATTTTTGGAGAATATTTCCTTTGTAAATATTTAAAAAGCTTGAAATATCTAGAAAGTGTTTTGGAAGGATTTGCCCAATTTTTTGAACATGACCATGTGTTGAAACTCTTATATATGGACAATATATGTCCTATGAGTTTCCCTGAATTTTGGCAATTATTTTTGAAATAGTTAAATAATTTTTCCCTATTAAAGACCATTTCTGGCCTTAATAAAAATATTTTAAATAAAATACAAAAATAACTTTTAAAATTATAATTTTGTGGTTTATGGGAGTCCTATATCTAATAGGATTCAAATATACCTTTTGAAAGATTTTGCACACCCTAAATAAGGTACTTGCAGTGCCAACCTCAATTCAGGGGTTTTTGGAAAACTAATTTTCGAAAATATTATTTGGCCAAAATATTTTTATAAGAAAATACTATACTGTTCTATACACATGGCATGATCATTGGGAAAAGGTTTTGCATCAAGGAGATGAAGTGTAAGAGTTGGAGGATTTGTTTGATTTTTAGAGCACTAGCAAACAGCAGACAAAAATCAAATCAAGCAATGGCCCAAAACACTTAAAAGTTTTTGTCAATCCACATTTTTAGCATGATTATTAGCTTAAGTGTCGTGGCATGAAAATCAGGGTGTGACACCGGGCCCTCTCCCCGCCGCCCGTCTACCTCGCCTTCGACCCGCGCATCGGGCCCGCGCCGCCGCCGGCCGCGAGCCGCGTTGCCGCCGGCCACTCGCCCCGCCGCTGCCGGTCTTCTCCTACCCTGACACCGGTGCCCACAACCGCCGCCACCCCCCGCACCGTCGCCATTGTGCCCCGCCGCTGGCTCGCACCCCGCCACCGGCTCCGAGCCCCGCCACCGGCGCCGATCTCCGCCGCCGCACTTCGGGCCGCGCTTCCCGCCGCCCGAGGTGTCCTCTGCCGCTGCACCCCTCCGCCGGTCAGGCCAGCGCTCCGCCGGACTGCGCCACATCGCCGCCCCGACGGTCTTCCTCGTCGCCGCCGGCCGCCTCCTCGCCGGAGCTGCCGTTCCCGATCCCGATCCGGATTGGATCAGATCCACCCGCACGGGGATCCAAACGCCTCGTCCATCCCGCACCGGCTCGTCCCACTCCGTCATGTCCACCTTTGACTTTTTCGGAGGGGTATAAGTCCCTAAGTCCCATATCCGTTTAAATTTGACGCCCTTTTCATCATATGGTAACTTTGTGCTCGGTGCACCATTTTGCGCATATGATATATCAAAACGTTCGTCTCGAAGTTCTCTACATTTTAGCATCAGTTTCATGCATGTTAGGGTTCATCTAGATTTCTTAATCTTCGTTGCAGAGTGCTTCGTGATGTTACTGTTTTAGCACTAGTTGTCTGTTAACATTCTGTTGGCATGTTCGTGCGGTCACAACTTGGTGCATGTTGGTCCAAATAGAGTGTATGTTATGTCAAAATGTTCGTCTTGTGATGATCTTCAAGATGGATGCAATTGCATGCATGTTAGGTTGCATTATGCCATGTTTAACCCTGTTGCAAAAGTGCATGCGGCTGATAAGTTTCTGAACTTGTTATGAGATAATGTTTTGTCTTCTTTGTGTGAATTACTCCATGTGTCATATGAGCTAGGTGTCATCATGAGTTTTGCTCATTGTAATGTGCTCTACATGATTGATTTATTTGCATGCCATGATATGTCTTGAGATGAGTGCATCAAGCTTGTTAACATGCCATCGTGATGTTAAATTTCTGCTAAGGCTGAATATGTTAATTTTTATGCCATGTTTCCATGAGGATACTGTCATTGTTGTGCATGGTTAGAGTTGTCCAGTGGGAGTTCCTTGTTGTATATGCTATGCTCTAGCTATCCATGCTCTTGTTTGCCATGTTGAGTTGATGTAGCTTGTTGTTTTCATGCTCTCAAGTTGCTGTAAAATGTTTCTGTCAACCTGTTATCAGCAAGTTCAGTTTTGCCATGTGAATAGCTAGTGTTCTATGTATCCTATGACCATGTTCTTGCCATGAGTAGCTTCACAAACATTTCTTCTTGTTGTTGATTATATTCACATGCCATGCTATGCGTTGAGATGAGTTGCACAAGCTTGCAAACATGCCTACTTGTCGTTCTTGCTGCCATGCCTTGTAATTTTCACTAGTTCTGAGAAATCTGTTAGCTTATTGAATCTTGCCATGCTTGTTTAATTGTGTTCCAGCAAGTTTTTGGGTGTGCTCTGAGTTCATGCTTGATAAGTATCATGTCTATTTCACATCCATGCCTTTTGTCTTCATGTTTGGGTGTTCTAGCATATCTAAATCTTGCTCCAAAGATGCCATGTCGCTTTTAACTGCAGTTTTGCATTGCATCTTGTTTTGCTTGTCATTTGCAGACCGCGCATCCGTTTTCCATGATCTTTGTATCGTTTTCGACCGAAATCTTCCCATCTATCCAGTTGCTTGCTTGGTTGCCCAATATGAAGCCATTTCCATCACCTTCTCCTTAGGCTCCAGAGCATCCTCATGCATACGCACATCATACTTGCATCCCATGTCATGTCTTGCATCATGATGATTGTGCATTGCACCATGATTGATCTTGTATCGTTGTTATGCTCTTGTGTTGGGTAGAGCCGGGAGCAGATACCGAGTTAGAGGATATTGTCGAGACTGAGTTTGAGGAGCCGTCTTACCTTCCCACCGAGGACTTACCAGGCAAGATGACCGTTTCGTGATATCGCCTCTATCTTTGCCTTGCTAGTTGTCTTGCTCTATAGTTATGCCTCGATGCCTATTCCTGTTTTGTCAGCCTCCTATGTTGCCATGAAACACTCTAACCGCCTTCCTAGCAAACCGTTGATTGGCTAAGTACGCTTTTGCTTAGCCCCTCTTATAGCGTTGTTAGTTGCAGGTGAAGTTTCGAAGATTGCTCCATGTTCGGACTTTTTATGGGGATAACACAATATATATCTTAATTAAATTAATGCACATCTATATTGGCAATGGGTGGAAGGCTTGGCCTTCTGCTTGGTGTTTTGTTCCACTCATGCCACCTTAGGACCGATAAACCGGTGTTATGTTCCTTGATTTTGCGTTCCTAACACGGTTGGGGTTTATGACCCCCCCCCTTGATAATTCGCTCTGCTCAAAGCTTTTCCAGCAAGACCCAGCATTGGTACTACATTTTCCTCACAACTAAAACTTCCATAGGGAGTTATAAACCCGAGTTCTCAATCAACAACCCGGGCCAGTGCTCCTCATGAGTGTTGGTACAAGTGGGCAGACTACGGGGCCACCACGAGGAAACTCAAGAATTGGTATTTTCCTGTAGGCTGTCTCATCTGGTCGTGGCCTGAGACGAGATACACACGGCTACTATCAGGGTGTTAGCATGCCGGGAGGTCTTGCTGGATTAGTTCTACCTTTGTCAAAATATCTTGAGCACGGGATTCCGAGAATACTCGGGTCTTCCCAATTTGGAGTTGCGACTCCGCAGATCGTGAGCTTGTGATGGGCTAAGTTGGGACACCCCTGCAGGGTTTTGAACTTTTGAAAGTCATGGCCACGGTTATGTCGCAGATGGGAATTTGTTAATATCCGGTTGTAGATAACTTGACACCATATCCTTAAGAATACACTACCTGTGTGAGTACCATGATGGTCTCTTTTCGAAGGGGTTTCAGAAAGTGAACACGGTGGGGTTATGCATGAATGTGAGTAGCTAGGATCACTTATTGATCATTTTGGCGACCGTTGACACATATTCTCATCTCGCTCTAAATTCGTAAGCTAGTTGCTTAGTGCTTGCGGCAAACATTTTATTACCTCTCCACACCTAAAGGCTTTGTTAGTTTTGATACCCGGGAATGCGATTGCTGAGTCCTTGTGACTCACAAATTACAACACACTCCAGATGTAGGTACAGCCGAGTACGATGCAGGAGATGGATCAGAACTTCACTAGGAGTTCGATGAAGAGCGTGGTCGTTACTATGTATCGTATCCCGACGATCAGTAGTGGTTCCTACTAGGGGCGATCAGAACTTATGTTTGTGGTATCTTTTCTCGTTTGGATTTCGTCCATAGTCGGACCCTGTGTTTTGGATGAATGTATGCTATTTTATTCATTGTGTGACGTGGCGAGAGTAAGCCAAGTATTTTACTCTTTCATCCCTGATGTTTTACATGAGTTGTGCAAAGATACCACACTTGAGATCATTCCAGAATGCGCTTATGCCTCTAAGTCGTGCCTCGATACCTGTGAGATATAGTCGCATCCTGGGCATTACAATGCCCTAGCAAGGGGTCTTGCCGGGGTCTTTTGGCCGTCCCTGGCAAGGATCTTGCCGAGGGTCTTCGGTCGTCCCCGACAAGGCTCATGCCGGGGGTCTTCTTCTTCTGGTCCATTGTCTAGGTTTTTAGGCCCCTTGGCCCTACAAGAATCTGCATGCCACTACACAGGCGTCCATTGAATCTTGGTCTTGACGTTGTCGATGACGTCCGAGCTCTCAGACCCAAGGGTGGTGGCATTGTTATTGTTTGGGCGAGCTGCTCCGGCAAGGCTCTTGCCGAGGTCACGAAGGCCGCCCTAGCAAGGGCGTTTCCGGGGGAGGGGTCCACCTTGCCCCTTTGTCCTTCGCGTCCCTGGCTTGGGAGTTGCCTTGGCAGCCTCGTGCCCCTCCTTCTTCTGCTCCGCCAAGCATGGCCACAGGTGCGGCTACAACTGCCCGTGCACAAGAAAAGGTACAGCAAAGAGGAGGAGTCTTTAGCAAAGAAATTTTCCAAATTTATCCAACTTATCTCTTCTTTGTTGTACTTATCAGCTTGACGTGGTATGTCACTTAGGTACCTCCCGCTACTATCCGTATCATGACCCCTCCTCCCCGGCAATGTGTGCGTGATGGGAATGTTGTCCTTGATAAGGAATGAAAGAAGAGAAAATAATGGTACATAGCCGCAATGGTCCGTTAGTTCTCCACGCTTAAGCGATTAGTTCGTAACATCATGTATGCAAGCATATATTGAAAAAATTGCAGATAAACACGAGTTGCGAAGTACTTAGCTTTATTCACATATGCGCAGGGTCTGCTCCTGGCTTTGTACAAAGTGTTACAAGTCTTGCCAACAAAGCTTGTACAAAAGGTGTTTCTAGCAACGGGCCCGACAACTGCTCCTTAAGGGTAGAACTTGCGAAGGTGCTCAATATTCCATGAGTTCTGCATTCTAATGCCACCTTCTATCTCCAGACTGACCGTGCTGGGTCTGGTGACTTGCACTACCCGGTAAGGGCCTTCCCACTTTGGTGTCGACTTGTTTGATCACTTGGCACCTAGTTTCAGACCATGGAGAAGGAATTTTGTTCATGACCTCTCTGTATTAGCTAATAGTATCAAATGTAAATATAGAGATAGCTTGTTAGCTTGGACAGCCTCTCTCCCTTGTTTAGTCTTTGCCTGTACAGTGGACACTTATATTTATTTTTGGAATAATGAGATGTGAGGCTGTTGCCTTGCAGTACGCAGTAAAAAAACACGCCGAAGAACAAGGTCACATTCCTCAAAGCTTCAGGCATGCACTTTGCGGCTACGGTAGCTGCGCAAGGCTTGCTGGTAGCATGCAAAAAGCATAGCATCCCGGAGACAATCTTCCTCAAGGAGCGTTTGATACGTCCAAAACGTATCTATAATTTCTACTTGCTCCATGCCTCTTTTGGGTGATATTGCTATGATATTTATACACTTCCATACACTTTTGATCATATTTGGACTAACCTATTAACTCAGTGCACCCCAGTGCCAGTTTCTGTTTTCGGCTGTTTTTGTATTTCAGGTTTTCCCATTACGAGAACTGCCAGAAAAATCCCAGAAAAATTATATAAAAAATCAGCGTTCCAGAAGCTACCAGGCACCCGAAGTACAGCCGGGGGGGGGGGGGCAACCAGGGCTCTAGGCGCCCTGGTGGCGCGCCCCCCTGGCCGCGCCGGGGGGGCGCCTGGGCCCCCCGAGCCTGGTCTGATGCCCCCTTTGGCATATATTTATATCGTTCCCCGAAACCCTCGAGACGGAAACTCTTTTCGCGATCTCATCTCTGTTCCGCCGCCGCCACCGCTTCCAAGATCGGGAGCACCAGGAGAACTCTTCCCGGCACCCTGCCGGATGGGAGGATCACCACCGGGAGCCTCTCCACCACCATGGATGCCTCCCGGATGAGTTGTGAGTAGTCTCCCTTGGACCATGGGTCCATGACCAGTAGCTATGTGATGTTCTCCTCCCGTTCTTGTGCTTCACTAATTAGTCCTCGTGAGCTGCCCTACATGATCGAGGCACATATGTAATCCTTATGCTATTGCTATGTTGAGTTTGCTGGGATCCGATGGATTGTGAGATTATGTTCATATTGTGTTTGAGTAATATATTTGATCTACCTCTTTTATATTTATGTTCGTAAGTAATTCTTGCATGTTCTCCGTTGTTATTTATTGCTTTGGCCAAGTAGTAGGTAGTGACTCCAAGAGGGAACGTTATGCTTGATTGTGGGTTCATGCCCCTCGATGACAAGCTTGAGTGACAGAAACATGAGTCTAGGGGATGTGCTGTTTCCACAAGGGGGAAAACAACGGTGCTTGTGTCCGCAGGTGCAAGGATTGTTTACTTTACGCAAAGTTCTTTTAATGCAGTTGTCTGTTGCTTTGAGTTTACACTATGGGTGGGACTCGCAACTTAATACCAGCGAGATGTTCTGGATAGATATCTCAAGGTGGATGATTAGTAGTAGATGCAGATGGATTTCGGTCGACTTACCTTGGCGTACTGCCCATGCTTTGAACCTCTACCTTTCTTGCAACATAGTTAGCATTGGTTTGCGCACATAATTCTGTCAATTGCCCAACTGTAATTCGTTTACCTCACATAGCTGTTTTATCGTCTTTTGGGAGAGAGACATCACTAGTGAACGTCATGGGACTCCGGTCCATATTACCATCATTGATCACATCCGTTATTTACTTTACGCTTTTACTTATTACTTGCAGCATTACCTATCACTATTACCACTTGTGTTTGATCCTTTGTAAACGACAAGGCCGGAGGGATTGACAACCTCTCTGTACTCGTTGGGAGCAAAGTTATTTGTATCTGTGTGCAGGTCCACGTTGATTGCTAATATCTGGCGCCGTTAGCAGTTGACACCTTCTTGTTGAAACTGGGAGTCTCAGGGAAATCGATCCTTGGTATCTTTGCCAAGGGAAAACTTCCGCTACACTGCATCTCAAACCTTCCACTTGGGGTAACCAACGAGGGGCGAGAAGCCATCAAGCAAAGTTTTCTGGTGCCGTTGCCGGGGACTCCACTCTTCGGGATAGGGGAGTTGCACGCTATCTTTTACCTTTGCTTTTTAGTCTTGTTAGTTTACCTTTCAGATTTGCTTTAGTATCTTTTATCGAAACTCACAAAAATAGTTATCTTGCTTGCTTGCTGCTATGGGTTCCACCGAGAACACCAAGTTGTGTGACTTCACTAGTCACAACAACGATGACTTTATCTGCACACCTATCACTACACCTGCCACTTCAGCACCTTCGTATGAAATTAAACCTGCTTTACTGAACTTAGTCATGAAAGATCAATTCTCTGGTGCTGGAGATGATGCTGCTTTACACTTAAACAATTTTGTTGAACATTGTGATATGCAAAAGTACACTGAAATAGATGGTGGTATTGTTAAGCTTAAGCTTTTTCCTTTCTCCTTGAGAGGAGGAGCTAAAATATGGTTTCAGTCTTTGCCTAGAAATATCATAGATTCATGGGACAAGTGCAAAGATGCTTTTATTGGAAAATACTATCCACCTGCTAAAATTATCCAACTAAGAAGTAACATAATGAATTTTAAACAATTGGATAATGAACACGTTGCCCAAGCTTGGGAACGTATGAAATCTCTTATCAAGAACTGCCCTACTCATGGTTTGACTACTTGGATGGTTATCCAAACTTTTTATGCAGGCTTGAACTTTACCTCGCGGAACTTGTTAGATTCAGCCGCTGGAGGAACTTTTATGTCAACTACACTTGGTGCTGCCACGAAGCTTCTCGATGAGATGATGACCAACTATTCCCAATGGCACACCGAACGCGCTCCAACAGGTAGGAAGGTAAACTCTGTCGAGGAGATTTCCTCCCTAAATGAAAAAGTTGACTTGATCATGTCTCTACTTTCAAAGCAATCCTCTGTTGATCCTCGTGATGTTCCTTTAAATTCTTTGATTGCTCAAGAACAAGTAGATGTGAATTTTATCTCTAGAAACAATTTCAACAACAATGCTTATAGGAGTAACTTTGGTAGCAATCCTAGACCGTTCCACTCTAATTCTTATGGGAACAACAATGCTTATCCTAGCACCAAGAACTCCACCACTGAACTAGAGATCATGCTTAAAGATTTCATCACTACCCAAAAAGCTTTTAATAAGAGTGTAGGAGAAAAACTAAACAAACTAGATGATCTCTCTTCGAAGGTAGACAATTTAGCCAATGAGGTAGAATTGCTTAAAATTAAAACTTCTCCTCTTGAGGAGAGGAAGGTCACTCCTATGAATGCTATTCAAGTGCAAATTAATGAAAACATTAGGATGATGGCTAAACTTAAAGAGAGATGGGCTAGAGAAAGGGAGGAAGAAGATAGAATTAAGAGCCTTCCTACCCACCACACTGTTGCTACTATCCAAGTTGTTGAGGATATCCAAACTCTTAGCACCCAATGCACTCCTGGTCCCAATGGACCCATTAATGGTGATGCTATGACTATAGAAACTACCAAACAAGTGAACCTAAAGGACACCACTACCACCTTACTTGATAGTAGTGACCTTGATTTTGATAATTGCACTCTTACCGAAGTTATTGATTTCCTTCACAAGATGTCTAGAGATCCCCGCACTAGCACGCTTAACCTTGCCTTCACAGAGCATATCACTAATGCTCTTATCAAAGCTAGGGAGGAGAAACTTAGAGTAGAAGCGTCCATACCTAGAAAGCTAGAAGATGGTTGGGATCCTATGATTAAAATTAAGTTTAATAACTTCCCTTGCTATGCTTTATGTGATGTTGGTGCTAGTACCACTGTTATGCCCAAAAGAATATATGATATGCTTAAATTGAAACCTTTTGATTCTTGTTCTTTTGGTGTTCGTCTCGTTGATTCTTCCATAAAGAAACCTTTGGGGAGGATCGACGATGTTCTTATCGTTGTCAATGACAATTATGTTCCCGTTGATTTTACTGCTATGGACATTGAATGTGAACCTTCTTGTCCAATTATTTTGGGACGTCCTTTTCTTCGCACCGTTGGTGCTATCATTGACATGAAAGAGGGGAATATAAAATTTCAGTTTCCTCTCAAGAAAGGGATGGAACACTTCCCTCGAAAGAAGATTAAGTTACCTTTTGATTCCGTTATACGGGCTAGCTATTCTTTTACTCTTGATAAAACTTGATCTCTTTGCATTATGCCTAGCTTAAAGGCATAAAAGAAAGCGCTTTTGGGAGGCAACCCACATGAATAATTTTTTTATTTTTGCTTTTGTTGTGTCATGATGTTGTTTACTACAGTAGCATCATCATTGTATCTTTGCTTTTCAATTTTGTGCCAAGTATAGCCTCTGATTGCAAGAAAGTTCAAAAGTTGTGACGTGCTGCCCAGGAAACAGATTCTGTCCTTGGATAAAAAAATTCGTATAAAATCACCAGATCATATTTTTGGTCTGAATTTTTTTGACAGCGTGCTCTATATAATTGTGTTTCGTGCATCTGTTTTGAGTTTTTTGATTAGAGTTACAGAAGTGCCCCTAAAAAATCGTTTACTACCTGCTGTTCTGTTTTTCACAGATTCTGTCCTGTTTTGCCTTTCCTTCATTTTGCAAACCTAGAGCTTGCTTTTTCTTTGCAAAAACCTTTTGGCAATCTTGAGAAACAGTAGACCTTCAATAATATCTTTATTTCCAGCAAGGAACAATTATTTTATTAAGGGTACTAACCTCGCTAATCAGATTATGATGAGTTATGTATGAAGGGAGTTTTCAAGTGTGCGAGGGAAGATGATAAAAAGATTCAGGAGTGTCAAACGCTCAAGCTTGGGGATGCCCCATGCACCCCCAAGAAATATTCAAGGAGACTCAAGCGTCTAAGCTTGGGGATGCCCCCCGTGCATCCCCTTCTCCATCAACATTATCAGTTCGTCTTTCGTTCCACTATATTTTTATAACTTCATGTGTTATGTGCTATTCTTGGAGCGTCTTGCTTTTAGTTTCCTTTTTAGTTTTCTTTAGCTTTTCACAATGAGTCGGAACTCAGCTTTCTTTATGTGGGAGAGAAACACGCTCCACTTCTACCTAGAAGATAACATAGAATTTTCATGTCTATCTTTGCTGTGTGTGTTCTTTGTCTTTCAATAGCTACCACATGTTCAGCTCTTTGTATTCATGCTTATCTTTTTAAAGAGCTTTTGTTTAGTTGGTTGCTTGAACTCTCTTTAATTATCATGCTTATCTTATTAAGAGAGTTTGCTTCCGTTGCATTGGTTGGTATGTCTATGATAAAGATGCTACGTGCATAATGGTGCTTAGTAGTTCATGTTTTCTTATGGTTAGTCTCAAATAGCTGGGGGGTTTCCAATGTGTTATTGGAGTACCAACATGATTTGTTTGCCTATGATGTGGTATGGTTTAGTAATATCTTCCTTCGAGAATTTATTTTGATTGACTTGGCGTATGCTCACGCATATTTAAGACTATAAAGAAAGTCTGTTAAGCCTTGATGATCTTTTGTTTCTGAGTAGCGATATAACTTCCATGCCTGATTCAATGTTGCTTTGTCGCTCTGCATGATTATGACCGTCATTGCTCTCTTAGTTGGTCGCTCCCAGTCTTTTGCTAACCTCCACCTGTACTAAGCGGACTGACTGCTTGTGCATCCAAATTCTTCTAAACCAGTTATGCCATATGAGTCCACCATACCTTCCTACATGGTATTTACCTGCCATTCCTAACGGAGACTTGCATGTACCATCTCGAAATTATTCAAAAAAAATGCATTCCTATTTTGTGCCTCTGTTGTAAGTCCATGAGGAGGTAGTAGTTAATTCATGATCTTTTTAAGTTGGACAAGCTTCACCCTGGGATTGCATGTATAATGTGCAAACCCATAATACGAGAAGGAACTGGCATTGAGTGCGCCCGGCTCAAACTTAATATAACGAACAAACCCTCCTTCACGCTTTGTTCATGAGAAATCAAAAAACTTTGGCAATGATAAACAAAGGAGATTAAGAGGATGTGATCGTCCTCATTCGGGAGCCGTTCCTCGAAACTTGTCCATCTCAAGAAGTGATTGAGTTGTCTGCTAGCATTCGCTGACGAAACATGCATGATCTAAAAAAAATTATTACCTCTGTTTTAAAACAAAGAGCTCTGGTACATGTTTTGTCTTTGTTTCCGACTACGGGTTTTCAACGTTGCCAACAAAAGCCACGATTCGAGAGTCTCCACCTTCTTTTAAAGCACCAACTACTGATAGCATGATTGTCATTCTGAGTGTAATGTGCATTGTCCCAAAGTAGCATTTTCTTTTGCATGATTGTGATATCGTTTATTTTGAAATGATTGTATCTTGTCATCACTTAAACCTTGGAGGTGCCCCTGCATTTATGTTTTGCTTCACTAAAGGGGGCAAGCGAGATATCACTTTATCATATTTGCACACCATGTTCATTGCAAATCTATTTGATGTTTGAGTATCATATTGTAAAACTTTCAGTTCTTTGTGATTTTCTCATGAGGCAACTTAATTACTACAGATTCATTGTCTCAGTAAGCTTTTGTCATATGACTATGAAAAAGTCCTATATGGTTAATAGCATGTCACCACAGAAATTATTTTTGTTATCATTTACCTACTCGAGGACGAGCAGGAATTAAGCTTGGGGATGTTGATACGTCCAAAACGTATCTATAATTTCTGCTTGCTCCATGCCTCTTTTGGGTGATATTGCTATGATATTTATACACTTCCATACACTTTTGATCATATTTGGACTAACCTATTAACTCAGTGCACCCCAGTGCCAGTTTCTGTTTTCGGCTGTTTTTGTATTTCAGGTTTTCCCATTACGAGAACTGTCAAAAAAATCCCGAAAAAATTATATAAAAAATCAGCATTCCAGAAGCTTCCCGGCACCCGAAGTACAGCCGGAGGGGGGCCACCAGGGCTCCAGGCGCCCTGGTGGCGCGGCCCCCCTCCTGGCCGCGCCGGGGGGGCGCCTGGGCCCCCCAGGCCTCCGCTGATGCCCCCTTTGGCATATATTTATATCATGTCCCGAAACCCTCGAGACGGGAACCCTTTTTCGCGATCTCATCTCTGTTCCGCCGCCGCCGCCGCTTCCAAGATCGGGAGCACCAGGAGAACTCTTCCCGGCACCTTGCCGGAGGGGAGGATCACCACCGGGAGCCTCTCCACCACCATGGACGCCTCCCGGATGAGTTGTGAGTAGTCTCCCTTGGACCATGGGTCCATGACCAGTAGCTATGTGATGTTCTCCTCTCGTTCTTGTGCTTCACTAATTAGTCCTCGTGAGCTGCCCTACATGATCGAGGCACATATGTAATCCTTATGTTGTTGCTATGTTGATTTTGCTGGGATCCGATGGATTGTGAGATTATGTTCAGATTGTGTTTGAGTAATATATTTGATCTACCTCTTTTATATTTATGTTCGTAAGTAATTCTTGCATGTTCTTCGTTGTTATTTATTGCTTTGGCCAAGTAGTAGGTAGTGACTCCAAGAGGGAACGTTATGCTTGATTATGGGTTCATGCCCCTCGATGACTAGCTTGAGTGACAAAAACATGAGTCTAGGGGATGTGCTGTTGCCACAAGGGGGAAAACAACGGTGCTTGTGCCCGCGGGTGCAAGGATTGTTTACTTTACGCAAAGTTCTTTTAATGCAGTTGTCTGTTGCTTTGTGTTTACACTATGGGTGGGACTCGCAACTTAATACCAGAGAGATGTTCTGGATAGATATCTCAATGTGGATGATTAGTAGTAGATGCAGATGGATTTCGGTCTACTTACCTTGGCGTACCGCCCATGCTTTGAACCTCTACCTTTCTTGCAACATAGTTAGCATTGGTTTGTGCACATAATTCTGTCAATTGCCCAGCTGTAATTCGTTTACCTCACATAGCTGTTTTATCGTCTTTTGGGAGAGAGACATCACTAGTGAACGTCATGGGACTCCGGTCCATATTACCATCATTGATCACATCCGCTATTTACTTTACTCTTTTACTTATTACTTGCAGCATTACCTATCACTATTACCACTTGCATTTGATCCTTTGTAAACGACAAGGCCGGAGGGATTGACAACCTCTCTGTACTCGTTGGGAGCAAAGTTATTTGTATCTGTGTGCAGGTCCACGTTGATTGCTAATATCTGGAACCGTTAGGAGTTGACACCTTCTTGTTGAAACTGGGAGTCTCAGGGAAATCGATCCTTGGTATCTTTGCCAAGGGAAAACTTCCGCTACACTGCATCTCAAACCTTCCACTTGGGGTAACCAACGAGGGGCGAGAAGCCATCAGCGTTGCGGCATCTTGCTGCTACTACGCTTGTTGTACCTCATCATAGGCAAGCACTCGAGGTGACCTGTATGTGAGTTCTGTGGGGAGCACTGCTTCTCCACCATAAACTATGGAGAAGGGCGTTTGGGCAGTGGCTCTATTTGGTGTCGTTCTGTGTGACCAAAGAACCAATGGTAGCTCATCAATATAGCATCTTCCACACGTGTGCAGCCTGTCTGAAGTCCTCGTCTTGAGTCCATGCAACAGTTCAGCATTCATTCGTTCTACTGGACCGTTGCTCCTTGGGTGAGCAACGGAAGCAAAACAGATCTTAGTCTCGAAGCCTTGGATATATTACATGAAGGTGCGGCTCAAGAATTGTATGCCGTTCTCAGTGAGAACCTTGTTTGGGACCCCAAAACGACAAACTAGCCCTTTGAAGAACTTGACGGCTGACTGTGCTGACCTTCCTCAGCGCCTCCACTTCAGGCCACTCTGTGAACTTGTTAGTGGCGACGTACAAGAACTCAAAGCCCCGGGTCGCACGGGGGAAAGGGCCCAACATGTCGAGCCCCCAGACTGAGAAGGGACATGAGAGTGGAATTGTTTGGAGAGCTTTAGCTGGCTAATGTATATTCTTGGAGTGGAACTAGCATGCTTCACACTTAGTTACTAGCTGAGTTGCGTCCTGGAGGGCAGTGGGACAATAAAATCCCTGCCAGAAAGGTTTGCTGGCAAGGCCTATTTACGCTATGTTAGAGCCACATATCCCCCATGTATTTCCGCCAAAAACTTTAGTCCATCTTCTCGGCTAATGCACTTCAATTTCACCACATTCGATCTCTTTCTATTTAGAATGTTGTCTACAAACTGGTACATACTAGATTGCCGGGCTACTTTTTCAGCTTCCTCTTGCTCATTGGGAAGTTCTCCTATCTGAAGAAAACGGACTATGGGCAGCACCCATGTTGGAGCCTGCGGCTCAGCAACGAGGACCAAAGGCATTTCTTTGGGCATGCGAGCAATGATCTCAGCGGCAAGGGCCAAGGGCTCTGCGTGAGGACGCTGCTCACCGACTGTCGCGTCGTTGTTCCTGGCAACATTTACGGTGTTAGCTTCTGGGAGGTCTGCCGGGAAGTACTTACCGGCACTTAACCTTCTCCTCTTATTGGATCGCATTGACGGGCCGATGATTCGCTGATTCAAATGGAGCACAAAGGTTCCTAGTTCCACAGGAAGCTTTTGTGCAGCACACTTTGACAAGTAATCAGCAATGATGTTTTCCACATGGGGAACATGCTCTATTTGTAACCCATATAAGTGTTCCTCCAACTTCCTCAGTTCGTCCACATACGCCTACATCAACGGGCTCTTATAATCTTTGTTAACTTGTTTCACAACAAGTTGCGAATCTCCACGGACGATCAACTTTCGGATTCCCAACTCCACTACAAGGAGCCCTTCATACTCCGAAGTGTTGTTGGTTGCCTCTTCCCTAGGGAAATGCATTTGAACTATGTACTTGAGGTGCTCTCTGGTAGGTGCGACAAGAAGCACTCTGGCACCAGCGCCAGGCAGCATAAAGGCACCTTCAAATTACACGATCCATTCTTTGTTTGATTCTTTGCCGGGGAGACTCGATTCTTGATTTTCTACATGTGGTGTTGGTTTCCATTCAGCAATAAATTCCGCCAAGGCTGTGCTTTGAATGGTCGAAGTGATATCGAATTTGAGTGCAAAACTTGACAGTTCCAATGCCCATTCTACTATCATGTCGGTTGTGTCTGGATTGCTCAGATGTGTTGCAGTGGGAAACGTGTGACAATAGTAATTTCATGTGCTTGGAAGTAGTGATGTGGCTTTCCCGAGGCCATGAGGAGGCCAAAAAGCACTTTCTTCACTCCAGAATACCTTGACCTAGCCCCTTGCAGAAGGGAACCAACAAAGTACACTGGTTGCTGCGCCACTTTCTTCTTTTGCACCACTTGTTGGCCCGCCTCACTTCCTCATTCTGCAGCTATCTTGTCAGCTCTGGGCCTTTTCGGTGCTAATCTAGAATCGTCATTGATTGGGATTGCTTATGTGGTTTCCTCATTGTGAACCTCTCTTTGTGCCACTAGTGCAGCGCTGACCACTTGATTCGTTGCCCCTAGATAGAGCAGCAACGGCTCTTGTGTCTTAGGCACAACTAGTGTTGGTGCTGAGGATAGGTATTGTTTCAGATCTTGCAGCACAACCTCTGCTTATGGGGTCCATTTTACTGGACCTGCTATTTTTGTATATTGAAAAACGATAGGGCGTGTTCAGCAGACCTTGAAATGAACCTACTCAACGTAGCCACGCAACCGGCGACGCTGCATGTCCTTGACGCTCTTTAGTGCTTGTATCTATTCAATTGACATGATGTTGTCGGGATTTACTTCAATGCCTCGCTGGGATACAAAGAACCCTAGCAGCTTGCCGGAAGGGACACCAAACACACACTTCTCAGGATTAAGCTTCAAGTTGATCTTGTGCATATTTGTAAAAGTTTCTTCCAAATCTTGGATGAGGGTTGATTTGTCCTTTGTGTTGACCACTATGTCATCCATATAAGCTTCCACATTCCTTTGCAGCCATGGCTTAAAACCAATCTGAACAGCCCTCGCAAATGTTGATCCGGTACTCTTCAGCCCAAGAGGCATACACACAAAGCAATACGTGCCACATGGGGTACTGAACGCCGTCTTCTCCTCATCTTCTTAAGCCATAAATATCTAATGGTACCCAGAGTATGCATCGAGAAATGAGAGCAAATCATAGCAAGTTATGGAATCCACAATCTGATCAATGCGCGGTAAGCGAAAAGGATCCTTTGGATATGCTTTGTTAAGATCAGTGTAGTTAATACAAAGTCCCCATTTTCCATTGGCCTTGCACACTACTACTGGATTTGCTATCCAAGTTGGATGAAACACTCCTCTAACTAGACCAGCTGATTTGAGCTTCCTGATCTCTTCTGCTATGAACTCTTGTTGTTCCAAAGCCTGCTTTCTGACCTTCTGCTTGACGGGCCAAGCATGGGGGCAAAGAACAAGCTGGTAGATTACTTCCCTCGGAACATCGGGGATGTTAGACGGTTGCCAAGCAAGCACGTCGATATTCGCCCGCAGGAAGGAAACAAGCGTGCTTTGCTATTGGCTATCAAGAGTGGTGCTGATGGTGAAGGTACCATCAGTGCCACCCCCCTCACCGACACCTTCTTTGTTGCAGGCAAAGCAACCTTGGATTTCTTACCCGTAGAGTCTTCAACAGGTTCGCTGCACTTTGAAGAGGCGCTCTTCCTAGAATTGTTGTCGGATGTCCTGCCAGGCTTCTTGTTCTTTGTCCTTAGTGGGAGCTGATATCTCAATGGCCTCCACTGCCACTACATATGTGTAGAGCTTATAGATGCAGATAACTACATCTTTCTGACTAGACTTGATGGAAATGACACCCATCGGTCCCAGCATTTTCAACATGTTATAGGCATAATGGGATGCCGCCATAAACTAAGCTAATGCTGGATGACCAAGGAATCATTGAACGACAAGCGGGTCTTAGAACGTCAAACACTACCTTTTCTATTCGGTAGCTCAATTCCTGCCAAACATCACTGGCAAGGTGGCCTTTCCCTTTGGCCAGCTCCTTATCGGTTTAATCCCTTGGAACGTGCCGGTCTTCTCAAGCTCCTCATCAGGAATCTGTAGTTTCTCAATTACCTCCGAGGAGATCATGTTCAAGCTAGCCCCACCGTCCACCAGCACTTTCGTGACCTGGAGGTTACATATTGTTGGTGAAACCAACAACCGCAAGCACCTGACCACAGTGGTGCAATCAGGGTGATCCTCGGCATCGAAAATGCTAGGCATGTGTGATCACTTGAGGGATTTCTGAGCATGTATTGTCGGTTCGGTCGCATTGACTTCACGTGCCCACTGCTTGAGTTGGTGGTGAGAGGAATGCAAGGATGCACCTCCGTCAATGCAATGGCTATTTTTGCCTTCTAGAATTCATGCTCACTCGACTCATCATCGTCCTCATCTCCACTGTCATCATCTTCCTCTTTCTTCTACCTACCCTGGCAGGTTTTTTCCTGCTAAAATGGCTTGCCGCAACGTCCTACTTGACCACCACAGCCCTTCTTTCTAGATCCACCAGCACTATCTTGGCCCTTCTCCTTTTCCCGCTTCTCAAACTCCACTTTCTATTTCTCAACTAGTTGTTCAACTTGTCAACATTACTGGAGGCTGTGACCTTCAGTGCAGTAAATCTTACAGTACGGCCCGCAAGATTTGACGGTCTTCTCGCCACCCGCAGCCACCTGACAATCAGCGCACGCGGCAGTCTCTTTGCCAGAGCTGTTTGTTTTGGCTTTCTTGGAGGGACTGGAGTTACCGGACCCTTCCACGGCCATAACTTCCTTGCCCTTGCGCTTCCTATTGCGCTTCCGGACTATCTTCATTGGGGCAGCGACGTCGTCGTCCTCTGAATCGACTTTGACCCCCGCATCTTCCCCGTGGAGTCTCCTCCCCTCCTTAGTATGTGCTCACTTATTCGCCAATGTTTAGAACTCCTTGACGGTCTTCGGCAGTCGCATGTTCAACTTCTCTTGTATCTTGTGATTGTGCACATTCGTGTGGAATGCGGCAATCACCGCTAGAGGGTGTACATCCGGTATGCTATGGTGCACGCAGCTGAATCTCTAGATATACTTGCGTAGATCCCCTCCCTATGAGGGATCACTTGCAAATCACTGGGCTGCCCGAGGCCCTCCTGGCCTCCGGTGAAGGCACCAACGAACTCATTGCAAACATTTGACCATGGTGAGATGGAGTTCTCCAGCAAGTTCATCAGCCAAGACCTCACATTCTGTTTGAGTACTAATGGAAAGTAGTTGGTGAGGACTTTTTCATCTCTTACCCCGGCAGCAGGCACAACAATGATAAAAACTCTATCGGGTCGGTTTGCCATCGTATTTCTGTGGAACTTCCAGTTTGAACGCCCGGAAGGAGGGCCAACGGACTTGCCGCAGTTGACACGTGAAAGCAGGGCACCCAACCTCATAAGGTAGGTACCCGCCAACAGTGGGCACAGGCTCATTGACAATTGGACCATTGCGCTCGACGCATTGACGACGCACTTCTCGACATCATTGAATGTGTAGGAGATATGCGCTAGAGGAAATAATAAATGTTATTTATTTATTCCCATGTTACTAATTTTGATTATATTTCATTCTATAACAGCTATGGTTCTTGAGTCTGCAATAAGCACGAGCCTCGGAGGAAGACTCATATGCACGTGTGGAATAATAAACGATAAAATGTATTCCTAGTCTGGCCTCTTAGACTAGCTGAAGTATTGCATGATGATCCTGTTTTCCTAATCATGGGCATGATTATGCGTGCAATTTTGAGGGAACAATGTTAGAAGAACACTCGTGTTGAATCGACCCGAATTGATGTTATGCTATGAGATACATTCGTCAAAAGTAAATGGTTAATGTTTGCATAAGTCCTAAGACCATGAGAGTATCAAGTTCCTTCGTACTTGCTTCATGAACATTGGAGTTTGTTAAACGTCATTCATAACTGGGTCGCTATTACAACGGCTTATGGGTTCACGAAAAAGTATTACAAGGAATTCGATAGCTCGAGATTGGGATTTGCTCCTCCGACGATGGAGAGATATTCTCAGGCCCTCTCAGTGTTATGGTATCCATCATCATCTGGCCAGACACAATCTGATTTAATCATGGGGAAATCGAAACTCGGAAACGAGAAAAGAGAACAAAACTGGTAACGAGGGAACATGCATATTGGACAAGTTGTTGATCCATGGGGATGCTGATACATCTCACCTCCTGTGTTTGTAATATATCGTGAAGCAACAGGAATAGCACACGGCAACTGGAGGTTCATTCGAATAATTATTCGTCTGGGTATAGAGGTCAATATGTTGTCCACGACTCCGATGTTGATCATTGATTGGAAAGTGTTTCGGTCATGTCTATACTTCACCAAACCTATAGCGTCACACACTTATGGGTCATCTATCTTTTGAATACTAGACAGGGAGTCTGAGAGAAGCTCACCGAATTTTTTTTGGAGACAACATAAGAGTTCCCGAGAGAGAACACTGGAAGTGTTTCGATAAAACTGTAAAGTTTTTCAGAGTATACCATTAAGTCGAATTGGTTTCGGCACCTGCTTGGAAATTCTTGGAGGGTGCCAGAACAGTTCTGGTAAATTTTGGGATTTTTTTCGAGGAAAATACCTGAAATATTTCGGAGCTGCCGGAACCGCTTTTGTTGTTTTTCGCTTGTGAAAATCATTGATCTGAAAATCTTTCGGAACACATATAAAATTATTTTAGTGTGTACTGGAATTATTCTAAGACCCACAAAATATTTTTGGATTTAACGGACGCGAAAAATTGTCTTCATGAATAGTGAAAACACATTCTTGTTTACTTTTCGCTGATTAAAATAATTGATCCGGAAATGTTTTGGAATGGGTCTAGAATTGTTTTAGTCGGTATTGGAAATGGTCATGACCTATAGAAATATTTTTGGATTTAATGGTTGCGGAAAAATGTTTTCATGAATAGTAAAAGCACTTTATGGTTAGCTTCTTTGGGAAGTCACCTTTTAGGGAATTTTGGTATTTCCAAATATCCTATAACCCTGGGTCTTGGCCTATAAACAGGGGTGGACAGGGCTACCCAAACTCCTTTCTCGCATACAAATGCCATGCAATGATCTCGCCTTCTGTCTCCCTACCCGCGAAATAGTTTCGTAGAGCCGAAAGGCTGTCCTGGTTCCGATGGGAACTAGTTCTGGACAGCGAAGCCCTGCTGGATAGCTAACACCGTATGTGTGCAACCCTGTAGAGAGGTCGTTGGTTTAATCTTTTGCCCGAGGGTCTGTTTCAGGGTCCTCCCGAAGGGCTGTCCAAGTTACGTTCGAGTTTCGAGGGTCCTCCCAAAGGGCTGTCTGTATGCAGTCTACAAAGTGATCCTGGGTTTGCTCGCTGTACCAATTTTTTTGTCTCGTTCCCTAACAAAGGCATCATGAGCTGTGTTATGCATAGATGTAGGTTACGATCTAGAATACATTACATAGATATGTATGGGTGTTGCACAATACAATTTCTAGTGGATGAGTTCTATTACTGAAAATTATTTGTGAGGGCAGCAGATGAAATCTATTACCTGATGTTTTTGTAGCTTCCCTTGAATTTGTGCAGTCCTGATCTTGAAGGCTTGGTGGAATATCAAAAGTTATGGCAATCGGCGATCCTATCATGTTGCTCTTGAGTATGCTGATGGATAGAGCAACGAAGTGCTTTAGTGTCTTTGGGTTCCACCATAGTTAAAGAAAGATTGATGTTTCGCGGACTAAAGGGCAATGCAGATATGTTCTGCATGGTGGTCACGCGTGTGACGAAGTTTTGTATGGGGTTCGAGATTTTATTATCTTGCGCTCCATACAACCTGCAAAGTTAATATACTGACTTGAATAATCATACTTGATGATAAACGTTGGTAACTGTGGTTTAAGTCAAAACCTTAGAAGCCACGTAAAATATATTTTTTCATAAACCGAATAGAGGCGTCTAACTTGGTTTTGCATGATGACATGAGATGTGGTATAGTGATGCTCATATTCAATTTGATTTTGTATGAGATGACTATATGATGTAAATTAATTAACATGACCTACGTGTCATGATTCAGCATGATGGTTGGAGCCATATGATTGTCACTTTAATGATCGGCTTGTCAACCTTATGCAATGCACTAATGTTATTAGCTATAGTGATAGCAATATTATCTGGTGCATCAACAAGGTGATGGCAATCGGCACGACAGTGAACATCGATGCAAATGCCAAGGATGAAGAAATAAAAGGCTTCTCCGTCAGAAGGGGATATACCATATCATGCTATTATGAATTGCCTGAGATGTTTATCCCTGTTAATGCACCCTTCCTGATTGTGTGGTCTCTCACTTAAAATATCAAGTAGTTAGTGTTCTCCCAATTGTAGCACTATCACGACACCTATCCCTTCAGTGTATCACATGGATGCATTGGTATGAACGACTAGAGAAGTGTGAGGCGGTGAGTTGAGACCTTGCAGCAAGATCACTTGGCTGTCTTGATCTCCGGAGGATCGTCCTGAGCTCAAAACACGCCCATCGAAAGATGAAGAAGAGTCACAAAGAGATGTGATTGGCAAGTTGTCCTACCAAATGAAATTCTTATCACTTGAAATGGATGCATCCTTAACGTTGAATTGAAATTTAGATCTTGAATCACTGAAAATCAATTATGAGAGATATTGATTTGACTGGGATCACACTTTAGAATAAAATTGTTTATTCACTAGTACAAATTATTTATGAACATATACCAACTGTGAATTGCGTAATAATTATAGAATATTGGCTTGTGTTTCCACCTTCCCTATTAAAATTGAATAAGCTGTTATTTATCTGGTTAATCTTTACGATTGGTAACATAATGTGAGGATTGTCCTCAAGAGTGCCGAGAAGGACTTTGTCCTATCACATGTTTTCGGTATTCTCCTGCTAATGCTATGGATGATGTGACTCTCGTCCTTCGATCAAAAAGCTAGAATTCCATTACGTTCAAGTGCAATATGTTTGCTTCCATAAGACACAAACTTCAAAAGTTGGGATAGTTATTGATATTCATGGCACTGAAAATTGTTTTTAGATGCAGACAAAGCAAAGAGATATAAGATATCCAAAGCAATGTTTGTTTGCAAAGTATTAGTAAAATGTTTACTAGGCATTTGACTGATGAGAGAGGGATAAAAAACGCTTGTCATGTAATGAAGGTGAATAAAACAACAGCTGAAAGGGAAAGGAAATGTCCAAAGGGTGTTAGTGTGACTTACATGCCTAGGAAATCCAGGGCTAACCACTCTTAAGTTGGGTGCTTCTTCTGATAGTAGGGGAAATACTAAAAGTTAAACTGTTAGAAGTATAAAGGCAAAAAGAAAGAAGACTTGAATATCCAGCTCATGTATGAATGTCATACGAGTTGTAAATGTATGGAAGGTTGGTCAAAGGAATAGTTCTTTGGAATTATTATTAAACATGTTAATCATTGATTCTTGGGTATTGTGAGTTGATCACAGAGATACCCGCTCGATTGCATTCTATTGCGACTCGATGCAAGGACTACTATGGCCTAAAAGACTTGCCAGTAATGAGGTTTAGATATGCTATAGGAACATGTTAAAAGTTGCTATACTCGGTACATTACCTATGTATATATATTCATATTTCATGTTAGAGTTTTTATACAGTCGAGCCCAACGCATAAAGTATCTTGCAAAAAGGTAGTTCGTAAGAGAACTTTTCATGTTTGGTGTTATGAATAACATAAGGGCCGTGCTTTCATTATGAATGAGATGTATGTTATTGTTGGCATTCTAGGAACCCAGTTACCCAGACTTGCATGCCTACGGCCTAGCGACGGCCCAGTGGGGCCTAGTTTCAAGAATACTCAAGAAGAGCCCTCGCGAGGGGCCCATACCTCGCGAGGAAAGGTGAGCCGAGACCTCGTAGGGAGCAGCTCCGCAAACTGCCTCCTGAGGAGCGGAGACTCCAAGTCAGGTGCCCCTCCTCCTGACGAAGGAGTGACATGAGCCATGATGACTAGAGCCAGGCGGGCGCCAGCGGGTGCAGAGGTATAGTTTCCCCTATCGTGCAAGAAGGACAAGGCCAGGTGCATATTCCCGAGGGGAGCGCTAAAGGTTTCCACTCTGGTGCAACATGACCAAGACTGTGGGCTTGACAGGACAGAAGTCATCGCCGAGCCCACCCCCCGTCATGATCAGAGACTTTGCAGACGAAGACCACCTTTCGTCAGGACAAGATGTACCTCTTGTCTCCCTTCAAAATTGGTCGTTTTGGGATCCCTTCCCGCCCAAATGATGCGGGAAGAGGACCAAGGCCACTATAAATAGCGACCAGCATCCATCATAGGATGAGAGATCCGGATACACCACTCTAGCCCTCATGAGGCAGCTCACCCCTTGTACTAGTTCATACTCAGCCTCCTCGCGAGGCCAATCCACCACAAAGTAGGAGTAGGGTTTTACATCGCAAGGTGGCTCAAATCTGGGTAAAGCACTGTGTCACTTCTCTCCCTTGGACCATCTTGAGCGGCGAGCTAGAGCTTTGAGCATGGCGAGTTTGGCTCTATGGTGAAGTGAAGTCCTTTGTTCACGCCCCAAAGTTCGAACCTCTTTGGGTCCGTGGAGCCTCTGAATCTGACATTTGGCATGCCAGGTAGGGGCGTGTCAAAGCTTCATTCTTCATCGACCACCTCTCGTCCACAACCCACCGTGCTCATGGCTGAGGCTCGCTGCGTCCATGTCGCCAGTGGTTAACACTACCACCGACCCAGTCATCCAAGAGAAGCAGGGCTCTTCGCCCCTCCTTCCATTCTGCGCTATGGCCGCACGGCCACACCCTCCTTCAAGCCCGTCACGACGTCATCCTCTCAAGTCCGTTGTGGTCTAGTGGGCGGGCAGGCCGCGCTCCTCATGGCGCGGGAGCTGTTGTGACATCGTCCCGTTGAAAAGGCATACGACGACTAGCTGGGCCGTATTACCGAGCTCGTCAGCACCGCGAATGATGCCCCGGTGCCCTCTGCTTCACTTCGCCCTTCGCCGTCACGCGTAGGAGACGTGGCATATAGTGCGCCGCCGCCTCCACTCCGACACAATGTCGGGGGCAACCCAAGGCATGATGCGCGGAATGAGGTCCCGATGCCTGCACGGGATGAGGTCAGCTGTCAAGTCGCGCAGCGACCGCAGCACGACGGTCGTGCGCTCCTCGTGTAGCCATGCCGGTGCGAGGACCGGGCCGTGCAGGAAGGCCTCGTTGCCGAACAGGCCGTACCAATAAGCGTTGCAGGATGCCGCGCTTTCTCCAGGGAACTGCGCCGCATCGTCTGGCCGGTCAAGTTCAAGCACGACCTGCCCCCGCACTACGACGGCACCCATGACCCAACTGAGTTCCTCCATCTCTACGCACTAAGCATCGAGGCGTTGAACGACAACGAGAAGGTCACGGCGAACTGGTTCCCCATGGCCCTTAAGGACGACGCACACTCCTAGCTCATGAACCTCCCCAAGGGGTCCTTCACCACATGGGATGAGCTCCGGGAACGGTTTATCGCCAATTTCCATGGGACTCGGGACCACACGCCCACCGTCAATGACCTATGTCACATGAAGCACTTGAGGAAAAACCCTCTGGAAGTATAGTGTTTCAACCAGCTCCGCCTCAAGATCCCGAACGCATCAGATGAGGGCATCATCTCTGCGTTCCCGGACGGTGTCACCGACGTCAAGTTGAACATGGAGCTCGCCATCCACGACGAGTTGTGCATGGCTCTGGAGATATTCAACCTCGCGGACAAGTGCACTATGGCTGAAGAGGGACGCCTCGCCCTCATCAAGCACCCCAAGGCTGATCTAGAAGACAAGAAGGCCAAGACTAAGGAAGTTAAGCGCAAGGGTCCTGCTATGCTAGCGGCGGAGCCCGAGCAGAAGCGTGGCAGAGACCGCGTAGAGCCGGCCAAGGATCACTGCCCTTACTGCGTCTTCCACGACCTCCACACCCACAACACCAACGACTGCCAGGAGCTTGGGGCGATCCGCGACGAGCGCCTGGGCCGTCGTCCCGAGCGCAGTGACCGGGGTTACGGCCATGGGGGAGGCCGCGGCGAAGACCGCTAGGACAACCACAACCCGTGCCAGGGCTGACGTGACTAGCCTAGCAAGGACCATTGGCACGATGGGCCTCATGAGGGCCCCTGGCGTGACCAGCCTCGTGAGGCCCGCTCTCAAGGCAACATCAGTCTTCCACCATTGCCGCCACCACCAGGACGAGGGGGCGGGGCTGGTAAGAGCTTCACACAATCACTTGCATCCTCAGTGCTGCCCAAGAACCAGCATCAAACCGCGTCCTCCAGCAGTTCTCCCACATGGTTTACGCGGCCCTCCTGACGCTCAAGGCTGCACGACGCATCAGGTGGTCCCAATGGGCCATCACCTTCGATTCCAAGGATCATCTCAAGTGTGCGACCACTGCTAGAGTGCTCCCCAAGCTCTACACACCGACCATCAGCAACGTCTCTGTCATGAAGACCATCATTGACGGCGGCGTGGGGCTCAATGTGCTCTCCATCGAGACCTTTGAGAGACTCCAAGTACTCTATGAGCAGCTCATGCCGACCAAGCCCTTCTCTGGGGTGATGGATGGTTCCACCATTCCCGTGGGGCAAATGCGCCTCCCTGTGACCTTCAGCACCCACAACAACTACCGCATTGAACTCATCTACTTAGATGTCGCCCACATCGACGTTCCATACAACACCATCCTACGGTACCCTGCCCTCGCTAGGTTCATGGCGGTAGTTCACCATGACTACAACGTCCTCAAGATGCCAGCTTTCGTGGAATCATCATGATCGCCTGGAACGAAGAAGTCGTGGTATGTGCCATCGAGCACGCTTACAGCGTCGTGGCAACTGAATGCCAAAAAGACGGAGATGGAGCCATGCCTCTAGAGGCCACTCCTGTGAAGAAGAAGTAGCCCCTCCTCGAAGGTAGTCGTGAGGCTGGGGCGTCTGCGGGAAACACCTCTGTCCAACCACCCTTCGTAGGAGCGTCCATTCCTCATCCATAGGGAGGCGTGCCCGGCGCCTCGCTCAGGAAGGGCTCGGGGGCTTCCGTCTGGAGGGCCTCTGACCTGACCAACGTACTATCGGATCATGGGTTCCGACAAAACCCTTGTGGTTCGAACTCTGGGCTGCGCACGACAATCTCTCCTTATGCCCTAGCTCGTCTACTCGCCGATCCCTAGGCCTAGCTTGTCAGATCCGAAGAACATGGGTCACAAGGTTTATACTGTTTCGGGCCATTGTTGTGGTGTAATACCCTAATCTAGTGTGGTGTGGTGAATTGCCTTGTAGGCTGAGGAAGAACTAGTACATGGATGAACTGCCTCCTAAGGAGAGGTATTCTTGTGCTCGAGTGAGCTTGTGGGTGTGTGGCCTTCTATCTGATCAACTTGAGATGATATTAGATCAATGGTGGTGGCTAGTACTATTTATAGTGGCCCAGGTCCTCTTCCCAAATACTGAGCGGGAAGGGATCCCACAACAGCTAAATGTGAAGGGGAACAGCTAGTACAAGCTATCCTGACAAAAGGTTGTCTTCGCTAGCCAAAGGCTCTTGTGGTGACGCTGCCATGGGCTCCGCGATGAACACTACTCTGCCGTCTTGCCGGTCTTGGTCTCATTCAACTGATATGGAAACCTTTGCCTGATGCCTCGGGACTCCTCGCCTGCACCTGCTCCTTTAGCACCTAAGAGAAAACTGGCACTCTACGCCCATTGGTGCCCGCCTGGCCTTGGTCATCACTACTCATGTCACGAGGACCTCACGAGGTGCCCCTTGCCTTGATATCTCTGATCTTCATGACCCAGCCTAGTGAGCCAGCCCCAGGGGATGTCTTGCGTCATCAGCCTCGCGAGGCTCGGTCCCTCGCGAGGGTCTTAAGTGTTTGCTAAAGAGGTTGGGTCGTACCAGGCCGCCTGGTGAGCCATGCCCTGGGCCGCAGGCAAGCAAGTCTGGGTACCCCCATTCCCAGAATGCCGATAGTAGCCCCTAAGCCCAAGGTACGCTTGGGCATGGCTTCGCGACGAAGCCAAGGGTCAAGTGCGGAGCGCCGTGGGCCCCAAAAAGTCTGCGGCCTTGATTGACGCATGGCGATTGATTGGACGTGGGTGTCTGCGCTTCCCACGCTGCCTCGGCAACTACATGGCTGACAAAAGGCAAGTGCGTGCTGTTGTGCCTTCATTGCTAGCCTTTGCCTTGCTCCAGTTCCCCTTTATTGCTCCTTCATAAGACTCCAGAACTCCGTCCTCTCCCCTTCAAGCTTGCAGCTGATGGCGTCCGACAAGTCAGAGGCGCTGCTCTACCTGCCTAGTACGAGCCGGCCTAGTGGGCGCCCATCGTCTCAGAGACGAACCAAGCCACCGTGCTCCTGATGACGTCGGATGATACCAACGAGAAGGGGAAGACCGTGGTCCGAGCTGCCTCCGCCGAGCCAGAGGACTCCAAGAGTACCTTCTACCCCTTATTTATGAGCAGTGTTCTTGTGGGGCTTGTCCCTCCTTTCTTCGATATATTTTTCTCCGTCCTCAGCCACTATATGCCTCATGCCCTTCATCTTCATCCCAATTCTATCCTCCTCCTATCGATCTTTGCCTTCTACTTCGAGGCATTTGTTGGGGTGGTGCCGTCCATGGCGCTGCTTCGCCACTTCTTCTACCTCAGGAACAAGGGCACACTTTGTTCTGGGAGTGCCAACTTCGTCGCGACAAATGGGGCCAACGCGAACTTGAAGGCCGGGAAGGAAACCGAGAACTTTAGGAACAAGTGGGTCCTCATGGACGCCAAGTGCTCCCATCCTCGGCTGGTGCTGCCGACAGCGATGCCCGAGTGGAGTGATAGGTGGCTCAGCGCGAAGCTCACTGACCCTCAGGCAGGGAAGGTGTTGGAGAAGATGACTGCGGACCTGAAGCCTGATGACCCCGAGGCGGCGAAGCTGATGGGGGCCATGATCATCAAAGAATTCTTGGCACGCCGCGCGATTCCACTTCAAGCACGCTCGCGCCCCTTATGGACACTCGAGGACGAGGCAGACAACCTTCGACTGCGCCATGACGCACTGTCCGCCGAGCAGCTTGGGCCAGCCCTCCATCTCCTGGTTGGGGACGATCTGGGATATCCGCCTGCTACCCATGTCCCCTTGTACGGCCGCCATGACAGGGCGACGGTGGCGGCTTCTATGCCTAGCTTCGACGGGGGCTAGCTTGTGCTTCCGGCGCCCCCTGAAGTTCAAGTGGCAGCAGAACCGGTGAAGCTGTCTTCGAGCGACTCCAGCTGGGAAGATGACTCGGAGGCGACCGTAGAGGGGACCGGAGAGTTCTCCCCTCCACGCAAGGCCGACCTCCTTCGCACATTGCCTGATGCCGACGACGCCGACGACCACCTGGTGAAGGAGGTGGCACTGCCGGCTGGGGTCGTCACGAGGTCCAATCTCACCCCCTCGAAGAAGCCGCCGGCTGGGGTCCCGACGAAGAGCAGGTCGGTGCTAATCTCCCGAGGTGGTGCCTCGGCCTCGGCACCGCTAGACGCTATTGTTGTGTTGGCTGATATGGCTTTATCTACCTTGGGGGCTCGCGTTCTAGTGGCGCAAGCTGCAGGGCCCTTGGGCTCCATGGTTCTGAAGAGGCCCCGAGGTTTCGCCGCCATGGACCAGTGAGTACCTTGGCTTGGTTTTGTCTTTGTTCTTGATTCCGTTGTTGATTCATGACATCTTGCCTTGCATTGCTAGGGCAGCGCTGTGGACGAAGAAGAAGAAGGGGGAGGCGGCCGCATCAGAGACCCAGCGGCCTGGCATGGTTTCGTCCCTTCTGACACAGACGGGTGGTGGAGGAGCTCCTACTTCCGCTGCTCGATCGCCATCACAACGCCTAGTGGACCGACCTCAGGTGGGGGTCACGTCCTTGGTCGAGCAGGCTTCGGAGACTCCCGTCTTCAGCTCCTCTGTTGGCGTTGACATGGCTCAAGAGGTCTTGACCACGCCATAGTCCCCTACTTCGATCACGCAGCTAGCTCGCGGTCCTCTGGCTTTTGCCGCCGCCATGGAGGAGGCTTTTTCCGTGCTGACGCAGCTCCAGAATGATCTTCAAGGCGCCAATCGTCGTCTGGTGGCTGGGCATTTGGAGCTGGTTTCTGGCTGGCTAAACTCCAACGCATCTGCCCGGGATGTGATGAGCCGAGTCGTGGCGGCCTTCAAAGAGGGCAAGCAGGCTTCCGACCAGGTCGCAGCCGGTTGCGAGGCGGCGCTGAAGGACGCGCGGACCGTCCACGAGCGCTGCCAGTCGGTGGAAACCGAGCTGCGGGACTTGCGTAGCAAGCGTAAGGTGCACGAGGAGAGGATGAAGGCCCGGGAAGATGCCGTAGCCAGTCGTGACACTAAGTTGGAGCAGTTGGCAAAGGAGCTGTTTGCGGAGTGCAGTCACCTGGAGGAGCTGAAGCAGGCGACGGAAGCAAAGGAGGCCCAGGTGGCAACCAAGGCGAAGGTTCTGGCTGAGAACCGCGCGGCCTTTAGGTCCCTCGAGGAGACGTCTCGCCAGGCTTGGAGGGCGCTCTATCAGAAGTGCTTGGAGAAACCGCCGGCGACGAACGATGAAGGCCCCGCCCAGCTGCTTCCTTATCTTGCCTTCGTCTTGAGGGTGTCGTCCGCGAGATTGCCCCCCTAGCGGAGGAGGAAGCTCGCGTGCTTTCTTCTACCGTCCTGACGCACGTTCTTAGCCACCCGCACCTTCGCGATCCCAACGCCGATCTTGGGTCACTGCTCGGGCCAGTGAAGGCGGAGCGGTGCGAGGCCGGCACTGAAGCCGTGAAGGACCATGTGGAGGCCTTGCTGAAGAAGTTCCTCGTCATCGACCCTTCTCCCCCAGCCGACGGTGCCACCGATCCTGCGGCTGAGACCGACTCCATAGGGCATGGCGACACCGTTAGCGAGGAAGTGCTTCCTGGCAGCGGTGCCCGAGGCTGAAGGAAGGACCCACTAGTGAGTGATGGTGCTTCTCCCTATCTTCGTTTTCCTATGACATGATACGTGCCTCGTGGAGGCGTTAAAACTTCTATTTGATGCTTGAAGAACAATTTGGCTTGTAATAATTGCTAGATGTTCGCGATTTCCTTCCTATTTGTCGTTCTACATCGGCAGAGCCCGACCCAGCGCGTACCTCAGCCGCCGCGGACTTGTCCGGATCACCGGGATAACACAAGGGAGTGAGGGGCTACGTGGTCAGTTAGTCTCCAGAGTTGCGATGCTCAGGAGTCCCCCTTGACGTGCAAACAGTCCCTAGGTAGGAAGCGCTAGGCAGGGCTTTTGTGTTCTACGTCGGCAGGGCCCGGTCCCGTGCGTACCTCAGCTGCCGCTTGCTTAACCGGATCACCAGGACAAGACCACGGGGTGAGGGGCTATGGGACCAGTTAGGCCCTTGGGTCGCGATTCACAAGGGTCCCCCTTGACGTACAAATTTCCCTGAGAGAAGTAGTGTGGGAGCTGGCCTCAGCGTTCTGCATCGGCAGGGCCCGGCCCTGTGCGTACCTCAACCGCCACTGGCTTGATCGGACCACGAGGACAAGACCCGGGAGTAAGGGGCTATGGGACCAGTTAGGCCCTTGAGTCGCGATGCCCAAGGGTCTCCCTTAACGTACAAATGGCCTCATACGTGTTCTCGCCAGGCTTGTGCTCGGGAGGGTTGCGTGTCGACCAGGCCCGGGGGACCTGATGTGGCGTACGCTAGGAATGACATGAGCGCAGCCCCCGTGCCTAGCCCCCTCGCGCTACCCTCCCGTGGGGAGTGCATCGCGGTGGGGCAGGTCACCGAGCCAAGGGGCTCCCTGAGGTTAATGCGGCAGTGAGGCCACACCAGTTGTTTATCACCAGCGTGGAGCATGGCGCTACCGTTCTTGCACGGTCATTGCCGCTCCTCGACCGTGTCGACTGCCAGTGCGGAGCATGGTGCTTCCACTGGAACGTGGGAGGGGACTCCCTACTGCGGAGAGCCCCCGGGCGTGTACAGCCCTGCCCTGACGCGTGGCTGGCATGGTAAGGCTAGACGAGGTGTATTTGGGCACTCGTGAGCCAGCGCGGGACTCACGAGGCCCTACGTCAAGGCGGGTTGTGCCTGGTCTTGAGTAAGAGCGCTTGAGGTGTCCTGCTAGATGGTTAAGCAACCTGCACTGGGTGAATCCCTCGAGGCTACCATATGAGAAGGCGGGGCACCATTGACCCCAGGAGGTGACGTGAACGGGGCCGGCCCACCAGATAGAGCTCAGCCGTTGGATTTATCGATGCTGCCGGGACGGACCTGAGCACAGACGCCGTGCCTAGTCTTCTCATGTGGATGCCCTAAGAAAAGACAACCGACACGCGACTCCCGTGCGATAGGGCACTGTATTGTGCGCCCCAAATCACCTGCTAGCATCCGACTAGAGCATGGATGAGGCACCAAGGGCCACAGGATGTGACGTACACGGGGCTGACCCGTGAGCCAGAGCTCAGCCGTTGGATTTGGTGACGCTGCAAGGACGGACCCGAGCATAGACGCCGTGCCTGCCCTAGGTCATAAGGCGGGTGCAAGCAAGCTTGCGAGGGCGCACAAGGTTCATGGCATCAAAGTGATGGTCAGATAGATGAGTGGTTCCAACATAGCTGATAGGAATGGTAACGCTAGCTCAGGTAAGATGCAAGGGAGATACATGCCACAAGGACGGACCTGTGCGACCTGGGGATGATGCAGCCCGAGGGGCTCCCCCACAAGGTGAGCTAAAGATGCAAAAGGATACACGCCGCACGGGCAAGCCCGTGCGACCTGGGAATGATGCAGCCCGAGGGGCGCTCCCAGTAGAACAAAAACTGGTAAATGTTATATGCCATAGTTGCTAAAGTAGTGTTGGTGTAGCTGAAGATGCTCGATGCAGACGCTGCTCCTCATGCGCCGCCTGGCTCCGGCACCCCGCAAAGCTCCGGGGTTTCCCAGATCTCATGGAGGACCGAGTCCAACTCCGCCTGGATCTCCTGATGCTTGGCCTCGCGAGCCGCAGGACCTCCCGCATATGGCGCTGGTGTAGGGTCTCTTGGTTCGGTAGGCTGAAAGGCATGCGAACGTAGCTGTGAGGGGGACCCTCGCACCGGCCCTCCTAGGAAGGCCAGTAGAGCTCCTGAGATGCGATCCTGTTGAGTGCGGGGACGTTGACGCAGACACGCAGCCCGTCGCCTGACCTTGGGGCGACAACTGCACTCCGAGGCGCCGGGCGGCGCTCGCCCCGCATTGCCCTTGGAACCTATAGGTCTTCGATGGTCTGGCTGATGTACTCCTGAGCGCTTGGTGCCTCACGCCTTGAGGACTCCGGAGGGAAGTGTGCGGCGAAGCACTCCTCCACATGGTGCCCGAGCACCTCCCTCGTGACATTGACTAAGTCAGAGGCTCTCTAGAGGTGAGCCCCCGAGCCCAGCCTGAGGAGGGCGCCAGGCGCGCCTTCCTATCCGAGAGAGGGAGGTGGCCCCTCCCTAGGTGTAGGTCCCGAGGTGCTGCCACCAGGTGCTACATCCCCATGAGGCTCGAGGGCGAGCTACTGCTTCTTCTTCTTGGGGACGGCCTTAGGAGGTTAGATGATGTTGTCGCTGTCTGGATCCTCGACTGCTGCCACATGGTAAGCGTGCTCCAGTGAGCACGCCGCGTCCTTCTCTTCACAGGCGATGGTGATGACGTTGCCGCTTGCCGTCATCTTGAGGACATTGTAGCCGTGGTGAGTCACTACCATGAACTTGGCCAGGGGTGGGTACCCAAGGATGGCGTTGTAAGGGAGATGGATGTGGGCAACATCGAAGTCGATGAGCTCAGTGTGGTAGTTGTCGCACTAGCCGAAGGTGACAGGCAGGCGGACCTGCCCTACGGGGGTGGTGGAGCCATCAGTCACTCCGGAGAAGGGGTTGGTAGGCAGCAACTGATCATAGGGTACTTGAAGGCTGTCGAAAGTCTCGATGGACAGGACATTGAGCCCTGCGCCACCATCGATGAGGGTCTTGGTAACTTGGACGTTGCTGATGACGGGCGAACAAAGCATCGGGAGGGCGCCGGCCGTAGCTGCACACTTGAGCTGGTGTGCTAAACTAAAGGTGATGGGGCACCTGGACCACCTGAGTGGGCGAGTAGCCTCGAGCTTGGGGAGAGCCGCGTTTACATCCCTAGTGAACTGCTTTAAGAGGCGCTGACAGGCTGGGGCTTGTGCTCCGCCCAAGACGTAAGCGATGGCACGTGGCTCCTGGAAGCCCCCAACCCCCTCGTCCGGGTCGTCGTTCCTCCTTGGTGGCGGCAGAGGTGGAAGGCCAGCCCTGCCCTGAGGGCGGTCCTCATGAGGCTGGTCCTTCCAGGCGCCTTCAGAGGGCTGATCGCGCCAACGGTCCTCCCGAGGTTGATCACGCCACTCCTAGCGGGGGCAACGGTCGTCCCAGTGTCCCCTGGTCCGACTTCCCCCACGGCAGTAGCCACGGTTGCTGCCCTCGGGGTGTTGGATGACGCGTCCTTCGCAAAGGGCCCTGAGCTGTTGACAGTCATGGGTGTAGTGGCTGTGCATGTTGTGGAAGGCGCAAAACACCCAGTTGTTCTTAGATGATTCTGGGTAGTCTCGGCCATGCTTCATCTCTGGTTCACAAGTGAGCACTGGTGCTCCTTTGCACTTTACGTCCTTGCTCTTGGCCTTCTTGTCTTCAGGTTCAGCAACGGGGAGCTCGACGAGGGCGAGGCACCCTTCCTCAGCCCTGGTGCACTTGGTTGCGAGGTTGAACAGCTCCAGGGACGCGCACAGATATTCATGGATGGCGAGCTCCTCCTTCATCTTGACGCCGCAGACACAATCTGAGAATGGTGAAATGATGGCCTCGTTCGTGACCTTGGGGATCTTGACGTGGACGCTGTCGAAGCGTTGGATGAACTTCTGTAGGGTTTCTCCTGGTTGTTGCTTGATGCGCTGCAGGTCACCCGGGGATGGGGGGCGGTCTCAGGTGCCCTAGAAGTTGGCGATGAACTGCTTGTGCATCTCGCTCCAGGTGGAGATCGATCCCGCGGCAGGTTTAGGAGCCACAAGCGCGCGCCATCTTTGAGGGCCATGGGGAACCAGTTCGCCATGATCTTCCCGTTGCCGGCGGACGCTTCGATGCTCAGCTCGTAGAGCTGCAGGAACTCTGCAGGGTCGGGGGTGCCGTCGTAGCATGGAGGCAGGTCTGGCTTGAACTTCCCAGGCCAGTTGACGTTGCGCAGCTCGGGAGCAAGGGCCTTCCAGCCTGCTGTTGACACCGAAGCTTGTCGGGGAGGTGGTACTTGGTTTTGGTCCTCGCGCGCCACCACAGCGGGGGGCGCGCGGTCTCGATGCGGCGGTGGGGGGAGTGCTGGCGCTCCTCCGTGGGGCCCCTGGATCTCTCGGCAGCATCCTTCTTCATGCACTTATGCCGCACGTGGGCGATCCCGCCGCGGGGCCACGTGCCCTGGGTCTTGGACGTCGCGTTGACGCGGAGGTAGCTGAGGAGCTTCATGGGCCATGTCGTCCGCATGGGCAGGCGGACGAGGTAGCGAGAGGGACTGCGCCGGAGAGCCCCCAGCAGCACTGACGAGCTCAGCGATGCGGTCAAGCCATTCTTTGTAGAAGTCGTCGACGGGGCGGTAGCGCAGGAGCTCGCGTGCCATGAGCAATGCATCCTATGCGTCCGCGGGTCCACGACGAGCATGGGATGACGAGACTTCTACGGTTAGTGACGGGTTGTGGTGCATCCGTCCCGCCGCACGGAGGGGTGCAGGGACGAGGCCTGCTGTTCATGCCGCGCCGGGCCGGTGGCGACGGTGGCACCAGGCGATGGAGAACGAGGAGGTGGTCCGCCGACAGGAGCTGTCTGAGCGACGTAGGCGGCAAAGGCAGCTCGCCGCTCAACACGGGCTCTGCGAGCGTCGGCCATGGAACCGGTGGGACGGCAAAGCTTATCGACCAAAGGGAAGCTTCGGCACACCCCTACCTGGCGCACCTAATGTCGGATCTTGGGTTCCGGCAAAACCCTTGTGGTTCGAACTCTGGGGTGCGCATGAAGATCTCTCCTTCCGCCCTAGCTCGTCTACTCACCGATCACTCGGCCTAGCTCGTCTACTCGCCGATCACTCGGCCTAGCTCGTCAGATCCAAAGAACAGGGGACACAAGGTTTATACTGGTTCGGGCCACAGTTGTGGTGTAATACCCTAATCCAGTGTGGTGTGGTGAATTGTGTGACGCCCCCGATTTGACCGTACACTAATCATGCACGCAAATGTGTACGACCAAGATCAGGGACTCACTGGAAGATATCACACCACAACTCTAGACACAAATTAAAATAATACAAGCTTTACATTAACAGCTAGAGGCCTCGAGGGCTCGAATACATAAGCTAAAATACACAAGAGTCAGGGGAACCAATAATATCTGAGTACATACATAAGTTAAACAAGTTTGCCTTAAGAAGGTTAGCATAAAAGTAGCAACGATCGAAAAGGCCAGGCCTCCTGCCTGGGACCTCCTAACTACTCCTCGAAGCTGAACTCCACGTAGAAACATCCTCGGGATCCTCTGGCTCCTGGACTCCACCATCTAGTTGCGTCATGTGAGAAGAAGGGACAAAAGGGGAAAAGGGGAAGCAAAGAAACCGTGAGTACTCATCCAAAGTACTCGCAAGCAAGGATCTACACTACATATGCAATGGTATCTGTATAAAGGGGTAATATCTGTGGACTAAACTGCAGAATGCAAGAATAAGAAAGGGGATAGCTAATCCTATCGAAAACTACGCTTCTGGCAGCCTCCATCTTTCAGTAGTAGATGAGAGTAGCTGGAAAGTAACAAGTATCCTCGCTTCTCACAGCCTCCGTCTTGCAGCAGTAGAATATAATAGATGGTAAGTTCACCAAGTAATATTGTATAGTATAATCCTACCCGGCGATCCTCCCCTCGTCACCCTGCGGGAAAGCGATCACCGGGTTGTATCTGGCACTGGTAAGGGTGTGTTTTATTAAGTATCCGGTACAAGTTGTGATGAGGTCGGAGTACAACTCCGGGTCGTCCTTTTACCGAGGGGCACAGCTATTCGAATAGATTAACTTCCCTGCAGGGCTGCACCACATTACCCAGCACGCTCGATCACATTTGGCCGGACACACTTTCCTGGGTCATGCCCGACCTCGGAATATCAACACGTCGTAGCCCTACCGAAGCACAACGGAGAGGTCAGCACGCCGGTCTAAACTCTAAGCGCGCAGGGGTCTGGGCCCATCGCCCAACGCACACCTGCACGTTGCGTACGCGGCCGGTGAGCATACCTAGCAAGCTCTATTACTAAGGAAGTTACGTTACGCGGTCCAACCCGGCGCGTGTCGCCCAGTCGCTTACGTCAAGATGTCTTCGGCCGATACTACGACGTCGAGTGCTCATAACTATTCCCACATAGCTGGTTAGTGCGTATAGACCAATGGCCACACTCAGATCAAATACCAAGATCTCGATAAGCACGTTATTATGAAATAACCGCGGACAACGACCAGGGCCAGGTCCACCTGTCTCCTAGGTGGACGTGACCTGCCCTGTCTGTCCGCCACAAAGTAACCACCAAGGGGCTGCCGGGAACCCATGCCCACCACTACGTGTGTGGAACCACCTGCCCCTTCAGCCCCCATCTCTGAATGATCATCATACGTATGTAATAGTATAGTATATACCCGTGATCACCTCCCTAAGTGATCACGGCCCAATAGTATAGCATGGCGGACGGACAAGAATGCAGGGCCACTGATGGAATACTAGCATCCTATACTAAGCATTAGGATAGCCGGTAAAGGTATCAACAATTGTAGCAACAATCACAGGCTGTGCAACAGAATAGGAGGTATCGAATCAACAACAGTAGCAAACCTAATGCAAGAATAAGAGATAGGAGAATGGGCGATATCTGGTGATCAGGGGGGGGCTTGCCTGGAAGCTCTGCTGAAATGTGGTAGTCGACGACGTAGCCGTACACAACAACGTCGGTGGCGGTGGTCACGGTGTCTATCGAGAGAGGAGGGGGAAGAAACAGTAAATATAAAGCAGAAAATTGTAACGCAAAGTATGACATGGCGATACGATGTGCCGGGTGTGCCCTAACGTAGTGTTAGATGTTACCGATAAAGGAGGATCCCATCTAGGGAAGTTTTCCCGGTTCCAGACATTTGTCAAACAGATGACCAAAGGGGGAAAGTTCCATGTTTAGTATTTAGAGGCACCACACGAATAAGCGGGTAGCGTATCGGGGTTCGTCTTGTCATTCTGAGAAACTTTCATATATAAACTATTTTAATCTGAGTTACGGTTTATTTTATATTAATTTTTAATTCATTTTCTAGAATTAACAGATTATTTTAATTTGAAAATACATTTATGACGTCATCATGACGCCAGTGGTCAACTTTGACCGTTGACTGGTCAAACTGACTTGTGGGACCCATTGTCCTGGACTGCTTATCTAATCAAATAATTAAGGTTAATTAACATAGTTAATTAGACTAATTATAATTAAGTTAATTAATTATCTTAACTAATTAATATTATTATTATTATTATTATTATTATTATTATTATTATATTTAACGTTCTGTGGGGTGGGGTGTAACGCCACAGATGTAACAATTCCATTTATGGCAAATATATGCATCGTTGACTTAATCAATTCCATTCTGGGCTCTTCCTTCATTTCGGGTTTCTTCGTTTTTGCCTTGTGCGTGTGTTGCATAACACAATGACATTTTCATTATGTGCATTGCATTGACATTGTCAAACTTGCATCTCGTTTGGAGAGTGGTCTTAGTATATCACCGGTAGACCGCCTGTCATGTTTCGTCTCGTTTGGAGGTCGTTTGATACTCCAACGGTTAACCGCGTTAACACCAGAAGCCCTATCTCTTTTGGCCTAGCACCCCTACACAACAGCCCACAAGCCCATCCTAACCACCTCCATGCTCTCGGTCGTTGGATTGTGATCGTGTGGGCGAAAACCGCACCCCATTTGTACTCTCCTAGCTCCCAGAATCGGTAAATAACCACTCTCCCCCGAATTTTCGGGCAAACCCTAGCCGTCCTCTTCCTCGCGCTGCCGGACACGTCCACCGAGCGACGGACGTGTCCGCCTCCCTCCTCCGCCGCCACGTGGCAGGCCGCCACTGGGCGTCGCGCCGCCCCACCTCCCCACCGGCCAAGGCCCGCCGGGGCCTCAATCGGCCCCCTCGGCCCGTGTGCGACCGCCGCCCCTGCGCTTCGTCCCCGCCACCGCTTCACCTACCGCGCGCCGCATCGCCAGCGCCGGACCGCGCCGCCGCCGACGCGCGCGAGCACCGGAGCTCCATCGTCGCGCCGTCGTCCGCCTACCGCCGGTGCCGCCCCGCGCGCACAACGCCGTCCGCCCCTCGCACGTCGCCGGCCGGCACCGCCGCCGGCCTACTCCGCCCCACGCCGATGAGCCCCGCCTCCATGCCGGCAACCACCTCCCTCAATTCTGGTGATCCCGATCTGGATCGGGATCGGGACCAGATCCACCACGTCGATGATCCAAATGCCTCCCGCTCCGCCCGAGTCCCTCCGTCCAATTGACTTTTCG
>LR738711.1:582206474-582299139 GCA_902687465.1 Secale cereale | reverse complement strand
GGGGGGGGGGGGTAAATTTGACCAAGTCCCTAATCTCTGTTAATATGTTGCATCCATCATCATGGCATATCTCCATGCTCGTAGCTCCGATTTGCGTGTATGATATATGTAAATGTTCGTCTCGTAGTGCTCTCCGTGTTGGCATCAGTTTTGTGCATGTTAGGGTTCATCTAGATGTCTTAATCTTTGTTGACAAACTGCTATGTGATGTTACTGTCTCAACACTAGTTGTGTGTTAACAATATGTGTGAATATTCGTGAGGTCGTAACTTTGTGCATGTTGGTTCAAATGGAGTGTATGATATGTCAAAATATTAGTCTTGTGATGCTCTTCATGACGGATGCATTTGCATACATGTTAGGTTGCATTATGCCATGTTCAACCCTGTTGCAAAAGTGATTGTGGCTGTTAAGTTGCTGAAATTGTTATAACTTGATGATTTGTCTTTTTCGTAGCATTTTATGTGATTTTCTTTTGAGCCACATGTCAACATATTTTAGGAGCATAATCATGTCATCTTTGAAGTGGTGCATTTGGTTTTCCATCATATGCTCTGTGGTGACTTAAACAAGATTATAAACATGCCATGTCAATGTTGTTGTATTTACACATAGTGAAAAAACTGCAAAGTCTGGAATCTGTAATAACTTATTGCCATGTAAACTTGATGCCATAATCTTTTCCATGCATGTTTTGGAATAACTAGTGAGCATGTCTTGATGTCCATGTTGTTGTCTATCAATCCATGCCTTTGTTTGCATATATGCCCTGCTGTAGCTTGTTGCAATCTTGCTCTCAAAATGCTTGAAATTAAAACGGTTAGCCTGTTAACAGAACATTCAATTTGGCAAAGTTTGTGTTAAGCAACCCTTGCATGGAATGAATTGTTTCTTTGGATGAATTGGAAGTATAATATGTCTTATTCATGCTCATGTAAATTTCATGCTTTTTAGACTTGTTTTGCTTGCTGTTATGTGCCTCCAAAGGTAGCTACAAAATGTTCCTGGTTACATGCGCAGTAAAATTTCACTAAGTCTGAGAAATCTGTTAACTTATTGAATCTTGCCATGCTAGTTTAATTGTGTTCCAGTAAGTTTTTGTGTGTACTCTAAGTTCATACTTGTTGAGAATCATGCCTATTTCACATCCATGCCTTTTGTCATCATGTTTGGGTGTTGTAACATAATTAGACTTTGCTCCAAAGATGCCATGTTGCTGTTAACTTCAGTTTGAAAATGCATCTTGTTTTGCTTATCATTTTCAAACCGTGCATTCGATTCCAATGATCTTTATATCGATTTCAACTGAAATCTTTCAATCTATCCAGTGGCATGCTTGGCTTGTCAAGATCTTGCCCACATCGATCATGTCTTTATATGTCCTTGCCGACTTCATCTCCCTTCATACCGATAGCTCCATAGGATCATAATTGCATCTCTCTTGCATAGCATGTGTTTGTTTCTTGTCAAGTGTGTTTATTGGATGCATGTTATGTTGGGTAGCACCGGGAGACGAGTTCGAGTCCGAGGTCAAGACAGCCACTGAGTACGAGTGTGAAGAGCAAGGTCCCGAGTACACCGACGACTTACCGCGATATGACGATTCCTTGATATCACCTCTATTGTTGCTATGCTAGATGCCTCGCTCTATGCTTATCGCGATACCTATCCTTTTGCTTGTCAGCCCCCCTTTGCCATGAAACTTCTAACTACCTTCCTAGCAAACTGTTGATTGGCTAAGTTACGCTTTTGCTCAAGCCCCTCTTATAGCGTTGCTAGTTGCAGGTGAAGATGAAGTTTGCTCCATCAGGATTGGGTTTTGGGTATAACACAATATCTATTATTTACTTTAATGCACCTATATTCATGGCAATGGGTGGAAGGCTTGGCCTTTTGCTTGGTGTTTTGTTCCACTCATGCCGCCTTAAGAACTCATAAATCGGTGTTATGTTCCTTGATTTTTGCGTTCCTCGCGCGATTGGGTATATGGGGACCCCTTGATAGTTCGCTTTGAATAAAACTCCTTCAGCAAGGCCCAACCTTGGTTTTAACATTTGCCTAATAACAACTAAAATTGCATAGGGACTAGCTACCCCGAGGACTTAATTAACAACCCCGGGCCAATTCTCCTCATGAGTGTTGGTCCAATCTAGAGCAGCTTGCGGCACCGCCCCTTGGCAACTTGGGGTATTTTGGTTGATGTAACCATAGCTCATCCGTCGTGGCCTGAGACAAGATATGCGCGGATTCTATCAGGATGTCGGCACGTCGGGAGGTCTTGCTGGACTTCTTTTACCATTGTCGAAATATCTTGTACACCGGGATTTCAAGTCTGATCGGGGCATCCCTAAGAAAAGGGGTTTTAACCTCTGTTTATCGCGAGAGCTTGTGATGGGCTAAGTTAGGACACCCCTGCAGGGTTATGATCTTTCAAAAGCCGTGCCCGCGGTTATGTGGCAGATTGGAATTTGTTAATATCCGGTTGTAGAAAACTTGACACAAAACCTCAAACATTATACAGTACCGTGTGAGTAGTCGTGATGGTCTCTTTTCGAGGGAGTTCGGGAAGAGAACACGGCTGGGTTATGGATGACTCGTAGGTAGACAGGATTATCTAGTGATCATGTTTTAGCTCATGACCGATGGCTTTCGCTTCGCTTCTCTCTCTGATAATACGAAAGCTAGCCACCTCATCTACGCTTAGCGCTTGCAGCAGCCCACTGATGCACTTTCTCCTTACCCAAAGGCTTTAATAGTTTTGATACCCGGGAACGGGATTGCTGAGTCCTCATGACTCATAGTTTACTACAAACACAGGTGCAGGTACAACTGAGTACGATTCAGTTGATGGCCAGGAACTCAAGTGAGAGTTCGATGAGGAACGTGGGCGTATGTACGTGATGTATCCCGACAATCAGTAGTGGTTCCTACTAGGGCCGATTGGGCATAGTGGGCGGTTATCTTCTTTTCATTTGAACTTGTCCATAGTCGGACTATGATTGTACTTGGATGAATCTATGACTTATTTATGCTTTGTGTGAAATGGCAATTGTAAGCCAACTATGTATTTTTTCCTTTGTTCTTGTACATGGGAATGTGTGAAGATAACCTTCTTGCGATCATACTAAGATGCGATTATGCCTCTGAGTCGTGCCTCGACATGTGGGAGATATAGTCGTATCTTGGGCATTACAAGTTGGTAGTCAGAGCCTTCCCCGACCTAGGAGCCACTATTTGATCAAACCGCTGCCGATGTTGAGTCTAGGCACACACACAAATATATATTAGAGAGTAGGATTCATTTTTACTCCTCATCCCTTTCATGGTGAGGATTCCTGACGTTGTTTTAACATCACTATCCTCAATTTTCACCAAAAAATTTTTAGGATCACACGGGTATTGTTTGGATTGTTCTGATATCTTTGTGACGAGAACATTGTTATTGGTGCCTCCTGTCATTTAGGGGTTGTGGCAGTGTCCCGGAGAGTTGAGCTCTGAGGTGTTGTCGTCACAATTGTATCGTTGCAGTTCTAGAATACCAGAGGCGGCCGACATCGAAAACTCTTCTATGCGTGTCGGGTGGTGAGATAACCGCGACGTCACCCAGTACTGGGGGGATAGTTGTGGAGTATTGCCACAGCTAGTATAGCGGATGCATTTAGAAGGTTCGAGGTAAATCGTTTCCGAAGGTGCCTGGTTATGTGTTGACGGATGGATACAGGTGGATGTAGGATTTATTAATTAGTTGAGTGATATGCGGGCTTCCCCTGTATCCCCATCACTAGATTTGCATAACCAGATAGCTTCGGGAATTTATAGGTGGGAACTCAAGTAGCTCTTAGGTAATCTTCCAACGGGTGCATGATATGAGGTTGGGGTTCAACATCTAGTGGAGAGGTTATCATGGGCGTTGTTACACTGGGGGTTGCATCTTAAAGGATCCTTGGCTATATTGATCCGGGGATCGCAAGGCCCTTTGTAACATGTGCCATGGGGCACCAGCATGAACATGTGGGACGAAACCTCTATTACGTATTTGATCCATATGTTACCTTGTTGGTTTATTCTTCGATCGTTCACGTGGCTTCTCAACAAGTTGATGTGTCATTTAAGCTTATGGAATTCATTCGTTCATTGCTATGGTTGGATGATATTGTGAAGATTTATGTTGCAACATGTCTAGCCTTTGATTCATCTTATATATCCTGCAATTGGGATTCTAACGGTTGTCGTCATCTCCAGGATGGCACCTAAGAAAGTTCCCAACCAGAACATGGAGGTTGTTGATGAAAATCCACCATCTCCTCCTCCTCCTCCTGAGCACCACAAGCCGGAGAAGTACTTCGAGGACATCACCGAGGGCGCCCGCCTTGTAGAAGGCCAGTGTTCGAAGGATGTTGTTTTCGACTAATTATATCCGGATGTAAAGACTACGCTTATGAATCCTGTGTATATAACTTTTGTGCTATTATAATATCAGCTTCTTTTACCTCATGTGTGATGGTTCATCTAAATCCGAAAGTTTCCAGTCGTCGGCTTCAGCCCCCATGCACATAGTATTGAGGTGTTCGGTCATATGAATGTACACTCTTTATCCAATGTCTTGGTCCGTATAGGACGTCTGTGCGGAGTGAACCAGGCAATTAGACTATGCGGCGTTATTGCTTTCGCTTAGTCGTAGGAGTTTCACATGTGGGGCTAGGTACTAGCCCTTGGTGCGGATATAATGTTCCCCACTTAAGGCATCCAATTGCTCCTGGCTGGGCGAAGAACCAGCCCTTCATATAACACGGGGTAGATCTCTCTCGATCGTAGTATAAAACTAAGTCTCTGGATTGCAGACCAGGTTCTCGCTTATCATGACAGTCAGTTTTCGGCTTTCTCTACTGAGGTACTTGACCGGACTAGCTAGAAGTACAATCACAGTAGTTCTCCCTTTACACCCTAGCCAAACAATCGAGAACGTAGGGGTAAGCACAGGAGCCGGGCAAACCAACTATTGACCCAAGACATGATTCTGAACCGATGCATATAAGGCAAACATTCAGGACACCAAACACTACCTATAGGTGTTTGGTCTTTTCGATATATATCAGGGCCGAATACAGCCCCTAGTAATAAACCCTTATTGACAAGGCACATATGGCAATCTGAGGCGGGAAGAGAACATTTTATGGTGGGTGACTAAAACTCCAAGTATATTGCGAGTAAAGTTGTTCTATTATTATCCCTCTATAATAAGGTGAGCCGTAATCTTACAGACAATGCCGAAAAAACTTTTTTGGACATTTTACATGCCAAGAAGCTATATAACAAGAAAGAGAAAAAAAAGGTTTACACATGGTCTTAATCTAAAAAGAAACCTTAGTGCGGGTCCCTGCTGCACGTCTGCGCCGTTTTCTCCTCTGTAATGTGTCCATGAAGGGGTGGGAGTATGATGGCCATCTGAAAGAAAAAAGAAAAGAAAATAAACCTGGAAAAAGAGAAAATCAATCCGGTTTGGCCATAGCAAGGTTGGTTAGGTTGATGAACCTAAAAAATTTTAGAGTTCGAATAGGGTTTCCGAACTATGGACTATGTGCAGGTGCCCCCGGTCGTCGCCCGAGGAATTTTTATGGCATAATTATGTATTCGAGACACATATGCTATCACCTTATGGGGCAGTCAACGGGGGCGTAGCTGTCAATCTTGCTCAGGGTCATCTGAGCTGCCGCATTGAGGCATGTGCCGGACACGTTTAGTTGTGTCCGTTATTGATGTATTATTCAGCTTGAATAGGCCACTTTGGACTTCAGCTGCTAAGCCGGCAGTGTCCTCCTCTTTACGGAGAGAGCGCTCCATATTTCCATTGACCGTGATAACGCCACGTGGTCCAGGCATTTTAAGCTTTAGGTAGGCATAATGTGGGACTGCATTAAAGCGGGCGAAGGCCATTCTTCCGAGTAGAGTGTGATATCCATTTCGGAACGGAGCTATGTCAAAGATTAGTTCTTCGCTTGGAAAGTTGTCGGGAGAACCGAATACAACTTCCAACGTTAAAGAGCTTGTGCAGTGGGCTTCAACGCCCGGTATCACTCCTTTAAAGGACGTGCTGCTTGGCTTGATTCTTGATGGGTCTATCCCCATCTTGCGGACAGTATCCTGATATATCAGATTGAGACTGCTGCCGCCGTCCATAAGGTCTCTGGTTAGATGGTATCCATCGATTATTGGGTCGAGCACTAGGGCAGCCGAACCCCCATGTAGAATACTAGTCGGATGATCCCTGTGATCAAAAGTGATCGGACAGGCTAACCATGGGTTGAATTTGGGGGCGACAGGCTCAACGGCGTAGACATCTCGGAGTGCGCGCTTGTGCTCCCTCTTTGGGATATGAGTGGCATATATCATGTTCACTGTTTTGACCTCCAGTGGAAATTTCTTCTGCCCCCCTATATTTGGCTGTCGAGGTTCATGCTCGTCTTCACTCTGAGGCTCCTTCCCTTTGTGTTCGGCATTTAGCTTGCCGACCTGATTGAAAACCCAACAGTTGTGGTTGGTATGGTTGGTAGGTTTCTCTGGGGTTCCATGAATTTTGCAGGGCCTATCTAATATTCTGTCCAAACTTGATGGACCATATTTGTTGCCTTTAAATGGCTTCTTCCGCTGACCGGGTCTGGAGCCACTGAATCCGGCGTTTACCACTGTATCATCTGGGCTTCCAATATTGTTTCGACGTTTGTTTTTGTTTCGTCGTGGCTTTCCATTGCCATCCCGGACTTTAGAAGTTCCGGGGTCACTGGTACTGCTATGAGCTAACCAACTATCCTCACCCGCACAAAAGTGAGTCATGAGTGTTGTTAAGGCTACCATTGTCCTCGGCTTTTCCTTTCCAAGGTGTGTGGCTAGCCATTCATCCCGGATACTGTGCTTAAATGTTGCTAAGGCTTCAGCATCCAGACACTCCACAATTTGGTTCTTCTTAGTAAGAAACCGATTCCAAAGCTTGTGGGCTGACTCCCCGGGTTGTTGGATGATGTGACTTACATCGTCAGCGTCTGGGGGCCGGACATAAGTCCCTTGAAAATTGGCCCGAAAAGTATCCTCAAGTTCTTCCCACTCCCAATGGATTTCTTTGGGAGGCTATTTAACTAGTGTCGAGCTGGTCCTTTCAGCTTGAACGGTAAGTATTTGATGGCTTGGAGGTCATCTCCTCGAGTCATGTGGATGTGAAGATTAAAGTATTCTATCCAGACGGCGGGATCTGTTGATCCATCGTACGCTTCGATGTTCACAGATTTAAACCCTTCTAGGAAATCATGACACAGCACCTTATCGGTGAAGCACAGAGGGTGTGCAGCTCCTCTGTATTTTGTTGTATCGTGGCGTATGTCCGATGGTTGTGGTGTTCGTTATTGACCCCAAACTGGTATGTCACTGGCGCGATTGGCTTGATAGCCGCCGTCCCGTGCGGGAGCCCGGTCCCTAGGTCTGTATATAGACCTGGTCTTGCTAGCTTTTTTGTTCAGGTCCTCACACAGGTCGTGTTTTCGGACTTGAGCCGCACCTTCCTTTCCTTTACGGAGTGGTGGTGCGGGCTTGTGTACGCCATTGCTAGCGACTCTGTCCCATCCGCGAGGTGGTCGGTCCGACTTGTCGGCGGTGTTATTCTTTGGCGTGACGGGCGCAGCGGCCTCGTCGTCGAATTCGGGCAGCAGTTTACGCTTGGGATAGCCTTTGGTTTGGCTGTTATAGCCATATTTCTGTTCTGCGTCTAGCACCTCATTCCATCTATCATTGAGCGTGTCATGTGCGGCTCGAAGCCATCTCTGCTGCTTTTCAAGCTCCTTGCGGTGGCAATAAGCCTCCGGTGGAAGCGCTTTAGTTCTGAAGGTTCTTCTGGGATGATGAATTCATAGTCACCCAGGCCATCCACTTCTTTGGAGACCGGTTCATAAGTACCGTCTTTGGCATCGCTGTCATCGGACTGCGACTTTGGACTCTGTTCGCCGTCCTCTTGCTCCTCCTGCTCCATCGTTGGGTCTGCGGGGTCTTCGGCTTGTTCCGGAATATCACCTTTATTAGTCACAGTGTTGCTATGTTTTCCTTTGCGAGATTTAGTTCGGCGTTTTGGACGCTAACGTTTGGGAGGTTCTTCGGTGGGCTTGTCCTCTACGGGATTGTTTTCGCCGTCGCCCTCCGCCTCTTTGGGTGTATCCACCATGTACACGTCGTACGAAGACGTTGCTGTCCACCGCCCAGTTATGGGACAGCCTTGATCTCGAAGTCTTCGGAAGCATAGTCAAGTAGATCGGTTAGATCTTCAACCATGGCTACCAAGGGGGTGGTGGGTGGGGAATGAAATTATCCATCAGCCTCTAGTTCGAATTGGATAACATGCGGCTGGATGTCCTCTTCTAGGGAGAGGTATCTTAACGACTTTAACATGTCGCCAAAGGATGAGTGCTGGAAGATATCCGTGGCACTGAATTGGCGATAGACGCCTGATCGTGTTTGAAGGGCGCGGATGCGCGTGCTTCGGAATCTGAGGCCGGTGTTGAGCCCGGGGTGCCGGTAACACACACCCCGCTTGTAGTTGGATCCGTGTGCGGATCCAATACCATAGAATCTGCGGCTCCCGTGGTGGGGTTGAGCTTACTGTCCTCGGGTGACGCGATCTGTTCTGGATCTAGGGCCAGAACTGTTGAAGGTGCTATTTCCTAATCCGATGATAGAGTTAGGTCATGCTCATCCTGGTGGCAGAGAGAGGTTGCCACTGGCTCAAATCCGGCGAAGATCAAGCCTCCGTAGATAGGAGTAACATAGTTCAAGCTTCCGAATCTGACTTGATGGCGAGGGGCGTAGCTCTCGATCTGCTCGAGGTGGCCTTCGATGTTGGCACGGAGCGCAAAGCCGCCGAACAAGAAAAGTTGGTCTAGAGGGAAAATTCCCATTGTGTCGCCATTGCGGTTGATGATGCAATCCATCGGTCCTTCCGTCGACGGCATAGTTGAACTCTCAATGAAAGTACCAATGTCGGTGTCAAAACCGGCGGATCTCGGGTCGGGGGTCCCGAACAATGCGTCTAAGGATCGATGCTAACAGGAGACTGGGGCCACGATGTTTACCCAGGTTCAGGCCCTCTCGATCGAGGTAATACCCTACTTCATGCTATATTAATATGGATGAATATGAATACAAGAGTTGATCTACCTCGAGATCATAATGGCTAAACCCTAAGTCTCCCCTATGAGGATATTGTGGTTCTATTCTAGCCTTTACGGACTAAACCCTCCGGTTTATATACAAACCGGAGGGGCCTAGGGTTTGTACATGTCATCTTGTAGAGGAAGGAAAATCTACACCCGAACCTAAAACTTGCCATTACATGAATACATGAGTCATATCCATATCCGAGAGATGGTCTTCAATTATAATCTTCACGGCCCACCAGTCCGGCCACCAGGAGTTTATCCGGCCACATGGGGACCCCTCGATCCAGGACTCCCTCACACTCCTCGTCTTTAAACGAGCTGCTGGATCGCATCGCCGCCTTCGGGCTTTCTTCGCCAGATGATCTGATCGGACCTAAATCCGGTCAGGACAAAATCAATTCCACCCCGATCACTCATCTGGTGGCAGCAATCGAGGACCGAGCCAAAGATACTTCACCTCTCAAGACGGAGACCGACACTATTCGGATCTCCGAACCCATCGAGCCGAACACACATCTGATAGGTGGCACTTTGTGCCTTTTGAGCTTTGGGACAGACATCGGGCCTGTGGAATATTCAGATCCCGTTGGGTCCAGATCGTCCACACCAGAGGTTGTACAATCCCCGGACACTACGTTGGGTTGGGACTCAAATTTATCCACACCCACCCTCCACAGTACACACTCTCCAAGTAACTCCGAACTACCGGACATATATGATCTCACGTATATACGGCAGCGGCCCCAAGAGATAGTTCATCACTTCTGGGCCAGTTTCCTACTTGTTAAAAACAAGATTAAGGACTGCTGCGACGATCACACGGTGTCCATATTTCACCGCAATTGCAAGGACGAGGGAGTCTTGAACGCCCTCAACCACCGTCGAATACGGAGCTTTGCAGAATTATCAAACTTGGTACGAAAGTACTATGCTTGAGGGTCTTCGGCGGACTCATCCTTTCTATGGCCTTGACCTTCTCGGGGTTAGCCTCGATCCCCCTGTGTGACACCAGGAAGCCCAGCAGCTTGCCTGATGGGATGCCAAACAGACACTTTTCCGGGTTGAGCCGCAGGTCTACCATTCGCAGGCTGCTGAAGGTCTCGTCCAAATCCTCGACGAGGGTCTTGGCCTCCCGAGATTTTACCACGATGTCATCAACATAAGCCTCAGGGTTCCTCCCGAGCTGTTCTCCCAGGGCCATGTGCATAAGCCGCTGGAAAGTTGCTCCTGTATTCCGCCACCCGAACGGGATACAAGTGTAGTAGTATACTCCGCACGAGGTGAGGAAGGCAGTTTTCTCGACATCTTGCACCACCATCTTGATATGATGATAGCCCGAAAAGGCATCCAGGAAACACAGTAGGTCGCACTCGGCGATGGAGTCGACAATCTGGTCGATGCGAGGCAGCGGGAACGGGTTTTGTGTGCAGGCCTTGTTGAGGTTGGTGAATTCGACATACATGCGCTCCTTACTGCCCTTCTTGGGCACAACGACGAGGTTCGCCATCCATACCGGGTACCGGACCTCGCAGATGACACCCGCCGCTTCTAGCTTGCGAGTTTCTTGCATGATGAAGGACTGCCTCTCTGTAGACTGGCGCCTGGCTTTCTGCTTCATGGGGCGCATGTTGGGGCATACGTTTAAGTGATGCTCAATGACCTCCCTTGGGACTCCTGCCAGATCATTTGGTTCCCATGCAAGCACCTCTTTGTTAGCACGCAGGAATCCGACGAGCGCCTTCTCTTGAGCCGTGGGAAGGCCAGCGCATATGGTGAAGCTGGCTCGTGACACCCCATTTTCATCCACTAACACCTGCTCTCTTTCGGCCTGGTCTTGAGGAAAAAAGCTGCTTCTTTTTCGCTGGGGCAGCCCCCTTGGCCCCTGGGGCGGCCTCATAGACCGGACGGGCCACTGCAGCAGTCTATAAGGCGAGCTTGAGGGCCGCAAGAGCCTCCTTGGTGTCTCCAGCCAAAGTGAGGACGCCGCTGCTCCCCGGCATTTTCATGAGGTTCTAGGCCGGATGGGTTGCAGCCATGAACTAAGCCAGGGAAGGATACCCGAGGATGGCATTGTACGGGAGGCCGATACGAGCGATGTCGAAGTCAATCAGCTCGGTGCGGTAGTTGTCGCGGGTTCCAAAGGTGACTAGGAGGCGAATCTGCCCTAGAGGGTTGGCGGAGACGCTGCCGACTCCGAAGAAGGGCTTTGTGCGGCATAGCCGCTCAAGCGGCACGTGGAGCAAGCTAAAAGCTTCTACCGAGAGCATGTTGAGGCCAACCCCACTTTCGATGAGGGTCTTGGTCACTGCCATGTTGTAGATGGTGGGTGTGCAAAGCATCAGGAGAGTGCCTGAACCCGTAGCGGAGGCGGGATGGTCCCCCGAGTCGAAGGTGAGGTCGGTCTTGGGCGCTGCCCATCCGGGAGTGGCTCCTCGGTGTACGGAGGCGGCGCTGATCTGGCGGAAGAACTTCTTGACATGGCGGTCCGAGGGCGGCGCTTGAGAGCCGCCGAGGAGGGCCGCGACGACGTGGGGTGCTGTGGGGACCCCGACTTAGAAGTCGAGATCACCGAATGCACGTGTACAGTGATCCCAGAGATCAATGCTCACTGAACACACAGAAGCTGAATAACAAGAGTCTTACGTCCATACACACAGTCTTACACAAATTATGGCCATTATGGCCAAGTCTTACATAGATAAAGCCTCAAGGGCTGAATAGCAAATAACTCAAATAGCGGAAGTCTTCGATGATAAGTAGAACCCATGCCATATGCCTTAACCCTACAGGCATTCTGACTGGGATAGCTTCCTAGTTCGCATGTTCATCTCCATAGAACTCTTCTTCATAGTCCTGTTCCTCCATGCCTGGCCAATTAAGTAACCAGTGGCAAGCCAATGAGTACTTTGAATGTACTCGCAAGCAACCCATGATTTGGTTCAAAGTAACAATGCAATTGAATAACAATGAGCAATCTAGCTACGAGCTAGAATAAATATTCTGCCATCAAGTATATGCATCAATAATTTCTCGTAACCTTGAGGACAGGTTACCGATATCAACATGAATATGATTCAACTCAACGAGTCAAGTCACCACCTTGACTCAACATACACACACACTCAAGGTTTCTCAAACATTGGACGTAGCCCAAGAGCGGTTACCCAACTGTCCTTGACCGTGGACACGGCTATTCGAATAGTTTTACACTCTGCAGAGGTTGCGCACTTTACCCACAAGATCCGAGAAGCTTTCGTGTCACCCACGATCCCGCAGTACCTCAAGTACTCGGGGGAAGCACCCGGTCATTATCTTTCCTTAGACGACACTAACATAGAGTCCACTTGTTGGTGCACAGCCCTCGAGTACAACAATAGATCATGGGACTTGCCCTACTTCCAATGTCACGCATATACGAAGGGACCAACGGTGTGTCCGGTGCCCTGTGAAAACAGTCATGGTCGTCTATCCAAACACGACCCCGTCCCGGGAAAAGACCTCAAGTCTTCCCGTCACTAGTAATGCGGGCACCATGCTAGTATCGGCCTAAGTAATCAATAAAGCCCCGTCCCATAAGGGGTAGAGTGGTTGCACATGTATGGTTGGAATAACGGTCGCAACTTAAACCAATCCATTTGAAAAACTTCACACACACTTGTCTCGGTACACCACTTCGTCATCAAGTGGTTACCCATCTCACCATCTCCCTCGGGCTTGAATGGCACCCGACGGGGTTTTCGAAAAGAATGCAACCACGAAGGTATCATGGCACACATGCATCTCTGAGCATCACTACTAGTCATTTGCAATGCATCTAGCACATAGCAAGATTATGAGTAAACATGCATCATGTGGTGGTTTTAAACTAGGTCACCACCATAACTCTTATCATCATGCATTCGGAAACAAACGGGTTCCGAAGAACACAAGTGTATCATGGTCAAAGGCCTGCTTGCCTGGATTGGCTTGGTCTTCAAAGTCTTCAAAGTCTTCAAATCCTTCCCCACCTTCTTCTTCAGCAACCTCGTCAAATACGGTATCTAATCGTCGCAAAATAACAACGGGAAAATAAGACCACAATAAAAACAGAAAAATCAAAGTGCTCAGAAAAATGTCAACTTATTTTTGTTAAATACTAGAGGGAAAACTAAGATGGCAAAAATTCTTAGTTTGAGTTTTGGAGTTGGAGAATGGGATCTAAGGATTTTTGAACAGGAGTTTTAATGTTCAAATTTGAATTTAAATTTGAACAGAACAGAAAAGTTTCATGGATATCTGTGAAAGTGACACCATTAAATAGGTTGGAATTTTACAAGATTTTAGGAGTTGGAATTAATTCATTTGGACAAATATTTATTTCTGTGAAATTATTTGAAATAGTCACAGAAAAGGAAAAGAGAAAAGGTCCTATGTGTCAGGACCGGATTTCCGGGATATTAATTTCCCAGTAAATGGCCCTTGTGCTCACCAGCCCCAGGATTACTGTTAGCTGATGAGACACAAACTTGATACAGAAATTCCAAGAAAAACACCAAATATGTAGCACAAGACCATTCTGGTCAATGGGTACAACATAAGGTTTCTAGTGGTTGATGGCGGAAGCGGTTGGCGATACATCAGCGTCTATGGGACTCCATTTCCCACAGGAACAGCTGACCTGGATAACTCCTATCTTCGCGAGGCTGCTATCTCCATTGCCTAGGTTCCGGGGCTGTCATCGCAGCGCTCCTCTCCAAGCAAGAAATCTGGCCAAGACAATAGCCAGGGACAAGCCAGTGAGTACTTTGAATGTACTCGCAAACATTATGAACATAGGTACAATATAACACATGATAATCATGCCCTAAAAACATTCCATGATCACTTGTTAGTCACGAAATAAAATTCATGATGCACGCAAGCAGGTTATTATTATAAAACATGAATAAGCAATCAGAGAATAAAAATAAAGTGCACCGATCGGGTGTCTGAAGCGACGCCTCGAAAGGATAATAAGATAAAGCATGCCTCAGTCGGACGTCTGAGCGACGTCACCTAAAGGGCTTATAAGAATAAATAATAATAAGCATGCCATAGTCGGGCGTCTGAGCGACACCACATAAAGGGCTTATAGGGAAATAAATAATAAGCATGCCGCAGTCGGGCGTCTGAGCGACACCACATAAAGGGCTTATATGAGAATAATCATAGGGATTATCCAGGAGGTAGAACCATCCCAGGGATACTCGATAATTCAATTAATACAAATGGTTAGTCCATAATAATAATAATCGTAATCATCATATGTCACAAGTTAAGATCAAGGTTCTGGCTTAGCAGTTATTCCTCCGAAGACCGACACTAAGACCGACACTTGACCCATCCCAGACTGTAATCCTTGACCGCGGACACGGCTATTCGAATAGGTATAACCTCTGCAGAGGGTGTACTCTTTACCCACGAGTAACGGATTCCTTTAGTCCATCGGGACTAATGCCATTTACGGTCTTTTAGTTGAAAACACACCTGACCCGCACACACCAGCTTAACTTACCGGTGACTGGAATCACCCACGACACCTGTTAAGTAAAACTCTAAGTGGGGAGGCTACAACCTCGAGTGGCATGGGATCACAGAATTTATAATGCGCGCAAACTAGGGGAGCTACCCCCTCGGCCCCAACCGGAAACACCCATGCCCCCGGACCAGGTGGCATGCCTACCGGATGCAGCCGGTATCTTCCACCATGGCCTCCTTGTACGGTGTGTGCCAAGAAAGGGGTTGACAACTTACTGGACTGTACCCTACCTGCGGCAGGGACAAGTGGTAGTACGAAACAAGTATGGGGGTTACCGGAACAAGACCCGATCTCTGGTCGACTCAGGAGGTTAAAGCATCACCTACGTGATTGGTATAGCAAACATATTTCACACCAACAGATAGAATCACCACTCATCATGCCTCGACATGCCCTCACTGATCTCTCTCATCACCATGAGGTACCATCTTCATGGTCATACTTTATCCAGGTCAAAACTTCTCCCCGAAGTCTGTCCGGACCAGCTCAGGCATACGTGGCATGAGGCAGTAACCACTTCACATGTATATAACATGATCACAGCAAATCAACTTCTCATCAAATGCATCTATGCATGTCTTGACATTATATGCAAAACTCATTATTTCATGTGACATAAACATAGCTTACTACTCCTAGCAAGCATTCAACAAAATATCATATCTGTGTTCAAGATGCTTGCCTTCCAAGAGCATGAAGGAGGGGTGCACTTTGAAAGTTTTCATCTTCCCTCCAAAATCCTATTTTAAGAAAATTCAAATCAATACATAATTCAAAAACAGTACAAAAAAGTTGCTCAGAAGTTTTTCAAATAAATATGAAAATAAACTAGACAAAATTTGAGAAACAACAGAAAAAGATTCAAATCAATTGGACTTATATTTAAAAAGTTATAGACGGTCAAAGTTTAGTCAAAACTCTGTTTTTTAAATAAAACAGAAAAGGAAAACGGTTCAAGGAAGAATACGCTTTTGAGATAGAGAAGACGTACTGCAGGGTTTACGTTTCCACTTAAACCAGCGCGGGCCGTCGCTGGGTCACTGACAGTGGGTCCTTCGGGCCCACTGGTCAGGTTTGACCAGTCGCCCGCGCCCTCTTCCTCCTCTGGCCGAGCCGAGGCGGGGCTCCGGCGATCGACGCCGGTGAACGGCGGCTCCTTGCGGGGTTTTGAGGGCGGGGATGGATCAGCCAGTCCAGGGCGGTCCTTCCGGTGGTTGTTAGGTCCGCGGGGGTGGAGGGAGTCGCCGGCGGCGAGCTCTGCGGCAGACGGCGTCTCGGGAGGATTTGTGGTTTCAAGCTATGGTGGCTCCCGATCAGGCTAGAGAGGTGGGGCGGCTCCGCACGGTCTAGGGGAAGAGGATGGGGGCACTGGAAGGGCGGGGGAGGCTCTGTCTTGGCCGGATTTTACCGGAGCGCGGCGTCGGCCGAAGCTACCGGAGATGGGGGAGGCGGCCTCCCTCCCTCGATCTCTGGCCACGGGAGCTTCAGGGAGATGGCCTGGGGTTGCCTGAGGGTCTGGACGAGCTCGGGGCTCCTTTATATAAGCAGGGGAGGTCGGTTCCCGCGGCTGCGGATAAGAACGCCAGCGTACCGCCGTTCTGTAGCTAGCAGGGCGACGTGGCGATGGTCGGCGCTACCAAACGAGCTCGCGGATGAGCTCGAACTGCTCCCCAGGGCAGCTGGGGAGCTGTGGTGGTCGGGGCGGCGCCGGCCATGGCAGGGGCCTGCTGCGGCCGGCCGCTAGCTGCCGTGGCCGACCTGACGGCGGTGCTGCAAGGCTCCAGGGGTGGGCCTGGAGTGTTCCGACGTGTGGACGAGGGCGGCGTGGCTCTGCAGGTGAGCAAGGGCCAGGGGCACGACGCGGCGGCTCGGGCGCGCGCGTGCAAAACGTGCGCTCTGGGCGCGCCCAGAGCACGCACGCCAGGTGCTCGATGATATGCCTATGCTAGCCGGAGGTTTTGGATGAGGCTGGGAATGAACAGGGCTAGGTTAGTTTTAGCTAGGAGATTAGTGGACAAGCTGGTTTGTCCCGAGGGGCAAGGTCACAGTGCAAATACAAAACTATACCAAAACTGTCCATGAACACAAGGTGCTCGACAGAATGCCACAGGCTTCTAGGCATCTCTTCTGGTGGCCAAAAGCTCCAGATCAGAGTCTCTTTAGATGATAAAGAGGGTGGCAAGGTTAGTTTGACAAAAACAGAAACTAGTTAGTGCAAGCTTTTGAGAAAACCAAATCTGGACAGAAGAGAAAAGCTATTATTGCATGGACCAAAAATATTCCAATAGGTCCAATCTCCTGGACTTAAGAGTTTGGCAGGGTATACTAATAGCAGGAGAAATCTCATGGGCAATGGGACAAGATAAAATGGGGTTGCAGTAGAAAATGCCAAACTGGACCAGAGGGCAAAAGAGGATGTTCTGCTCAATTTTTCCATAGAACACCAATGGACTTTTGCATAGAAATGAATTATATACTACTATTAACATCTCCAAATTTTGGTGGAATTTTTAGAAGAATTTATCAAAGGGTTGCAGTGCAAAAGGGACTCCAAAACTTATGAGAAACCAATTTAAAAGCAATAAATCCTTAGGAAAAATATTTATAGAAATAATTCCACTGATAAAAGAAATGATCTTGAGAAGGTATACAAGTCCAACAATATTTTTGAAAAGTTTCCCCTTGGAGGGAAAACTCCACAATTCAGAAGAAAAGAATGGTTCTGAAATCAAAAGCAAATCCAGGAAAGAAAAATTTAATTTCCTGGCAAAATTTTAATGAATAAAATATGGTTAAATTTTTGGGGTGTTACAACACTACCCCCCTTAAGAAAAATCTCGTCCTCGAGATTTGCTAAGAACGATCTCAAAATATCCATCCTATTATCATAAAGTATGAAAAAGGAACGAGCATTCTAAACACGTAATACACTGAGGTTACTGCGAGAGGGCAAATAATTGGCACGACCACAGTGGGGTACTGGTGCTATGTGAAGAAAACTATGGTTGGGGAAACCGAGAAATTACTACTTTCGGCTATGGTAAAATTAGAACAATAATCTAATTTCACGAATTACGCTGGTCGTACCCGAGTGCATAGAGCTCTCTCTGGCTGACAGGTGGACCCGGGGTCCACTGTCAGTCTCTTCTTCTTCCTCTGGCTCTCTTTCTCCCTCTCTCTCGCGTGCTTTCCCGCGCTTTCTCCACCGGCGACGCCTAGCGCGTAGGGCATCTAGGCCGTACTGCGGTAGTGCGCGGCGTGCTAGCTGCCGGCGCAGCGTGCACTCACCTCGCGGGCCAGTGCGCTGTCGGCACTGCTCGCGGATTTGCCTCCGAACACCGGCGATCGAGCGACGAGCGGCGCTGGTGGACTTCGCCCACCGTACACCGATCTCGAGCTATAAAATGATCGCGGTGCTCCTCTCTTCTTCCTCACACCTGGCCTCGCCTCTTCTTCTCTTTCCTTCTCCTCAATTTCTGTTTGCAGGAGCTCGCGACGAGGCTCTAATGGCGGAGGTGATGCCGGACTGGTACGTGGTCCTGATGTGCGGAGGGTTGGCGGCATTGCTGGGGTTCTCCGTGCTCTTGTGCGCGATGATCCTCGATGATCGCCGGGATGCTGCTGCTCGGGTGTTAGCTCTTCGCGGCGGCGGTGATCATGAGGATTAAGTGTGGTTGTTAGGTTCTGACTGCTGTCAGTGTGCTGGAGGCAACTAGCGTTCGAATAATCATCCACAAATTTCTCCTTTAGAGACTGTGGTGTGTTAGCGAGGTGATCAGTTTGGTGCAAAAATATGCACGTGGTCATGCAATTAGTGCATGCAGTCGAATGGTTGTGAGCCTGCTGTCGTGGTGCTGCGGGAATTAAGATGCATGTCCTGAAGAATCTATGTGCTGCAACAATATCAAAGAAAATCCCACCTCTGAATTTACCGAGAGCAAAAATAGTCAATCAAAATGAACAGCAGTAAAAACCACTCACATTAATAGAAAACAAACATTTAAATCATCGCACAGACTTAGGATACAACACATAAGCTGAAACACATAAATAAGTGCTAGGATAACAAACATAGCAGTGACGTCTACGATATAAACAGAAAATGGACAAGGTCCTGAGGAAATGTCTCCGGCACTGGGACACATTCCTCTTCTATCGGGGGAAGCGGATTGACTAGTCGAAAAATGCGTCTCCCCCGTACTGGCCTCAGTGGCTCGCCAATGGCGATCCGTGGATTTAAATCAGCGAGGCTCTGGAGATAACCCATTACTCGCTGTGTCAAACGCTCCTGAGCGATGACATACTGGACAAGGTTGGCCAGTACTGGGTCCTTCTCAATTCGTCCACCAGGAAAAGATGCTACTCCTCCGGGTGCTGCTCGACTCGGGAAGTAATAATACCCCCGTTCGCTGGCATAGGGTACTGCGAATCGTAGGCGAGCAAGCGCTTCATAAGCAGCAGCTTCTATGGCCATTTGTGGAGTTGGCATAGATTTCCCCATGAAGGATACTTCCGTTGGGTCTTGGTTTGGGTTTGGGGGAGGGATATGCACTATTGCCCAATATTTTGAGGTGGATGGGGTGATCCTCGTTTTGAGCAGCTCGTACTGGGGTGGATGGGTAGCACTCATGGTACTGCGGGTAAAGTCCCACAATATTTTAACAAAACTACCTGGGGTTGCATCTGGAGTTCTCAGATGAATACTGGGGCTCGGCATTACAAAAAAAATGGTTGGGCGAGATGTGCACAAAGTGAGGGATGCTTGGTAAGGTCACGAGGTGGCCTTTTATAAAGCATCAGGGTTGGGTTATCGAGGATGGTGTGGGGCAACTAGTTTGTCGATTCTGCCCTATGGGGGTCGGGGTCAATGCCACAGATACACATATCTCATAAAAGTGACGTTTTACTGTGGCACCGTCGGGGTGGTTTTTGGTAGCTACGCCTGGAATTAAAAATGTAACCGTAAGGCAACATACTTATGCATGGCTACTATTTAAAAATAGAGGCGCACAAGCAGACTGCATCTATCTATGGCGATACAAGGTCACACTACTACAAGACGTAGAAATACTAAGACTCGGTACTACTCGAGTGGCTTAGTCTACTGCGTTAATATCTAAACGGGCGTGCCTTGTGGACGTCGAGGCCTCTCCATGGGCCTCTCCGTCGGGGTTAGCTGGGTGGGGTTGAGGATCTGCAGGGTCAGGGTAGCGATGATGACCATCGCGGGGATTGTTGGCTATAATCCCGCTGGAGCGTGTTCCCGAAAGGCGACGAAAACACTTCTGGGGACACCAAAGCATTTTGGTCGATGGCCGGGGCAGATCTTAAGGATTCGATCGGTTGCCCGAACAGTACAACTGGGTTGTCGGCGACGGGCTCCTCTTCCTCTCTTGCCGGGGCTCGGCGAGCAAGTTCCCCACGAGCGGCGATCAGATCAAGGGTGATCTGGTCGAACAGTGCCTCTAGTGCACTTACATAGCGCACCAGGTGCAACAACGCAGGGTCCGTCTCGTGGTCTCCGTTGGCAACCTGGGGTGGCCTACCATACCCGTCACGGCTGGGGTAGTAGTAGAACGAACGGCAGTTAACTCTGGGCGACAGGTGCCGGAGTTGCACTACCGCCTCTCGGGCGGCCAGCTGGATGGCTTGTGGCTCAAAGGAAGTTGTCCTTCTGGTGAACCTGTAGGGGCGTTCTGGCAAAATACCCTTACCATAGATGTGCACCGTGGCCCAAAATTGACGGCTCTCACCGCCCATGGGTCCTTGGTACACAACATACTCTGGGGGCTCTTCTAACGCAAAGGCACGGCGGGTGAGGTTTGCTAGCACGGTCACAAAACCTCCAAGGTTGGTTGCTGTGGTCTCATTGTGAACAATGGGGCCAGGCATCTTGGCTTGGTTTTGGGGGGGGGGGTAGAGGCCGTGCTGTGCTGGGTTGGGGCTAGCGTGTCCTTTTTATAGGAAAAGGAAACGGAGTCTTCCTTCGCACGCTTGCGAATGTGACAATTTAGGTGTCGGTCACTGGCGCGTGATCGACAGGCTAGACTGATAGGTTAGGCACCGACTGCCGAAAGGTGTCGGGGCCACTGTGTGGCTATCTTACACGAGAAGCTTGGCTGGGTTTAGGCTAAGGTTTGGTGGGTTGATTTACCTAGGTTTATCGACCTGGCTAAGATAGGTTTAGCCAATGGTCAGCCTGGCTTTGATACCAAGGTTGTCAGGACCTGATTTCCGGGATATTAATTTCCCAGTAAATGGCCCTTGTGCTCACCAGCCCCAGGATTACTGTTAGCTGATGAGACACAAACTTGATATAGAAATTCCAAGCAAAACACCAAATATGTAGCACAAGACCATTCTGGTCAATGGGTACAACATAAGGTTTCTAGTGGTTGATGGCGGAAGCGGTTGGCGATACATCAGCGTCTATGGGACTCCATTTCCCACAGGAACAGCTGACCTGGATAACTCCTATCTTCGCGAGGCTGCTATCTCCATTGCCTAGGTTCCGGGGCTGTCATCGCAGCGCTCCTCTCCAAGCAAGAAATCTGGCCAAGACAATAGCCAGGGACAAGCCAGTGAGTACTTTGAATGTACTCGCAAACATTATGAACATAGGTACAATATAACAAATGATAATCATGCCCTAAAAACATTCCATGATCACTTGTTAGTCACGAAATAAAATTCATGATGCACGCAAGCAGGTTATTATTATAAAACATGAATAAGCAATCAGAGAATAAAAATAAAGTGCACCGATCGGGTGTCTGAAGCGACGCCTCGAAAGGATAATAAGATAAAGCATGCCTCAGTCGGACGTCTGAGCGACGTCACCTAAAGGGCTTATAAGAATAAATAATAATAAGCATGCCACAGTCGGGCGTCTGAGCGACACCACATAAAGGGCTTATAGGGAAATAAATAATAAGCATGCCGCAGTCGGGCGTCTGAGCGACACCACATAAAGGGCTTATATGAGAATAATCATAGGGAATATCCAGGAGGTAGAACCATCCCAGGGATACTCGATAATTCAATTAATACAAATGGTTAGTCCATAATAATAATAATCGTAATCATCATATGTCACAAGTTAAGATCAAGGTTCTGGCTTAGCAGTTATTCCTCCGAAGACCGACACTAAGACCGACACTTGACCCATCCCAGACTATAATCCTTGACCGCGGACACGGCTATTCGAATAGGTATAACCTCTGCAGAGGGTGTACTCTTTACCCACGAGTAACGGATTCCTTTAGTCCATCGGGACTAATGCCATTTACGGTCTTTTAGTTGAAAATACACCTGACCCGCACACACCAGCTTAACTTACCGGTGACTCGAATCACCCACGACACCTGTTAAGTAAAACTCTAAGTGGGGAGGCTACAACCTCGAGTGGCATGGGATCACAGAATTTATAATGCGCGCAAACTAGGGGAGCTACCCCTCGGCCCCAACCGGAAATACCCATGCCCCCGGACCAGGTGGCATGCCTACCGGATGCAGCCGGTATCTTCCACCATGGCCTCTCTGTACGGTGTGTGCCAAGAAAGGGGTTGACAACTTACTGGACTGTACCCTACCTGCGGCAGGGACAAGTGGTAGTACGAAACAAGTATGGGGGTTACCGGAACAAGACCCGATCTCTAGTCGACTCAGGAGGTTAAAGCATCACCTACGTGATTGGTATAGCAAACATATTTCACACCAACAGACAGAATCACCACTCATCATGCCTCGACATGCCCTCACTGATCTCTCTCATCACCATGAGGTACCATCTTCATGGTCATACTTTATCCATGTCAAAACTTCTCCCCGAAGTCTGTCCGGACCAGCTCAGGCATACGTGGCATGAGGCAGTAACCACTTCACATGTATATAACATGATCACAGCAAATCAACTTCTCATCAAATGCATCTATGCATGTCTTGACATTATATGCAGAACTCATTATTTCATGTGACATAAACATAGCTTACTACTCCTAGCAAGCATTCAACAAAATATCATATCTGTGTTCAAGATGCTTGCCTTCCAAGAGCATGAAGGAGGGGTGCACTTTGAAAGTTTTCATCTTCCCTCCAAAATCCTATTTTAAGAAAATTCAAATCAATACATAATTCAAAAACAGTACAAAAAAGTTGCTCAGAAATTTTTCAAATAAATATGAAAATAAACTAGACAAAATTTGAGAAACAACAGAAAAAGAATCAAATCAATTGGACTTATATTTAAAAAGTTATAGACGGTCAAAGTTTAGTCAAAACTCTGTTTTTTAAATAAAACAGAAAAGGAAAACGGTTCAAGGAAGAATACGCTTTTGAGACAGAGAAGACGTACTGCAGGGTTTACGTTTCCACTTAAACCAGCGCGGGCCGTCGCTGGGTCACTGACAGTGGGTCCTTCGGGCCCACTGGTCAGGTTTGACCAGTCGCCCGCGCCCTCTTCCTCCTCTGGCCGAGCCGAGGCGGGGCTCCGGCGATCGACGCCGGCGAACGGCGGCTCCTTGCGGGGTTTTGAGGGCGGGGATGGATCAGCCAGTCCAGGGCGGTCCTTCCGGTGGTTGTTAGGTCCGCGGGGGTGGAGGGAGTCGCCGGCGGCGAGCTCTGCGGCGGACGGCGTCTCGGGAGGATTTGTGGTTTCAAGCTATGGTGGCTCCCGATCAGGCTAGAGAGGTGGGGCGGCTCCGCACGGTCTAGGGGAAGAGGATGGGGGCACTGGAAGGGCGGGGGAGGCTCTGTCTTGGCCGGACTTTACCGGAGCGCGGCGTCGGCCGAAGCTACCGGAGATGGGGGAGGCGGCCTCCCTCCCTCGATCTCTGGCCACGGGAGCTTCAGGGAGATGGCCTGGGGTTGCCTGAGGGTCTGGACGAGCTCGGGGCTCCTTTATATAAGCAGGGGAGGTCGGTTCCCGCGGCTGCGGATAAGAACGCCGGCGTACCGCCGTTCTGTAGCTAGCAGGGCGACGTGGCGATGGTCGGCGCTACCAAACGAGCTCGCGGATGAGCTCGAACTGCTCCCCAGGGCAGCTGGCGAGCTGTGGTGGTCGGGGCGGCGCCGACCATGGCAGGGGCCTGCTGCGGCCGGCCGCTAGCTGCCGTGGCCGACCTGACGGCGGTGCTGCAAGGCTCCAGGGGTTGGCCTGGAGTGTTCCGACGTGTGGACAAGGGCGGCGTGGCTCTGCAGGTGAGCAAGGGCCAGGGGCACGACGCGGCGGCTCGGGCGCGCGCGTGCAAAACGTGCGCTCTGGGCGCGCCCAGAGCACGCACTCCAGGTGCTCGATGATATGCCAATGCTAGCTGGAGGTTTTGGATGAGGCTGGGAATGAACAGGGCTAGGTTAGTTTTAGCTAGGAGATTAGTGGACAAGCTGGTTTGTCCCGAGGGGCAAGGTCACAGTGCAAATACAAAACTATGCCAAAACTGTCCATGAACACAAGGTGCTCGACAGAATGCCACGGGCTTCTAGGCATCTCTTCTGGTGGCCAAAAGCTCCAGATCAGAGTCTCTTTAGATGATAAAGAGGGTGGCAAGGTTAGTTTGACAAAAACAGAAACTAGTTAGTGCAAGCTTTTGAGAAAACCAAATCTGGACAGAAGAGAAAAGCTATTATTGCATGGACCAAAAATATTCCAATAGGTCCAATCTCCTGGACTTAAGAGTTTGGCAGGGTATACTAATAGCAGGAGAAATCTCATGGGCAATGGGACAAGATAAAATGGGGTTGCAGTAGAAAATGCCAAACTGGACCAGTGGGCAAAAGAGGATGTTCTGCTCAATTTTTCCATAGAACACCAATGGATTTTTGCATAGAAATGAATTATATACTACTATTAACATCTCCAAATTTTGGTGGAATTTTTAGAAGAATTTATCAAAGGGTTGCAGTGCAAAAGGGACTCCAAAACTTATGAGAAACCAATTTAAAAGCAATAAATCCTTAGGAAAAATATTTATAGAAATAATTCCACTGATAAAAGAAATGATCTTGAGAAGGTATACAAGTCCAACAATATTTTTTGAAAAGTTTCCCCTTGGAGGGAAAACTCCACAATTCAGAAGAAAAGAATGGTTCTGAAATCAAAAGCAAATCCAGGAAAGAAAAATTTAATTTCCTGGCAAAATTTTAATGAATAAAATATGGTTAAATTTTTGGGGTGTTACACTATGCCACTGGCCAGAACGGCCACAGTGCACGGCCCAGGGCGAATAGCCCACCGCTCGGGCGCCAGCGCGCGCGTCAGGGTTTTTAAACCTGACGGGCGGGGACCGGCGGTCAGTGGCAGAGAGGGGAGAGAGAGAGTGGTGAGGATGACAGGCGGGGCCCGCCTGTCATCTTCAACCTCATGGCCAAAGGGGCGGCGAGCTCACCGGCGGCGATTCCGGGCACGGCGGGGCAAACTGAGGGCACGGCCGTGCTCAGGGAGGAGTCGCGGATGTAGTGGTGCTGGAGTTGGCCGCCGGAGGGGCCAGGTTCGTCGGCGGCGAGGTGGAACGGCGGAGGAGCGTCGGGAGGTTGCTGGCTGGCTCGCTCCGGGCTGCAATAGGAGTGGGAGAAGGAGGGGAACGGGTCAGTGAGGTCTGCTGGCTCCAGATCGAGCGAGAGTTGGGGCAGAAAGGGGCTGTACCGCGAGATCTCCGGTTGCCTGACGCGGCGGAGCTCCGGTCGATCCCGAGCACTGAGGCTTCCTGAGGGCGAGTGGGTGGTTCTGGAGTGCTATTGGGGATGTGGGGAGGAGATGGGTGCCGTTGGAGAGGCTCGGGGCGTGCTTATATAGCCGAGCCCCGGTCCACCGTGGACTCGTGCACCGGCAAGGTCACGGGCGAGGCCAGAGGCCGTGCAGGCGCTCGTGTTCGAGTCGGGAAGGTTCATGGGTGAGGTCTACGCCTAGTTGAGGGGAGAGGAGGAGCGGGGATGCTCCACAGGGCGCGCGCGTGTGAGGCCGACGAGTGGAGCTTGTGGGCGGCCGGCGCGCGTGCGAGGGCAGCCACTGGAGGGAGGAGGAGGTGGGGGACAGCACCGAGGAGAGTCGCAGACGTCGAGGCGCATCGGTAGGCGCGAGGGGGGGGGGCACGAGGTGGTCGGGGGCAAGCGATTGGGCAAAGCTACAGTGCGGGTGCGCACTATAGCACGCTCTGGAGCGTGCTTATGGCATGCCATGGCATGCCATTGGCTCTCTGGGCGCGTCCGCCGTGTCTGAGGGGTCCAGGACGACGTAAACAACTCAGATGAGGCCTTGGATGCTCTGGAGGTGCAGTGAGAGAGGAACGAAGCTGGTAAATGAGTAGAATTTGGCTGTCCAGCAAGTTAACTTAGGAGTTACTGGAGGTAGAATGTAACTAGATGAAACTGTGGTAGAAAGTTGAGGCAAAAGTAAATAGTAAAAGAGGTCTAGATGATGGTTTTGGTAAAGTAGCAGAAGGTGTTTGATCAAGTTTTGGACAAACAAATGATCTTCATTAGCCATGGCACTTAACAGGATTGAATGTCGTATGGAAATAGGGTGTTTCACCAAATTTGGGCTCATTTGAAGAAACTAGCCAATGAAACTTTGGTGAACCCTAGAAATCAACAGAAATGGCTTCATCTTGTTTAAGTCAAGCTAATCATCTCCCCTTGATGCACCTCTTGGTGTAGTTTCAGCATTTGGGGTATTGATCATGCCCACAAAGTTTGAAGCTCCAGGTACAAAGTTGGTAATGTAAAGTTGTTCAAATTTGAATTTGAACAGAAATGGTTTTGGGGTATTCAGATCAAGTTACCCTACTCCAAGTCTTGTGCCATTTGGTCTAGATGCCTTATTAGGCCTTTCTAGCATATGCACCAAGTTTGAGAGCATTAGGATAAGTTTGGCAATGTAAAGTTGCTCAAACTTCAGATATGGACAGAATGGTTGTGAAGGGTTTTGAGGATGTTATCTTGCTTCCCGAGGCATGGGGCTTGGCAAGATCATCAAATATGTCATATATGACATGATAGAATTTCCCTGGAATTTTTATAGAATATTTCCTTTGTAAATAATTCAAAAGCTTGAAATATCCAGAAAGGGTTTTAGAGGGATTAGCCCATTATTTTGAACATGACCAAGTGTTGAAACTCTTATATATGGACAATATATGTCCTATGAGTCTCCCTGAATTTTGGCAAATATTTTTGAAATACTTAAATAATTTTTTCCTATTAAAGACCATTTATGGCCTTAAGAAAAAGCTTTTAAATAAAATAGGAAAATAACTTTTAAAATTATACTTTTGTGGTTTCTGGGAGTCCTATGACTACTAGGTCTCAAATATACTTTTTGAAATAATTTTCTCACCCTAAATCAAGCACTTGAAGTGCAAACCTCAATTCAGGGGTTTTTGGAATACTAAATTTTCAAAATACATTTTGGCCAAATTAATTTTATAAGAAAATAATATACTGCTACAAACACTTGGTATGATCATTGGGCAGATGTTTTGGGTAAGGAAATGAATTCTACAAGAGGTAATAGTTGACTTTAATGAGCACATGAAAAACACATGAAGAAAAACTCAATTCCAAATAAAAGCCAAATGATGCCAAAAAAAATTGCTGGTCCAAATTTTCATGCTTCATTGATGCAAATAACATGTTACAAAATGCAGGGTGTGACAGGTGCCCGCGCCGCGAAGCGTGTGATGAAGAGGCTGCGCAGCTCCTCCCAGGATACCACAGATGACTCTGGCAAGCTGAGAAACCAGGCGCGCTGAACGCTGGTGAGTGCCATGGGGAGCCAGCTGGCCATGACCTTGCTTTCGCCGCCGGCTGCTCAAACGGCCTCCTCGTAGGCCTGAAGGAAGATGCCCAGATCCGCCGCCCCGTCGTAACAGGGAGGTAGCTCCAACCTAAACCGGAGTGGCTACTGCACCTGTTGCAAGGCGGGGGTGAAGGCTCGGTGTCCTGCTACGCTGCCACACGCACCCACCGAGTCGGTTGGAGAAGAGGCGCCCGCCATAAGAGCCTGGGGGACGGAGAGCGGAGTGGACGAAGAGGTGAAACTTCAGCACACTCCAACCTGGCACGCTAAATGTGGGATTATGGGTTCCGGCAACCCCTTGAGGTTCGAACACAGGGGTGCGCACGAAGATCTCTGCTTTCCGCTCTTGTTCGCTTTCGCACCGATTCCTAGGCCTAGCTTGTCGTGCCCAAAGAACAAGAGACACAAGGGTTTATACTGGTTCGGGCCACCATTTTGGTGTAATACCCTGATCCAGTGTGGTGTGGTGGATTGCCCTGTAGGCTGGGGAAGAACTAGTACATGGGAGGAACAACCTCCTGAGGAGAGGTGTTCTTGTGCTCGGTGAGCTAGTGGGTGTAAGGGTGGTGTGTATCTTCTCCGATCAGGATCCCCCCTCTATGGTGGTGGCTAGTCCTATTTATAGAGGCCCAGGTCCTCTTCCCAAATATTGAGCGGGAAGGGATCCCACAACGGCCAAGTTTGAAGGGGGACAGCTAGTACAAGCTATCCTGAGAAAAAGGTGGTCTTCGCGTGCCAAAGGCTCTGGCTGTGACGTTGTCGTGGGCTCCGTGGTGACCTTCACCCTGTCGTCCTTCTGGTTTTGGTCTTGTTGCACCGATATGGAAACCTTTGCTTCACGCCTCGGGAGTCCTCGCCTGCGCTTGCCCCTTTAGCACCAAAGAGGAAACTGGCATCATGAGCCCGCTGGCGCCCGCCTGACCTGGGTCGTCATGGCTCAAGTCACGCGAACCTCGTGAGGTGCCCCTTGCCTTGATATCTTTGCTCCTCGGGAGCCAGCCTAGTGAGGCCGCCCCAGGGGAGGTCTTGCGTCGCCCGCCTTGCAAGGCTTGTCCCCTCACGAGGGTCTTGAGAGGTTTGGTGGTGAAGATGGGTCGTACCAGGCCGCTGGACAAGCTATGATCTGGGACGAAGGCAGGCAAGTCTGGGTACCCCCGTTCCCAAAACACCGACAGCGCCCCCCCTTGGGCGCACCACCTGACTCGTGGGCCCCCTGGGACTCCACCGACCTCAACCCCAACTCTATATATTCACTTTCGGGGAGAAAAAATTCAGAGAGAAGGATTCATTGCATTTTACGATACGGAGGCGCCGCCAAGCTCTAATCTTCCTCGGGTGGGCTGATCTGGAGTCCGTTCGGGGCTCCGGAGAGGGGAATCCGTCGCCATCGTTATCATCAACCATCCTCCATGCGTGAGTAATCCCATCATAGGCTTGCCGGATGGTGATGGGTTGGATGAGATTTACCATGTAATCGACTTAGTTTTGTTAGGGTTAGATCTGTAGTATCCATTATGTTCTAAGATTTATGTTGCTATGACTTTACTATGCTTAATGCTTGTCACTAGAGCCCGAGTGCCATGATTTCAAATCTGAACCTATTATGTTTTCATTAATATGTGTGAGTTCTTGATCCTATCTTGCAAGTCAATAGTCACCTCGTACGTGTACGTGTTATGACCCGGCAACCCCAAAGTGACAACAATCGGGACCACTCCCAGTGCTGACCGTAGTTTGAGGAGTTTATGTATTCACTAAGTGCTAATGCTTTGGTCTAGTACTCTATTAAAAGGAGGCCTTAATATCCCTTAGTTTCCAATAGGACCCCGCTGCCACGGGAGGTTAGAGATATCATGCAAGTTCTTTTCCATAAGCACGTATGACTATTTACGGAATACATGCCTACATTACATTGATGAACTAGAGCTAGTTCTATGTCACCCTATATTATTACTGTTGCATGAGGAATCGCATCCGACATAGTTATCCATCGTTGATCCATTGCCTACGAGCTTTTCACATATTGATCTTTGCTTAGTTACTTTTCCGTTGCCACTGTTACGATTGCTACAAAAACTGCTACTGTTACTTTTTCCACCGTTACCGTTACTTTTATACTACTTTGCTACTAAATACTTTGCTGCAGATATTAAGTCTTTCAGGTGTGGTTGAATTGACAACTCAATTGCTAATACTTGAGAATATTCTTTGGCTCCCCTTGTGTTGGATTAATAAATTGGGGTTGAATACTCTACCCACGAAAACTATTGCGATCCCCTATACTTGTGGCTTATGCACGCAGGCTAGCCGAACACAGCCTCAACATCATCAACGGGTTCAAGCCAGTTACAATGATTTTCTGAACCCAAAATACAGGCTATGGGGGAAGAGCTAGCCAAGTTATTGCAAGCCGGATTCATAAGGGAAATCAAACACCCGGACTGGCTAGCCAACTAAGTCATGGTGCCAAAGAAGGACAAATCCTGGCGCCTTTGTGTCGACTTCACGGACTTAAACAAGGCTTGCCCTAAGGATCCCTTCCTGTTACCCCGCATTGATCAAATTATCGATTCAACCGCAGGACATGACTCGTTGTATTTCCTCGATGCCTATTCCGGATACCATCAAATAAAAATTAAGGAATCCGATCAGGCTGCTAAGGCATTCATCACCCCGTACGACCCCTTTTGCCTCAACACTATGCCATTTGGACTCAAAAATGCTGGTGCCACGTATCAACGCATGATTAAAACATGCTTAGAGAAACAAACTGGAAAGACAGTAGAGACATATGTTGATGACATAGTCATCAAGACTAAACACATCGAAACATTGGTGGATGATCTCCGCCTTACATTCGATAACCTACGAACATATGACATACGACTCAATCCAGAAAAAATCATCTTCGGCGTTTCGACTAGAAAGCTATTAGGGTTCATCATATCCCATAGAGGAAATGAAGCGAACCCAGCTAAGATCCGGGCCCTGTCACAACTAACTACACCAACCGATCTCAAACAAGTGCAAAAGCTAGCAGGTTGTGTAGCGGCCTTGAGCCGCTTTATCTCCAGATTAGGAGAGAAAGCGCTACCACTTTATAGACTGCTGAAGCACGCAGACAACTTTGAATGGACGGACGCAGTCACGGCCGGGCTGGAGGAAATAAAAACCCTATTAGCGGGTAACCCAATCCTAGCCGCTCCAAGTGTTGGCGAGCCAATGCTGCTTTATATCTCAGCCACTCATCAGGTAGTGAGTGCGGTGCTCATCGCCGAGCAAGACGAAGAGGGACATAAATTCCCCGTTCAAAAACCCATATACTATGTATCCGAGGTTCTCACACCGTGCAAATCACGATAGCCCCATTACTAGAAAATTGCATATGTGGTATTCATGGCATCTCAGAAGCTCCGACACTACTTTCAAGAGTGTTCGATTACAGTGGCATCCATAAACAATAAAGACGCCACTAGACGGATAGCCAAATGGTCCATCGAGCTCTTACCGTTCGAAATAACATACAAACCATGTCGGACTATTAAGTCCCATGTGTTGGCCGACATCATTGTGGAATGGACCGACGCCGAACTCCCTAAAGATTACGGATCATACTCCCATTGGACCGTATACTTCGACGGTTCCAAAATGCTAGCCGGATTGGGGGTCGGTGTCATTGTGATATCCCCAACAGGGGATACAGTCCGCTATGTACTACAGATCTTGTACATGGAGTCAAACAACACGGCCGAATACGAGGCACTACTACACGGTCTCCGCATGGCCATATCCATGGGTATACAATGCCTCGAGGTGAGCGGAGTCTCAAACCTCGCCATATCTCTGGTAAATGGAGAATTTGATGCGAAGGATTCAAAGATGGTAGCTTATCAAAATGTCATATTAAAAATATCAGCTCGATTTGAGGGGCTGGAATTTCACCATGTAGCTCGGGACAGTAACCAGGCAACGCATATACTTGGTCGTATGGGCGCTAAACGCGACCCAGTACCGCCTAACACCTTCATGGAAAGGCTATTCAAGCCATCAGTAACATGGCAGGATGAGAGCAGAGACGCTAATCCAAACCCGAACACGCCCCTAGACGAACTCAATACATATGTCATCAGGGACCCTGACATGGAAATAACGTCTTCGGCTCACGAGATCATGGCTGTTATAGCCCCCTGGACCGAGCCTTTCCTAGCCTACCTTAATAGGCAAGAGCTCCCCAATGACCACAATGAGGCCCGCCGCATAATTCAGCGTTCTAAAGCCTATAAGGTTCACGAAGGTGAACTATACAAGAAAGGCACTACATGTATTCTCCAACGGTGCATCTCTGAAGAGGAGGCACGGCAACTTCTTTCCAAAATACACGCTGGCATGGGCAGCCATCATGTTGCGACCCGAGCTCTTGTAAGCAAGGCCTTCCGAACTGGTTTCTTCTGGCCAACTGCGCGCGCAGACGAACAGACCCTAGTCCAACGTTGTGTTGGATGCCAGCTGTTCACAAATCAAAGTCATATGCGCCCACTGCTCTTAGAACCATATCCATTACCTGCCCCTTTGCGGTCTGGGGGCTGGATATGGTCGGACCTCTTAAAGGGGGAAGGCATAAAAAGAAATATTTACTGGTCATGGTGGACAAATTCACTAAATGGATAGAAGCCAAGCCAGTCCGAACAGCTGAGGCAGGGGCAGTGATAGATTTTATATCCAGTGTAGTACACCGTTATGGTGTCCCGCACGGTATTATCACATATAACGGCTCCAATTTCACAGCTGATGAGGTGAAAAATTGTTGGGCTAAGTTAGGCATTAAACTTGATTACGCCTCTGTGTACCATCCTCAAACAAACGGTTAGGTCGAAAGAGCCAATGGCTTGATAATGAGCGGCATTATACCCCGACTAGTGAGCTCCCTACAAGAGTCAGATAAACACTGGTTGGAGGAGCTCGACTCAGTACTCCGGGGGATGCGAACCACACCTAACCGGACAAACCGGATACACACATTTTTTCATGGTGTACGGCGCAGAGGCTGTTTTGCACTGCGATATTATTCATGACTCACCTCAAGTGTGCATGTATGAAGAGAGAGAGGCCAAGCTTGATCGACAGGATGACCTAGACTGCTTGAAGAGGAGCGCGACATCGCGTAGGCTCGTTACGCATTTTATCAGCAACAGGCTAGGCGATAACAAAGCAGAGAAGTGTGGGCCAAGACATACAATGTTGGCGAACTCGTCTTACGCCTCCCGGAGAAGAAAAAGGACAAGCTCAAACCAAGATGGGAGGGCCCTTCATTATTGACGAAGTACTCACCGGTGGAGCCTATCGCCTTCGAAACGCATCAGACAATCGCCTTGAGCCGAACCCATTGAACGCTACCAGGCTCCAACGATTCTACGCATAGTTCGATAACACATGTTTTCTTTTCAGTCTAGGTCTTATTCCCTATTTTCATTATTACGTTCTCCTCTTCTTTTTCTTATTTTTTCTTATCGATAAATTTTCGGCTCAACCGAACTATCACAGGGTAGAACATCCTCACATGTATATACCTCAGAAATACTTGGGGGCTTCTATAATGAAGCCCGTTTTTAAAAAGCATATTTCTCAAAGTATTTATGTTGTTTATTTCATACAGTCTCCTTGCCATTATATGCACCTTTATGAATTAAGTTTTTGCCAAGCTGGATTGCCTGGCTCCTGTTTTTATACCCTACGTTCCCGATTGTTCGGCTAGGGTGTAAAGGGAGCACCTCTACAATTGTTACAACCAGGTAATCCGGACCTGTACCTCAAAGGGGTGAAGCCGAAAGCTAGCGCTCTTAAGGGAATAATTGGTCGACGGATACACGATGTATTGCTTTTAAAGTGCATAAACTTTAAAATCTCATAGGACAAGGCTTCCTACAATCCTGTTTAAGGATGAAAGCCTAGGCACGCATACATACGCATGCTGGCCTAGGGAAAGGAACCCTTAACGGAACTATTCTCTCTACAAGATGTTTCTTACGTTAAATAGTAATATAACATAACTCCCCCAACATAGTTCGTCTGTTCAAGCAATTATGACCGGATTGCCTGGTTACCGAACATACTACGTGTTCACCATAGGTATAGTATTCGGAAACACTCCAGCCCTTGGTTTTCGGAGGTTAAAGCAGAAAGTCTGCCATGACAATCTTTTAATTAAATTTGGTAGGAGATAAGTTTGATGAAAAAGTACATTGTTACATAGAATCAAATGCCTATTATTCATCTATACCATCTATAAGACTGTCTAATTTACAGTCTTGTTGAGAATACTTGGCTGTTGTCTTTACTTGGTCGTATACCAAGCTTATAGGGAATTCTTGTCCATCAGTCCCTCGAGGTCCAACCCGGGCCATATGGTTCGCGTCTAGCCCGGTGTAACGTGTCTTCACCACAGCCCAGGCTTCTCGGGTACCTTCTCGGCATGCTGATGCTTTCCATAATTCAAAGCAGCGTCGAGCCCCTTTGAATAAACACGCTAGTTCCTCCATAACTTCTGGAGGAGAATCGGCTGGCCATAAAGCCTTGGCCATATTCTTCATGTCTTTTTGAGCTCGCTCATGTACCCTGGAGAGCTCTTGCAGTAGGTCACCTCGAAATCCGGACACCTCTCCTTCGGGCCGCCCAGTTAACAAACCTGCCGGAACAGTTTTCATAAAAAAAAAACTTTGAATCAAGGGACTATAGTGAAAGCTAGGTCCAAGTTCATACTGAATATGCTACCTTTAAGCTTCTTGTTCTCCTTCAAGGCATCCGAGAGTTGGGCTCGTACGTCCTTTAGCTCCTCGGCTAGCTTGATATTTGTATCCGGCAGTTTGTTTTTCTCATTTATGGTCCGTGTTAGTACACACTGACCAGTAGCTGTTTGCCCTTTGGCGCTAGAGAAGCCCTTAGCTTCTCCTCCAGCTCGTCTGTTGGTCCCGTTGTTGCAGTTCAAACAATCTATACTTAAATATCATTGATCGGTACTGGATCATACTGTCCGGACACTATTGTTCTTACCATCAGAGCCCTTCTTAGAATTATTTTCTTCTAATTCGGTGGTGACAGTACTGAGCTTGGTCCTGCATTCTTCCAGCTCCTTCGATAATAAATTATTCTTTTCCTCGGGTACCTAAAAACACAACGATCCTTAAATCAGTTGTGCCAACTTCTTTGAGTCTCGGGGGCTACTGGCATATGAACATTGAATTACCACTCACCCGCATATCCTTCGAAAGCTGGTGAGTGGCTCCGACAAGTCCGTCTCGAGCGGCTCGGATATACGCATCAGCAGAACTGAAGGCGTTAAACGCCTCCTCAGTGAAAGCTGGATCATGCATGGCAGATTTTTGTCGCCGATGATTCATTGCGCTTTCCACTTCGGAATTGGTAACAGATGCCTCAGCTGAATCCTCTTGAAGAGGAAAATCTGGCATTACACCCGCATCATCCCTAGTCCTTGTGGTTGGGCCTGGGGCCAGATTGGTTGGAGCATGACCAGAAGGATCCTCGAACACAGTCCGGCGTATACTCTTCCTAAAAAGAAAAAAGAAAGTGAAAAATTATGATCCGGCTCCGCCACCGGACATATGGTAAGAAGTCATACCTTTTCGATAAAGGAGGAGGTTCGGCGGTGTGTCCGGTCCCCTTTCGTTTCAGAGACCCACCTTGCGCAGGCGTCGCCTTCTGGGAAGACGCTCTTGATGCAGTAGGACGGGATGAGCGTCGCCCCTTTTGAGCATAACATAGTGCGCTGGGTGAGGCGTGCTAGGAATATTCTCTTTGCAGATGGGTCTCCTGGGTACTTAAATGGGAGGAAGGAAGAAGGCTAGGATAGTCGGCTATAATAGCCACTTCGGTACTGTCATGTCTGGCTTGATAAAAAACTCCATCTTTAAGATCTATGCTTATGTCTGGATCTTCCTCAAATTCGGCATCCATGTCTCAAATATGGTCCTCTGGGTGTGGGATGGGTCTGCTAATCCCTTCGACCACCTTCCTCCACTCCTATTGGAAGTAACCAAATGCAGTTCCGTTAATATATCTCAAAAAAAATTGAGTGAAACTAGCGATCAGAGAAAGGCTTACCCAGCCGATGGGGTTACACATAGAGAAACCCTCCCGGCACTTCAAGAGAAGAAAATCCTCCTTCTCCCCTTTGTAGAGATCATCTAGGATGGTGGCCAAATCGACAGGGTTGCTCGGACCCTGGCGTAGATAGTGTGAGACATCATCCTGGCCATTATAGGGCCACATAGTGTAACACCCCAGATGTAAAACTTCCTTATATGGCAATATATTCATCGTTGACTTAATCAATTCCATTCTGGGCTCATCCTTCATTCCGGGTATTTTGTGTTTTTGCGTTGACCGTGTGTGCATATCACCATATCATGTCATCATGTGCATTGCATCGCATTCGAGTTGTCTCTTGCACCGGGTCATGTTCATTTCTCTCCGTTGTTCGTTTCGAGGTCCGACCCTCACACACGTGCTCGTGGCACCTCCGAGTCCTCCTTTTGAAAGTGGCCAAAAAACATCCCCGGAATGGGACAAGAGTTGTCGAGTGGTCTTGGTATATCACCGGTATACCGTCTATCAAGTTTCGTCTCTTTTGGAGGTCGTTTGATACTCCAACGATTAACCACGTGGGCCGAAAACCCCTTTCTCTTTGTCCCAGAACCACTCCACAACAGCGCACAAGCCGATCCTAACCCCCTCCATGCTCTCGGTCGTTGGATCATGATCGTGTGGGCAAAAACCGCACCTCATCTGGACTCTCCTAGCTCCCTGAATCTATATAAACAGCCTCCCCACGTCCATTTGCGGATGAAACCCTAGCTTCTTCCTCCTACGCGCGCCGGACACGTCCACCCCGCCGCCGGACACGTCCGATCGACGCCCCAGCCAACCGGGACATGCCACGTCATCACCGCCGCCTCCCTCTCTCCTCCCGCCGCCGCGGCCCGCGGGGCGCGAGGCCGGCCCGTGCGGGCCCGCGCACCGGCAGATCGGTGCGAGCCGCCGCTCCTCCCGACCCAGACCGCTGCCAGCACTCCTCCGCCTCGCTGCACCACGCGCTCGCTGCCGCCGCTCCGACCGCCGGCTGCCTCGTCGCCGCCCGCCGGCGAGCTCCTCCGTCACCGGAGTCGCCGGAGCCGCCAACTCTGGCCTGATCCAGATCGGGATCGGGGTGGACGAGATCCACTCATCCCCGAACCAAACGGCCTTGCCCCGTCCCAGATCCCTCCGTCCCAGATCTCCTCGTCTCGCATTGACTTCTACGCGAGGTGAAAATTCCACTAAGTCCCTAATCTATGATAATTTGTTGCCCTCTTTGACATGTTGTAACTTGGTGCTCGGTGCTCCGTTTTGCATGCATAATATATCAAAATGTTTGTCTCGAAGTGCTCTACATGTTGGCATCAGTTTTGTGCACGATAGGGTTCATCTAGATGTCTTAATCTTCGTTGCAAGACTTCTTTGTGATGTTACTGTTTCAGCACTAGTTGTTTGTTAACAATACGTTGGCATGTTCGTGAGGTCGTAACTTGGTGCATGTTTGTCCAAACGGAGTGTATGATGTGTCAAAATGTTCGTCTTGTGATGCTCTTCATGATGGATGCATTTGCATACATGATAGGTTGCATTATGCCATGTTTGTCACTGCTGCAAAAGTGCTAAGTGTTTAAAACTGCTGTTATTTGTAATGACGTGCTCATTTGTCTTTTTCGTGTGAATTAATTCATGTGTCATATGAGCTAGGTGTCAACATTGGTTTTGCTCATTGAAATGTGATCTACATGATAGATTTATTTTAATGCCATGATATCTCTTGAGATGAGTGCATCAGGCTTATTAACAGGCCATCTAGATGTTAAGTTTCTGCTAAGGCTGAATCTATTACTTTTTATACCATGTTTCCATGATGCTACCATCATGGTTGTGCATGGTTAGAGTTGTCAAGTGGGTGTCCCTTGATGTATATGTTATGTTATAGAAATCCATGCTCTTGTTTTCCATGATGCCATGTTGTAGCTTGTTCTTTTGAGGCCCTCTAGTTGCTTCAAAATGTTTTTTTAGCATGCCCATATTTCTCTAAGTCTGGAAAAACTTTTGCACTTTCGCCATGCTGTTTGTGACATGTTCTAATATGTTGTAGAAGTAGCCATGTGGTTATTCTTGAAGAGGATGTTATGTATGTTATTTCCATGCCTTTTTCTTGCTTTTTGGATTTATGTAGCATACTTAAACTTGGTCACTTAGTGGGCAACTTGCTGTTTTTCGCAGATTGCATCGTGTAGTGTTTTGCTTGTCATTTGCAAACCGTGCATCCGTTTCCAATGATCTTTATATCGATTTCGACCAAAATCTTCCCCTCTATCCAGTGGCTTGCTTGGTTGCCCAAGATGAAGCCATTTCCATCAACTTCTCCTTTAGGCTCGAGAGCATCCTCATGCATACACACATCATACTTGCATCCCATGACATGTCTTGCATCATGCTGGTTGTGCATTGCACCATGATTGATCTTGTACCATTGTTGTGCTCTTGTGTTGGGTAGAGCAGGGAGCCGATACCGAGTTCAAGGACCTTGTCGAGACTGAGTTTGAGGAGCCGTCTTGCCATTCCACCGAGGACTTAACATGCAATATGACCGTTCCCCGATATCACCTCTATATTTGCCTTGCTAGTTGTCTCGCTCTATAGTTATGCATCAATGCCTATTCTTGTCTTGTCAGCCTCCTATGTTGCCATGAAAGACTCTAACCGCCTTCCTAGCAAACAGTTGATTGGCTAAGTACGCTTTTGCTCAGCCCCTCTTATAGCGTTGTTAGTTGTAGGTGAAGTCTGAAGATTGCTCCATGTTTGGACTTGTTTTATTGGGATAATACAAATATATCTTAATTAAATTAAAGCACATATATATTGGTAATGGGTGGAAGGCTTGGCCTTCTTCTTGGTGATTTGTTGCACTCATGCCACCTTAGGACTCGATAAACTGGTGTTATGTTCCTTGATTTTGCGTTCCTAACACGGTTGGGGATTATGGGCCCCCCTTGATAATTTGCACTGCTTAAAGCTTTTCCAGCGAGACCTAACTTTGGTACTACATTTACCTAACAACTAAAACTTGCAGAAGGAGTTATAAACCCGAGTTCTTAATCAACAACCCGGGCCAGTGCTCCTCATGAGTGTTGGTCCAAACTGGGCGTACTGCGGGGCCACCTTGGGGAAACCCGGTGGCTGGTATATACCTATAGCTTGTCCCATCCGGTCGTGGCCTGTGAAGAGATACGTGCGGCTACTATCAGGTTGTCGGCACGCTGGGAGGTCTTGCTGGATTAGTTTTACCTTTGTCGAAATATCTTCAGCACGGGGTTACGGGAATACTCGGGTCTTCCCAACATGGAGTTGCGACTTCGTGGACAGTGAGCTTGTGATGGGCTAAGTTGGGACACCCCTGCTGGGTTATGAACTTTCGAAAGCCGTGCCCACGGTTTTGTGTCAGATGGGAATTTGTTAATATCCGGTTGTAGATAACTTGACACCATATCCTTAAGAATACACTACCTGTGTGAGTAACCATGACGGTCTCTTTTCATAGGGGTTTCGGAAAGTGAACACGGTGGGGTTATGCATGAACGTGAATAGCTAGAATCTCTTATTGATCATCTTTGGCGACCGTTGGCACATATTCTCATCTCGCTCTGAATTCATAAGCTAGTTGCTTAGTGCTTGCTGCAAACACTTTATTACCTCTCCACACCTAAAGGCTTTGTTAGTTTTGATACCCAGGAATGGGATTGCTGAGTCCTTGTGACTCACAGATTACAACACAAACCAGATGCAGGTACAACCGAGAACGATGCAGGACATGGACAAGAACATCACTGGGAGTTCGTTGAAGAGCGTGGTCGTTTTTATCTTACATATCCCGACGATCAGTAGTGGTTCCTACTAGGGGCGATCAGGACTTGTGGTTGTGGTATCTTTTCTCGTTTGGATTTCGTTCGTAGTCGGAGCCCTGTGTTATTTGGATGAATGTATGTTATTGTATTCATTGTGTGACGTGGCGAGTGTAAGCCAACTATTTTACTCTTTCGTTCATGCTCATTACATGAGTCGTTCAAAGATACCACGCTTGTGATCATTCCAGAATGCGCTTATGTCCCTAACTCGTGCCTGGACACGTAGGAGATATAGTCGCATCCTGGGCATTACACATAGGAAACCATGTGGCCAGAAGCGGCTGCACGCATCGTGTTATTGAGATCGCCATCACTTCAATTATCGTCAGCTCGAGGTCGGCAAGTAATCTGATCATTGTAACAAGTCTTTTGACCTCCACACTGTCTTCCTCCTTGAGATTGTGGGGACACCTGTTGAAACGCTTCTTTAAAGGAGCAGTGGAGTATTCGGGAAAGCCTTGCCGAATTGGGTCCGGCAGGACAACATCGAAAACTCTTCTATGCATTTCTGGCGGTGAGATAACCCCGATGTCACCCAGTACTGGGGGGATAGTTCGGGAGTATTGCCACAACTAGTATAGCGGATGCGTTTCGAAGGTCCAAGGTAAACAGTTTCCGAAGGTGCCTTGTTATGTGTTGACGGATGGATACAGCTGGATGTAGGATTTATTAGTTGTGTGATATGCGGTGCTTCCCCTGTATCCCCAACACCAGATTGCATAACCGGAAAGCTTCCAGAATTAATAGGTGGGATTCAAGTAGCTCTTAGGTAATCTTCCAACGGGTGCAAGATATGAGGTTGGGTTCAACATCTATTGGAGAGGTTATCATGGGCGTTGTTACACTAGGGGGTTGCATCTTGAAGGATCCTTGGCTATGCTGATCCGGGGATTGCAAGGCCCTTTGTAACACGTGCCATGGGGCATCAGCACGAACATGTGGGATGAAACCTCTATTATGTATTTGTTCCATCTATTACCTTGTTGTTTTATTCTATCATTTTGTTCTCCCAAGTGGCTTCTCGACAAGTTGATGTACCATTAAGCTATGGAATTCATTCGTTCATTTTGTTCGGATGTTCATTGTGAAGACTATATGTTGCAAATATCTAGCTGTTGATTCAGCTTATCTATTATTTGCTTCAATGGCTAACGGTTGTCATCATCTTCAGGATGGCACCTAAGAAAGTTCCCAGCTAGAACCCAGAGGGTGAATAAGAGCGTCCACCTTCCCCTCCTCCTCCGTCTCAGGCATGGAGAGCGATTATGCAGGCAACCAATCAAAACACTCAGATGCTCATGTAAATGATGCAGAGTTTCCAAGCAAATCAAGGGAACCAAGGCCAATGAAATCTATTCAATCAACCTCACTTTGCGACTCTGAACCAATTCCTGGCAAATTAACCCAAGTCTTTCAGTTACTGTGTTGATCCGCTAGATGCTGAAGATTGGATCACACACATCAAGAAGCATTTCGAGTGCAGTAACGTCAGACCTGAGGATTATGTCAAGTTTGCCGCTTTCCAACTCAAAGACCAAGCTGCAGATTGGTGGCGACAGTACAAAGACTCCAGAGCGGGTCGTTTGATCTCGTGGACTAATTTTTGTCGCGATTTCGTTCTCATCACATCCCTACCAGTGTCATTGAAGGCATGCGTGAACAATTCCGCAATCTGAAGCAAGGCACCATGTCTATCTACCAGTACAATGTCAAGTTCCAGAATATTGCCCATTATGCGAAGCAAGACATCCCTGATGCCAAGAGCAAAATCTACCAGTTCCGAGGTGGTCTGAAAGATGAACTCCAATTTGCACTCACTCTGTTCGAGCCAGATGAATTTGATGAATTCTACAACATGGCTCTCAATTAAGAGGCAGCTCAACTCAAATGTGAAGCTTCCAAAAAGGGGATAAGAGATGATGTTCACTCCTCCTCTTCCTCTCAAGTGGTCGCCAAGCAGCAGAAGTTCTGGCTCCCGCCTCCTCCATTGCTCCGTCCTCCGAGTCAGAAAAAGCATTCAGGTGGTCGTGGATTTTCCCACCCACCCAACCCAAGCAACCAGAACAAGTCTCAGTTCCAAGCTCCAAGACCAAGCGGTCCTTATCATCGGCCACTCTCAGAGGTTATATGCAACAAGGTACTCAGAAGGGTCACTATGCTAACAAGTGTCCCAACCAAAGGCCCCTTCCGCCTCCTCCACCTGTCGGCAATGCTATTGTCAAGCACAATCCCAAGCATGCAAGAGTGAACCTGATGAATGCAGCTCAAGCAGAGAATTCTTCTGATGTGATTATTGGTATTCTTTCGGTCAAGTCAATTCCTGCAAAAGTTTTGTTTGACTCTGGTGCATCACCCAGTTTCATGTCAACTCCGTTCTTTACCAAGTAAAATTTCACTTTGGCATTTCTGGATAAGAATTTATCAATTATCTCTCCGGGCAAACACATGACTTCTAATTTGATTGCTGCGGATATATCTATTCACATGGGCAATTATAGTTTTCTGGTGTCCCCAGTTGTTCTCGGTAACTCAGACATTGATCTTGTTCTTGGGATGGATTGGCTGTCTAAGCATGATGCTCTTAGTGATTGTGCAAACAAAGAGGTGAATCTAACTCATCCTTCTGAAGACGTGATTATCTTCACAGCTCGAGATAACACAATCAGGCTATTCTCTCTCAATGACAAGGGCGAGATTAATGCCATATCCCAGATTCCGGTGGTTTGTGAATATGAGGATGTATTCCCCGAAGAGTTTCCAGGCATGCCTCCCAACCGTCCGGTTGAGTTCATCATTGAACATGAACCTGGTACGGAGCCAGCCTACCGGCGTCCATACAAGCTTTCTCCTAAAGAGTTGAAGGAGTTGAAGAAGAAACTCGACGAGCAAGAATGAATGGGTCTGATCAGACCAAGTACTTCTCCTTGGGGCTCCGGTGTTCTTTTTGTCAAGAAGAAGGATGGTACGGAACAGCTTTGCGTTGATTACCGTCCAATGAACAAGAAGACAACTAAGAATAAGTACCCTCTCCCCAACATCAATGAACTGTTCGAGCAGCTCAAAGGAGCCAAGGTTTTCTCGAAGCTTGATCTCAGGATGGGCTACCATCAAATCCGTATACGTGAAGAGGATATACCCAAGACCGCATTCAGGATGAGTTATGGCTCCTACGAGTACACAGTCATGTCCTTCGGGTTTGCAAATTCTCCACCCACTTTCTCTCGAGTGATGCACTTCATATTCAACCCCTACACCAATGAGTTCGTCCTCGTCTATCTGCATGATATTATGGTATTCTCCAAGAATGAAGAGAACCATGCCAAGCACCTTCGTTTGGTTCTTGACAGGCTCTGTGAGCACCGCTTTTATGCAACATTCTCCAAGTGTGAATTCTGGCTTGATAAAGTCCTCTATCTTGGCCATATTATCTCTGCCGAGGGCATTTCTGTTAAACCCGAGAAGGTTGAAGCTAATGTGAAGTGGGAACCTCCTCAGAATGTCAAACAATTCCGAAGTTTCCTTGGCCTCGCAAGCTATTACAGAAGGTTCATTGAGAACTTCTCCAAGATTGCCAAGCCTCTTTCCAACCTGTTGCAAAAGAATATCAAGTTCTCGTGGACTCCTGATTGTGATGTGGCATTCAATACACTCAAAGAGAAGCTCATTTCTGCTCCGATACTGACTCCTCCGGATGAGTACAAGCCTTATGAAGTGTTATGTGATGCTTCATTGCAAGGTCTCGACGGTGTTCTCATGCAAGACAAGAAGATTGTGGCATACACTTCGCGTCAGCTTAAACCAACTAAGAAGAATTACCCCACACATGATCTTGAGCTAGCAGCAGTTGTTCATGCCTTGATCATGTGGAGACACCTTCTATTGGGAAGAAAAGTGGACACCTTCACCGATCACAAGAGCCTGAAGTACATCTTCACCCAGCCAAACCTTAACCTCCGCCAGACTTGTTGGGTTGAAATGATTCAAGAGTACGATCCAAGCATTGAGTATACTCCTGGTAAGGCCAATGTCATTGCAGATGCCTTGAGCAGAAAGGCTTATTGCAACAGTCTCATCCTCAAACCATTCCAACCTGAACTTTGTGAGTCATTCAGGAAACTCAACCTCCAAGTCGTTCCGCAAGGATTTCTTGCCAACCTTCAAGTCGCTCCTACCTTGGAAGATCACATCCGTGAGGCCCAACTCAGTGATGCTATGGTGTAGAAGGTGAAACATGGTATTGCCAAGGGTACTCCAAGTACAAGTGCTATCGCATTGATGACAGAGACAATTTGTTCTTTGAGGACAGAATTGTGGTTCCCAAAGGTGATCTCAGGAAGCTCATAATGAACGAAGCACATGATTCACTCCTCTCGATACATCTAGGAAGCTCCAAGATGTACCATGACCTTAAGCAATCCTATTGGTGGACTCGCATGAAGAGAGAAATTGCTCAATTCGTGAACGAGTGTGATGTCTGCAGAAGAGTGAAGGCACAGCATCAACGTCCAGCCGGACTCCTTCAACCTCTACCTATTCCCGAGTGGAAATTCGATCACATTGAGATGGATTTCGTCACCGGTTTTCCAAAGTCCAAGCGAGGAAACAACGCCATCCTTGTGGGGATTGATAAGCTCAGTAAAGTGGCTCATTTCCTTCCAGTCAAGGAATCCATCAATGCAGCATAACTGGCAGAGCTGTATACCTCCAGAATTTTCTCTTTGCATGGTATCCCTCAAGTAATCTCCTCAGATCGTGGAAGCTTGTTCACTTCCAAATTCTGGGATTCCTTCTAGTCAGCTATGGGTACCAGGATTCGCTTCAGCACAGCTTTTCACCCTCAGACTAGTGGCCTAGTCGAAAGAGTGAACCAAATTCTTGAAGATATGCTCAGGGCATGTGTCATCTCCTTTGGTATGAAATGGGAAGATTGCCTTCCATTTGCCGAATTCTCCTACAACAACAGCTTCCAAGCAAGTGCAGGCAAAGCATCGTTTGAATTCTCTATGGCAGAAAGTGTCGTACCGCTCTCAATTGGTCCGAGACTGGTGAACATCAACTCCTTGGAAATGATTTGATCTCAGAGGCCGAAGAGATGTGCAAAGTCATACGTGAGAATCTCAAAGCCGCGCAATCGCGCCAGAAGAGCTACTATGACGGCAAACACCGAGATTTGGCTTTCGACATTGAAGATAATGTCTATCTCCGTGTTTCTCCCATGAAGGGCAGTTAGATGTTTGGTATCAAGGGCAAGCTTGCTCCAATATACGTGGGTCCTTTCAAGATAATTGGCAAGAGAGGCGGTCTAGCCTACCAACTCGAGCTTCCCTCCAACTTTGCAAATGTGCACGATGTGTTTCATGTGTCACAACTCTGCAAGTGCTTCAAGATGCCTGAACGCACCATTCCTTTCGAAGAGATTGATCTTCAGCAAGACTTGTCTTATCGTGAGCACCCCGTTGCTATCCTTGAAGAAACTGAGCGCAAGACCCGCAACAAGTCCATCAAATTCTGGAAAGTGAGGAGGTCACACCATACCGACCAAGAAGCTACATGGGAACGAGAAGATCATCTTCGTTTCGAGTATCACGCTTTCTGTCAGTCCTAGATCTCGGGATGAGATCTTTTTGTAGTGGAGGAGAGTCTGTAACGCCCCGGATGTAAAACTTCCTTCTATGGCAATATATTCATCGTTGATTTAATCAATTCCATTCTGGGCTAATCGTTCCTTTCGGGTATTTTTTGTTTTTGTGTTGAGCGTGTGTGCATATCACCATATCATGTCATCATGTGCATTGCATCACATTGGAGTTGTCTCTTGCACCCGGTCATGTCCGTTTCTCTCCGGTGTCCGTTTCGTGGTCCGACCCTCATACACGTGCCCGGGGCACCTCCTAGTCCTCCTTTTGTAAGTAGCCGAAAAACATCCTCGGAATGGGACAAGAGTTGTCGAGTGGTCTTGGTATATCACCGGTAGAACACCTGTCAAGTTTCATCTCGTTTGGAGGTCGTTTGATACTCCAACGGTTAACCACGTGGGCCGAAAATCCCTTTCTCTTTTGGCCCAGCACCCCTCCACAACAGCCCACAAGCCCATCCTAACCCCCTTCATGCTCTCGGTTGTTGGATCATGATTGTGTGGGCGAAAACCGCACCTCATTTGGACTGTCCTAGCTCCCAAAATCTATATAAACAGCCTCCCCACGTCCATTTGCGGACGAAACCCTAGCTTCTTCCTCCTCCGTGCGTCGGACACGTCCACCCCGCCGCCGGACACGTCCGGTCGATGCCCCAGCCAACCGGGACGTGCCACGTCATCACCGCCGCCTCCCTCTCTCCTCTCGCCGCCGCGGCCCGTGGGGCCCAAGGCCGGCCCGCGCGAGCCCGCGCACCAGCCGACCGGCCCGAGCTGCTGCTCCTCTCAACCCCGACCACCGCCGCTGCTCCTCCGCCCCGCTCCCTCGCCGCCACCGCTCCGACCACAGGCGCGCCCACCGCCGCCACGCCGGGTCACTGCCACCGCACCGCCGCGGTCTAGCTTGGCTGCCGTTCCTCCCACTCCGCCGGCCGCCTCGTCGCCACCCGCTGGCGACCTCCTCCGTAGCCGGAGTCGCCGGAGCCGCCAACTCCGGTCTGATCCAGATCGGGATCGGGGTGGACGATATCCACCCATCCCCGAACCAAACGGCCTCGCCCCGTCCCGGATCCTTCCGTTCCGGATCTCCTCGTCTCGCGTCGACTTTTACGCGAGGTGAAAATTACACTAAGTCCCTAATCTGTGATAATTTGTTGCCCTCTTTGACATGTCGTAACTTGGTGCTTGATGCTCCGTTTTGCATGCATAATATATAAAAATGTTTGTCTCGAAGTGCTCTACATGTTGGCATAAGTTTTGTGCATTATAGGCTTCATCTAGATGTCTTAATCTTCGTTGCAAGACTGCTTCGTGATGTTACTGTTTCAACACTAGTTGTCTGTTAACAATATGTTGGCATGTTCGTCAGGTTGTAACTTGGTGCATGTTGGTCCAAATGGAGTGTATGACATGTCGAAATGTTTGTCTTGTGATTCTCTTCATGATGGATTCATTTGCATACATTATAGGTTGCATTATGACATGTTTGTCACTGTTGCAAAAGGGCTAAGCGTTTAAAACTGCTGTCATTTGTAATGACTTGCTCTTTTATCTTTTTCGTGTGAATTAATCCATGTGTCATATGAGCTAGGTGTCAACATGGGTTTTGCTCATTGGAATGTGCTCTACATGATAGATTTGTTTTCATGCCATGATATGTCTTGTGATGAGTGCATCAAGCTTGTTAACATGTCATCGTGATGTTAAGTTTCTGCTAAGGCTTAATCTGTTAATTTTTATGCCATGTTTCCACGATGCTACCGTCATTGTTGTGCATGGTTAGAGTTGTCCAGTGGGTGTTCCTTGATGTATATGTTATGCTCCAGATATCCATGCTCTTGTCTGCATGATGCATGTTGTAGCTTGTTCTTTTGAGGCTCTCTAGTTGCTTCAAAATGTTTTCTGTCAGCATGCCCAGATTTCTCTAAGTCTGGAAAAACTTTTGCACTTTTGCCATGCTGTTTGTGACATGTTCTAGTATGTTGTAGAAGTAGCCATGTGGTTATTCTTGAAGAGCATGTTATGTATGTCATTTCCATGCCTTTTTCTTGCTTTTTGGATTGCTGTAGCATACTTAAACTGGTCACTTAGTGGGCAACTTGCTGTTTTTGGCAGATTGCATCGTGTAGTGTTTTGCTTGTCATTTGCAAACCGTGCATCCGTTTCCAATGATCTTTATATCGATTTCGACCGAAATATTCCCCTCTATCCAGTGGCTTGCTTGGTTGCCCAGGATGAAGCCATCTCTATCAACTTATCCTTTAGGCTTGAGAGCATCCTCATGCATACACACATCATACTTGCATCCCATGACATGTCTTGCATCATGTTGGTTGTGCATTGCACCATGATTGATCTTGTTCCGTTGTTGTGCCCTTGTGTTGGGTAGATCCGGGAGCCGATACCGAGTTCGAGGATCTTATCGAGACTGAGTTTGAGGAGCCGTCTTACCATTCCACCGAGGACTTAACAGGCAATATGACCGTTCCCCGATATCACCTCTATCTTTGCCTTGCTAGTTGTCTCGCTCTATAGTTATGCCTCAATGCCTATTCTTGTCTTGTCAGCCTCCTATGTTGCCATGAAACACTCTAACCACCTTCCTAGCAAACCGTTGATTGGCTAAGTACGCTTTTGCTCAGCTCCTCTTATAGCTTTGTTAGTTGCAGGTGAAGTTTTAAGATTGCTCCATGTTTGGACTTGTTTTTTTGGGATAATACAAATATATCTTAATTAAATTAACGCACATATATATTGGTAATGGGTGGAAGGCTTGGCCTTCTTCTTGGTCATTTGTTCCACTCATGCCACCTTAGGACCCGATAAACCGGTGTTATGTCCCTTGATTTTGCGTTCCTAACACGGTTGGGTTTTATGGGCCCCCCTTGATAATTCAGACTGCTTAAAGCTTTTCCAGCGAGACCCAAATTTGGTACAACATTTGCATAACAACTAAAACTTGCATAGGGAGTTATAAACCCGAGTTCTTAATCAACAACCCGGGCCAGTGTTCCGCATGAGTGTTGGTCCAAACTGGGCGTACTGCGGGGCCACCTTGGGGAAACCGAGGACTGGTATATATTTGTAGCTTGTCCCATCCGGTCGTGGCTGAGATGAGATATGCGCGGCTACTATCAGGGTGTCGGCACGCTGGGAGGTCTTGCTGGATTAGTTTTACCTTTGTCGAAATATTTTGAGCATGGGATTCCGAGAATACTCGGGTCTTCCCAACATGGAGTTGCGAGTTGGCGGATTGTGAGCTTGTGATGGGCTAAGTTGGGACACCCCTGCAGGGTTATGAACTTTCGAAAGCCGTGCCCGCAGTTATGTGGCAGATGGGAATTTGTTCTTATTCGGTTGTAGATAACTTGACACCATATCCTTAAGAATACACTACCTGTCTGAGTAACTGTGACGCTCTCTTTTCGAAGGGGTTTTGGAAAGTGAACACGGTGGGGTTATGCATGAACGTGAGTAGTTAGGATCTCTTATTGATCGTCTTTGGCAACCGTTGGCACATATTCTCATCTCGCTCGGAATTCGTAAGGTAGTTGCTTAGTGCTTGCTACAAACACTTTATTACCTCTCCACACCTAAAGGCTTTGTAAGTTTTGATACCCAGCAATGGGATTGCTGAGTCCTTGTGACTCACAGATTACAACACACACCAGATGCAGGTATAGCCGAGAACGATGCAGGAGATGGACAAAAACTTCACTAGGAGTTCGATGAAGAGCGTGGTCGTTTTTATGTTATGTATCCCAATGATCAGTAGTGGTTCCTACTTGGGGCAATCAGGTGGTTGTGGTATCTTTTCTCGTTTGGATTTCATCCGTAGTCGGACCCTGTGTTATTTGGATGAATGTATGTTATTGTATTCATTGTGTGATGTGGTGAGTGTAAGCCAACTATTTTACTCTTTCCTGTTCATTACATGAGTTGTGCAAAGATACCACGCTTGCGATCATTCCAGAATGTGCTTATGTCTCTAACTCGTGCCTCGACACATAGGAGATATAGTCGCATCCTGGGCATTACACATAGGAAACCCTCTTGCCTGAAGCGGCTGCACGCATCGCGTTATTGAGATCGCCATCACTTCAATTATCGTCAGTTCGAGGTGGGCCATCTGATCTTTCTTACAAGTCTTTTGACCTCCACACTATCTTCCTCCTTGAGATTGTGGGGACACCTGTTGAAACGCTTCTTTAAAGGAGCATTGGAGTATTCGGGAAGGCCTTGCTGGATTAGGTTCGGCAGGACATCATCCTCGATATAAAACCACTCCAAGGGCCACTCTTTGGATGCCTTCTTCGGAGTGCCGGACAGATAACCTATCCTAGCTATACGCCACACTTCGGCGCCGCCTACCTCAAATATAGATCCCTTCTGGGAGTGAGGGACAAGTCAGAAGAAGTTTAACCATAGCTCGAAATGAGCCTCGCAGCCTAGAAATAGCTCACAAAGAGCGACGAAGCCTGCAATGTGCATGATAGAACCCGGTGTAAGGTCGTGCAGTTGGAGGCCATAGAACTCCGGAAACCCACTAAGGAAATGTAATGCCCAGGATGGGACTATACCTCCTACGTGTCGAGGCACGACTTAAAGGTATAAGCCCATCCTAGAATGATCTCAAGTTTGGTATCTTTGCACGACTCATGTAAAAGAGGGATTAAAATGCAAAAGGAGATAGTTGGCTTACACTCGCCACTTCACACAATACAATACACAAGCAATACATCATTCAAAAACATCACAACCCGACTACGGGTGATGATCCAAAAGAAAGATACCAAAACAACATAAAGCCACAGGTCAGGATCGAATCCTAGTAGAAACCACTACTGATCGTCGAAACGTCACAAGCATACGGCCAAACTCTTCATCGAGCTCCCAGTGAAGAACTTGAACCAGCTCCTGCTTCAAACTTGGCTGAACCTGCATCTGGTGTTGTAGTATCTGTGAGCCACGAGGACTCAGCAATCCCATAACCATGGGTAACAAGACTAGCAAAGCTTTATGGGTAGGAAGTGGTAAAGTGGTGAGGTTGCAGCAGCGGCTAAGCATAATATGGTGGCTAACTTACGAGTACCAGAATAAGATGACAAGCTACGCAAACGGTCGCAAAAGAGGTGATCGCTAAAGATCCTAACTACATACGAGTCAAACATAACCCCACCGTGTTCTCTTCTCAAAGTGAAAAGAGACAGTCACGGTTACTCACACAGTTGTGTGTTTTACTTCGGATCCTCTGTCAAGTTTTCTACAACCGGACATTAACAAATTCCAATCTGCCACATAACCGCGGGCACGGCTTTCGAAAGATAATAACCCTGCAGGGGTGTCCCAACTTAGCCCATCACAAGCTCTCACGATTAGCTGAAGTGATAAATATAATATCATCACTCCTTATCTTAGGGAAAATCTGATCAGGCTCGGCTTCCCTGTAGCACAAGTCATTTCGACAATGGTAAAACAAGTCCAGCAAGACCTCCCGGTGTGCCGACACCCTGATAGTAGCCGCGCGTATCTCGTCTCAGGACACTACCGGATGGGCGATTCTACAGGTATACCAGATACCTCGGGTTTCCCCAAGGCGGCCCCGCAGACTCCCCGTTTGGGACCAACACCATCAGCACTGGCCCCCCCTGCTATGTAGAATTAAGAATCCTCGGGTAGCGCTAACTCCCTATGCAATTTAATTAATTAATTAAGTTGTTATTATGATCAAATTAAAACCAATGTTGGGCCTTGCTGGAGGAGTTTTATTCAAAGTCGAACTGTCAAGGGGTCCCCATTTCACCCATCGTGTAAGGAACGCAAAATCAAGGAACATAATGCCGGTTTATCGGCGCCTAAGGTGGCATGAGTGGAACAAAACACCGAGCAAAAGGCCAATCCTTCCACCCATGCCCAGTATATAGGTGTGTTAATAATAATTATAGATATTGTGATATATCCAACAACAAGTTCCCTCCAGGAACGATCTTCATCTTCACTTGCAACTAACAACGCTATAAGAGGGGCTGAGCAAGCGGGGCTGAGCAAGCGGGTAACATAGCCAAACAGTGGTTTTGCTAGGAAGGTGTCAAGGTTAGAGGTTTCATGGCAACAAGGAGAGGCTGACATAAAAGATGGGTAGCGCGACATGTAACGATAGCATCGAGACAACTAAGCATGGCAATGGTAGTAAAGGTATCCAAGGGTATGATCATCTTGCCTGGGATTCCGCAAGGGAGAAGAACGGATCCGTGAAGTAGACGGAGCAACAGTCGAGCGAAGAAGCCTCACAACTCCGGAACGAAACCGAAGCTAACAAGAGAAGCAACCGGAAAGAAGGAAACAACATGGTAAACACACAAATATAAACATGGCATACGATGCACACCCAAGTATGATGCATGTCCGGTTTAAATATGCAAGGCATGGCAAAGTGCACAAACAAATACTACAAGTTAAGTGGAGCTCAATATGTAACGAGTTGCATATTGACGAAACACCACATTTTAATTATTTAATTGACTCTCGTTTATTTACAAGACAAGATTAAATGTTTTTTTAACATGGCAAGAGGTGAAGCATAAGTAAACTAACTATTTAAACATTTAAATGAGGCCGGAATAATAACAACGACATAACCGGAAAATCCCCATGAGCATGTTTAGCAATTATTAAAGCAAACAACAATTTAACATATCAATGTTGTTACCATGATGCGGATGACATGATCAAGTTTATGCAAGTTTTTATTAGAAGGTTGACATGAAAAGATATGAAGTATTGTCACCGTGGTGGAATGAAAGGGTGCCACGGCAATGATCCGAAAATGATGCAATGCAACATCTCGGTTCCGGTAACTCGTTGAGAGACCGGTGCAAAAGGAAAGATGGCGTGAGCGAGTCAAACGAGATGAAAGGTGGGGCGATCCCGTCACCGGGTTCCCACGAGTCGGCGACGCGGCAACCGAGGAGCATGACAAAAGGTCGAAACGGACACGGTGCACACAAGGGTAACAACTCATACAACACAACATTCATCCACGGGTCACGTCTCGGGGTTATACCTTCAAAACAATTGTTTCGGGGCGGAATCGAGTCGTCGAGGGACGTAGTGGAAGAAGAGGAAGTAGTCGTTCTCGAGGCGGTAGTTGTACTCGGGCGACGGTAGCGGAAGTAGTGGTACACGTTCGTTTCAGAGAGGGACTTGATGAACCCAACATCTTCGGGGCGACGGCAGTGGTACTCGCGGTCGTCGAACGTAGTGGTACTCGTCTCTTCCGAAGGTAGTCGTTCTCGTTCGTAGATGTACTTGTCATCGTAGCCGTTCGGTCGTCGTGGTACTTGGTCGTGGTACTTGGCGCTTCCGGCGACGATAGTCGTTCTCGTGACGAGTTCGTAGATGTACTTCTCCGAAGTGGTACTTGTCATCGTGTAGTCGAACTCGAGGTCGTCGTACATCTTGAAAAGGAACTTGACAGAACCAAGGTCTTTGATCTCCACTTGGAAAAAGGAACGGTTCCTGGACACTTGCAACAGCACAAGGCAATACAACAAAACAAACAACAACAGCACGACGGGGCGACGAGGCTATGGAAGCAAGGTCTTGCTGGAGATCGACGGAGGGAGGAGGGCCCGAGGCAGCAAGACGGCGAGGCTGCGGCCTGAGGGTGCGGGCGCTGGAGTTGCGCAGCTCCTGGCCAGAGGGAAAACCGGCGGAGGCAAGGCAAAGACCTGGCGACTGGACGAAGTAGGGGCGGCCGGAGGGGATCCCCGCGGCGACCGGCGGCTGCTGGTGAAGGGGGGCCGCACGGGGAAGGTGGTCGCGGCGCGCGGGGCCTGCGGGCGACCTGGCGATGCTGGCGGATTGAAGTGCTCGGGGCGCGGCTGCTGCCTGTCCGGCGCTGGAGGCGAGGGCCGGACGAGGAAGAGGCCGAGGCAGAGGCCTGGAGAAGAGGAGGGGCGCGTCCGCGCGGCCTGGCTGGAGGGGCACTCGGCGCTGGGGCCCGGCTCCTGGCGCGACGAGGACGGGAAGAGGCGGCCGGAGAGGATCCCCGTGGCGGACGGCGGCGACTGGCGAAGGGACCTGTGGGGAACGGCCGTGGAAGGGAGTGGCGAGGCGGCGGCTTCGAGGAGAACGGAGGGAGGATGCGGACGGAGGGAGGCCACGCGCGGGGCGGTCGCCGGCTCTGGCGAGGTCGGAGGTGAGGCCTGGGGCGTCGGGCTGCTGGATGCGAGGGGAATCGGGGCGAGAGGGGGAGTGCGAGGCGCGGTCAATGGGGTTTCGGGCAGAGAGGAAGAGCAAGGGGGGTCGAGGGAGATGCGGGAAGAGTGCGGCGGCGTGAGGGAAAACGAGGGGAGAGGGCTGCTGCGCGGTTGGGCTTAGGGTTAGGAGACATGGGCCTATTGGGCCAGAGGTGGAGGCGGTTGGAGGGAAGGGAGGCTGAGAGGAGGAGAAGACGGGCCAGGAGGCCTGGCTGGAGGAGTTTTCTTCCCTTCTCTTAACTGCTTTTTTTAACAGAAAAGAAAGAAGAAGAAAAGGGAAGAAAAGAAAAGGTTAGGGGAGAGACTTAAACACGGAGTTAAATCTCTGGACTCATACAAAATGTACGGAATTTAATTAAAATAGGAGGAGGGTTTTTGGAAGAACCCCGATACGACGGAAAATAAATATTGACAAGGTTAGAGGCAAGGAATGCGAAAGAGAAGGCATGGGGAAATTGTGCAAGTGTGTTACGGTGAATTCCAACAAATGGAATATTTATTAATATAGCTCCCTAAATATTGAGAGCCTTTTATATGTTTTAATGAGAAGACATTCTTCCCTCGATTTAAATGGACCGAAGGTCCACACGATTTATTTAAGTTGAGATGCAAGATAAATATGACATGATGGCATGATGACATGATGCAAAGCAAAAAATAAAATAACACAAGCACAAATGCAACACACGAAGAACCCGGAACGTCTGGAATCTCTGGATTCTTCTGGAATCTTCTGGGACGTCGGTCTTCGGGCGTCACAACTCTCCCACACTAACAGAAGATCTCGACCCGAGATCCTAGAGATAGCACCGGGTAAAAACGAAAAGAAGAGGTAAAACAAAGTTGCTTCTTTGACAGACGAGTGAAACCACGAACCTTGAGAGGTTGAACAAAATGAAAGAAGAATACAAAAGAGATGAACGAATATGAAAATACTCCGTTAGAAAAGAGTAACAAGGAGCATTACGAGAACCCTTAAGGTTGAAAGACATGAAACAAGAGCTCACGGATGACGAAAGAATTTCAAAACCACTCCGGTTAACCAAGATTGAGAAGGAATAAGAATGAAAATAATTTGGACAGCACTCCGTCTGAAAATGGAAGGAATTGGACAAGAACTTGGCAAGTTGAGATGATACTTGATGAAAACAGCAACATATTGCCTCCGAAACAATTAAAAGAATGGCACAAGGTTAAGAAAGATTCAGACAGCACTCCGGTTGAAAAGAGAGGCAAAACTAGATAAATGACGAAACTGAATGAAGAATACAACACTCCGGTTAAATGATAAGCAAGGAAAAGAACATGATCTCGATAAAACAAGATGATGGTTAAAGAGAGGAACATCACAAAGCCTCCGGAATGAAAGATTATATGCTAGATCGTTGAAAAGAAATAACGGAGAAGAAAAAGACAACTTCTCTCAAAATTGAATTTGAAAGAGCATCCTTACAAAGAAGGGTTGAACGGAGTTGTTGGAAAAAATCAACAACGAAAAGAATAAGCTCGATGTGGGCTTATGGAAAACATCTCAAAATTAAGAGGTGACAACCAGCCACTGACGAGAACATTTAATTGGATTGAGATCAACACGGAGACGATAAACTTATTTCACCGGGAGGGTAAATGAAGAACTTGGTCATTTATAAGCACCATAATAGCAGCAATCCTTAGGGAAAACTTTTAGGTGAAATACAACCCAAGATAAATCCACGAATAAATTGAAGGGTTGAAAAGATCTCCTGAACAAGGAAAATGATGGTTTTAAATATGTCATTCTTGATAACTCGTGAATCATGAAACATGAAGGAATTGTCAATAATGACATAACACCATCTGAAAAGATAAGGTAGAAAGGATTGCAATTGGAAAGAATGATGAAGAATGCTTGAGCTCCAACAAGAATCTTGATGAAGAATTCGAGGATGAATTAAACATGATGAACCACCATGAGAACTCCGGTAATGAAAAGCATGAGAAGTGAAAGACGAAAAGAATAAGATTCAAGGCCTGCGATGAATTAGATGAAGTTGAAATGATATCATTGAAATACTTGGAGCTCCGGAAAACAAGATGAACAACTAGGACCCAGAATATGATATGATGAACAAGCTCCGGAAAAAGAATTAAATCACCTTGAAGGAATAAGAATAAGAATTATGTCATGCATCTCCTTCACCAATTTAAATTGATGACAACCAAAGGATTTGGCATACTACTTATTCTCGTTGCAAAGAATTAAAGAGAGGTCAAGCACAAGTTGGATAAATCTTCAACGAACCACCGGTAGGAATGTGAAAAGGACAAAAGAATTAAAACGATAACAACGGAAGGTAATCTTGAAATAACCACCGTAAGAATATGGAGACGAACGAAGAGGCATCAATGAAGAATATTTCGAGGACGAAGTTGAAAACTGGGAACGAAGAAATATTCTGAAATGATGGCCTTCGGAGGATCACAAAGAAAAGAATTCATGAAATGCTTCGGATGGTATAAAAGAATTCCTCACAATCGGAACAATAAAGAGGATGGCATGAAGCTAGAACCACGAATCTTCAAGAAGACGGGCCAAGATTTAAGAGAAACACTTGTCCAGTCTCCAAATGTTGATAATGAAGACGAGAAATGCCATATGAATTGTTGAGCACTCCGGGATGAAGAATTAAAAAGGTTGAACCAATGATGAAAAAGAATTTGAAAGCGATCTTGGAGAAGGTATGTGACTGATGGGAATCATTCTTATGTCACACTTTGAAAGAATTCTCCGGAAAAAGAAGAGTCAGGTAAGATCCTAGGAAAAGACCTATGGGTTAGGGCCCACTAAAGAAAACACCATTGAAAAAGATAGCTTAAGAGATATTGCACCGGTTGAATTAAATGGCTGGAATAAGATGATAATCCTCAAAATAGCTTGAACGGATTAAGAATGGAATTATGAATCTTGAGCACTCCGGATATGAATAGCAAGAGGAGAATGATTAATTGGTGCACCGGAATAAGAAAGCATTGTGAAATGAGGAAAATGATAAGATCAACACCGAAATCTTGAATTACATCCACCGACAGAATTATTGGAATTAAGAATGATGAACTTGAAGCTCTTAAGCATCTTCACGATAAATCACCGGATAGAACATTGAAGGAAATGAATGAAGAAACATCACATTAATAAAATGGATATTTCATCTGAGAATTTCTGGCTCCAAGAAGAAAAGGGTGGGAGGGTAGGGAAACAAGACAACTTGGAATGAATGAAACAGACAAATCGTCAGATTTCTGAACGGCGTTTGTATGGAATAACTTGAAGAGAAGGCACACCGGTTGAAAAAGGATTTAACATGACCATCTCGATGATTAAGAAGGACTAGCACTCCCATATAAATATGAGAACACCAACTAGGAAAGGTATGGAATCAACATTTGACATCGAAGCAACTCGAATACCAGAATCAATCAAAACAAAGGATAGATATGCAACATGATCTCCACAATATCATCCGAACAGATAATTGAACGAATGAATTCCGCAGGTACATCAACTTGTCGAGAAACCACTTGGAGAACAAAAGTAAATAAAAAAAGAACAAAGAACAGATAGAACAAATACAAGATAGAAGCTTCATTCCACATCTTCGTGCTGAAAGCTCATGGAACATGTTACAAAAGGGTTTTGCAATCCCCGGATCAGCATAGCCAAGGACCCTTTAAGATGCAACTCCCGATCATAACAAGTCCATAAAACCACTTCACTCAATGAAGAACCCCGAACTTCATATCGTGCATTCGTTGGAAGAATGCCTAGAACTACTGGATGAACCCACCTATTAATTTCTGAAAGTTTCCAGTTATGCAATCAGGTGTTGGGGATACAGGGGAAGCACCGCGCACTCAACTCTAATCCTACATCCAGCTGTATCCATCCTTCAACACATAACCAGTTGTTCTCGGAAACCGTTTACCTCGGACCTTCGAAACGCATCCACTATACAAGCTATGGCAATACTCCCGAACTACCTCCCCAGTACTGGGTGATGTCGGGGTTATCTTGCCACTAACCGCATAGGAGAGTTTTTGATGTCGGCCGTCTTAAGTATTCCAGTACTGCCGCGATGGATTTGTGACGACAACACCTCAGAGCTCAACTCCCCGGGACACTGCCACAACCCCTAATGACAGGAGGCATCGAGAACAATGTTCTCGTCACAAAGACATCGGAACAATCCAAACAATACTCGCGAGATCCTAAAAAAAAATTGGTGCAATTTTTGAAAGTAGAAGAGGCAAGAGTAATCATCAGGAGTCCTCACCAGAGTGAAAAGAGATGAGAAGCAAAGAAATCCTACTCTCCGATATATATATAGGACTCAAAACATTTTAAGTGTGTGTCTAGACTCAACCATCAACGATTCGATCAATCAGTGGGGGCTTCTAGGTCGGAGAAGGCTCTGAATACCAACTTGTAATTCCCAGGATGGGACTATACCTCCTACGTGTCGAGGCACGACTTAAAGGTATAAGCCCATCCTAGAATGATCTCAAGTTTGGTATCTTTGCACGACTCATGTAAAAGAGGGATTAAAATTCAAAATGAGATAGTTGGCTTACACTCGCCACTTCACACAATACAATACACAAGCAATACATCATTCAAAAACATCACAACCCGACTACGGGTGAAGATCCAAAAGAAAGATACCAAAACAACATAAAGCCACAGGTCAGGATCGAATCCTAGTAGAAACCACTACTGATCGTCGAAACGTCACAAGCATACGGCCAAACTCTTCATCGAGCTCCCAGTGAAGAACTTGAACCAGCCCCTGCTTCAAACTCGGCTGAACCTGCATCTGGTGTTGTAGTATCTGTGAGCCACGAGGACTCAGCAATCCCATAACCATGGGTAACAAGACTAGCAAAGCTTTATGGGTAGGAAGAGGTAAAGTGGTGAGGTTGCAGCAGCGGCTAAGCATAATATGGTGGCTAACTTACGAGTACCAGAATAAGATGAGAAGCTACGCAAACGGTCGCAAAAGAGGTGATCGCTAAATATCCTAACTACATACGAGTCAAACATAACCCCACCGTGTTCTCTTCTCAAAGTGAAAAGAGACAGTCACGGTTACTCACACAGTTGTGTGTTTTACTTCGGATCCTCTGTCAAGTTTTCTACAACCGGACATTAACAAATTCCAATCTGCCACATAACCGCGGGCACGGCTTTCGAAAGATTATAACCCTGCAGGGGTGTCCCAACTTAGCCCATCACAAGCTCTCACGATTAGCTGAAGTGATAAATATAATATCATCACTCCTTATCTTATGGAAAATCCGATCATGCTCGGCTTCCCGGTAGCACAAGTCATTTCGACAATGGTAAAACAAGTCCAGCAAGACCTCCCGGTGTGTCGACACCCTGATAGTAGCCGCGCGTATCTCACCTCAGGACACTACCGGATGGGCGATTCTACAGGTATACCAGATACCTCGGGTTTCCCCAAGGCAGCCCCGCAGACTCCCCGTTTGGGACCAACACCATCAGCACTGGCCCCCCCTGCTATGTAGAATTAAGAATCTTCGGGTAGCGCTAACTCCCTATGCAATTTAATTAATTAATTAAGTTGTTATTATGAGCAAATTAAAACCAATGTTGGGCCTTGCTGGAGGAGTTTTATTCAAAGTCGAACTGTCAAGGGGTCCCCATTTCACCCATCGTGTAAGGAACGCAAAATCAAGGAACATAATGCCGGTTTATCGGCGCCTAAGGTGGCATGAGTGGAACAAAACACCGAGCAAAAGGCCAAGCCTTCCACCCATGCCCAGTATATAGATGTGTTAATAATAATTATAGATATTGTGATATATCCAACAACAAGTTCCCTCCAGGAACGATCTTCATCTTCACCTGCAACTAACAACGCTATAAGAGGGGCTGAGCAAGCGGGGCTGAGCAACCGGGTAACATAGCCAAACAGTGGTTTTGCTTGGAAGGTGTCAAGGTTAGAGGTTTCATGGCAACAAGGAGAGGCTGACATAAAAGATGGGTAGCGCGACATGTAACGATAGCATTGAGACAACTAAGCATGGCAATGGTAGTAAAGGTATCCAAGGGTATGATCATCTTGCCTGGGATTCCGCAAGGGAGAATAACGGATCCGAGAAGTAGACGGAGCAACAGTCGAGCGAAGAAGCCTCACAACTCCGGAACGAAACCGAAGCTAACAAGAGAAGCAACCGGAAAGAAGGAAACAACACGGTAAACACACAAACATAAACATGGCATACGATGCACACCCAAGTATGATGCATGTCCGGTTTAAATATGCAAGGCATGGCAAAGTGCACAAACAAATACTACAAGTTAAGTGGAGCTCAATATGTAACGAGTTGCATATTGACGAAACACCACATTTTAATTATTTAATTGACTCTCGTTTATTTACAAGACAAGATTAAATGTTTTTTTAACATGGCAAGAGGTGAAGCATAAGTAAACTAACTATTTAGACATTTAAATGAGGCCGGAAAAATAACAACGACATAACCGGAAAATCCCCATGAGCATGTTTAGCAATTATTAAAGCAAACAACAATTTAACATATCAATGTTGTTACCATGATGCGGATGACATGATCAAGTTTATGCAAGTTTTTATTAGAAGGTTGACATGAAAAGATATGAAGTATTGTCACCGTGGTGGAATGAAAGGGTGCCACGGCAACGATCCGAAAATGATGCAATGCAACATCTCGGTTCCGGTAACTCGTTAAGAGACCGGTGCAAAAGGAAAGATGGCGTGAGCGAGTCAAACGAGATGAAAGGTGGGGCGATCCCGTCACCGGGTTCCCACGAGTCGGCGACGCGGCAACCGAGGAGAATGACAAAAGGTCGAAACGGACACGGTGCACACAAGGGTAACAACTCATACAACACAACATTCATCCACGGGTCACATCTCGGGGTTATACCTTCGAAACAATTGTTTCGGGGCGGAATCAAGTCGTCGAGGGACGTAGTGGAAGAAGAGGAAGTAGTCGTTCTCGAGGCGGTAGTTGTACTCGGGCGACGGTAGCGGAAGTAGTGGTACACGTTCGTTTCGGAGAGGGACTTCATGAACCCAACATCTTCGGGGCGACGGTAGTGGTACTCGCGGTCGTCGAACGTAGTCGTACTCGTCTCTTCCGAAGGTAGTCGTTCTCGTTCGTAGATGTACTTGTCATCGTAGCCGTTCGGTCGTCGTGGTACTTGGTCGTGGTACTTGGCGCTTCTGGCGACGATAGTCGTTCTCGTGACGAGTTCGTAGATGTACTTCTCCGAAGGGGTACTTGTCATCGTGTAGTCGAACTCGAGGTTGTCGTACATCTTGAAAAGGAACTTGACAGAACCAAGGTCTTTGGTCTCCACTTGGCAAAAGGAACGGTTCCTGGACACTTGCAACAGCACAAGGCAATACAACAAAACAAACAACAACAGCACGACGGGGCGACGAGGCCATGGCAGCAAGGTCTTGCTGGAGATCGACGGAGGGAGGAGGGCCCGAGGCAGCAAGACGGCGAGGCTGCGGCCTGAGGGTGCGGGCGCTGGAGTTGCGCAGCTCCTGGCCAGAGGGAAAACCGGCGGAGGCAAGGCAAAGGCCTGGCGACTGGACGAAGCAGGGGCGACCGGAGGGGATCCCCGCGGCGACCGGCGGCTGCTGGTGAAGGGGGGCCGCACGGGGAAGGTGGTCGCGGCGCGCGGGGCCTGCGATCGACCTGGCGATGCTGGTGGATTGGAGTGCTCGGGGCGCGGCTGCTTCCTGTCCGGCGCTGGAGGCAAGGGCCGGACAAGGAAGAGGCCGAGGCAGAGGCCTGGAGAAGAGGAGGAGCGCGTCCGCGCGGCCTGGCTGGAGGGGCACTCGGCGCTGGGGCCCGGCTCCTGGCGCGACGAGGACGGGAAGAGGAGGCCGGAGAGGATCCACGCGGCAGACGGCGGCGACTGGCGAAGGGACCTGTGGGGAGCGGCCGTGGAAGGGAGTGGCGAGGCGGCGGCTTCGAGGAGAACGAAGGGAGGATGCGGACGGAGGGAGGCCACGCGCGGGGCGGTCGCCGGCTCTGGCGAGGTCGGAGGTGAGGCCTGGGGCGTCGGGCTGCTGGATGCGAGGGGAATCGGGGCGAGAGAGGGAGTGCGAGGCGCGGTCGATGGGGTTTCGGGCAGAGAGGAAGAGCGAGGGGGGTCGAGGGAGATGCGGGAAGAGTGCGGCGGCGCGAGGGAAAATGAGGGGAGAGGGCTGCTGCGCGGTTGGTCTTAGGGTTAGGAGACCTGGGCCTATTGGGCAAGAGGTGGAGGCGGTTGGAGGGAAGGGAGGCTGAGAGGAGGAGAAGACGGGCCAGGAGGCCTGGCTGGAGGAGTTTTCTTCCCTTCTCTTAACTGTTTTTTTTCAAACAGAAAAGAAAGAAGAAGAAAAGGGAAGAAAAGAAAAGGTTAGGGGAGAGACTTAAACACGGAGTTAAATCTCTGGACTCATACAAAATGTACGGAATTTAATTAAAATAGAAGGAGGGTTTTTGGAAGAACCCCGATACGACGGAAAATAAATGTTGACAAGGTTAGAGGCAAGGAATGCGAAAGAGAAGGCATGGGGAAATTGTGCAAGTGTGTTACGGTGAATTCCAACAAATGGAATATTTATTAATATAGCTCCCTAAATATTGAGAGGCTTTTATATGTTTTAAAGAGAAGACATTCTTCCCTCGATTTAAATGGACCGAAGGTCCACACGATTTATTTAAGTTGAGATGCAAGATAAATATGACATGATAGCATGATGACATGATGCAAAGCAAAAAATAAAATAACACAAGCACAAATGCAACACACGAAGAACCCGGAACGTCTGGAATCTCTGGAATCTTCTGGAATCTTCTGGGACGTCGGTCTTCGGGCGTCACAGGAAAGGTTGGATAAGAAATCCTACGCCTCTTAGGAGGAAGGAAACGAACAACACTCATTCTTATTTGGAAGAATTGGGGAAACTTTCCACCATGGCTTGACTGTCAATAGAAGTTAATCTAGCCCGGACAAGAACTAGATCCTCAAGAGGGAGATATCCCTGCGTATGAAGTTTTCTCAGATGCGCATGAGATACTGAGCAACTCTCCCAATCGCCCTCTTAAGGGCCATGAGAGCGCGAGGAAGAACTGGGAATGACGACCATGTTTGAAGATTTTCTGAGGCAGGCTCTAAGGATTTTCCACGTGGAATGGAATGGCATCTGAGATCTAGTCTCTTTAAATAGGCGCCTTCCTTGTGCAGTCGAGGGGTTAATGGTGAAAATACCCAGATGGTTCACATTCATCTGACACGTGGGAGCCAAGACGACGGCTGCAGGGAATCAACAGGATATGATATTAAATATGGAGCCGAACTATCATCTGATCCAAAGGAGGACTCACGTTGCAAGACCGAAGACACGAAGCCGGATACAACCTCGTCCTTTAAGGAAATTCCGGGGGCTACTGAGGGAGTCCTGTATTTAGGGGTCCTCAGGCGTCCGGGCCATTGATGTTGGGCCGGATTGATGGGCTATGAAGATAGAAGCAGAAGGCCCTCCCCTGTATTCCGTTAGGACTCCTATGTATGTAGTAAGGCAGAAAGATGTCCGGATGTAATGATTCCTTCCTCCCCAAGTCAAATTTATAACCCTAGGCCCCCTCCGTTGTGTATATAAGCTGAGGGGTTTAGTCCATAGAGAATAGAGAATCATACCACATAGGCTAGACTTTTAGGTTTCAGCCATTACGATCTCGAGGTAGATCAACTCTTGTAACCCCACATTCATCAGGATCAACCAAGCAGGAACTAGGGTATTACCTCGATCGAGAGGGCCTGAACCTGGGTAAATATCGTGTCCCCGGTCTGATGTTACCATCGATCCTTGAACGCACAGCTTGGGCATCCCTACCCGAGATCTGTCGGTTTTGACACCGACAGCCGCCCCTCCTGACCCAATTGGTGAGCTCAGTGTCTGCGTTAACATCCCGGGCCACAACAGGGCCGCCTAGCAGGACCTCTTCTGGCCCTTGAATGTTAGTTGGAGGGGAGGCCGCCCACGCCTCCATGTTTGCATGCCCTTCGGCATGCTAAACGTGGGGACCACGTTCCAGCGGATCATGCAGCGTGAAGTGGCGACTCAGAATGCAAGTCGTTTGGATATTGAGGCTCGGGAGGACCTGGACCTTAGTGAGCCACCCGGGCCTCGCGGGCTCCCGTGCCCTCATGAGCCACCCATGTTGGTGCAACAAACACTGGTGTGTGTTTCCCTGACTGTACATAGGCACGGAGGAAACCTACAATGACCATGACCATGCCAAGCAGAAGAAGTTATCCCTTTGAGGGATCAAGGGGCGGATCAAGAAGACCAAGTCAAGATAAAGGAGCAAGATCTCACTAAGGAAAAACCTTCCTTGCCGGGTGGGCGAGCCCAACGAGGGCGAGGTACCCCAAAGGAAAGTCCCAAGGCCGTCCCGGCAAGCCTGCCATGAACATGGAGAATGGAATTACCCCACCAAGGCTCCACTACTCCACCTCTCAGCAATTCAAGTCACCCATCGATGCAGTGTCAAGCCCCCATGTGACTAAGTGGCCGTAATTCGGTATGTGGTAGCCACTACCAAAGGAAATAACCTACCAATGACACCCATCCAGCGATGTGTCATGCAGGCAGGCGAGAAGGTGGCAGATCAGCCCGGTAAGGCTTGTCGAGCTATGCCCTGATGTGACACTAAGCGATGCATTTAATGCACCTTATCCTATCTATAGAGTAGGTATGATAGCATTGTTTGCTACCTAATCCGTACACAATGACTGATTTGCCATTGTGGTGACCCCTTAATCTATAAAAGGAGGACCCTGGCGACCGTAGAAAGGATTGTGACCATTGTACACTCATACGCGTGTAGTTTCTCTCGCCCTCAGGCTACCTTGCCGGGCTAGAGCACTGTGTCTCCACTACGATCCAACCCATCAATCCACCAAAATCAAGAGTAGTGTTTTACGCCTCATGGCAGCCCGAACCTGTGTAAAAACTGGCCGTGTCATCGCTGCCCCGCGCATTCCGCTCTTTGTGCAATGTGCTCTTCCTCCTTACTGAACCAAAAGGGGCTAATGGCTCCATAGTTGGTCGTGTTTTCGCATGACATCTTTGACGCGCCAGGTAGGGCGGAGTGCTTGCGCGAATCCGAGAGTGTACGCAGCGTATCATCGTCATCATCATCATTGTTTTCTTCATCAATGGCTTGATCATCCATGGCGCCCAAGAAGAAACTCGATGATGCGGCTCACCCGTCCACCTCGAAAGCCCCTTTACACGTGGACGTCGAGGACGTGGGGGCTACGGGGGCACAGAGGAACGTGGGTGCTACGGGAGACGTAGTCGGCGCAAGCGGTGTCGTTGCCACCTCCCCCACTGTCGGAGTGGGAGCGGCGCATTGGAGGAGGACAACATCAACATAGCCCCAACAGCCACGTTCGATAGAGCGCCGGTGGAGAGGATATTCCATCTCGACCTCTCCATCCCCCACGAAGGGTGTAGCCGCAGCGGCGATGCTCCCTCTGGGGCGAACCGTGTCCTCTGGCCGCCACTGTTATGGCTGCAGCCGCTGGGCCTGTGCCAGCCCTGAGGTGAGCCAATCGGGCCGATGCACCGTACAGAGCCATCAACCCCAAGCTGTGGGGACCCCAACTCATAAGTCGTGGTCACCGAATGCACGTGTACAGTGATCCCAGAGATCAATGCTCACTGAACACACAGAAGCTGAACAACAAGAGTCTTACATCCTTACATACCGTATTACACAAATAGGACCATAATGGTCAAGCCTTGAGTATATCATCGCAGCGGAAATCTTCAATAACAACTTGGACTCATGCATCTGCCTTAACCCTACAGGCATTCTGATTGGGAAGCGTCCTAGCTCGCATGCTCGTCACCAAGAAATCTTCATCATATCATGTTCTCTCCTGCCTGGCCAATAAAATAACCAGTGGCAAGCCAATGAGTACTTTTAATGTACTCGCAAGCGACCCAAGTGTGATGACAGAATAATTATGCAAGGCTCTACTGCTAGATTGGCAGTTTTGCGGAAAGCTAGTTTTTCATATGCAAGTATGATCAACATATAACATGGACATGCATGTGTCTGCAACAAGTATCAGGAGGTCACAGATATCATTAACGAGAAAGAGTTGTAATCAACTCATGCTCAAACTCAGTGTAGCTTTCTCACAATCACATCAACTGATCCACCATACCGTGTTGTTTTCCAAAAACTTATGGACATAGTCTAAGTAGCACCACCCAACTGTCCTTGACCGCAGACACGGCTATTCGAATAGTTCGACACTCTGCAGAGGTTGCACACTTTACCCACAAGATCCGGGGAACTTCCGTGTCATCCACGACCCGCGGTACCTCAAGTACCCGGGGTAAGCACCCGATCACTATCTTTCCCTAGACGACACTAACATAGAGTCCACTCGATTAGTAACAGCCCCGTGCCAAACATTTCACATCTTAAAGATTGTGGAGCCTTGCTCCCATATTCATCACATACCACTGACACGGGGTACCAACGGTGTGTTCGGTGCCCTGTGAAAACAGTCATGGCCGCCTATCCAAGCACGACCCCGTCCCGAGAGTGACCTCATGTCACCCCCTTCACTAGTAATGCGGGCACCATGCTAGTATCGACCTAGGTAATCAATAATGCCCTTTCCCATATAAGGGTAGAGTGGTTGCGCATGTTTGGTTGGGACGGTAGTGACACATAAATCTAATCCATCTCTGTCAACAACACTCTCATCAAGCCTCGGTACACTACTTCTTCACCAAGTAGTGCCCTAGTTTCTCATCATCTCCCAGGGGCATTAATGACACCAACTGGGTCATTTGCAAGTATGTCAAACCACTCTTGTTTCACTCAATGCATAACCCTGACCCATTTTGCGTAGCCAACTACTATAGCATACATCTATCTACTCCTACCCACATAACCCTCATAGGAAGGTAGGGTCATGTTTGATGCAAGTTCAATAGCAAAGTAACAAAGGTACCAACGAAGGTGGTCACCTCTTCTACATGATTCCGATGCATTGATAATAAGGTGCTATGAGACATGCATAAAAAGGTTTCTCAAACATGGTCAAAGGGATGCTTGCCTTATCCTTCTGAGTCTTCAAACCTTCTGGTCCATCTCCGAGTTCTCCGTTTATTTCGTCAACTAACGATGGAAACAATCATAATAAGCAACACAACAAGGCAAAAATAAAAGTGCTCTAAAAATAGGAGTTGGACTTTTCTAGGATACCTCTGGTCATATGAAAAATGACCAAGGTGGTTTCATTGGAGTATGATCAATGGGTGGTTGGGCACATTTCAATATGATGGAATCAAGGGGTTTATGGATTTAAAAGAGGTGTACAGAGATATATTTTTGAATAATGAGCAAAGGCACCCATTAATCAAGTCATGTTTTAGAAGCATCTAGGAGTTGGTTTCACTGGGTTTGGAGTTCAAATGAATTTCCTAGGATTTTGCAAAGTTGATAAATATGAAGAAATGGCTCATTATTTGGTGGGGTACAGAATGTATTAATAAAAATGTTCCAAAACTAAGTTTGGATATGACAAGCACCTAGGAATTTGAACCACTGCATTTGGATCAAATTTGAGTCCTCTGTGATTTTCTAAAGTTCATCACATAAAATGGAATAATGGCATTTTGATAATATTTGTGAAGGAAAAGTTTCTGAAAAAATGTGTATGTTGCACCAACAGGTAGATCAGGATTTTATGAACTACTAGAAATTTGAATCATCCAATTTGGAGTTTATTTGAATTGTTTAAGCATTTTTACAATTTACAGAAAAATAAAAAGGAAAGAAATACTCAGGTTATACCTAAAACACGCGTCGGGCAAAGGATAGCTACTGTGCCGGCCCAATAGCTCAGCTGCGTGCGGGAAGGGCCACGTCGAAGGCGCCCGCTAGGAATACGCCTTTGCGGCGGCTAGGCGGTTTCCGCCGAAGCCGTTTCCACTTAAATAACGGGGCCCAGCCACTAGGTCGCTGACGTGTGGGGCCCAGCGCTCAGGCCATCTTCAACCTCCCGCCGTGTGCTCTAGCCGTGGGGACGAGCGGCTCCCGTCGGCGATTGCCGGGGCTACAGAGCGTCTCCGGCGATGCTCCGACCACCAGCGTGCTCAGGAGGACACGCCGTACCCATTCACGTGCTTCACGCACGTCGGGGAGGGCTGAAGCGGCGATAGCTTGGATGGCCGCGGAGGAGGCCGTCGGTGTGGTTTGGCACAGCGAGGAAGAGGCGGGGGAAGGAGGAACTGGAGCATGGGGTGAGTCTGGGACGATGCTGAGAGGGTGTTGGAGCGGCTAGGTGGAGGAGAAAGGGCCTGAGGTGCTAGAATTTTGGCGGCGGCCGAGGGCTCACCTCCGGCCTTGGGGGAGGTTGGAGAGCACGAGGAGGGGAGTGGGTAGGTCCAGGGGGTGCATGGGAGGAAGAGAGGGCCAAAGGAGTAGAGAGGGGGCTCGGGGGAGGCCTTATGTGGGTGTGGCCGCGTTGCACCGTGAGCAAAGTCCATGGACGTGCTCGGGCGAGCTCACGGAGGGATAACGAGGGCAAGGGAGGATAGGGCCGATAGGTCTGCATGACACGGACGTCGAGGCGGCCTCGGGGGACACGAGGGGAAGGCCCGTGGTGGTCGGGTGCTCCTGATTGGGCGAGGCTACAGTGTGCCAGGGCACTATAGCACGCTCTAGAGCGTGAACTCTGCATGCCATGGCGTAAAAATGTGTCATTGCGTGTCCCCTTATGTCCAGCAGTGCTAGGGGTTAGTAAACAATGCCCAGACGGCCTGGGATGCCCTGGAGGGCCACTGGAGTGAGGAGGGAGGTGAGAGAGGAGGAGAAAGTTGCTGTCCAGAAGTGTAAAAATGGGGGTTTCACCCCTCAATCATTGAGCTGTGGACATGGGGAAGTTACTGGAGGTAGAAGATGATCAGGTTTACCTGTGGTAAGAATTTGAGGCAAAGGGGAATAGTAAAAGGGGTCAAAACAATGGTTTTGGTAAATTGGAAGAAGGTGTTTGATCAAGTTTTGGGCAAGCAAATGATCTCCACTGGCTATGACACTTAACAGGATTAAATGTCATATGGAAATAGGGTGCTTCACCAAATTTGGGCTTGTTTGAAGAAACTAGCCAATGTAACTTTGGCGAACCCTAGAATTCAACAGAAATGGTTTCACCATGTTTGAGTTAAGCTAACCATCTCCCCTTGATGCACCACTTGGTGTAGTGTCATCATTTGGGGTTATGATCATGCCCACAAAGTTTGAAGCCCCAGGTAAAAAGTTGGCAATGTAAAGTTGTTCAAATTTGGATCTGGTCAGAAAGGGTTTTGGGGCACTTAGATCAAGTTATGCTTCTCCAAAACTTGTTCCATTTGGCATAGATGCATAATTACATCTTTTTAGCATGTGCACCAAGTTTGAGAGCATTTGGACAAGTTTGGCAATGTAAAGTTGCTCAAACTTCAAAATGGACAGAAATGGTTTTGAGGGGATTAGATGATGATTCCTTGATCTTCAAGGAATGAGGCTTTGCAAGATCATCAAATATGTCATATTTGACATGATAGAATTTCCCTAGAATTTTTGGAGAACATTACCTTTGTAAATATTTCAAAAGCTTGAAATATCCAGAAAGGGTTTTGGAAGGATTTGGCCAATATTTTGAACATGACCATGTGTTGAAATTCTTATATATGGACAATATATGTCCTATGCGTTTCCCTGAATTTTGGCAAATATTTTTGAAATTGTTAAATAATTTTCCCTATTAAAGACCATATGTGGCCTTAAGAAAAAGCTTTTAAATAAAATAGGAAATTAACTTTTAAAATTATAATTTTGTGGTTTATGGGAGTCCTATACCTAATAGGATTCAAATATACTTTTTGAAAGATTTTTCACACCCTAAATAAGGTACTTGTAGTGAAAACCTCAATTCAGGGGTTTTTGGAAAACTAATTTCAGAAAATACTATTTGGCCAAAACATTTTTATAAGAAAATTCTATACTGGTCTATACACATGGCATGATTATTGGAAAAAGGTTTTGGATCTAGGAGATGAAGTATAAGAGTTGGAGGATTTATTTGATTTTTAGAGCACTAGCAAACAGCACACAGAAAATCAATCAAGCAAAGTCAAAAACACTCAAAAGTTTTTGTCAATCCACATTTTTAGCATGATTATTAGCTTAAGCAATGTGGCATGAAAATCAGGGTGTGACAGACCTACCCCCCTTACAAGAATCTTGTCCCTGAGATTCCCAGACTAGGCGTGGAAAGGAAATACGGAGTCTTGGATATGGGGTAGTCTTCACTTCTTCTTGCTGGTTCTACTTCTGAGTGGTGCTCCATGGGATCCTGAAGTACTTGGTGGTGTGGCTTCCTGCTTGTTGCTTGTGATGCAGGTTGCTGAGGGGTCTCTTGCATAGGTTAGGTTGGGTTAGTTGGCAAAGGCTCGGTGATCGATGTCTTTGCGGGGATCGGGCTAGTTAGGAAGTAAGAAGTACTTCCAGGGTGGTGACCCGTGGAATGTTTGGTGTACGGTGGGTATCTCAGGTGGTAAATCTAGCTGGTAGCCGTCTATACTTGCAGTGGTCTTGAAGAAGGTCGATAAATCTTGGTATGAGCGTCCCTTCGACACGGAAATGCTCGGTCCCTTCAAGAGGAGTGGTTTGCACATACGCTCGGTCTTGGACGCAGGAGTTTATTTCTTGACGACGGTGGTTGGTGTAGTTCTTCCTTCTTGACAGGGCGGTCTTCAAATATCTTTTAACCAGTTGTCCGTCTCTTCTTTAGTCTTCGGGCAGACAAGTAGGCCATCAAATAATGATGTTACTCAACTTGTCCAATTACTCCATGAGGTCTATGGGGTACGCAAGGTAGGCTAGGGTATTGGTGGTGGTCTCCGTTGAGTATTGGCAGGGATCTTCCCGACTCAGAGTCAAGGCTGTGGTCAGGATCTGACCATGTTGTGGCTTGGTGGGGCTTAAGGGTTTCAAGGATTCTAGTGAGTGAGTGAACGTTTATTATCTTATCCTTAAGCACGGTTTCTGAGATGCCAATAGCTCTATCTAGTACTCGAACGGAAAAGCATCCTCTCGCATAGACCAACTTCAATCACCACTCATGCCATACGTGTCCTCATGACTCCCAAGAGGAGGTCTGACCAAAATTGTACTTGTCTACGATCCCCAAATCCATATGTGTGTCTACCCCTAAAATCCATGGGCGGATCATACATGCTGCTAAGCTTAAATTAAACTCCACAATCAAAGCACTCAACCTCTTCTTGCAAGGTTCAAGATAATGCATCTCTATTCTAAGGAAACATGTCATATGCCACTGCAAGATTTTGTTTCCTTCCTATAGATCAACTCCAATAGTCCGGTAATTTTCCTTCAATCACCACATGATCTAACAATTCTACAAATCCGATGTCTACGGTGTTCCGCAAGTTCTCAAGTCCCTATAGTATCCAAATACTTGGAAGGACTATGCATTATGATAGTAAGTCCACCAAATTCCCATCATCCGGGTCAAGTAAACTCCAAGGTCATGATTATATAGATCCCTAGATAACCACGATAAATAATCCAATCTCCTAGTTTATTGTCCACCGAGAAGCATGGTATCATGATCAGGATCATCGGTCTAAATCCAAGTTACTCCGAACCATGTAGACATATCTAGCATCTATACCCAGCCAGAATCACCTACGTACATCCAAATCTCATGTCCAACGGGTACTCCTACATGTTCCCCAAAGTCATGATCCCACCAATATGAAAACCTCACAATCCATCAAGGTCTCAGATAATTCCTCGAAGTCACTGGTATAAAGCCTCCAAGTCATCCGTCTTATATCCTCAAATGGGTCTATCTATGGCATCGTCAGTTCTTGTGCTATATTAGGATGAAAATGTGCTCACTCACTGTGTCCACTAGTTCCATTACGAACCCAGGGTTGTGCATGGTTATAAAGGCTTAACTGGTTCTCTCACAATACTATGGGTTAGGCACATGGTTAAGGGTTCGTGCTGGAGTGCCTCGTGAAGTCTCAAAGGGTCTAGGAATGGGTCTCCAGCCTGGAGGGTTAAACATAATTCTACGGGGTTGCACTTGGTCGTGGAGGTCGTGGCAGGAGTCTTCAGTGCCAGTTGGTTGCCGAGGTAGAATCCTTGGTGCTTCTTGTCTTGCGGGTCTTCATTTGGGGAGAGGGAAGAGAGGGAAAAAGTAGCGTAGAGGAGGGGAATGCCTAAAGGGGGTTCTATAGTGCAGGTGCAACAAACAGGTGCAAAAAGGCCGAAACAAAAAAGAAACATGGCAAGGAAGGTGATATAGCCATGCACTTGTCACCTAGGGCAAAAGTGCGACTTATATCAAAACACAAGCAAATAAAAGCAAACAACACACAATCATGGTTCTATTCGAACCATCACACGGACTCGACTACGCATAGGGGGTACACGACTCATCCTAACCTAGGGGTTCTCGGACTCAGCAGTCGTGACTTTGTGCCTCGTGCAGTCTTCTGAGTTTTCATCAGGGGTTGCTATGTCCCTTGTAGTTGTTTGACGTACAATCCGGGTTGAGCCTAAAGAATCTTCAACAACTTCTCGCCTGACGAGGTGATGCAGTGAAAGTGTCTCCTTGTAGCTGGCGTTGACTTGGTCTTCTCTTGTCTCTTTAATCATGATGATCCCTTGAGCCTTCGGGGCGTCGAGGGTACCAGGTAGGCAATCCGTATGTAATGACAATAACAATGCATAATAGAGGTCCAACATGTCGGTCTCGTTGGTGACAACATCGACACCAAGAGCGGGGGACGAAGAGAACCGTTTTCTTGCTCACTATAGTGAGGCGGACCAAATGGCGAGGTTCTCATCCACCGATGGTTGCTGATACAACAACAGTAGTTATAGGATTACTCTATTAGCAATGTATATCATGATTTTGCATAACCTATACCCTGGTCATCATAGGCCAATGTTGCATCTTCTTGTGGCACTGTCAAGGGTATCACCATCTTCTGGGTCTTCATGTCCTCATTCCTCGAGGATGGATTTTTCTGTTGGTATCGTCTTGTCGTGGTGTCGCCAATCTTGTGTGCAGAAGTGGCGGGTGAGTGTTTGGCAAGGTGCACTCCACGAGGATTATAGAAAATCCAGTGGTCTGGGGCATAAGGGTTCTAGCGACCAACAATTTTGAAGGGGGAAGAGATTAAGTATATCCTAGTTTTCGAAAAACTGAGAAGGGAAGAGAAATATAGATAGTTTTGAAAACTAGTTTTACCCTAACTAACGACCATGCTAACTAAGGCTTCCTACAGTCAGGATGGCTCTGATACCAGCTCTGTGGGGACCCCGACTCATAAGTCGTGGTCACCGAATGCACGTGTACAGTGATCCCAGAGATCAATGCTCACTGAACACAGAAGCTGAATAACAAGAGTCTTACATCCTTACATACCGTATTACACAAATAGGACCATAATGGTCAAGCCTTGAGTATATCATCGAAGCGGAAATCTTCAATAACAACTTGGACCCATGCCATCTGCCTTAACCCTACAGGCATTCCGACTGGGAAGCGTCCTAGCTCGCATGCTCGTCACCAAGAAATCTTCATCATATCCTGTTCTCTCCTGCCTGGCCAATAAAATAACCAGTGGCAAGCCAATGAGTACTTTGAATGTACTCGCAAGCAACCCAAGTGTGATGACAGAATAATTATGCAAGGCTCTACTGCTAGATTGGCAGTTTTGCGGAAATCTAGTTTTTCATATGCAAGTATGGTCAACATATAACATGGACATGCATGTGTCTGCAACAAGTATCAGGAGGTCACAGACATCATTATCGAGAAAGAGTTATAATCAACTCATGCTCAAACTGATTGTGACTTTCTCACAATCACATCAACAGATCCACCATACCGTGTTGTTTTCCAGAAACTTATGGACATAGTCTAAGTAGCACCACCCAAATGTCCTTGACCAAGGACACGGCTATTCGAATAGTTTGACACTCTGCAGAGGTTGCACACTTTACCCACAAGATCCGGGGAACTTCCGTGTCATCCCGACCCGCGGTACCTCAAGTACCCGGGGTAAGCACCCGATCACTATCTTTCCCTAGACGACACTAACATAGAGTCCACTCGATTGGTAACAGCCCCGTGCCAATCATTTCACATCTTAAAGATTGTGGAGCCTTGCTCCCATATTCATCACATACCACTGACACGGGGTACCAACGGTGTGTTCGGTGCCCTGTGAAAACAGTCATGGCCACCTATCCAAGCACGACCCCGTCCCGAGAGTGACCTCATGTCACCCCCGTCACTAGTAATGCGGGCACCATGCTAGTATCAACCTAGGTAATCAATAATGCCCTTTCCCATATAAGGGTAGAGTGGTTGCGCATGTTTGGTTGGGACGGTAGTCACACATAAATCTAATCCATCTCTGTCAACAACACTCTCATCAAGCCTCGGTACACTACTTCTTCACCAAGTAGTGCCCTAGTTTCTCATCATCTCCCAGGGGCATTAATGGCACCCACTGGGTCATTTGCAAGTATGTCAGACCACACTTGTTTCACTCAATGCATAACCCTGACCCATTTTGCGTAGCCAACTACAATAGCATACATCTATCTACTCCCACCCACATAACCCTCATAGGAAGGTAGGGTCATGTTTGATGCAAGTTCAATAGCAAAGTAACAAAGGTACCAACCAAGGTGGTCACCTCTTCTACATGATTCCGATGCATTGATAATAAGGTGCTATGAGACATGCATAAAAAAGTTTCTCGAACATGGTCAAAGGGCTGCTTGCCTTATCCTTCCGAGTCTTCAAACCTTCTGGTCCATCTCCGAGTTCTCTGTTTATTTCGTCAACTAAAGATGGAAACAATCATAATAAGCAACACAACAAGGCAAAAATAAAAGTGCTCTAAAAATAGGAGTTGGACTTTTCTAGGATACATCTGGTCATATGAACAATGACCAAGGTGGTTTCATTGGAGTATGATCAATGGGTGGTTGGGCACATTTCAATATGATGGAATCAAGGGGTAATGGATTTGAAAGAGGTGTACAGAGATATATTTTTGAATAATGAGCAAAGGCACCCATTAATCAAGTCATGATTTTAGAAGCATCTAGGAGTTGGTTTCACTGGGTTTGGAGGTCAAATGAATTTCCTAGGATTTTGCAAAGCTGATAAATATGAAGAAATGGCTCATTATTTGGTGTGGTACAGAAAGTATTAATAAAAATGTTCCAAAACTAAGTTTGGATATGACAAGCACCTAGGAATTTGAACCACTGCATTTGGATCAAATTTGAGCCCTCTTTGATTTTCTAAAGTTCATCACAGAAAATGGAATATTGGCATTTTGATAATATTTGTGAAGGAAAAGTTTCTGGAAAAATGTGCATGTTGCACCAACAGGTAGATTAGGATTTTATGAACTACTAGAAATTTGAATCATCCAATTTGGAGTTTATTTGAATGGTTTAAGCATTTTTACAAATTACAGAAAAATAAAAATGAAAGAAATACTCAGGTTATACCTAAAACACGCGTCGGGTGAAGGATAGCTACTGGGCCGGCCTAGTAGCTCAGCTACGTGCGGGAAGGGCCACGTCGAAGGCGCCCGCCGAGAATACGCCTTTGCGGCGGCTAGGCGGTTTCCGCCGAAGCCGTTTCCACTTAAATGACGGGGCCCAGCCACTAGGTCGCTAACGCGCGGGGCCCAGCGCTCAGGCCATCTTCAATCTCCCGCCGTGTGCTCTAGCCGTCGGGACGAGCGGCTCCCGTCGGTGATTGCCGGGGCTACAGAGCGTCTCCGGCGACGCTCCGCCCACCGGCGTGCTCAGGAGGACACGCCGCACTGTCGGGGAAACTGATCGCCCACGAACACCTATGGGACTGGAGTCCCTTTTCGGTACGGCAAGGGAGCGGAGGGAGCACAAAGAGCAGATCGAGGCGCGCATGCGAGCAGTTTACCCATGTTCGGGCCGCACGGGTGCGTAAAACCCTACTCCTGCTTTGGTTGTATCGAGTTCTTGGCTCGGGAGCTTGAAGATCTACAGTACTAGCTACACCGAGCTTGGGAGTGATCAAGTTTCTGGAATCGAACCCCCTCTACGTTGTGCATGGGCCTCCTTTTATAGCTCAAAGGGGTCACCGACAGGTGTCAACGTAGATGAGGGTAAAAGTGTAAAATTGGTGGTAGTTGTAACAGTGCATGTACAGTGTATGCACAGTGGCTTATACCGAACCCAGACGGTGGGGGACAAGGGCATTGAATGCCCATCGCCGTCACCCCAAAAGCGTCCGTCCGGGCGTCTCCGTTCGCCACGATGGTGGCCTCATCACCGTGACTTGCCACCGTGTACCCCCAGGCTGCACAGCCATCCGCCACGTGCCCCTGGAAGGGCCCCAGGGCGACGCGTGGACAGATGAGCTGGAGCGCAGACACACAGTGAAAGCTTGCTGCGGCAAGCTCCTTGCCGCGGTAACTACCTTGCCGGGCCCGGAAGCTTGTCGCTCTCCGGGTCCTGCCGGGGCGCGCGATGCGCCACGATATGTCTTCTGGGATGCTGTTCTTCAGCCCCCCCTGGCAAGCTCCTCTTGCCAGGGTCTTGTGCTGCGGGGATAACATTGAGCCTGGTGCGGCCTTCCCGGCAAGCTCCTCTTGCCGGGGTCTTGTTTCTTCACTTGAATACTTTGTTCTTGAATGGCTCCAAAGGAGCTAGAGTGGGCCTTGGCGGGCGCGTGGTGAGCCCTGCCACGGAACGCTGCTACTGCCCGTGCACAAGTCGGGATACTAAGGTACCCCTACTTTAGTACACCGACAGGAGCCCCCGGGCCTGGGCCACACACGGTGCCGAGCGCTGTTGGGCCAGGCCCAAAACAGTGCACGGGCACACGCAGCCCACGGCGCGCCGTTTCCCAATCCGCATCTGCCGCATCCCTCCCTAACGGCACGCGTCGATTGCGGCGTCGTGGGAGAAATCGTGGCCTGTTTCTTTAATGGGAAAATGCAGAACGTCCTCCACTTCCCCCTTAAAAGCAGAGGAAGCAGGGGCAGTTTCCCCCCCATTGCTTCATTGCGTCTTCAATCTCCAGAAATCCCCGCTGCTCTCCGCCTCCCCAAAGGTCGACAGAGAGCCAAGCTCCACCCTTCTTCCGTCGCCGCCTGCCTCCCCGGTACCGCCGACTCCTCTCGCCGTCACCGCCATGGCCCCGAAGAGCAGCAAGACGAAGAGCGAGAAGTCCGACAAGGCGGCAAAGCTGGCAGCAATGCGGAAGGGGATGGTGGTCTTCCCGCCGAGGCTCGGCGCGAGGGAGCTGCGGGACAAGTATTATCTGTTCTGGGCGAGGGAGACGAAGGCTCACCCGCGCACCAGGGTCCTCCCCGCCGAAGCTATCGATATGTACCCGGGAGGTTACTACTACTTTTCGCTGTTCTTCCACTTTGGTCTTTGTCCTCCGTACTCTGAGTTTTTCTGCGATGTGATGAACACATACGGATTCCACCTCCTCGATTTCACCCCAAATGTTGTCCTTACTATGGCCGTTTTCGCACATCTGTGCGAAAACTTTGTCGGGGTCCACCCCAACGTAGCTCTCTTCTGCCACTTCATCATGCCTAGAGTAGAGTCTGGATCCCCTCTATCCGGTGGTATCTCTTGGATCTTCAGGCTCAACAAGAGGGAGGCGTACTTGATTGGAGAGCTCCGCGGCAAGTGGGAAGAGTGGAGGGCTGATTGGTGCTGGGTTATGGAAGATGAACCCCAGCAGTTCACCTCGCTGCGCCGGACTGCAATAGTGCGCGGCAAGGATTGGAGTGACTTGGCCCCGGAGGATGAGAAGCTGAAGATTGCCCTTACTAGGATCCTTCGCCTCCGGGCCGCCAACCTTACTGTAGGTGAGGTCGGGGCTGATTTCCTTCGCCGCCGCATTGCTCCCCTGTAGGATAGGAAGAGACGCGCTTGGGAGTTCGGCAATGCGGCAGACTGCATGAGGCTGCGCCCCGGGCTGAATTACAACTTCACCGTATTGGAACTCAAAGGGATGATCCGCTCGATGTTCAAGCATGACCCCAAGCACCAGGAGTGGTTTACCCCGTCCCGGGGAGTAGTTCCATTATGCAACAACTCTGCCCTTAGTGCCATCCACGCGGCAATGCCTGAGTGCGACTCCCACGGGGTTGTCCCCACTTGGCTGACGCCTTCAGAGGAGACCGTACAAACCTTCTTTGACAATCTGGTTGAACGGCCGCGCAACCCCGAAGAGAAGAAAGTGCTCACCCGCGCGACCACCGACCGGGATGTGGCGTATATAGCCAACATGATGGAGGAGGCTGCCGCAGCGGTGGCTGCGGGTGAGTTTGGGTACACCGTGGATGAAGCAGAAGCAGCGGACACAGTGAGCCAAGCCGAGGAGGAGGAAATCCTCAAACTGCTGAGGCCTGCCGGGAAGTCTGCCGGGGAGCCTGCCGGGACGAGCGAGGCTGTCGGGCAGGGCACTGAGTCCAGTGAGCCCGCCGAGGAGGACGCCGAATCGGGCGATTATGACGAAGACTCGGGCGGGTCACTGAACCTCGACGACGCCTCCTCATCCTCGGAAAACTCTCCGCCACCACCGAGTCCTCCGCCACAGCCGAAGAAGCGCGTCCGCAAGACCACCGAGACGGCGAGGCAGCCGGCGCCCTGACAGTAGCCGTAGCGTCGCTCGATGCGGGCCACCACGACGAGCAAGGTCGTCAAGGAGGCGCCCCGTGCCCCAGCGGCAAGCGGAGGGGGATCTTCCCGAAGCGGTTCTGGCGTTCCTTCCGCCCCTCGGTCCTCGGCGACGACCGGAGCGGGGTCTTCTCAACCCAAAGCTCCGGAGCCCGCCAAGCGCCCGAGGGAGCCTACCCCTCCAGCTCCTCGCGCAGGGACGCGCGAGGCGGACTTCGACTTCTCCGCCCTTAGTTCCGACGAGGAGGAGGAAGAGTAAGCATTCGCAACTCTTATTTCCTTTGATTTTTTGTTGCTCTTGTCTTGATTTCTCTTTGCCTGACTTTGATCTCGTTTGGCTTCCAGGACCCTGGCCCAGAGAGTTGCAAAGAGGGCCAAGATTCCGGTGGTTGATCTTGAGGAAGACGAGCCCGTCGCCGCGGCAGGAGATTCGCCTGCGACAGGCTTGCCGGACCAGCCTGCTGCTCCGGAGAGCAGCCCCCAGCGTAAGTTTTCTTGTTTACTTTCCCGCTTGACGGGCGCGCATGAGCTTCTAGTCCTTGCTAACGTCTTGTTTCCTTGTTGTCTTGGGCAGAAGTGGAGCCGCAGCCTCAGGAGCATCAAGAGACTGCTCCCGACGAGCCGCTCGTCCCACCATTCCCGCCAAGGAGGAGCTCCCCGGCGAGGGAGGGTGCTCCGCCAAGGGCGGGTACTCCGCCAAGGGCGAGTACCCCGCCAAGAGAGAGCACCCCGACAAGGGTGGACACCCCGCCAAGGGAAGGTGCCAGCGGCCCTCCGCCGGCGGGGGCCACAACCACGCCGCCGAGGGAGAATTCCCCGGCGAGGGACCCCGTCACTGAAGAGGCCCGCGCAGGTAAACCTTGTACTTTCCTTCTTCGAACTATTCTTTTTTGGATATTTGCTTGACGGCATTGACTTTCTTTTTCTTCTGTCAGATCCGCCGCCCCGGAGCCGATGGAGACAGAGGCCATCGCCGAGGAGGACGCGCGCGGCAATGCTGGCGACGCCGCCACCGCTGAAGGGATGGCCGGCGCTGACGAGCCAGCCGCCAACGAGATCCCCGCGGCCACCAACGCAGCAGCTGGGGAGGGGACCGGCGACCGCACTGACGGCCCTGAGGCCGCAGGAGCGCCGGACGCTGCACCGGCCGCCGACCCCTCCGCTGCCGCGACTGGGCCTAGCATCTACCTGGAGGCCACCAACGGGGTCTTTATTCAAGTCCCGTGGGCGTCCTCATCAAGGGAACCCGTGGAGGGAGAGAGCTTCAATGGTGAAGTCCTTGCCTCCGCCGGGCTAAGGGTTGTCGACGCGCCCGGCAGTAGCAGCGAGTCCGAAGAGGAGCAGCTCCTGCGCCGGCTGCTGGCCTTGTACCGGGCCAGGCAGGCCAAGCTGGAGTCCCGAGAGGCTCTGGCTGCCAAGGCCAGTGTCGACTTGGAGAAGCGCGCCACCGAGCTCCGCGCCGCCAACCAAGCGGCCCTCCGGAACTTGGCGGAGGAGCGGGAGGAGCTTGCCAGAGCGCACCAGGCGTTCCTCCTCGAGAAGGCCGAGGTTGAGGAGCAGCAACGACTGGCCGCCGAGGATCTGTCTCGGCGGGAGGGAGAGCTCAATCAGCGGAAGGTCGACCTCGATAGCCACGAGGACGACCTCTCCGCGCACGAGTAGTCCATTGGCGGGGCTCTGCAGGAGGCGAGGGACGCCGCTGCCGCCGCAGAGACCGCCAAGAGGGACCTGGAGGCAAGGGTGGCGCAGTTGGAGACGGGCTTGAAGACGAGCGAGGATAGGGTTGCCGCGCTCAACTTGGCGCGGGAGAAGGACGCCCACACCAACTCGGAGCTGTTAATCCGCCTCTCCGAGAAGGGCAAGGAGCTCAACGACGCCAAGGACTCCATTGCAGACTTGGAGCTGAAGGTTTCCACCCTCACTGACTGACTCGACGCCGCCCGGAGCCGCGAAACGAAGCTGAAGGAGGATCTCCGTGCCGAGAGGGCATTGCTGGACAGCGCCGCCGTCTCGCAGAATAACTTCAAGGAGACGGTGGAACAGTGGACCGAGGGGCTCGTCGCAGCCGCCGCCAACATCGACAAGGAAATGGTGGCGCTGGGGACGGAGCACCTCATGTAGTCCCCCGACGAGAACCTCCCCCATAGCGCTAAGCTGAGCCTGTTCTTCAGAGGAGTGGTGCCGGCCCTCGCGCAGCTACGGGAGAGGCTCCCCTTGCAGCTGGCGAACGAGGCGCGTAGGCTCTGCACGGGTACCATGGAGCGAGTGTTGTCGAAGATCGTCTACCGCAACCCCGGGATCAACCTCGACAACGTCCTCCGGACCTTGCCGCCCGAAGCTGACCAGGAAGCGTTGAAGGCCCGCGTCGCCCACATCGTGGCCAAGGTGGGCAAGATCAAGAGGGTTGACGGTGACCGTGCAGACTAGGTAGTTTTTTTCCCGCTTCCCTTGTCACTGCCAATCATGTCATAGACAGTAGTTTGTTAGAACAGCGACAAGCCTTCTTGTAATATAAATTCATTTTGGGTATTCGATGCAGTGTTATCCCCCTTGCTCGATCCCTTCACTTTGTATGCTTTTTACCCTACGCTCTTAGGAAACTTGCCGGCAGAGGGACCCTTGCCGCGAGCGCTGAGTGCGGAACTTCAGCAGCCTGCCGGCAATGCCCTCTACCGGCAAGAAACCTTGCCGCAGCTAGTCGCAGCACACTTAGGTTGTTGAGCGAACCCGAAAACGAAGTAAGGGCGCGACACTTGTCGCAGCTCACTTAAGCCGTTGAGCGTGCTCGAAACAAAGTAAGGGCGCGGCTAGCCACGGGTAGGTTCCTCTGCGCACAGGTTTTCCATACAAAGGGTGGTTGTTCAAGGAAGACAACTAAGAATTTAAAACTTTGAATGCTCAAACTTTGGTAACTTAGCTTTCATGGATTGTTTGCTTCCCGGCAAGGCTTTCCTTTCTTGAACAGCACTTGGTCCATACCCCTGTCTCCTTCCCCCCTGGCAAACTTGTGCGCGAGGAACACTTCTTCTGCCTGAGAGGTCAAAAGGAAAAAGGGAAGGGAACACAGATATGGAGGCTTGCGGCTTGTTAGTGCTTACCGGGGATGTGTACTGCACAAAGTGTCAGATAATACATGCAAGTGAAAGGAAAGGCATGAAATGACAAATGGTGCAAAGCACAAAAGTTATACTGATGCACGGGGTCTGCGCCCGGCTTTGTACAAAGGTTTACATGCAACAGCGGCAAGACTTGTACAAAAGGTGGTTGCCGGAGCGGATCACGGCAACCGCGCCTCATGGGTGAAACTTGCGAAGATGCTCAATGTTCCAGGAGTTGCTCACCAGTAAGCCTTCTTCGGTCTCAAGGCGGACAGCGCCGGGCCTTGTGTCTTGTCTCACCCGATAAGGGCCTTCCCACTTCGGCGTCAACTTGTTGGAATTCTTCGCGGACTGAACGCACCGAAGAACAAGGTCGCCTTCCTCGAGACTCCTGGCCTTGACTTTGTGGCTATGATAGCGGCGCAAAGCTTGCTGGTATCGAGCAGCTCGTACAGCAGCCTGGAGACGGTCCTCCTCGAGGAAGAGTGCGTCATCTTGCCACAGTTGCTCTCGCTCGAGATCGTCGTAAGCGAGTACTCGAGGAGACCCGTATACGAGTTCCATGGGGAGAACTGCCTCTGCTCCATAGACAAGAGCAAAGGTTGTCTGCCCGGTAGCTCGATTTGGTGTCGTCCTGATTGACCAAAGAGCCGCCGGCAACTCCTTGATCCAGTTTCTTCCGCACTTGTGCAGCCTGTCGAAAGTTCTTGTCTTGAGCCCGCACAGCACTTCAGCATTGGCCCTCTCCGCTTGACCGTTGCTCCTCGGGTGAGCAACAGAAGCGAAGCAGACCTTGGCGCCAAGGTCTTGGACGTATTGCATGAAGGTGCGACTTGTGAACTATGTGTCGTTGTCGGTGATGATCCTGTTAGGGATTCCGAAACGGCAAACGATCGATCTGAAGAACTTGACTGCTGACTATGTGGTCACCTTTCTCACTGGTTCCACTTCTGGCCACTTTGTGAACTTGTCGATTGCGACGTACAAGTACTCAAAGCCCCTGACAGCGCGGGGAAAGGGGCCGAGGATGTCGAGCCCCCAGACCGAGAAGGGCCAGGATAAAGGGATCGTCTGGAGAGCTTGAGCTGGTTGATGTATTTGCTTGGCATGGAACTGGCACGCTTCACACTTGGTTACTTGTGCAGTTGCATCTTGGAGGGCTTCTGGCCAGAAGAAACCTTGACAGAATGCCTTCCTGGCAAGTGCTCTTGCGCCAATGTGGTGGCCACATATGCCTCCATGTATTTCTGCCAACAGCTTCTGTCCATCTTCCCAGGAAATGCACTTCAATCTGACACCATTGAGCCTTCTTCTGTACAGTTCATTGCCAACGAAGTGGTACATACTTGACTGCCTGGTTATTCTCTCTATCTCTTCTGGTTCTTCGGGAAGTTCCCCAGTTTGAAGAAAACGGACGATTTGCTGTGCCCATGCTGGAGCCTGAGGCTCAACAACAAGGACCAAAGGCATCAGTGCTGCTGCGGGAACGTTAGCTTCTACGACAAAGGCTTGTGGTTCTGCCGGAGCTTGACGCCCCTCGGCAAGCCTGCCGGGGCAAGACTTGTCGGGAACGCCTGCTTCAACTGTACAGACCTTTGGATCCGCAGGAGCAGACTGTTCCTCAGCAACTTGGTCGTTGATCTTGGGAACCTTGGCGGCGACCTCAGGAAGGTCCGCCGGCAAGTAGTCACCTGAGACCAACTTCCTCTTTTTGCTTTGTCCAACTGATGGTGTAACGGATGGTTGAGTTAGCTTGAGCATGAAGGTCCCTGGTTCCACAGGTAGCTTCAATGCTGCACACTTTGACAGGCCGTCTGCGATATCGTTTTGAGCTCTTGGGACGTGCTCCATCTGCAGGCCTTCAAAGTGTTCTTCAAGCTTCCTCACTTCATCGACATAAGCTTCCATCAAAGGGCTCTGGTAGCTCTTGTTTACTTGTCGGACCACCAACTGTGAATCTCCCCGTACAATCAGCTTCTTGATCCCAAGTTCGGCCGCAATTCTGAGGCCGGCAAGTATTGTTTGTCGCTTGCTCCTTGGGAAAGTGCATTTGGACAACGTACTTAAGGTGCTCCTCGGTGGGTGCGACAAGCAGCACACCAGCACCGGCGCCTTGCAGCGAGAAGGCACCATCGAAGTACATTATCCATTCTTTGCTTGCTTCCTTGACGGGGAGGCTTGTCTCTATGACTTCTTCATCTAGTGTTGGTGTCCATTCTGCTATGAACTCTGCCAATGCTTGGCTCTAGATAGTTGAAGTACTCTCAAACTTAAGACCGAAGCTTGACAGCTCTAGTGCCCACTCGACAATCCTTCCTGTTGCTTCTGGATTTTGCAATATCCTCTTCAACGGAAAGCGAGTGACCACCATTATCTCGTGTGCTTGGAAGTAATGGCGCAGCTTTCTCGAGGCCATGAGGAGGCCGAAAAGCAGCTTCTGCACTCCAGAGTATCTTGACCTAGCCCCCTGCAAGAGGGAACTTACAAAATAAACTGGGCGCTGCACCATCTTCTTTCGCACTTCTCCTTGTATCTGTGCAGACTCGTCCTTGTCGGGGCCAGAGCTTGTCGGGGGAGTCCCCTGCTTGTCGCTGGAAGTGCTTGCCGGAGCGGCGGGCTCTTCCTCTGCCTCCCTTTCCGCTACCAACGCAGCACTAACCACTTGATTGGTTGCTGCTAAGTATAGCAGCAACTTCTCTTGCGGCTTAGGTGCGACAAGTATTGGAGTGGAGGACAGGTACCCTTTCAAGTCCTGCAGCGCTGCCTCCGCTTCCGGAGTCCATTTCATAGGACCTGCCTTTTTCAAGATTTTGAAAAAAGGCAGGGCGCGTTCTGCAGACTTAGAAATGAACCTGCTGAGGGCAGCCACACAACCAGCAAGCCTCCGTACATCCTTGACGTGCTTCGGGGCTTCGATCTGCTCGATGGCCTTGATCTTGTCGGGATTAGCTTCAATCCCGCTCTGGGACACAAAGAACCCGAGAAGCTTGCCGGAGGGGACTCCGAAGAAGCACTTCTCAGGGTTCAGCTTGAGTTGTATCTTGCGCAGATTTGCAAAAGTCTCATCCAGGTCTTGGATTAGGGTATCCTTGTCCTTGCTCTTGACCACTATGTCATCCATGTAAGCTTCTACATTTCTGTGTATCCGTGGCTCAAAAGCAGTGTGGACTACCCTTGCAAACGTTGAGCCCGCATTCTTCAATCCAAAAGGCATGCGTATGAAACAGTAAGTGCCACATGGAGTAATGAATGCGGTCTTCTCTTCGTCTTCCTCAGCCATACATATCTGGTGGTACCCTGAGTATGCATCAAGAAATGAAAGCAACTCACATCCAGCCGTAGAGTCAACGATCTGGTCAATGCGCGGCAAGGGAAATGGATCCTTGGGACAAGCTTTATTCACATCAGTGAAGTCTATACAAAGTCTCCACTTCCCATTAGCTTTGCGCACGACAACTGGGTTGGCCAGCCACGTGGGATGAAGTACACCTCTAACAAGGCCTGCTACTTCCAACTTCTTGATCTCTTCAGCAATGAACTCTTGGCGCTCCACCGCTTGCTTCCTGACCTTCTGCTTGACGGGCCGCGCGTGAGGACAAACAGCAAGCTTGTGCTCTTCCTGGGACCGCCGGGGATGTCAGACGGTTGCCATGCAAACCCGTCGACATTCGCCCGCAGGAAGGCAACGAGCGCGCTTTCCTATTTGGGGTCGAGCGTAGCACTGATGGTGAAAGTACCACCAGTGCTGTCCTCCTTGGCGGACACCTTCTTGGTTGCCGGTGGAGCTGCCATCCCTTTCTTACACTTGCCGGTGGAGCTCGATGGTGCGTCCTCGACGGCAGCGCCGCACTCCGAACAGGTGCATTTGCCGGAGTGGGCCCCAGAGCTCTTGCCGGACTTGGTCTTGTTCTTCCCCCCGGGAGCTTCAGCGGCAAGTGTTTTGCTGTCTGCCGCGGCGGCTGCATCCCGGTAGATCTTGTCGTCACAGGTAAGCACATCCTTCTTGTCGCCGGGGACAGAGATGACGCTTATTGGCCCTGGTATCTTGAGCATGTTATATGCATAGTGAGAGGCTTCCATGAACTCTGCGAGCGCTGGACGGCCAAGTATCCCATTGTATGGTAATGGGATATCGGCAACGTCGAACGTGATCCTCTCGGTCCTGAAGTTTAGCTCTCCGCCAAAGGTCACTAGCAGTGTTATCTTCCCCTTCGGCTTGCTCCTTCCCGGGTTTATTCCTTGGAACGTCCCGGTCTCCTCGAGCTCGCTGTCGGGGATCTGCAGCTTCCGGATCACAGCGGAGGATATTAAGTTGAGGCCGGCCCCGCCGTCAACCAACATCTTGGTGACCTTGAGGTTGCGGATGGTTGGTGATACCAAAATCGGCAAGCACCCGACCGCCGTTGTGCGGTCAGGGTGGTCCTCAAGGTCGAAGATGATGGGCGTGCTGGACCACTTCAGCAGCTTGCGCGACTCAACGGGTGGCTCTGCTGCATTCACTTCCCGCACCCATTGTTTGAGTTGGCGGTGGGAAGTGTGCAGAGAGGCACCTCCATCGACGCACAGAACTTCTGTGGCCTTCTGGAACTCCCGCTCGCTGTTGTCTCCGTCATCCATGTCCTCGTCGTCGTCTTCGTCCTCGTCCTTGTCGCCGCCGCGGGGAGGTCTATCTCCTTGCCGCTGCTTGGCCTTGCCGCGGCGTCCTCCCCGACCATTGAATGGCCGCTTCTTGCCGGACTCTCCTCTGCCTCCTTGGGCCTTCTCCTTGTCGCGACGCTCGTATTCAGCCTTCTGCTGTTCTACGAGGTACTCTACCCTCTTGCAATTCTGGAGATCGTGTCCTTTGGTGCGGTGGATCTTACAGTACTGCTTGTCGGAGCCGTCCTGCTTGTCGGCGGCGGCTACAGTGGCAGGCTCCTTGCCGGAGCCACCAGCCTGAGTTTTCTTGTCGCCAGCCTCCTTGCCGGACTTCTCCACAGCCAGTACTTCCTTGTTCTTCTTCTTGTTGTTGCTCCGCCTCCGGTTCTTCCTTGCCGGGGCGGCATCCTCACTGTCCGTTCCCCCTGCTCCAGTATCCTTTCTAGGGAGTCTCCTCCCCTCTTCAGCGCGCGTACACTTGTCAGCCAGAGCGTAAAGCTCGCTGACGTCCCGGATCTTGGTCATCGCCATCTCCTCCCTCATCCGGCGGTTACACACATTCTGGTGGAACGCGCTGATAACCGCGGCAGGGTGGACATCTGGGATGTTGTGTTGGACGCGGCTGAATCTCTGGATGTACTTTCGCAGGGACTCTCCCTCCTTCTGGGCTAGAATGTGGAGATCACTTTCCTGGCTGTGGGGCTTGTGGCCGCCGGTGAAGGCGCCGACAAACTGGTGGCACAGGTCGGCCCAAGAATAGATGGAGTTTTCCGGCAAGTGCATGAGCCAAGATCTAACATTGGGCTTGAGCACAAGCGGGAAGTAGTTTGCTAGAATCTTCTCATCCCGTCCCCCGGCAGCCTGCACCGCAATGGTGTAGATGCTGAGGAACTCCGAGGGATGGGTCTTGCCGTCGTACTTCTCGGGTACGTCGGGCTTGAAGTTCTTCATGCTGGGCCACTGGACTTGCCGCAGCTCTCGGGTGAACGCAGGACAACCTGCCGCGTACGGCAAGTCGCCTGGTTCATCGGGCGCGTGCATGTCGACAGCGGTCCCAGCGCGTTGGTCGGACTTTCTTCGTGCTTCTCTTCGACGCTCGATGCGAGTCCGAGCGTCTTCTTGTCGCCTGTCGTCGAGGACTTGGCGCTGATCGTGGCGAGCCCGCGGGTCCGACGACGCCGTGGAGTCATCGTCGACGTTGATCCGGCGAGCCGGCGATTTCTGCTTCCGTGGCGGGGAGTGCACGGTAGTGGCACCCCCGGCGGTCTTGTCTCCATCGGCCTTCGCTTGGCTGACTTGCCGCGGCCGTGATGTTGCCGGCTGCTGCGGCGTGTCGTTGTTGGCGAAGGCGATGAGGCTCTGGATGGTGGCCCTCCAGTCTTCGGCCTTGTCTGCCGCTGGAGGGAGGTTGAGGAGCAGCTGAGCTCTGGCTAGAGCTTCTGCTGGAGAGGAGGGAAGCGGTGGCGAGCGGTGCGAGGAGCGAGATATGCTCGGACTTCTAACCGCGTTAGAAGGAGCAGGTTCTTGCCCCGGCGACCGCGCCTTGCTCGTGCCAGCGCGTTGGCCTTGAGCGTCCCGCGACCCGCCAGCTTGGCCGCGTCCTAGCAAGCGTATGGTACCCTAGGTACCACGCCGCGGCTGGTCCGGCGCCTCCTGAGAGGGACGCGGTGCGTGCACGGACGCCGAGGTCTTGGAGTGGGCTCGGTCGTCTGTCTTGTCCTTGGACTTGGCGACGCCGTGAGTGTCCTCGCTGGCGTCCACCCCTCCGCCGGCGTCTACCCCACCAACCGTTGGTTCTGGTGGTGGTGGGATCAACGCGGACGGGCCTCCTACCTCCGAAGCTTTCTTCTTCGGCGGCATGTTGATGTAGTCGATGAGGTTGGTGAAGTTGCCGAAGATTGCGCCCGCGTGAACGCCGGATCAGGTTCGCACAACCTCGACGCCCCCTACCTGGCGCGCCAAAGATGTCGGGGAAACTGGTCGCCCACGAACACCTATGGGACCGGATCCCCTTTTACGGTACGGCAAGGGAGCGGAGGGAGCACAAAGAGCAGATCGAGGGGCACACGCGAGCAGTTTACCCAGGTTCGGGCCGCACGGGTGCGTAAAACCCTACTCCTGCTTTGGTTGTATTGAGTTCTTGGCTCGGGAGCTTGAAGATCTACAGTACTAGCTACACCGAGCTTGGGAGTGATCAAAATTCTGGAATCGAACCCCCTCTACGTTGTGCATGGGCCTCCTTTTATAGCTCAAAGGGGTCACCGACAGGTGTCAATGTAGATGAGGGTAAAAGTGTAAAATTGGTGGTAGTTGTGCATGTACAGTGTATGCACAGTGGCTTATACCTAACCCAGACGGTGGGGGACAAGGGCATTGAATGCCCGTCGCCGTCACCCCAAAAGAGTCCGTCCGGGCGTCTCCGTTCGCCACGATGGTGGCCTCGTCACCGTGACTTGCCACCGTGTACCCCAGGCTGCACAGCCATCCACCACGTGCCCCTGGAAGGGCCCCAGGGCGACGCGTGGACAGATGACCTGGAGCGCAGGCACACAGTGAAAGCTTGCCGCGGCAAGCTCCTTGCCGCGGTAACTACCTTGCCGGGCCCAGAGGCTTGTCGCTCTCCGGGTACTGCCGGGGCGCGCGATGCGCCACGATATGTCTTCTGGGATGCTGTTCTTCGGCCCCCCCTGGCAAGCTCCTCTTTCCAGGGTCTTGTGCTGCGGGGATAACCTTGAGCCTGGTGCGGCCTTCCCGGCAAGCTCCTCTTGCCGGGGTCTTGTTTCTTCACTTGAATACTTTGTCCTTGAATGGCTCCAAAGGAGCTAGAGTGGGCCTTGGCGGGCGCGTGGTGAGCCCTGCCACGGAACGCTGCTACTGCGCGTGCACAAGTCAGGAAACTAAGGTACCCCTACTTTAGTACACCGACACGCACCCATTCACGTGCTTCACGCTCGCCGGGGAGGGCTGAAGCGGCGATGGCTTGGATGGCCGCGGAGGAGGCCGTCGGTGTGGTTTGGCACAGCGAGGAAGAGGCGGGGGAAGGAGGAACTGGAGCATGGGGTGAGTCTGGGACGGTGCTGAGAGGGTGTTGGAGCGGCTAGGTGGAGGAGAAAGGGCCTGAGGTGCCCGAATTTTGGCGGCGGCCGACGGCTCGGCCCCGGCCTTGGGGGAGGTTGGAGAGCACAAGGAGGGGAGTGGGTAGATCCAGGGAGTGCATGGGAGGGAGAGAGGGCCAAAGGAGTAGAGAGGGGGCTCGGGGGAGACCTTATGTGGGCGTGGCTGCGGTGCACCGTGAGCAACGTCCATGGACGCGCTCGGGCAAGCTCATGGAGGGATAAGGAGGGCAAGGGAGGATAGGACCGACAGGTCTGCATGACACGGCCGTCGAGGCGGCCTCGGGGGACACGAGGGGAAGGCCCGAGGTGGTCGGGTGCTCCTGGTTGGGCGAGGCTACAGTGCGCCAGGGCACTCTAGCACGCTCCAGAGCGTGAACTCTGCACGCCATGGTGTAAACAAAGTGTCATTGTGTGTCCCCTTATGTCCAGCAGCGCTAGGGGTTAGTAAACAATGCCCAGACGGCCTGGGATACCCTGGAGGGCCACTGGAGTGAGGAGGGAGGTGAGAGAGGAGGAGAAAGCTGCTGTCCAGAAGTGTAAAAATGGGGTTTTCACCCCTCAATCATTGAGATGTGGACATGGGGAAGTTACTGGAGGGATAAGATGATCAGGTTTACCTGTGGTATGAATTTGAGGCAAAGGGGAATAGTAAAAGGGGTCAAAACAATGGTTTTGGTAAATTGGCAGAAGGTGTTTGATCAAGTTTTGGGCAAGCAAATGATCTCCACTGGCTATGACACTTAACAGGATTAAATGTCATATGGAAATAGGGTGCTTCACCAAATTTGGGCTTGTTTGAAGAAATTAGCCAATGTAACTTTGGTGAACCCTAGAATTCAACAGAAATGGTTTCACCATGTTTGAGTTAAGCTAACCATCTCCCCTTGATGCACCACTTGGTGTAGTGTCATCATTTGGGGTTATGATCATGCCCACAAAGTTTGAAGCCCCACGTAAAAAGTTGGTAATGTAAAGTTGTTCAAATTTGGATCTGGTCAGAAAGGGTTTTGGGGCACTTAGATCAAGTTATGCTTCTCCAAAACTTGTGCCATTTGGCATAGATGCATAATTACATCTTTTTAGCATGTGCACCAAGTTTGAGAGCATTTGGACAAGTTTGGCAATGTAAAGTTGCTCAAACTTCAAAATGGACAGAAATGGTTTTGAGGGGATTAGATGATGATTCCTTGATCTTCAAGGAATGAGGCTTTGCAAGATCATCAAATATGTCATATTTGACATGATAGAATTTCCCTAGAATTTTTGGAGAACATTACCTTTGTAAATATTTCAAAAGCTTGAAATATCCAGAAAGGGTTTTGGAAGGATTTGTCCAATATTTTGAACATGACCATGTGTTGAAATTCTTATATATGGACAATATATGTCCTATGAGTTTCCCTGAATTTTGGCAAATATTTTTGAAATAGTTAAATTATTTTTCCCTATTAAAGACCATTTCTGGCCTTAAGAAAAAGCTTTTAAATAAAATAGGAAAATAACTTTTAAAATTATAATTTTGTGGTTTATGGGAGTCCTATACCTAATAGGATTCAAATATACTTTTTGAAAGATTTTTCAAACCCTAAATAAGGTACTTGTAGTGCAAACCTCAATTCAGGGGTTTTTGGAAAACTAATTTTAGAAAATACTATTTGGCCAAAATATTTTTATAAGAAAATTTTATACTGGTCTATACACATGGCATTATTATTGGGAAAAGGTTTTGGATCAAGGAGATGAAGTATAAGAGTTGGAGGATTTATTTGATTTTTAGAGCACTAGCAAACAGCATACAAAAAATCAATCAAACAAAGTCAAAAACACTCAAAAGTTTTTGTCAATCCACATTTTTAGCATGATTATTAGCTTAAGCAATGCGGCATGAAAATCAAGGTGTGACACAAGCGCATTCGCCTCGTCACAATGCCACCTTGGCGACCGACTCATGACGGCGAGAGCACGGTGCTGTCAATGTCAGCGCCGCCAGAAGCCAGGTGGGATTGCAGTCTACATCATCATCCATGCCGAGCACTGCCTCAGAGGCCATGGCACGAGGCCAACTCTTGTTGAGATTTCCGCTGGCGGCTGATCAAATGGATGAGTGGAGGGCCACCATTCAGAGTTTTGTTGTCTTTACCAAAGCGGGAGGATCACAATGAGCGGGCCCATCACAACCTCTATTGGCATCGACAACGATTCGAGCTACTGGCCACACTGAGCGGGCCACAACCACGGTGCAGTCCATTCCGCGGCAGCCAGCGTAGAGACCGCGGCCAGAACCGCACGACCAAGCACCCGCCAATGTATCAATGGCTTCATATGACCCTCAAGCACATTAAGGCCAGCGGCGAGCTCTAGAGGACAGACGGGGGGAGATGCACTTCACCATCGAGTGATGCCGTGGAACCCACCGCCAGTCTGATAGGCACAATGGCCCCGACGTTGATGAGCCAGCGCTCGGTGAGAGCGGATACCTGCCTTTCGAGGTTGGCTGCCCCGCTTTCACCCGCGAGTTGCGGCAGGTTTTTTGGCCATTTTCCCGCATGTTTAAGCCGGAGATACTGAGAAGTACGATGGAAGGCTGAACTCGGCAAAGTTCTTGAGCATCTACACAATCGATGTTCAAGCTGCCGGGGGAAGAGACGAGAAGGTGTTTGCTAATTACATCCCTTTGGCACTCAAGCCAAATGCCAGGTCTTGGTTGATGCACCTGCCGGAGAACTCCATCTCGACCTGGGCTGACCTGTGTCGTAAGTTTGTTGGCGCCTTCACGGGTGGCCATCAAGAACCAGGGCAGCCCAGCGACTTGCGACTTCTTTCTCAGAAAGAAGGAGAGACTCTACGCAAGTACATGCAAACGTTCAGTCGAGTGCACAGAAAAATTCCAGATATCCACCCTGTGATAGCTGCATTCCAGTCCAAAGTGCGCAACCGCGGGCTGCGTTCCAAGATGAACGTGCGACTGCCCAAGACTGTGAATGAGTTGTACACTCTGGTAGACAAGTGTGCTTGCATGGAGGAAAGGAGGCAACTCCCTAGAGAAGAAAATGGCAACATCGTTGACTCAGAGGATGACGACAATGCCATGAGCCTGAAGAAGAAGAACAAGAAACGCAATCAGAAGCGCAAGGACAAAGTAGTAATGACTGTTGAAACATCATGCACACCTAGTACCGGCAAGAAGGCTAGAACCGAGGGCCCAGGTAAGGAAGTTGTCGCGTGCTCTGACTGCCGGGAGGCCACTGTTGCTGATACGTCTCCAATGTTTCTACTTTTCCAAACACTTTTGCCCTTGTTTTGGAATCTAACTTGCATGATTTGAATGGAACTAACCCAGGCTGACGATGTTTTCAGCAGAATTGCCATTGTGTTATTCTTGTGCAGAAATAGAAGTTCTCGGAATGACCTGAAAATCAACGGAGAATATGTTTGGAATATATAAAAAATACAGGAGAAAGAATCAAGACCAGGGGGCCCACACCCTATCCACGAGGGTGGGGC
>LR738711.1:582118474-582206415 GCA_902687465.1 Secale cereale | reverse complement strand
CCCCCCGGCGCGCCCCCTTTCTCGTGGGCCCCCTGAGGCTCCACCAACCTCAACTCCGACTCCATATATTCACATTTGGGGAGGAAAAAATCAGAGAGAGGGATTCATCGCGTTTTACAATACGGAGCCGCCGCCAAGCCCTAAAATCTCCCGGGATGGCTAATCTAGAGTTCGTTAGGTGCTCCGGAGAGGGCAAATCATCGCCGTAGTCATCATCAACCTTCCTCCATCAGCAATTCCATGATGCTCACGCTATGTGTCGGTGTACAAAAAGAGGGGTACACTTTTTGTACCCCTATGACTGTGCACGGGCAGTCTAAGCCGCGGCGCCGCCGCACCAAGCATGGCGAGGGAGGCGAGCCGGGGCAAGAATGAAGCTCGATGGAGACTGGAGTGACGCCAAGAACAAGACCACAAAGAGCAAAGGGACGAAGCGGCTCTCCCCAGCAAGATCCTCGCCGGGGCCAGCCCTGGTGGCCCCGGCAAGGCCCTTGCCAAGGCAGCTCGCCCCGTGCCTACGGAGCGAATCACCCTTGAGTTCACCGCCCCCATAGGGCAAGGATTCGGGAGATATCCCCGTGGTGGCATGCAGATCTTTGTGAAGACATTCAAGATCAGATGCAAGTTAAGAAGACGACGACCCTTGGCGGGATCACTGCCAAGGAGGACTACAAGGCCCCCGACAAGCACCTTGCCGGGGATGACAGCAGGCGCCATGGCAAGACCCTTGCTGGGGCCCCCGGCAAGGCCCTTCCCGAGGACACCCACGGGGCCACCGTCAGGCCCGCCTCAACTGGGTTTCCACCGACCCACGCGGCTGCCGACCCAACCAGCTGGACAGGCTCTTGCGTGGCGACCCACAGATCTTCGTGGAGACCCGCCGTTGCGCCACCTTAGCTGCTTGTCTGCCTACATGGCACCTCAGGCACCGCTGGCCAGGGTGCGTGTCAACACGAGGAGCGGCGACGAACAAGACGGACTTCTCCCCCCGTCCCCGATAAAGCAAGGACACCTAAGCTAGGCGCATTAAATGCACCTTGTCCTGTAATGCGAGGGATAACCTCGCATCACTGTACCCATTCCACCTCATGTGTGCCACTGTGGCAACCCCTTTTTCCTATAAAAGGAGGCCCGAGGCGACCAGGAGAAGGATTCGGCTTTTTAGAACTCCTCACGACTCTCTTGGAGCTCCTCGTTAGCTGAAGAACACCAACGTATAATCCACCAAAGCAGGAGTAGGGTTTTACGCATATTTGCGGCCCGAACCTGGGTAAAGGAACCGTGTACTGACCGTTAGATCTGCTCTTCTCTCAACCCCGCGCCCCGCAACCGTAGTAGGGATTCTTGTGATACCATAGGTGTCGATCCAAATACCCCGACATCTTTGGCGCACCAGGTAGGGGGCGCAGTTGTGAGAATCGGCTTTAGCGGTTAGTTCGGCGTTCCTGCATCGTGATGGCGCCCAAGAAGAAGACGACGATGGCGGTTGGCCAGTCGGAAGCCGGACAGCCCGTCCCGACGCGGGCAAACAGCGGACCAGTCGCGAAAAGGACTCAGGGTGCTGCTCGCGAACACCAACGCCATCCCGACAGCCGGAGTTTGGGAGTTGGCGATGTTTGTGCACCTGGTAACGGGCCACACACCGCCAGTTGCAAGGACGGAGCCCGACCCTCCGCGGGTGGCGCGGGGCCTTCTAGGGTCGCGGCCGCATCAACCGAAGGCGACGCAACGGCCTCCAGAACTCCCACGCCGGCGCCAACAGCGCGCTCTTCTCAAGTAGCGCACGACGAACGGCGTCGTCACCCCAAAGATCCCGGGCGTCGCCATGGGAAGGGTCCCGAGCGCCAATCCCGGGACGTAGAAGACCTGCCCGCCCGCCGAAGTGCTGGTGGAGACGTTAGGCAACCGCAGGATCGTGATGGAGCTCCCCCTGACACGGTCAGGGGTCGAAGCGCATCACGGTCCACGCAGGTTTCACTTCCGTTGACACCAGCCGAAGCTTTGGCGCGCGTGCAGTTGCTCCTCGACTTTCCTCCCGTTATGGGTAAACTCGACGAATGGAGAGCCACCATCCGAATCCTTGTCGCAGTCGCCAACAGGGATGACCTAAATCCAGCGGAGCTCCCAGGCCGACGCTCCGATGGGGTCCCACGCATCGTGGGCGGGAGAGCTGGCAGCGCCATGGTTACGGTGCATTCGCCTCCTCCTCGCCCCGTGCCGCGTGCGTCGACCCATCGAGAAGTCGCGGGCGACGCCATCTCCATAGCGTCGTCCGACCCGCGGACCCGCGGCGACCAGCGTCAAGTTCTTCAGGGGCGAGCTCATGAAGACGCCCGAACCACCATCGAGCGCCGGCGCGGGACACACCACCAGTCAGACAGGCGAGTAGGGCCTGCTGCGGACCGCCAAGAACCGGAAAGCCCTGGAGGTATACCCTACGAGGTAGGCTGTCCAGCTTTCACCCGTGAGCTGCGGTAGTTCCAGTGGCCCTCTCACCGCACCTTCAAGCCTGATGTTGGCGAGAAGTACAACGGCAAGACCCACCCGTCGGAGTTCCTCAGCATCTATACCATCGCGATGCAAGCTGCCGGGGCTCGCGACAATAAGGTGTTTGCGAATTACTTTCCGTTGACTCTTAAACCTAACGTCATGTCGTGGTTGATGCACTTGCCAGTAGACTCTATTTCCTCCTAGTCCGAATTGTGCCATGAGTTTGTTGGCGCCTTTACCGGAGGCCACCAAGCCCATGGCCTGGCAAGTGACCTACATGTCATATCCCAGAATGAAGGCGAGACTCTGCGCAAGTACATACAGAGATTCAGCCGGGTACAGTACAATATCCCCGATGTTCACCCTGCCGCCATCATCAGCGCGTTCCACCAGAACGTGCGCAACCGCAAGATGCGCGATGACCAAGGTGAAGGATGTGGCGGAACTCTATGTTCTTGTCGACAGATGTGCCCGGGCTGAAGAGGGAAGGAAGTACCCCGGTGAAAGCGCTGGTGCGGAAACCGACTCCTCAGACGAGGATACTGCCGCTCCAGCAAAGAAGGGCCAGAACCGTAACAGGAAGCACAAGGGGAAGGCCGTGCTTGCCGTCGAGGGATCTGATGACACCGGCTCCGCCAAGAAAACCAAGGCGGGTGACCATGGCAAAGAAATTGCCGGGTGTGTCGCCTGCCGAGCCTTGGCGGCTGCCGAGAAGCCAGGAAACTCTGGCAAGCGATACTGCAAGATCCATCGCACCAAGGGCCATGATCTCCAGGACTGCCACCAGGTAGAGCTCCTTGCTGAAAAGCAAAGGGCTGAACACGAGAGGTGGGACCAGGAGAAGGGCCAAGACGATGCTGAGGAATCCAGCAAGAAGCGCGACGGCCAAGCAGGCCGTCGCGGCAAGGAGAAACAGCAGGAAAGGCTCGCCTGGGGCCGCGACAGAAGACCTGAAGACGACGATCACGAAGAGGACAACGAGTCCGGCGGCCAAGAGTTTCAGAGGGCTACGGACACCATGTGCGTCGATGGTGGCGCCTCGCTGCATGCTTCTCACCGCCAGCTTAAATAGTGGGCGTGTGAGATTATTGCAGCAGAGCCATCGCCTGGTGCCCAAAAGCCACTGAAATGGTCCAGCACACCTATCATCTTTGACGCCGAGGATCACCCTGATCGCACTACTGCGGTCGGCTGCTTGCCATTGTTGGTTTCACCGACAATACGCATCCTCAAGGTGACGAAGATGCTAGTCGATGGCGGGGCCGGTCTGAACCTACTTTCGCCCACCGTGATCAAGAAGCTGCAAGTCCCTGATAGAGACCTCGAGGATACCGGCACGTTTCAGGGGGTCAGCCCAGGGAGGAGTCAACCGAAGGGGAAAGTCACGCTGCCCGTGACTTTTGGGAGTGATCTGAACTACAGGACAAAGAGGATCGTGTTCGATGTTGCCAAGATCCCCCTGCCTTACAATGGGATCCTTGGCCGCCCAGCACTGGCCAAGTTCATGGCAGCATCACACTATGCCTACAACACCCTGAAGATGCCAGGGCCCGTGACGATCATCACCATCCCCTCCGATAAGAAAGATGCGCTGATTTGCACCGACCAATTGTACCAGCAAGCAGTTGCAGCAACTGCCGCTACTGGGGCACTTGCTCCTGCCACTGGAGCCCTGGGAGGGAAGAAGAAGAAGACCGGCGAGACCTCGGGCGCCCACTCCGGCAAGCGCACCTCTTCGGAGTGTTGTGCTCCCATCGAGGATGTGCCTGAGAGCTCCACCGGAAAGAAGAAGACCGGCGAGACCTCAGACACCCACTCCGGCAAGCGCACCTCTTCGGAGTGTCGCGCTCCCGTCGAGGACGTGCCAGATAGCTCCACCGGTAGAAACAAGAGATCAAGGGCTACGCCGCCAGGAACCAAGAAGGTTTCTGTCAAGGAGGACGGCACGGGAGGGGCTTTTACCATAATCTCCGCCCTTGACAACAAATAGGAAGACGCGCTTGTCACCTTCCTGCGGGCGAATGTCGACGTGTTTGCCTGGCAAGCATCTGACATCCCCGGCGTTCCCAGGGAGGTGATTGAGCACCACCTTGCTGTCTATCCTCATGCGCGGCCCGTCAAGCAGAAGGTCGGGAAGCAAGCTTTGGAATGGCAAGAGTTCATCACCGAGGAGATCCGGAAACTAGAAGCTTTGGCTTTGGTGAGAGGAGTGCTCCACCCATTGTGGTTGGCCAATCCAGTGGTAGTGTGCAAGGTGAATGGGAAGTGGAGGCTGTGTATTGATTACACAGATATTAATAAAGCTTGTCCCAAGGACCCCTTCCCATTGCCGCGCATAGACCAGATTGTCGACTCCACGGGAGGGTGTGGCCTGCTATCATTCCTCGATGCCTACTCCTGCTACCACCAGATCTTCATGGCGAGAGAAGACGAAGAGAAGACAGCATTCATCACCCCATGTGGCATGTACTATTTCGTATGAATGCCTTTCGGGTTGAATAGTGCTGGCTCGACATTTGCAAGGTCAGTCCAGATTGGTTTTGAACCCCAGCTCCATAGAAATATGGAGGCTTATATGGATGATATAGTGGTCAAAACCAAGAACAAGGCAACCCTTGTACCGGATTTGCAAGAAACATTTGTAAACCTACGCAAGATCAACCTCAAGTTGAACCCTGAGAAGTGTGTCTTCGGCGTTCCGTCTGGCAAGCTTCTCGGGTTCTTTGTGTCGCAGCGTGGGATAGAAGCCAATCCGGACAATATCAAAGCTATAGAGCAGATTGAAGCACCCAAACGGGTCAAGGATGTGCGTCGGCTTGCTGGCTGCGTTAGCGCCATGAGCAGATTCATTTCCAAGTCTGCCGAGCGTGCCCTACCCTTTTTCAAGGTCTTGAAAAAGGTGGGCCCAATGGAGTGGACGGCGGAGGCCGGGGCAGCATTACAAGATCTGAAGAGGTATCTTTCCTCCACGCCAATACTGGTTGCGCCTAGACCACAAGAGCCGTTGCTGCTATACTTAGCAGCAACAAACCAGGTGTTCAGCGCCGTGCTAGTGGCGCAGAGAGAAATTGATGATGAGGTGATAGCAGCAACAGAGCCTGGTGCCACTGGTGCAGAAGCGACACAGCCGGTCGGAGTGCTGCCGAAGAAGAAAATGACGCAGCACCCGGTCTACTTTGTTAGCTCCCTCTTACATGGGGCTAGGTCAAGGTACTCCGGTGTGCAGAAATTGCTCTTTGGCCTTCTTATGGCCTCGAGGAAGCTGTGTCCCTACTTCCAGGCGCACGAGATCACTGTCGTCACTCGCCTCCCTCTGCAACGGATATTGCACAATCCAGACGCGACGGGAAGGATTGTAGAGTGGGCACTAGAGCTGTCCAGCTTTGGCCTCAAGTTTGAAAGCACCTCGACAATTTAGAGCTGAGTCCTGGGAGAGTTCGTTGCAGAATGGACCGCAACACCTGATGAAGAGGTCCAGGAAACTGCTCTCCCTGGCAAAGAGGCGAGTTGCAACTGGATCATGTACGTTGATAGGGCTTTCTCCTTCCAGGGCGCCGGGGCTGGCATCCTGCTGGTCGCGCCCACTGGAGAGCACCTCAAGTATGTGGTCCAGATGCACTTCCCTAGGGAGGTATCAACGAACAACACTGCCGAATACGAAGGGCTGCTTGCTGGTCTTAGGATCGCGGCGGACCTCGGAATCAAGAAGCTCATTATCATGGGCGACTCGCAGCTTGTCGTCAAACAAGTCAACAAGGATTACCAGAGCCCGTTGATGAAGGCCTACGTCGATGAAGTGAGAAAGTTGGAAGAGCGCTTTGACGATATACAGGCAGGGCACGTTCCCCGAGCGGAGAACGACATCGCCGATTACCAAAGCGTGCTGCCCTCAAGCTACCTGTGGAACCAGGTACCTTTGTGCTTTAGCTTTCTCAGCCATCCGTTGATCCATCAACAGAGCAGAACAAGAGGAGGAAATCAGGGCCCGACATGTACTTTCCCGCCGAGCTCCCCGTAGCCGCCGGCAAGGATGTTGCCGGGGACACTGAGCCCGCCACCGGAGGGCTAACTCCGACGGAGCGTCAAGCTTTTGCCGTTGAGATAGCCACTCCCTTGGCGGAGGAAATGCCTTTAGTCCTCGTCGTCGAGCCCCAGGCTCCAGCGTGGGCACAGCATACCGTCTGATTCCTTCAGACTGGGGAACTTCCTGAGGAGAAGGAAGAAGCGGAGAAAGTAGCCCGTCGGTCTGCCATGTACCACTTCGTCAATGACGTCCTGTACTAAAGGAGACCGAACAGTGTGAAATTGAAGTGCATCCCTCGAGAGGAAGGACTGGAGCTGTTGGCGGAGATACATGGAGGCATATGTGGATCCCACATAGGGTCGAGGGCCCTTGCCGGCAAGGCATTCTGTCAAGGCTTCTTCTGGCCCACTGCCCTCCAGGATGCGGTGGCGCTGGTCACCAGGTGTTAAGCGTGCCAATTCCATTCAAAGAAACTTCATCAACCAGCTCAAGCCCTTCAAACCATTCCTCTCTCCTGGCCCTTCTCGGTCTGGGGGCTCGACATACTGGGCCCTTTCCCCCGCACCGTCGGGGGCTTTGAGTACTTGTACGTCGCAATCGACAAGTTCACAAAGTGGCCAGAGGTGGAGGCAGTGAGGAAGGTCACAACTCAGTCAGCCGTCAAGTTCTTCAAGGGACTTGTGTGCCGTTTTGGTGTACCCAACAGGATCATCACCGACAACGGCACGCAGTTTACGAGCCGCACCTTCATGCAATATACCCAAGACCTCGGCAGCAAGGTATGTTTCGCTTCCGTTGCTCACCCCCGAAGCAATGGTCAAGCAGAGAGGGCAAAATGCTGAAGTACTGCAAGGATTAAGGACAAAGACCTTTGACAGGCTGCACAAGAGCGGGAGGCGCTGGATTGATGAATTGCCGGCGGTTCTTTGGTCGATCAGGACGACGCCAAATCGAGCCACCGGCCAGACGCCCTTTGCCCTAATATACGGGGCAGAAGCAGTTCTCCCCACAGAATTCATATACGGGTTGCCTCGAGTGCTCGCTTATGATGAGCTTGAGCAAGAGCAATTGCGACAAGACGACGCAATGCTCCTTGAGGAAGATCGTCTTCGGGAGGCTGTGAGAGCAGCGCGCTACCAGCAAGCCTTGTGCCGCTACCATAGCCGCAAGGTTCATGCCCGAAGCTTTGAGGAAGGCGACCTTGTTCTCTGGCGCGTTCAATCGGCCAGGAATACGAACAAGTTGACGCCGAAGTGGGAAGGCCCTTATCGGGTAATACGAGTCACCAGGCCTGGCGCTGTCCTCCTGGAGACCGAGGATGCCGTTCCGATGAGTAATTCCTGGAACATCGAGCATCTTCGCAAGTTTTACCCATAAGGCGCAGCTTGCCGGGCCCCCGGCAAGCCATCCTTTTGTACGAGCCTTGCCGGCAAGGCATGTAACCCTTTGTACAAAGCCAGGCGCAGACCCTAAGCACAAATAAATGAAGCGCTGGCGCCCTAAGTTATAACATGCATGCTGAGTCGAGTCTCGTCCTTGGTTAGGGTTGATAGTGCTTAGCAGCGGCTAACCCCTAGCTTAGAGGTCGAGTATTTGTCTTTTCCTCTGTCTTCCTTGGTTTACAGGACGCGTAGACATCCTTGCCGAAGCCACTTGGAGGAAGGAAAGAAAAACAGACCAGTGCCTAGGCCCCGGCAAGCCAGTGTTGCCGGAGGCTGCAAGGGCAAGAATTCGCCCACGGCAGACTAGGGTTGCCGGGGGCTGCAGCTCCAGATAAGTCTTTTATCCCTAATCATGCATTCCATTATGGACTGAGGTATGTGAAACCTCGTTCTTTTCCTTAAGCTACCATGCTCCCATAACTCTAGGCCCTAAGGCTCGTTCCTGGGACTAGGTTTGGTCATAGTCGTGGCAGCAGAAGGATAAAACATGGAGCCTGAGCCCGCTTCGTCCCTGCCTTCGCCAAGGGCGTGAGAAAGGTCGAGCAAAGTAGGGAAATGGCAGGGCCTGTTGCCGGGCGAGAAAATGTTTATCTTAAGGATATCAGGGATTTATTCCCTATTGTGGGTTTTTTACCTACGAACAAATGACCCGGCAAACATTCCTTTTTCATGAAAAACATTCCATTCAGGTACAGTCCATAGGGAATGAAAAACACGAATAAGGGGATTACAAGTTTTAAACTTAACAGATGCCCAAAGGCTTACAGACCAAAAAGAGATAAGATGCCCGTAATGCCTTTCTTGTCCCTCTCCTCAGGAGGTAGGTCAAGGAGGCGAGAAGGGCAAAAGGGGCGCCTAGGCGAGCTACGGGTGGCAGAAGACACCGAGAAGGCATCTCGGCGGCCTTCCCAGGGCTGGACGGTGATGACGGCGTCGGAGGCTGAGCTCGAAGATGAGGCGGTAGGACGTGAGTAGGAGACGAAGGCGTCGGTGCCCGCGTACTCCGACATGATGACCTTGCCGCCCGCCTTCTTCCTCTTCCTCTTTCGCAGCCTCCCTATGCCAGCCGCCAAGGAGACGACCCCGAGAAGTTCAAGGAGCCAGCGACGCGGATGATGGGGTCGCCGATGCCACCAGGAGCGGTGCCCGACACCTAATCGGACCCGTAATCCTGCCGTCCCCCGCCCTCGTCGTCGCTGTCGCTGTCCTCCTCGTCTCCCTCGTTCGAGGAGGAGTCTTCGTCATCAGAGGAGCTCTTCATGCAGCACCTCGCACGAGGCCTGAGGTGCCCGAAGACCTTGACGGAGAGGTGGCCATTCCCCATCAACTTGAAGTGGAGGGTGAGCCCATCCGTCAGGCTATGGATACGAGCGAACCTCTTCCATCCTTGGCGAAGATACATCACATGAGGGGCACGGAAGTCGACGCGGGCCCGCGTGCCACTGATCCCACAACCCCTCATGTGCGGCCGCAGCGACTCCGGCGGGTTCACCTCCATCTCCCGTGCAAACGGAGTCGGGAGACGAAGGCGACGGAGCGGCGACCCCCGCATCCTAATGAAGAATTCACAGGGGTCATCTCCAACATGACCTTCCACTGGAGGAGGAGCTGCTGGCGGGGGCGTGGCCGGCGCGCCACCCCGTCCTCCTCTTCCCCGAGAACCCCGGCCTCGCCCACGGCCCCGCCCCCTCCCTCTTCCCCTCGTGGCCGGTTCGGCCACCGCGGGTGCAGGAGAAGGGGGAACATGTTGTCGAGCAGCGACCCTCGCCGCCACTGTTGAGGAGCCGGGATTTTCCTTCTTCATGGCGGACAGAAGAAAGGAGCAGAAGCTGAAGGAGAAAGAAGATGGAGGTGTGCGGAGCGCCGTCCCCTCCTTCCGCCCTTTATAAAGGGGCGGGGCTGGAGCTCGACCGCCCCGCTCGGCCAGGCAAGACGCAGAAGGCGAGATGGGCTGGGACCGACCCGCCGCCCCAACCAGCGACGGCTCGGTTTCCCGCCTCCACCGCTCGCCACCTCGAACGCACGGGAGGCACGTGGCGAACGCGCAGGACCGAAGGGACGGGTGAGGCGACCTCTCCCCACCCCATGATCGTGGGGAGTGGACGCCTAGAAGACCGCGCCTCGGCCCCATCCAGTCAGCGGGCCACGCCCCCACACCTCCCCCCGTTTATGGGGAAGGCGCGGGCCGACTCCTTTCTCATTTACTGCGACGTGAAGCATGCCTGCAGAAACCGCCCCACGCATGCCACCCACGTCATGCACGCCCCTCCACCCCATGTCGTGCGCGCGGGTCGTGGGAGGCGCAGCGCGTGGAAATTTTACCATGGGGAAAACCACCCCGCCTGCCCGCGCACCGTTCTGGGCCTGGCCCAACAACGTGTCGCGCTTATGTGTGGCCCAGGCCCGGGGGCTCCTATCGGTGTACAAAAAGAGGGGTACACTTTTTGTACCCCTATGACTGTGCACGGGCAGTCTGAGCCACGGCGCCGCTGCAAGCATGGTGAGGGAGGCGAGTCGGGGCAAGACTGAAGCTCGATGGAGACTGGAGTGACGCCAAGAACAAGACCACAAAGAGCAAAGGGACGAAGCGGCTCTCCCCGGCAAGATCCTCGTCGGGGCCAGCCCTGGCGGCCCCGACAAGGCCCTTGCCAAGGCATCTCGCCCCGGGCCTACGGAGCGAATCACCCTTGAGTCCACCGCCCCCATAGGGCAAGGATTCGGGAGATATCCCCGTGGTGGCATGCAGATCTTTGTGAAGACATTCAAGATCAGATGCAAGTTAAGAAGACGACCATCCTTGGCGGGATCCCAGCCAAGGAGGACTACAAGGCCCCCGGCAAGCACCTTGTCGGGGATGACAGCACGCGCCACGGCAAGACCCTTGTCGGGGCCCCCGGCAAGGCCCTTGCCGAGGACACCCACGGGGCCACTGTCAGGCCCGCCTCAACTGGGTTTCCACCGACCCACGCGGCTGCCGACCCAACCAGCTGGACAGGCTCCTGCGTGGCGACCCACAGATCTTAGTGGAGACCCGCCGTTGCGCCACCTCAGCTGCCTGTCTGCCTACATGGCACCTCAGGCACCGCTGGCCAGGGCGCGTGTCAACACGAGGAGGAGCGGGGACGGACAAGACGGACGTCTCCCCCCGTCCCCGATAAAGCAAGGACACCTAAGCTGGGCGCATTAAATGCACCTTGTCCTGTAATGCGAGGGATAACCTCGCATCACAATACCCTTTCCACCTCCTGTGTGCCACGGTGGCAACCCCTTTTTCCTATAAAAGGAGGCCCGAGGCGACCAGGAGAAGGATTCGGCTTTTTAGAACTCCTCACGACTCTCTTGGAACTCCTCGTTAGCTGAAGAACACCAACATATAATCCACCAAAGCAGGAGTAGGTTTTTACGCATCTTTGCGGCCCGAACCTGGGTAAAGGAATCGTGTCCTGACCGTTAGATCCGCTCTTCTCTCAACCCCGCGCCCCGAACCGTAGTAGGGATTCTTGTGATCCCATAGGTGTCGATCCAAATACCCCGACACTGTGCATGAGTAATTCCATCGTAGGCTTGTTGGACGGTGATGGGTTGGATGAGATTTACCATGTAATCGAGCTAGTTTTGTTAGGGTTTGATCCCTAGTATCCACTATGTTCTAAGATTGATATTGCTATGACTTTGCCATGGTTAATGCTTGTCACTAGGGCCCGAGTTCCATGATTGCAGATCTGAACCTATTATGTTTTCATGAATATATGTGAGTTCTTGATCCTATCTTGCAAGTCAGTAGTTACCTACTATGTGTTATGATCCGGCAACCCGGAAGTGACAATAATAGGGACCACTCTCGGTGATGACCATAGTTTGAGGAGTTCATGTATTCACTAAGTGTTAATGCTTTGGTCTGGTACTCTATTAAAAGGAGGCCTTAATATCCCTTAGTTTCCAATAGGACCCCACTGCCACGGGAGGGTAGGACAAAAGATGTCATGCAAGTTCTTTTCCATAAGCACATATGACTATATTCGGAATACGTGCCTACATTACATTGATGAACTGGAGCTAGTTCGGTGTCACCCTATGTTATAACTATTACATGAGGAATCACATCTGACATAATTGTCCATCATTGATCCAATGCCTACGAGCCTTTCACATATTGATCCTTGCTTAGTTACTTTTCCGCTGTCACTGTTACAATCACTACAAAACTGCTACTGTTACTTTTGCCACCGTTACTGTTACTTCCATACTACCTTGCTACTAAATACTTTGCTACAGATATTAAGTCTTTCAGGTGTGGTTGAATTGACAACTCAACAGCTAATACTTGAGAATATTCTTTGGCTCCCCTTGTGTCGAATCAATAAATTTAGGTTGGATCCCCTATACTTGTGGGTTATCAAGACTATTTTCTGGCGCCGTTGCCGTGGAACATAGCTATATTATTTGAGTCACTTGGGATTTATATCTGTTGATCACTATGAAGAACTTGCGAGACGAAAAAAACAATATTTTTCCCTCAATCACGAGGGGAGGTAAGGAACTGCCATCTAGCCATGCACTTGATTCACCCTCTGTTATGAGTAAATTTGTGACACCTACACCTGCTATTGAATCTGATATGTCACATGTTCTTGATGATGCCACTTCTGCTATGCATGATACTTATGATGAAACTGCTTTTATTTTTTATAATACTGTGCCACTAGGTGAATTTCTTGATGAACAACTTGCTAGGGAGAGAGAGAATGAAATTATTGAAACTGATAATATTGATGAAAGTGATGATGAAGATTCTCCCCTAGATACGAATTGACTGTTGTGCCTGAGGGTTATGTTATGGATGAAGAAACTGCTAGAGATCTTTTAGCTTGCAGTGATAGGTATTATCTTAAGAAATTGTTAGCTAAGCTGAAAGAAAATTCCTTGAATTCTAGAATGAAATATGACCCTGCTTTTGCTACTTCACCTATCTATATTTCTGATAAGGATTATGATTTCTCTGTCGATCCTGGGTTAATTACTTTGGTTGAATCCGATCCTTTCCATGGCTATGAATCTGAAACTATTGTGGCACATCTTACTAAGTTGAATGATATAGCCACCCTATTTACCAATGCCGAAAAAAATTCGTTACTACTATATCCTTAATCTATTTCCGTTCTCGTTAAAGGGTGATGCTAAAACATGGTTTAATTCTCTTGATCCTAGTTGTGTGCGTAGTCCCTAGGATATGATTTTTTACTTCTCTGCTAAATATTTCCCGCTCATAAGAAATAAGCTTCCTTAAGGAAAATATATAATTTTGTGCAAATTAAAGAAGAGAGTCTCCCACAAGCTTGGGGGAGGCTTCTCCGATTACTTAATGCTTTGCCTGATCATCCTCTTAAGACAAATGAAATACTTGATATCTTTTATAATGGACTAACTGATGCTTCCAGAGACCACCTGGATAGTTGTGTTGGTTTTGTTTTCAGGGAAAGAATTGTTGATCAAGCTGAATTGCTATTGCATAATATGTTGATTAATGAAAATAATTTGACACTTCCTGAACCAACTCCTAAGCCAACTCCGAAGAAAAGGGGTATTCTATTTCTAAGTCCTGAAGATATGCAAGAGGCAAAGAAATCCATGAAAGAAAAAGGTATTAAAGTTGAAGATGTTAAGAATTTACCACCTATTGTAGAAATGCATGGTCTTGATAACCCGACACAGGTAGTAAAGGTAAATTCTCTCTATAGATTTGATGAAGGTGATATTCCTTATAAAAAGTCTGCTAGCCAATGCTTAGATGAGTTTGACGATTTTATTGATAAACAAGAAAACTTCAATGCTTATGTTAGTAGACATTTGAAACGCAATGCTTATATGATTGAACACTTGAGTGATTATATGTCTAGAGTTAAAGGTGAACTTAAACTCATTAGTAAACATGCTTCTATGGTTACCACTCAAGTAGAACAAGTACTTAAAGCTCAAAATGATTTGCTTAATGAATTAAATAGTAAGAAAAATGATAATGTTGTTAGAGTTGTGACTAGAGGGGGTAGAATGACTCAAGAACCTCTGTACCTGAGACTATTGAGCAAGATTCTCAGAGAGCTAATGTTGATGCACCTAGTTCTTTTAAGAAGAAGAAAATAAAAAATGATAGGACTTTGCATTCTTCTAGTGAACCTGTTGTTGACACACCTGAGAGTCCCAATGATATTTCTATTTCTGATGCTGAAACACAATATGGTAATGAACATGAACCTAGTGATAATGTTAATGATGATGTTGATGATGATGCTCAACCTAGCAATAACGATGATGTAGAGATTGAACCTGCTGTTGATCTTGATAACCCACAACCAAAGAATCAACGTTATGATAAGAGAGACTTCATTGTTAGGAAGCCCAGCAAAGAAAGAGAACCACGAGTTCAGAAACCCATGCCTTTTCCTCCTAAATCATCCAAGAAAAAGCATGATCAGGATTTTGAGCGCTTTGCTGAAATGATTAGACCCATCTTTTTGCGTATCCGTTTGACTGATGTGCTTAAGACGAATCCTAATGCTAAGTATATGAAAGATATTATTACAAATAAAAGAAAAATACCGGAAGTTGAGATTTCCACCATGCTTTCCAATTACACTTTTAAAGGTGGAATACCAAAGAAACTAGGAGATCCAGGAGTACCAACTATACCATCCTCCATTAAAGGAAACTATGTTAAAACTGCTTTATGTAATCTTATAGCCGGTGTTAGTGTTATCCCTCTCTCTTTATATCGTAGACTTGATTTGAATAAGTTGATGCCTACTGAAATATCTTTGCAAATGGCTGATAAATCGACTGCTATACCTGTCGGTATTTGTGAGGATGTGCCTGTTGTGGTTGCAAATGTTACTATTTTTAACAGACTTTGTTATTCTTGATATTCCCGAGGATGATAGTATGTCGATTATCCTTGCTAGACCCTTTTTGAATATTGCAGGGGCTGTTATTGATTGCAACAAAGGCAATGTCACTTCTCATGTTAATGGTAATTAGCATATGGTACACTTTCCAAGGAAACAACCTCAAGTCCACGGTATCAATTTGTCACACCCTGCATTTTGTAACATGTCATTTGCATTAATAAAGCATGGAAATTTGGACCAACAATTTTTTTTGGCATCATTTGGCTTTTATTTGGACTTAAGTTTTTCTCTCTGTGATTTTCAAGTGCTATTTAAAGTCAACTACTCCCTCTTGTATATTTCATCTCCTTACCCCAAACTTCTGCCCAATGATCATACCAAGTGTATATAACAGTATAGCATTTTCTTACAAAAATAATTTGGCCAAAAAGTATTTTCAAAAATTAGTTTTCCAAAAACCCCTGAATTGAGGTTTGCACTTCAAGTGCTTGATTTAGGGTGAGAAAAATATTTCAAAGAGTATATTTGAAACCTAGTAGATATAGGACTCCCATAAACCACAAAAATATAATTTTAAAAGTCATTTTCCTATTTTATTGAAAAGCTTTTTCTTAAGGCCAGAAATGGTCTTTAATAGGGAAAAATTACTTAACTATTTCAAAAATATTTGCAAAAATTCAGGGAGACTCTTAGCACATATATTTCCATATATAAGAGTTACAACACTTGGTCATATTCAAAATATTGGACAAATCCCTGAGAAACCCTTTCTCGATATTTCAAGCTTTTAAAATATTTACAAAGAAAATATTCTCTATAAATTCCAGGGAAATTCTATCATGTCATGTATGACATGTGTGATTATCTTGCCAAGCCCCATGCCTTGGGAAGCAAGAAAACATCATCAAAACCCCTCAAAACCATTCTGTACATTTTTGAAGTTTGAGCAACTTTACATTGCCAAACTTTTCCAAATGCTCTCAAACTTGGCACACATGCTAAAATGGTCTAATAATGCATCTAGACCAAATGGCACAAGTTTTGGAGAAGGGTAACTTGATCAGAGTACCCCAAAACCATTTCTGTTCAGATTCATATTTGAACAACTTTACATGACCAACTTTTTACTTGGGACTTCAAACTTTGTGGGCATGATCACAACCCCAAATGATGACACTACACCAAGTGGTGGATCAAGGAGGGATGATTTGCTTAACTAAAACTTGGTGAAACCATTTCCGTTGATTTCTAGGGTTCACCAAAGTTACATTGGCAAGTTTATTCAAATTAGACCAAACTTGGTGGAACACCCTTTTCCATATACCATTTGATCCTGTTAAGTCTCATGTAAAATGGAAATCATTTGATTGCTCAAAACCTCATCAAACACATTCTGGTGATTTACCAAAATTACCACTTTCACCCCTTTTCTTACTCTCCTTGAGCCCAACTTTTTACCACAGCTTCCTCAGGCTCCCTTGCACCTCCAATAACTCTCCACTGGCGTCAGCTCAATGATTGAGTAGGGGTAAAAACCGCAATTTACATTCTGGACAGCAGTTTTCACCATTCTATCTCAGCCCCCTCTTCTTCTAGAAGCCTTCCCTGGCATCCAATGCTCCCCTGCCTTGTTTACTTCCCCCTAGAGCCAATGGACACGGTGGCCGCGCCCAGAGCGCGTGGGACACGGCCATGCCGGCCATTTGGGCGGTCTGGAGCGCGCTATAGTGCGCTTCCGCACTGTAGCCTCCTCCAATCCGCGGCGCCTGACCACCTCGAGCCTCCCCTCGCGCCAGTCGAGGTGCCTCGACGTCCGCAACACGCCACGGCTCTGTCCCCCACCTCCTTCTCCCTCCTCTCGCCCCAGCTCGCACGCGCGACGGCCGCCTAAGAGCTCCAATGAGCCTCCTCGCACGCGCGCTGCTCTGGACTCCCCCTCCTCTCTCTCTTCCTCTCCCCGGCTCTGGACCGTATCCAGCAACGCCACAGACACAGCTCCAACTCCTCCCGAGCCCTGTGGCAACGGGCAGAGGGTCCCCGCCGCACGAGTCCACGGTACCTTCACCAGCCGCTCTCTCACCCACCTAATCATCCCCCTTCGCCACTCACTCCCCTCCAAACGGGCCCGAGCTCGAGATCGAGCTCGAGCTCCATCGCGGCGGCTCGCCGTCATGCGCTCGCTGCCGGAAACGGCCGGAGCAACCACCACCTGACGCCTCTCCGCCGTCCCTCCTCGTCGCCGGCGAACCAGGACACGCCGGCAATTGCCTCCACCACCACCCGAACGGCGACTCCACGCTGACTCCGTCCCTGCCCTTAGCTCGCCCTGTCGTGCCCCGAATCACCGCCGATACCGTGTTTGACGAGGTGCTGAAGAAGAAGATGGAGAAGGACTTGAAGGATTTGAAGACCAAGCCAACCAATGCAAGCAGCCCTTTGACCATGTATTTGGAACCCCTTTTTATGCATGCCATATAGTGCCATATCGTTATTCCAATGGAATCATGATGAGGTGGAAGCCACTTGTTGGTTTGCCACTATACTTCCTCGTTGATACTTGCATTTGGTCCTACCTTTTTATGAGGGTTATGCCAGTGGGAGTAGATAGGTTGCTATAGTAGTGGCTATGCTAGTGGAACGGGATATGCATAATGATGAAAGCATAGTTCATTCGAGGCACTCTTTCAAAAAACCCATCGGGTGTCACTTATGCCCGAGGGAGATGATGAGATGGGTAACCACTTGATGGCGAAGTGGTGTACCGAGACAAGTGTGTGTGTGATGTTTTTCAAATGGATTGGTTTAAGTTGTGACCGTTATTCCAACTTTACATGCGCAACCACTCTACCCTTATATGGGAAAGGGCATTATTGATTACCTAGGCCGATACTAGCATGGTGCCCGCATTACTAGTACCGGGAGTGACATGAGGTCACTCTCGGGACGGGGTCGAGCTTGGATAGGCGGCCATGACTGTTTTCACAGGGCACCGAACACACCGTTGGTACCCCGTGCCCGTGGTATGTGAAATGGGAGCGGGGCTCCAAATATCTAAAGATGTGAAATGTGGGGCACGGGGGTTGCTACCAATCGAGTGGACTCCATATTAGTGTCGCCTAGGGAAAGATAGTGATCGGGTGCTTACCCCGGGTACTTGAGGTACCGCAGGTCGTGGATGACACGGAAGTTCCCTGGATCTAGTGGGTAAAGTGTGCAACCTCTACAGAGTGTAAAACTATTCAAATAGCCGTGTCCACGGTCAAGGACAGTTGGGTAAACGCTCTTCGGCTACGTCCAATGTTTGCGAAACCCTGTGTGTGTGTGAAAGCTCCGTTTGATTTAAGTCAAAAAGGACTTGACAAGATGAAGAGGTCATAGCTTGGCTATCTTGATATCTATAACCTATATTTCCTATGATGCATGCCTCAGATACACTACAGGAATCAGCTTCTTTGCCGACTGCCATGGCAGTCGGCAAAGGCATGAATTGCAGTCGGCAAAGCTCTTTGCCGACTGCTAGCAGTCGGCAAACAGTCCGGCTGAATAAGTGGCGGTAAAGGCCTTCTTTGCCGTCTGCTTCATAGAAGCAGTCGGCAAAGCTCTTTGCCGTCAGCCTTTTGCGGCCAGCAGACGGCAAAGAGAGTGGACGGCAGTGAGGTGAGGTGGGAGCCGTTAGGGGTTAACGGCGTGGTTTGCCGTCTGCTGGCAGTCGGCAAAGACCTTTGCCTCTTTGCCGACTGCCGGCAGTCGGCAAAGACCTTAGCCTCTTTGCCGACTGTCGGCAGTCGGCAAAGAGCTGAGCCTCTTTGCCGTCTGCTGGCAGTCGGCAAAGTCCCCAAATAGGCAACCAGCGTTCCCAGGTTGAACAGGGAGCTGCCACGTGGCATTCTTTGCCGTCTGCTAGCAGTCGGCAAAGCTCTTTGCCGACTGCTGGCAGACGGCAAAGAGCCTATATAACCCCTGTTTTTAATTGAATTCATTCAATTTGACAGAAATTCATAGATATATACAGATAATACATATATACTCAACAAGCATATCCAACAATATATTTACTCAAGTCCAACATATATCCATATGACATAAGAAGTTTCCAACAATATATTTCCTCAAGTCCAACATATATCCATATGACATAAGAAGTTTCCAACAATATATTTCCTCAACTCCAACATATATCCATATGACATAAGAAGTTTCCAACAATATATTTTCTCAAGTCCAACATATATCCATATGACATAAGAAGTTTCCAACAACATATCCAACAATAAGAAGTTCCCAAACATGTTTTCATAAACAAAAAGGAAGCACAAGGAGAATATATGAGTCCATCAATGCAAGCTTCCTCATCTCAAGCAAATCTGCAAATTGGGAAAGATGAAAGTTAGAAGAAGAAGAATAGCTAGAAGAGGAAAAGAAGAAGAAGAAGAAGAGGAAAATAAGAAGAAGATTTTATCTTCTCTTTCTTTCTCTCCTCCCCCTCTTCTTTATCTTCTTCTTTTCCAACAAATGTAGTTAAAAAAGCCAATTTAGAGCTAAGCTAGGTAAATAGGTCATTTTGGAGATAAGATAAGTTCAATGTATCATATTGGAGCTAACCTAGGTAAACTTGGTCATTTTTGGAGCTAAGCTAAGTTAAATGGATCATATTGAAGCTAACCTAGGTAAACTTGGTCATTTTTTAGCTAACCTAGGTAAAAATGTCATTTTTTGCTAAGCTAGGTAAAAATGCTAAGTGTGTAGGTCAATTTAGAGCTAGCTTAGGTAAATAGGTCATTTTGGAGCTAACGCGGGTAAAATGGATCATATTGTAGCTAACTTAGGTAAACTTGGTCTTTTTGGAGCTAACGTAGGTTAAATGGATCATATTGGAGCTAACATAGGTAAACTTGGTCATTTTGGAGCTAACCTGGCTAATTAGGCCATTTTTGACATAACTAAGCTTATTGTGTCATTTGTGGACTAAATAGGCTAAATTATGTTATAAATGGACTAAATAGGCTAAATAAGAGGCGGAAAAGAAGAAGAAGAAGAAGAAGAAGAAGAAGAAGAAGAAGAAGAATAAGAAAAGAAGAAGAAGAAGAAGAACTTCTTCTTCTTTTCTTATTCTTCTTCTTCTTCTTCTTCTTCTTCCCTTCCTATTCCTTCTTTTCTTCCTATTCCTTGATTTTCTTCATCTTATTATGTCATTTGTGGACTAAATAGGCTAAATTATGTCATAAATGGACTAAATAGGTTAAATAAGAGGAGGAAAAGAAGAAGAAGAAGAAGAAGAAGAATAAGAAAAGAAGAAGAAGATTTTCTTATTCTTCTTCTTCTTTTCTTCTTCTTCTTCTTCTTCTTCTTCTTCTTCTTCTCTTCCTATTCCTTCTTTTCTTCCTATTCCTTGATTTTCTTCATCTATCATATCATTTGTGGACTAAATAGGCTAAATTATGTCATAAATGGACTAAATAGGCTAAATAAGAGGAGGAAAAGAAGAAGAAGAATAAGAAGAAGAAGAAGAAGAAGAAGAAGAAAAGAAGAAGAAGATTTTCTTATTCTTCTTCTTCTTTTCTTCTTCTTCTTCTTCTTCTTCTTCTTCTTCTCTTCCTATTCCTTCTTTTCTTCCTATTCCTTGATTTTCTTCATCTTATTATGTCATTTGTGGACTAAATAGGCTAAATTATGTCATAAATGGACTAAATAGGCTAAATAAGAGGAGGAAAAGAAGAAGAAGAAGAATAAGAAGAAGAAGAAGAAGAAGAAGAAGAATAAGAAAAGAAGAAGAAATGTTCTTTTTCTTCTTCTTTTCTTATTCTTCTTCTTCTTCTTCTTCTTCTTCTCTTCCTATTCCTTCTTTTCTTCCTATTCCTTGATTTTCTTCATCTTATTATGTCATTTGTGGACTAAATAGGCTAAATTATGTCATAAATGGACTAAATAGGCTAAATAAGAGGAGGAAAAATGTTCTTCTTCTTCTTCTTCTTTTCTTATTCTTCTTCTTCTTCTTCTTCTTCTTCTTCTTCTTCTCTTCCTATTCCTTCTTTTCTTCCTATTCCTTGATTTTCTTCATCTTATTATGTCATTTGTGGACTAAATAGGCTAAATTATGTCATAAATGGACTAAAAAGGCTAAATAAGAGGAGGAAAAGAAGAAGAAGAAGAAGATCTTCTTCTTCTTTTCTTATTCTTCATCTTCTTCTTCTCTTCCTATTCCTTCTTTTCTTCCTATTCCTTGATTTTCTTCATCTTATTATGTCATTTGTGGACTAAATAGGCTAAATTATGTCATAAATGGACTAAAAAGGCTAAATAAGAGGAGGAAAAGAAGAAGAAGAAGAAGAAAAGAAGAAGAGGAAAATAAGAAGAAGATTTTATCTTCTCTTTCTTTCTCTCCTCCCCCTCTTCTTTATCTTCTTCTTTTCCAACAAATGTAGTTAAAAAAGCCAATTTAGAGCTAAGCTAGGTAAATAGGTCATTTTGGAGATAAGCTAAGTTCAATGTATCATATTGGAGCTAACCTAGGTAAACTTGGTCATTTTGGAGCTAAGCTAAGTTAAATGGATCATATTGAAGCTAACCTAGGTAAACTTGGTCATTTTTGAGCTAACCTAGGTAAAAATGTCATTTTTTGCTAAGCTAGGTAAAAATGCTAAGTGTGTAGGCCAATTTAGAGCTAACTTAGGTAAATAGGTCATTTTGGAGCTAACGCGGGTAAAATGGATCATATTGTAGCTAACTTAGGTAAACTTGGTCTTTTTGGAGCTAACGTAGGTTAAATGGATCATATTGGAGCTAACATAGGTAAACTTGGTCATTTTGGAGCTAACCTGGCTAATTAGGCCATTTTTGACATAACTAAGCTTATTGTGTCATTTTAGAGGACAACAAACTAAGTATATGGCATTTATGAGGTTAGCAAGGTTATTATGCCATTTACGAATAAAAACAAGTAAGAGGAGGAAAAGAAGAAGAAGAAGAAGAAAAGAAGAAGAAGAAGAAGAAGATTTCTTTTCTTATTCTTCTTCTTCTTCTTTTCTTATTCTTCTTCTTCTTCTTCTTCTTCTTCTCTTCCTATTCCTTCTTTTCTTCCTATTCTTTGATTTTCTTCATCTTATTATGTCATTTGTGGACTAAATAGGCTAAATTATGTCATAAATGGACTAAATAGGCTAAATAAGAGGAGGAAAAGAAGAAGAAGAAGAAGAATAAGAAAAGAAGAAGAATAAGAAAAGAAGAAGAAGAAGAAGAAGAATAAGAAAAGAAATCTTTTCTTTTTCTTCTTCTTCTTCTTCTTCTCTTCCTATTCCTTCTTTTCTTCCTATTCCTTGATTTTCTTCATCTTATTATGTCATTTGTGGACTAAATAGGCTAAATTATGTCATAAATAGACTAAATAGGCTAAATAAGAGGAGGAAAAGAAGAAGAAGAAGAAGAAGAAGAAGAATAAGAAAAGAAGAAGAAATAAGAGGAGGAAAAGAAGAAGAAGAAGAAGAAGAAGAAGAATAAGAAAAGAAGAAGAAATATTTCTTCTTCTTTTCTTATTCTTCTTTTTCTTCTCTTTCTATTCCTTCTTTTCTTCCTATTCCTTGATTTTCTTCATCTTATTATGTCATTTGTGGACTAAATAGGCTAAATTATGTCATAAATGGACTAAATAGGCTAAATAAGAGGAGGAAAAGAAGAAGAAGAAGAATAAGAAGAAGAAGAATAAGAAAAGAAGAAGAAGAAGAAGAAGAATCTTCTTCTTCTTCTTCTTCTTCTTCTTCTTCTTCTTCTTCTCTTCCTACTAGATGACCCGTTGCGCCCATGGCGCAAAAAGCGAGAGCAAGCCGGGTATTCATAGCATGGATATGTGATTGATTTAGAGACCAACTAAGATAAGGACTATTTCAGTAACAATTACCACACATTTGTAAAAGCGAGAAACATAGAATTCATTTTCTCAACACATAGAGGCACTATAAATCCTACGAAACTACAATTAGACCATTTGGAGTATTTCCAGTTCATAGAACCAAGTAGCCGAGTCAGAAAGAATAAGGTGATGTGAAGCAGATTTCACAGGCCACAAAAGCAGTACATGACGTAAGTATAGATAGGGGGGACAGACAGTTCCTTACCACGAATAATGTGTTGTCCATCGGCTAAAGTGATCCTCTTGCGTGCATATTCAGGTACTGTCCAAAGATGGTTTAAAAACAAAAATGAGTACGTGAAAAGAAGTAACAAACAACATTCTTTTCTTTGTATAGATTTACCTTTATTATATTGGCCTGCGATGTACGGACTATAAAATTATCTGTTTCTTTCCGTGTTTAAATCAGGCAGTAAGTGACAGGGAGAACGACAGATCTGAAAGTCATATACATCTCCTCTTGTTTCATAGTGACTTCCTGCAACAAAATGGCAAGGTTGTTATAATTGGCAGCTTGTGGCTGCCTCCAGAGTTTGTCTAATCACAAGATGCAGCCTATCATGGCCTAGAACTTTAATCCCTAGGAACATAAGACATAGATTTTACAAAAAGTAAATCCAGTTCTTTTCTTAAACACACATTAGTAAATAAAAATACATACAATAGGGACACATACACCAGAAGATAATTAGGCCATGAAACCAAGACAATGGTACCGATAAGGAAAAATACTACCACTGCTAAAGACCTAGAGGAATTTCAATAAACCAATTATCTAATGCGCAAATCCTGATGCAGAATGGATACATTTTGTACCAAGTTCTTATTTTTCAGGAGCATTAGAAACAAAATTCTCCAACCTAGGGGTAGAGAAATAGCACGAAGCAACCCTAAGAAAATCAAATGACACAAGCTTCTTGATCAACCAGATGTATAATATAGACAATTAGGAGAAATAAACCAATTCACTACAGGTTTCTACATTATTTTATTATGGTTGCTGCAATCAATTCCCAACATGATAAAATTAAGAGAAGATCTTTCACTTAAATCAAAACTGAGAACCCTACCCAAGGAATTATTTTCAGCAGTCGGCATATTAATAAGAACATATTCTAAAACATCGATAAAAGAGCATTGTTAAGGAAAAGCCATCAGAGACAAAAAAGGAAACATCAAGAGATTCCAGCAAACTTAAGAAATAAAGTAACAAAATAATCAAAGCAACTAATCACATATGTTTAGTCATGGACGGTGGGATCAAATTAACATACATCCTCACAAATTACTTTGTATAGCTAAGGTGAGATGATCTAAGAAGAGAAAGAAGAGGGAAAATCACATATTTACACTGCAAAAATAATCCAAGCACTTATCTAATTACACTAAGCAATAAAATTCTTTGTATACCATTTAATAAGAGAGGCTACGAAAGTGTCTGACTTGAGCTTAAAACTTGTTTGGCAAGTAACACAACCCACAGTAAAGCTTCCGACAAACCTTCTATAAACCAGCATCATACTTTGCAGGGACTATTTGCATGGCTCACAAGTTACAATTCTACTGGACTACCTTGTTATTCATTCAGCAAAACAACAATGGCATACCTAAGATGCTGGTGTCATTGCTGGCATCGATGTCCTCCGTATCATCAACGAGCCAACAGCTGCTGCCATTGCTTATGGTCTTGACAAGAAGGCCTCCAGTGTTGGTGAGAAGAACGTCCTCATCTTCGACCTTGGTGGTGGTACCTTCGATGTCTCTCTTCTCACCATTGAGGAGTGAAAATGTACAAAAATATACCTTATAAAGCATATGTCAGTGACTGAATAGAAAAACTCATGTATGTTCTTTTCTTCTTCTGAAATTACAGCTAAGCATTATTGATTATCATCATTATCATACATCAATTTTGGCTTATCTTGATATAGTGTTCCCTCTTGCTGAATGGGTGAAAGAAAAATATATGAATTTCTTTACCCCGTCAATATATGCTTGTGTATTTCTAGCTTTATCCATCCAACTCTTATCCATTCTTGACCAGTTTCACTCAAATAGCCTAACATGCGAAAGAAAGTATACTTTTATTAAGGAAAAAAACTAGTAACAAAATGCATATCATCTTTATCTTTTACAGGCAAGGAGAAATACAATACGGAGAAGGAATGCCATCACACAACAAAATATAATGAACTGAAGCATGTCATTTCAGAATATACAAAAACCAAAAATAGCAGTAAGAATGTCATTATCTATATCATAAAAGCATAGCACCTGGTTTGTCCACGTATCGTATTTCACAAAACAAAAACAAAGATGCTACTACTTTGGGGCATCAACTGAACAAGTTAGCCAAGTGGACTAAACAAGTGGGCTGAAGACGTAAAAAAATAGCTTTCTTTCATCTCAAATTCAAATAAACTAAACCTCGACTAAACAACTTAGTTAGGTGCCAACGAATCTAATTAAGGTATGCACTAGTTAATCCCCATCTTTCCCCATCCTTCGATCTGAAGGGCTACTGATAGTACTAGTGTTCATCTATGTTTACTTTCATGTTCCATTTTCAAACAATGCAAATAACCTTTGAAGGTGTCTGGATCGTGGTTTTGTCATCATTATCAGATCAAATTAATTAAAAAATGACGATTTGTTCTAACTGCTAGAATAGTTAAGTGCTACTGTTCGAGATTTTACATACATGTGTAGCTGCACATTCAGATGTTAAAAAGAGACAGGAGTTGAAATCTCACCTAGGAAGAGGACACTGGTGAAAGGAAGTACAAGATGCAGCTGCCTAGGGAAAGGATGGTGAGGAGAAAGAGCCCCTCGCCGGAGGGAGGACGCTCCGCTGCTCGGGGGAGACGAAGTAGAGGAGGCAGCCCCGCTCGATGCTCGGGAGAAGGCCTGCTCGGTGTGGACCAAGATCGTGGAGAAGGAGGGTGGTCGCCCGTGGAGTGGCTCCGCGACGTGGCTGGCCGGCACCGGTGGCGTCGTCCGTGTCCTCGGCGGCGCTGCGACGTGGGGTCGGCGGCTCTGCGATCTGCAGCGGTGGGTGTGTGGAGGGCGGAATCTGCAGCAACAGCGGGGAGTGGTTGGGGCCGGCGGTGGTGTGGTGGAGGGCACGGTCGGCAGTGGTGGCCGGTGGGGGTGTGGCTAGGGTTGGCGGCGGATGCGGTATGGATCGATTTGGGCAGGAACTGGATTGAAGTCTGGGCGGAGAGAGAGGGGTGGGGCCGGGCTGGGAGAGAGAGGGGAGGTGGTTTGGGGCAAAGGTTTTTTTTTAACCCGAAAAAAAATAGATCCACCTCTTTGCCGACTGCCAGCGGACGGCAAAGAATTCTTTGCCGTCCGCTGGCAGTCGGCAAAGAGGTGGATCGTTAGCCCGCCCACGCCGTGACACTGTGGGCCCCTCTTACCTCTTTGCCGTCTGCTGGCAGATGGCAAAGAAATCTTTGCCGTCTGCCAGCAGACGGCAAAGAAGTGGCCGGTGTGACCTAGCCAGTGCAGTACCCCCATGGGGCCCACTTTGGTCTTTGCCGTCTGCTGGCAGATGGCAAAGACCTCTTTGCCGTCTGCCAGCAGACGGCAAAGATCTGGCAGATGGCAAAGACCCTCTTTGCCATCAGCTGGTTCTTTGCCGTCTGCTTTGACAAGACAGACGGCAAACAGCCTCTTTGCCATCAGCTGGCAGACGGCAAAGAGCTGGCAGATGGCAAAGACCCAGATTCCAGTAGTGATAGCTCATGTCATTACAGTCACAAACTTTGCTTTCTGCAAACATATCCTATCTAGTGCTATTTCATATCTTGTCATACTTGTTCCAAAAACATGGGTTGCTTGCGAGTACATTCAAAGTACTCATTGGCTTGCCACTGGTTATTTAATTGGCCAGGCATGGAAGAGCAGGAATATGAAGAAGAATTCTATGGAGACGAACATGCGAACTAGGACACTTTCCCAGTCAGAATGCCTGTAGGGTTAAGGCTGATGACATGGGTTCTACTTATCTATGAAGACTTCCGCTATTCGAGTTTATTTGCTATTCAGCCCATGAGGCTTTATCTATGTAAGACTTGGCCATAAAGGTCATAATTTGTGTAAGACGGTATGTATGGATCTATGACTCTTGTTATTCAGCTTCTGTGTGTTCAGTGAGCATTGATCTCTGGGATCACTGTACACGTGCATTCGTTGATCTCGACTCTTAAGTCGGGGTCCCCACAGAGCTGGTATTATAGCCATCCTGACTGTATGAAGCCTTAGTTAGCATGGGCGTTAGTTAGATGAGACCCTTTTCAAAAACCTTCTGAACCTCTCTTCTTTTCTAAACCTTACCAAACCTGAGATATCATCAGCTTATTAACCTCTCCTATTCAACCTTTGTAGATGGCCGCTGTACCTGAAGAGCACCTGACCACTGGGTTCCCCTTGCTTCTCGAGGATAGCCTCCAGGAGTGCCAGTTCCACCGAGCACCCATCCTCACCTACCATGAGCATTGGGTTGACGACACTGAGGAAGGCAAACGATCCTCCCACAAGTTGGTTCTTCGAGGGACCCCAGATGGCAACACAACCCCTCGCTGTCGAGGCTGCTGCACTCAAGGCACTAACCCGTCTCCGTGAACTTCTTGCGGAGATGGCAGCCAAGATGACAACCCGCTTCTTGCCTTACCGGAAGGAAGGTGAAGATGAAAGCAGTGCACAAGCCCCTCCACTGAAGGAAGGACTTCCCCTTCGATTCGAGACCTATTTCAGCCTTTGTGCCGACAGCTTGGCACAAGATTTGGCCTCGGAATCGATGAAGCTCCGAGAAGAACTCCACAAGACCAAGGCACTTCTTCGCCGAGCACAAGAGAAGACGGATAGGATCAAGAAGTAAGGTGCGCCTCCCGGGCGATCTGCTATCGCGTATCGAGGCGGAACGCCCTCAGGAGATGTATCTTCCAAGGATGAAGAGCCACCCCAACGACGCCGTATGACGGCAAGGGAATATCGCAAGCTTTTCCCTGCACCATCGACAAAACACCGCCGTTTCCAACTCCTCCACTCCCCCACACCCTCAAGTGATAGGGGGGCCCAAACAGATGAAGACAAGGAGGAAGACCTAGAAGAGCCAGAATACGCGACCGAGCATTCCGCCGCTTTGGCATTATTCGCAACTCGGATATGCCAACTAGTGACCTCTACGGTAGGATAGGTCGTGTAACCCCTATGCGAAGTCGAGTCCTTGTATGGTTCATATGAAGCCATCTAGTATTTGCTTTTGCTGTGTTTGGATGTACGTCGTATCTTCCCTTCGGGAATAAGTAAATGACTACATCACCCATTTGGATTTTAATGAATGTGTTTGGCCCTTTTTGGCCCTTGCATGAAAATGATTAGTGTCACACCCACCCCCTTACTAGGCACCCATCTTTATTGCTTTCCCTCTTCATTCCAAATCATGAGATCTTTACCGCTCCAATAGGATGCCTGTTGTAACTCGTACTGGTACCTCTACCCAGCAGCCCGAAGCCGGAGCATCCGCCCAATCAGAGGCCGGTCAAGACCAAACCCACGACCAAGCTCCACCACCACCTCCCCCGAACATGGACATAGCTCAGCTTCTCCAAGCATTCCGAGAGGAACGCCAAGCCAACACCGCAACCCTCCAGATGAATGCTCAAGCTGTCACCAACAACCGCCAGCCGGCGGTTAATGGCAATGGACGTTCCACGTTGGCAGAGTTCAAGAAGCATGCACCACCAACTTTCATCGAGACTGCTGAACCCCTGGATGCAGACGACTGGGTCCGCACCATTGAGGACTTGCTGGAACTAGTCGGTTGCATCGAAGACTGCGAGAAGGTGGCTTATGCTGCCCACTGCCTCGGGGGGATTGTTAGAGCTTGGTGGGATGGATTCAAGGTCATGCATGTTGGGCAAGACATCACTTGGGACAACTTCAAGGCAGAATTCCATAAGGCCCATATTCCTTCCGGAATCATGGCAATCAAAAAGCGTGAGTTTCGAGCCCTGAAGCAAGGAAGTGGCAGTGTCAAGGAGTACATGCAAAAGTTCAGTGTTCTGTCAAGGTATGCCCCTGAAGATGTCAGCACTGATGCTGCAAAAAGGGAGCACTTCATGGAAGGCCTCAATCAGACTCTGTAGTACTTGCTTGTCGTGTGTGACTGCCCAACCTTCCCTGACCTGGTGAACAAAGCACTCATGCTTGAAGACAAGCGGCGTGCTCTGGAAGACACTCGCAAGCGCAAGATGATCAACAAGGGAAGTTCCAGCAACCAGAAGCCTCGCCTGTGGCAGCCAGCCCCGGTCAAGCCAACCTACCAGCAGCCAAGAGCTCCTGCACCTCGCACCAACTATCAGCCTCAGCAGTATGCCAACCCAAGGCCATCTTTCAACCCCAATAATGGTGGTGGCAACAAGATCAACAATCCAAACCAAGTCACTTGCTTTGGATGTGGTCAGTCAGGACACATCTCAAGGGTGTGCCCCAAAAAGAAGCCTGATGCCCCGCGCCCCAATGCACAGAACCCAGGACAAGGCCGCGGATGCCACCAAGGAACCAAGCTCCTTGCAACCCGCCTAACCATGGGAAGGGGCGTGTGAATCACGTCACTGCTGAAGAAGCCTAGGAAGACTCGGACGTCGTGCTGGGTACGTTCCTTGTCAACTCAGCACCTGCAACTGTCTTGTTTGATTCTGGAGCCACGCATTCATTTGTCACTCAAAGATTTGCATTAAAAAGTGGCATGACCCCTACACCCCTAAAAAACCCCATGGTGGTACAAACCCCCGGAGCAGAGATGAGAGCCAAGATAGGCTGTAAAGGAGTCAGTATTATCATTAACGGTATAGACTTCCTAGCAGACCTTATCATCTTAAGATCGCAACGCTTGGATGTGATCTTAGGAATGGATTGGCTCAGCAAGCACCAAGGCTTGTTAGACTGTGCCAACCGGACTGTCACTGTGACCAATGACCAAGGAGTCGAAGTTAAGTTTGCTTCCTACTCCTCTTCTGCTCAAACTGCTCAAGCCAACTATTTGTCTGAAGTTGGACTGGAGCAAGTGCCGGTAGTATGCGAGTATCCCGATGTCTTTCCGGATGAGCTACTGGGAATGCCCCCTGACCGTGACATTGAGTTCATCATCGAGCTCATGCCCGGGGTAGGACCCATCTATAAGAAGCCTTATAGAATGAGGACGGAAGAATTAGCCGAGTTGAAGAAGCAACTGAAAGAGTAGCTAAGGAAGGGATTTATCCTCCCAAGTGCCTCCCCTTGGGGATCACCTGTTCTGTTTGTGGCAAAAAGGGACGGTACCATTCGCCTATGCATTGACTACCGTTCCCTCAATGAGGTTACAATCAAGAACAATTATCCACTTCCCAAGATTGAAGATCTGATTGATCAACTCAGCGGAGCCAAGGTGTTCTCCAAGATCGACCTCAGATCTAGGTACTACCAGCTGAAGATCAGACCCCAAGATATTCCAAAGACGACATTTGTAACAAGATATGGCCTATACGAGTGCACGATCATGTCTTTTGGATTAACCAATGCCCCAGCTTACTTCATGTATCTCATGAATAAAGTCTTCATGGAATATTTGGACAAGTTTGTTGTTGTCTTCATTGATGACATTCTTGTCTTATCGAAGACGGAGGAAGAGCACGAGCAACATTTGAGGATGGTCCTAGACAAGCTTCGAGAGCACCAACTATATGCCAAATTCAGCAAATGTGAGTTTTGGCTGCATAAAGTTGGATTCTTAGGTCATGTCTTGACCGAAGAAGGATTGTCAGTTGATCCCGCGAAGATCGAAGTTGTGACCCAATTGTAATCTCCAACGACCGTCAAGGAAGTCAGAAGCTTCCTCGGACTTGCGGGCTATTACCGCAAATTCGTGGAAGGATTCTCTAGCATTGCCCGACCAATGACTCAGCTCCTGAAGAAGGAGAAGAAGTTCGAATGGACGCCAAAATGCGAAGAAAGCTTCCAAGAGCTCAAGAAGAGATTGACCACCGCCCCAGTTCTGGCAACACCTGATATTCACAAGGAGTTCGTGATATATTGTGATGCCTCTCGAACAGTATTGGGAAGCGTTCTGATGCAAGAAGGACGAGTCATAGATTACCTCTCAAGGCAGCTACGACATCATGAAGAGAACTAGGCTACTCACGATCTTGAGTTAGCAGCAGTGGTTCATGCCTTGAAGACATGGCGACATTACCTCCTAGAGAAACGGTGTGAGATATACACAGACCACAAAATTCTGAAGTATATTTTCACCCAGAAGGAATTGAACATGAGGCAACGAAGATGGTTGGAACTAATCAAGGATTATGACCTCAGTGTTCAATATCACCCCAGGAAGGCTAACGTGGTAGCCGATGCCTTAAGCAGAAAGGCTTGCTCCCTGAATTCCATAATTCAAAGAAGGCAGCCAACCCTGTTTGAAGAGCTAGAACAATTCAGTTTGGAATTGGTCACCCCTGGATTCCTAGACCATCTGGAAGTAAACCAACCCTGATGGACGAAGTCAAGAAAGCACAAGGTGGGCACGCAAGCATTGAAGGCATCAAGAAGAAAATGAAGCTAGGCAAGGCCCCAGGATTCTCCGAGGACGAGCACGGGATTGTTTGGTACAAAGGCCGCATCTGCGTACCAAACAAGATGGACCTGAAGACTTTGATCCTCCAAGAAGCCCACGACACTCCATATTCCATCCACCCCGGAGGAACCAAGATGTATCAAGACTTGAAGGAAAGATTCTGGTGGCACGGGATGAAAAGAGAGATTGCAACCTATGTTGCAAAATGCGATGTGTGCCAAAGGGTCAAGGCTGAATATCAGCAACCCGCTGGATTGCTCCAACCACTCAAGGTTCCTGAGTGGAAGTGGGATAAAGTCGGAATGGATTTCATCACTGGATTACCAAGGTCGAATAAAGGACATGACTCCATCTGGGTCATAGTCGACCATTTGACCAAGGTAGTCCATTTCATTCTTGTCAAGACTACCTATAATGGCAACCAGCTGGCAACTCTCTATATCGATCGAATCGTGAGCCTCCATGTTGTTCCAAAAGAGATTGTGTCAGATCTTGGCACCCAGTTTACTTCAAGGTTCTGGAAAAGATTCCAAGAAGCCTTGGGAACCAAGTTGTCTTTCAGCACGGCTTTTCACCCGCAGACCGGAGGTCAGACAGAGCGAGTAAATCAAATTCTTGAAGACATGCTCCGAGCCTGTGTCTTGGCATATGGAGCCAAGTGGGAAGATTGCCTCCCTTTTGCCGAGTTCTCCTATAACAACAGTTATCAGTCGAGCCTTCAGATGGCACCATTTGAGGTGTTGTATGGACGCAAGTGTCGCACACCCCTCAACTGCTCAGAGACTGGAGAAGGACTAGTCTTTGGACCAGATATTCTCCGTGAAGTAGAAGAGCAAGTCCAACTAGTCAGAGAACGTTTGAAGGCCGCCAAATCAAGGCAGAAGAGCTATGCTGACACTCGTCGCTGAGACATGAGTTTCCATGTTGGAGACCATGTGTACCTGCGAGTTACTCCTCTGAAGGGAACCAAGCGTTTCCACGTTAAGGGAAAACTTGCACCAAGATTTATTGGCCCCTTCAAGATCACCGACCGATGAAGAGAAGTGGCTTACCAGTTGGAACTACCACCTGAGCTATCCGATGTGCACAACATATTCCATGTGTCAGACCTCCCGAAGTGTCTCCATGTTCCGGACAAGCCTGATCTCTACAAGGATGTCGATCACCAAGCCATTGTTCTCCAGCCTGATTTGACCTACCATGAGAAGCCCATTCGCATTCTGGATGAAGCAGAGCGATGGACGCGAAGCCGCACCATCAAGTACTTCAAGGTCCAGTGGAGCAACCACACGGAAGCAGAAGCAACCTGGGAACGAGAAGACTATCTTAGATCCGAGTATCCCGATCTCTTTTAAGCCCTAGTTTAGGAATCTCGGGGACGAGATTCTTGTAAGGGGGGTAGGTCTATCACACCCTGCATTTTGTAACATGTCATTTGCATTAATAAAGCATGAAAATTTGGACCAACAATTTTTTTTGGCATCATTTGGCTTTTATTTGGACTTAAGTTTTTCTCTATGTGATTTTCAAGTGCTCTTTAAAGTCAACTACTCTCTCTTGTATATTTCATCTCCTTACCCCAAACTTCTGCCCAATGATCATACCAAGTTTATATAACAGTATAGTATTTTCTTACAAAAATAATTTGGCCAAAAGGTATTTTCAAAAATTAGTTTTCCAAAAACCCCTGAATTGAGGTTTGCACTGCAAGTGCTTGATTTAGGGTGAGAAAAATATTTCAAAGAGTATATTTGAAGCCTAGTAGATATAGGACTCCCATAAACCACAAAAATATAATTTTAAAGTCATTTTCCTGTTATATTTAAAAGCTTTTTCTTAAGGCCAGAAATGGTCTTTAATAGGGAAAAATTATAACTATTTAAAAAATATTTGCCAAAATTCAGGAAGCCTCTTAGGACATATATTGTCCATATATAAGAGTTTCAACACTTGATCATGTTCAAAATATTGGACAAATCCCTCAGAAACCCTTTCTCGATATTTCAAGCTTTTGAAATATTTAAAAAGGAAATATTCTCTATAAATTCCAGGGAAATTCTATCATGTCATGTATGACATGTGTGATGATCTTGCCAAGCCCCATGCCTTGGGAAGCAAGAAAACATCATCAAAACCCCTCAAAACCATTCTGTCCATTTTTGAAGTTTGAGCAACTTTACATTGCCAAACTTGTTCAAATGCTCTCAAACTTGGTACACATGCTAAAATGGTCTAATAATGCATCTATACCAAATGGCACAAGTTTTGGAGAAGGGTAACTTGATCAAAATACCCCAAAACAATTTCTGTTCAGATTCAAATTTGAACAACTTTACAATACCAACTTTTTACTTGGGACTTTAAACTTTGTGGGCATGATCACAACCCCAAATGATGACACTACACCAAGTGGTGCATCAAGGAGGGATGATTTGCTTAACTCAAACTTGGTGAAACCATTTCTGTTGATTTCTAGGGTTCACCAAAGTTACATTGGCAAGTTTCTTCAAATGAGACCAAACTTGGTGGAACACCCTATTTCCATATACCATTTGACCCTGTTAAGTGTCATGTCAAATGGAAATCATTTGATTGCTCAAAACCTCTTCAAACACCTTCTGGTAATTTTCCAAAATGACCACTTTCACCCCTTTTCTTATTCTCCTTGAGCCCAAATTTTTACCACAGCTTCCTCAGGCTCCCTAGCACCTCTAGTAACTCTCCACTAGCATCAGCTCAATGATTGAGTAGGGGTAAAAAACCCAATTTGCATTCTGGACAGCAGTTTTCACCATTCTATCTCAGCCCCCTCTTCTTCTAGAAGCCTTCCCTAGCATCCAATGCTCCCCCTGCCTTGTTTACTTCCCCCTAGAGCCAATGGACATGGTGGCCGCGACCAGAGCGCGTGGGACACGGCCATGCCGGCCATTTGGGCGCTCTTGAGCGCGCTACAGTGCGCTTCCGCACTGTAGCCTCCTCCAATCCGCGGCGCCCGACCACCTCGAGCCTCCCCCTCGCACTAGTCGAGGTGCCTCGACGTTCGCAACACGCCACGGCTCTGTCCCCCTCCTCCTTCTCCCTCCTCTCTCCCCAGCTTGCACGCGCGACGGCCACCCGAGAGCTCCAATGAGCCTCCTCGCATGCGCGCTGCTCTGGACTCCCCCTGCTCTATCTCTTCCTCTCCCCGGCTCTGGACCGCATCCAACAATGCCACAGACACAGCTCCAGCTCCTCCCGAGCCCTGTGGCAACGGGCAGAGGCTCGCCGGCGAGTAGGTCCACAGCACCTTGTCGTTTGCCTATAAAAGGACACCCTGCACCCCTCCGGAGCCCTGTGGCAACGGGCAGAGGCTTGCCGGCGCGTAGGTTCACCATTTTTGAAGCTCGAGCTCCGCCGCGGCGGCTCGCCGTTGTCCGCTCGCTGCCGGAAACGACCGGAGCAACCACCACCCGACGCCTCTCCGCCGTCCCTCCTCGTCGCTGGCGAACCAGGCCACTCCGGCGACTGCCTCCACCACCACCCAAACGGCGACTCCACGCTGACTCCGTCCCTGCCCTTAGCTCGCCCTACCATGCCCCGAATCGCCGCCGATACCGTGTTTGACGAGGTGCTGAAGAAGAAGAAGGAGAAGGACTTGAAGGATTTGAAGACCAAGCCAACTAAGGTAAGAAGCCTTTTGACCATGTCCATGGAACCCCTTTTTATGCATGCGATATAGCACCATATTGTTATTGCAATGGAATCATGATGAGGTGGAAGCCACTTGTTGGTTTGCCACTATACTTCCTCGTTGATACTTGCATTTGGGCATGACCATACCTTTTTATGAGGGTTATGCCAGTGGGAGTAGATAGGTTGCTATAGTAGTGGCTATGCTAGTGGAACGGGATATGCATAATGATGAAAGCATAGTTCATTCGAGGCACTCTTTCAAATACCCCATCGGGTGTCACTTATGCCTGAGGGAGATGATGAGATGGGTAACCACTTGATGACGAAGTGGTGTACCGAGACAAGTGTGTGTGTGATGTTTTTCAAACGGATTGGTTTAAGTTGCGACTGTTATTCCAACTTTACATACGCAACCACTCTACCCTTATATGGGAAAGGGCATTATTGATTACCTAGGCCGATACTAGCATGGTGCCCGCATTACTAGTGACGGGAGTGACATGAGGTCACTCTCTGGACGGGGTCGAGCTTGGATATGCGGCCATGACTGTTTTCACAGGGCACCGAACACACCATTGGTACCCCGTGCCCGTGGTATGTGAAATGGGAGCGAGGCTCCCAAAATCTTAAGATGTGAAATGTGGGGCACGGGGTTGCTACCAATCGACTGGACTCCATATTAGTGTCGCCTAGGGAAAGATAGTGATCGGGTGCTTACCCCGGGTACTTGAGGTACCGCGGGTCGTGGATGACACGGAAGTTCCCCGGATCTAGTTGGTAAAGTGTGCAACCTCTGCAGAGTGTAAAACTATTCGAATAGCCGTGTCCACGGTCAAGGACAGTTGGGTAACCGCTCTTGGGCTACGTCCAATGTTTGTGAAACCCTGTGTGTGTGAAAGCTCCGTTTGATTTAAGTCAAAAAGGACTTGACAAGATCAAGAGGTCATAGCTTGGCTATGTTGATATTTGTAACCTATATTTCCCATGATGCATGCCTCAGATAGCTCATGTCATTACACTCACAAACTTTTCTTTCCGCAAACATATCCTATCTAGTGCTATTTCATATCTTGTCATACCTGTCCCAAAAACATGGGTTGCTTGCGAGTACATTCAAAGTACTCATTGGCTTGCCACTGGTTATTTAATTGGCCAGGCATAGAAGAGCAGGAATATGAAGAAGAATTCTATGGAGACGAACATGAGAACTAGGACGCTTTCCCAGTCAGAATGCCTGTACGGTTAAGGCAGATGGCATGGGTTCTACTTATCTACGAAGACTTCCTCTATTCGATTTTATTTGCTATTCAGCCCATGAGGCTTTATCTATGTAAGACTTGGCCATAAAGGTCATAATTTGTGTAAGACGGTATGTATGGATGTAAGACTCTTGTTATGCAGCTTCTGCGTGTTCAGTGAGCATTGATCTCTGGGATCACTGTACACGTGCATTCGGCGATCTCGACTCTTAAGTCGGTGTCCCCACACAATTCTATTGGAAAATTTTCAAAGATCACTATTGGAGGTTTTGAATTTCCTTTTCCTGCTGTCAAGAAGAAATATGATATTCTTATTGTTGGGGACATACATATCCCCGTTTAGGTAACCTATTATAATTCAAAATTTCTGTGGTTTCATGTTATTCGGAAAGAGTTTGTTAACAAGACTTGATCAACCTTGTTAGTGGATTCCTTTCGATGAGCATGAGATAGATGAAGTTAGAAAGCACAACTCTCTGTACCCTCCTTTTACTTTATGTTATTTAGATCAAATAAAGCAAAAATAGTATCTTTTTTGTCTGTTTTCTGAGTTATCCTTGCAATAAAAAAATACCTCGAAAATAAAGGTTCTCCAAATGTCCCGAAATTGAAATATGATTTTTTTTTTCTAGAATATTTGGCACTTAGAACACATCAGGGGCCACACGACCTAGCCACGAGGGTACAGGGCGCGCCCACCCCCCTGGGCGCGCCCCTCTGCCTCGTGTGCCCCATGTGGCCCCACTCCACTTATTCCAGCACCCACACACTTTGTATTCCTCCAGAAAAAATCCTCCCATAGCTCAAACCCGTGTTCTAGCTCACCTTGCTCCCATTTTCGATCTCCTTGCTCAAATCTCCATTCACAAAAGGAGATTGTTCTTTCGTATGTGACTCCTCGAATGGTCCAATTCATTTTTGTTCTAGTGCTTTATTTATTGCAAATTTCTGCTGCTAAGGTCACCCTGTTCTTCAGCTTGCATGTCAAATTTATGTGGTCCCAAGTAGTTCTAATGCATGATATAGTCTCTAGGCACTTGTGGGAGTAGTTTCTATCAATCTTGTTGAGTTTGGTTCACTTTTGTTTTGAGTCACTAAAAATTTCAGAAATATTTCAGATAAAAATGCATAGGAAAATCTACCAAGGTGGTTCCTAAAGGAAGCAAGTACCAAGGCTTCGATACGTGATCCGGACGATGAACCACAGAGGCAAGCTCAAGTGCGGCCTTGTGAACGTCCGTCGGAGGAATTTATGGTCCATGCAGGCATCAAGGAAGAATTTGACATGTATGTGCATAATGGTGATCTTGAGGACTTCGTGTCAGATAAGTGCCCACAGTACCACTACCTAACTGATTCCTTTGTGAGAAGGTTTAAATTTACATCTTCACGCAATTCTCACACTGTCTTATTTGATCTTTATAATAAATCTTATACCATGGACTTAAGATGATTTTAATGATTCTTGTAAACTTCCGCAGTGGGGCAATGTTAGTGAACCTCGCAAATCTAAATATAAGGACTTTCTAGCTAGCATCACTATGGGGGAATCTAGAGTAATCACACAAGCTACCATAGGGAGCATTTGTTTCCCTTCCATACATTATTTTGCTCTCTTCGTCGGTAGATGCATTAATGGTAAAGATGAGGCTTGCCACATGTGCGTTCCATATCATAGTGTCCTCAAAAGTGCGGTATTAGGCGATAAACAATATAACTTGGCGGCCATTGTTGCACGAAGGTTACCTCTTAACGGTTTAAGTGGAGATTTGTTTGGTGGAATTTATGCAACTCGTGTGGCTAATTATCTTCATGTACCCATACATGAGAATGATATGAAGTTGCCTACTACTTATCTAGATTATAATGTTATGGTTCACCATCAGTTTGTTGAGAGGAATAAACAATTCCTCCAATACCGACTAATCTTTGACAGACGTCGCACTGTCCATATTGCTCTCCATGCTCCTACTTTCTTTGACTTTCAGGCAAAAAGGAGATATGTTATAACCAGGGAGGAGGCGCATGAGTATGAGGAGAGGATGGAGGCGGCTCGTCTCCAAGATGCAGCTCATCAGGCAATAGCTGTTGCATCGCAGTACAACCCCAACTACGACTTTGGATATCCATCAGGCCATCCGTGGCTATATACCAACTTAGGCCAAAAGCCTAAGCTCGGGGGAGTACGTATTTCTCACTGACATTACATTCATGTTCACACACTCATTCTGGTTTGTCGGTGCTTATACTTTTTCATTGTACTATTATGCTAGTTTATTTTCCTTTCTACACCTTTTTCTTATGCGTTAGAAAAACCTTAAGAAAAACAAAAACAAATTAGTTGTGGATTTTTAGCTTGTTTACTTTACATGCTTGTGGTAATAGTAATTAAAAGAAAACTATCGGTATGAAACGACACCTATGGGATCACTGGAATCCCTTATACGGTTGGCGGGTGCGAGTTTGTGCAAAGAGCGGGTCTAAGAGTCAGCACAATGATCGTTTACCCAGGTGAGGGCCGCGAGGATGCGTAATACCCTAGTCCTGCTTTGGTGTATATTCGAGTGTTCTTGAGTTCTTGAGCTAGCTACGGTGCCTGTCTCGCTTTCCAGGGTCCGAATCCTTCTACAGTATGTCGCAGGGCTCCTTTTATAGTCCAAAGGGGCTGCCACAGTGGCACACAGGAGGTGGAAAGGTGTACTGCGCATAGGCTTATCTCCTGCCATTACGGGACAAGACGCATTAAATGCACTGCTTAGGTTTCTATTTGCTTTATCGGGGATGGAAAAGAAGCCCGTCCCGTCCATGGCCGCTCAGTCTGGTCACGACGCGCGTCCAGGCCAGCGGGGCAGGCAGCTGAGGTGACGTGGTGGTAGGGTCTTCATGAAGATCTACATGCCACCATGCAGGTACTTGATTAGCTAGACCAAGGACCACGTATCGCCACGTGGGTGCCTGCCTGGGCTAGCAGGTCGGCTGCCCAGCTGGGGCGACGATGGGGCCGTAAGGGCTTGCCGCAGTCTTGCGTCTGTCCCCGGCAAGGGTCTTGCCTGGGCCTCTGTGAGTATCCCTCGGCAAGAGGCTTGCCGGGGCTTCGGGGTGTCTTCGCCAAGGAGCCTTGCCGGGGCCTCGTGGGCATCCTCGGGAAGGAGCCTCACGATCGTCGTGTCTTCTGGTTCTTGTCTTGGGAGTAATAGATCTTTGTCTTCACAAAGATCTGCATGCCATCACATGGGCGCTTCTCGAGCCTTTGTTCCAATGCTGTTGATGACGTTGGAGTCATTAGGCTCAAGGGCGGCCGCGAGGGAGGAGTTCGGGTCAATCACCCCGGCAAGAGCACTTGCCGGGGGCGCGCAGTCCGCCCCGGCAAGAGCCCTTGTCGGGGAAGAGCCTGTTTGCTTGATCTTCTCGTGCCACCGTCTTGGCGTTGTTCTAGCAAATTTCCGTCTCTGGCTTCCCTCCTCTGCTCTATTATGTTTGGTCACAAGCGTGGCTCTGACTGCCCGTGCACAAGTAAGGGGTAAAAAAGAGCACCCCTACTTTTGTACACTGACAGGAGATCCTGGGCCTGGGCCATTCATAAGCGCAACGCGTTGTTGGGCTAGGCCCAGAATATTGCGCCGGCAGTAAGGTTGGATTATTTTTACCGCAGTAACCCCTCCGGTGGTTGTGCTTCCCCACAATCTGCGGTGACATGGGGGTCGTGCGTGGGGCGGTTTGCTGCGCGCAGGTGTCACGTCGCAGTAAATGGTAAGGGCGGGTGGCCTGCGCCTTCCCCATAAAAAGGGGAAAAACCACAGGCACGCCGCTCATTTACCTCATGCGCTTCTCCAATCTCGCGCCCGCCGTTCTTCTCCTGCCTCTCCAAGCGAAAAAGCCAAAGCTCTTGCCTTCGCCCGTCGCTGCCATGCTTCCCTTCGCCTCCGATTCCTCACTTCTTCCACAGCCGCAATGGCACCTAAGTCCAGCCAGGGCAAGGCAGCTGTCAAGGACGAGGGGAGAAGAAGCTACCAGAGAGTGAGTTGGCGGTGCTTCGGATGAAGCACGCCTACTTCCCTCCGACGATGTCGGTATGAAACGACACCTATGTGATCACTAGAATCCCTTCTACGGTTGGTGGGCGTGAGGTTGTGCAAAGAGTGGGTCTAAGAGACAGTACAACGATCGTTTACCCAGGTTCGGGCCACGAGGATGCGTAATACCCTAGTCCTGCTTTGGTGTATATTCGAGTGTTCTTGAGTTCTTGAGCTAGCTACGGTGCATGTCTCGCTTTCGAGGGTTCGAATCCTTCTCCAGTATGCCGCGGGCCTCCTTTTATAGTTCAAAGGGGCTGCCACAGTGCCACACAGGAGGTGGAAAGGTGTACAGCGCATAGGCTTATCCCCTGCCATAACGGGAGAAGACATATTAAATGCTCTGCTTAGGTCTCTATTTGCTTTATTGGGGATTGAAAAGAAGCCCGTCCCGTCCACGGCCGCTCTGTCTAGTCGCGACGCCCGTCCAGGCCAGTGGGGCAGGCACCTGAGGTGGCATGGTGGTAGGGTCTTCACGAAGACCTGCATGCCACCATGCATGTGCTTGATTAGCTAGACCAGGGATCACGTATCGCCACGTGGGTGCCTGCGTGGGCTAGCAGGTCAGCCGCTGAGCTGGGGCGATGATGGGGCCGCAAGGGCCTGCCGCAGTCTTGCATCTCTCCCCGGCAAGGGTTTTGCCGGGGCCTCTTTGAGTGTCCGTCGGCAAGAGACTTGCCGGGGCTCCGGGGTGTCTTTGCAAGGAGCCTTGCCGGGGTCTCCTGGTCATCCTCGGCAGGGAGCCTCGCGATTGTCATGTCTTCTGGTTCTTGTCTTGGCAGTCATAGATCTTTGTCTTCACAAAGATATGCATGCCATCGCATGGGTGCTTCTCGAGCCTTTGTTCCAATGTTGTTGATGACGTTGGAGTCCTTAGGCTCAAGGACGGCCGCGACGGAGGGGTTCGGGTGAATCGCCCCGGCAAGAGCTCTTGCCAGTGGCGCGCAGGCCGCCCTGGCAAGAGCCCTTGTCGGGGAAGAGCCTGTTTGCTTGATCTTCTCGTGCTACTGTCTTGGCGTTGTCCTGGCAACTCTGCGTCTCTGGCTTCCCTCCTATGCTCTGTTATGTTTGGTCAGAAGCATGGCTCTGACTGTTCGTGCACAAGTAAGGGTTAAAAATGAGCGCCCCTACTTTCGTACACTAACAGGAGCCCTCGCGCATGGGCCATTCATAAGCGCAACACGTTGTTGGGCTAGGCCCAGAACAGTGCGTGGGCAGTAAGGTTGGATTCTTTTTACCGCAGTAACCCCTCCGGTGGTTGCGCTTCCCCATGATATGCGCTGATGTGGGGGTCGTGCGTGGGGCGATTTGCTACACGCTGGTGTCACGTCGCAGTAAATGGTAACGGCGGGCAGCCCGTGCGTTCCTCATAAAAAGGGGAAAGACCATAGGCACACCGCTCATTTCCTCATGCACTTCTCCAATCTCGCACCCGCCATTCTCCTCCTTCTTCTCCAAGCGAAAAAGCCAAAGCTCTTACCTTCGCCCGCCGTCGCCGTGCTTACCTTTGCCTCCGATTCCTCACTTCTTCCACAACCACAATGGCACCTAAGTCCAGCAAGGGCAAGGCATCGGTCGAGGACGCGGGGGAGAAGGAGCTACCGGAGAGTGAGTCGGCGGTGCTTCGGATGAAGCAGGCCTACTTCCCTCCGACGGTCAACGCGGTCCATCTCAGGGATTACTTCAAACGCCTGTGGGGGTGCGAGACGATGGGGCATGCAGCCACGCGCGTCATCCCTGCTCAATTCATGAAAGCTGGCCCGAATCGGTATCCCTTCTTCATCGATTACTTCTATTATGGCCTCTGTCCCCCTTTGTCCGATTTCTTCAACGATATCATGCACACCTACGGCTTTCAACTCCTCGATTTCACGCCGAACGCTGTGGTGTGCATGGCTTTATTTTCCCACCTCTGTGAGGGTTTTGTCGGGGTGGTTCCCAGCACGGCGCTCTTCCACCACTATTTCTTCACTCGCATCCAGGGGGGATGCCATCTCTGGCTGCGTCACCAGGATTCCACGGGCCCAGGAGAAGGGCACGTGTCCAGACGGCGTGCAGAAGGAGTAGTGGGATGAGTGGAGGAGCCAGTGGCCATGGATAAAGGAGGAAGACCCACCATAATTCTACCGAGTTTGTCAGAGCCCGCCGGTCTGCCAGAAGGACTGGGGGTATGTTGACACTAATGACAAGAAGCTCTCGATCGCCACCACCAGGATCCACCGCCTTGGTCAGGCCGGGCTCACCCTCGAGATGATTGGGGCTGATTTCATCCGCCGCCGAATCGCGCCGCTGCATAAGAATGGGAGGCCGGCTTGGCTTTTCCAGAACGCGGACGATGTCATGAGGCTCCGCCCCGGCCTGAAGCATAACATCACGGTGATGGAGCACGCCCATCTCTACAAGAGGCTTTTCCAGCTCGACGTGGACCGCGACAGCAGGGTTGAGTGGACCGGCAAGGCTGCCAAGACTGGCAAGGCCGTCAAGGGGCCCTTCTTTGGGTTGCCGGCGGGAGTGGTCCTGCTAAGCAATAACTCTGGCCAGTTTGACAATATCGCCATGATACCGGATTTCAACGCACACGGCCTTGACCCATCCTGGGTCGAGCCACCGGAGGATCAAATGCAGGAGTTCTTCGATACTTTTTTGGAGAGATGTGTCTGCGACGAGCCGGTGCTCTTCCACGACACCACCCAGGCGGAGCTAGATTACATTGCTGCCAGGGCGGTGGAGGCGGCGCTTGTCCTGGAGGCCGGCAGCACTGGCCACGTGGAGGATGAGGCCAACGTGGCCATCGAGGAGGAGGAGCTCACCGGGTGGGCGAAGTCCACCAGGGACCAGTCGTGCAGGCGCTGATGCCGACGCTCCCCTTGGCGAAGACGTGGTCGAGGAGTCGATCGATGAGGAGGCCGAGGCCGCCGATCCTCCCACCATGGTGAGGCGGCAGGTCCTGCGGCGAGATGGCTCAGGCGAGCCGGTCCGGCCCGGTAGCATCGGGCGGCGGCAGCAGCCCCTGGAGCAGCTCGTGCGCGAGATGAGGTCGATGGCGGCCGTGGTAGAGAGGAAGGCGGGGAAGACCGCGGTGGCGAAGAGGACAGCGGCCGCCTCCTCTTCGTCCAGGCGTGGCTAGGCCCCATCTCCTTCTCCGCCTCCAGCAGATGTTGCTATGGACGTCGACTTTGATCTTGGGTCTCTTAGCCCAAGGAGGAAGTGGAGGAAGCTAGAGGAGGAGGAGGAGACGGAGGATGAGTATGTACTTCGCCCCTCACATTATCCCTTGACTCCATTTTTGCATTATCTCTCTTTAATCCAATGTTGTCTCTGTAGGGATACAGAGACGCTGGCCCAGAGGGCGGCGAAGAGGGCCAGAGCGTCGTCCGCCGATAAGCCCCCGGCGGGTACTTCAGGCATGCCGCTGGTGGTGGGGAGCAGCCCAGACAACAGCCCCCGGCGTAAGTCCACTACTCACTCTTCTATGAACGAACTCCGGGGCGTGAATTCTCGATGCTGACCTTGTCGGCTTTGCAGGTGGGGAACGGCAGCAGGAGGGCCCGTAGGGGTTCACTCCCAACACGCCGCCCCCTTCCGCTACACCACCCCGAGGGGCATCTCCGGCAAGGGCACCGACCCCCAAGCCCGCGCCAATGGAGGAGGAGGACAGGGACTTGAGCGCCGGTGGCTCTTCCCCGGCAACGATCGTTGGCGAGGAGAGCGCCACTCCTTCCTTGCCCGGCATGGATGATTCACCCTTGTTCTCTCCAAGTTGACTCTTTGACCTTGGCCATGGCCTCACCCTTTCTTCTGAGTTTTAGACCCTCCCTTTTCGGACCAGCTGGATATCGAGCCCACCGTCGAGGAGGTTGCCAAAGACGCCGAGGTCGAGTCCGATAGGATCGTTGCCGAGGAGGCCGCCAAGGCCAGTGCGGAGGAGGCGGCCCAAGGGTCTGCTGGAGTGACTAGTGAAGCCAGCGCCGAGGAGGCCGGGAAAGGGCCTACCGGAGGGACCGGCGAGGCTGCTGCCGAGGAGGCCGGCAAGGCCGCCGCCGAGGACCAGCCTTCTTCCTCCACTGCCTCTGGCTCGGGTCGTTACCTGAAGTTGAGCGATGACTTGTTCGTCCACCTCCCCTGGATGGCAAGCAGCAGGGCGCCAACCAAGGGGGAGGTGTTTGATACATCTCCAACGTATCTATAATTTTTTATTGTTCCATGCTATTATTTATGATGTTTTGGATGTTTAATGGGTTTTGTCATACACTTTTATATTATTTTTGGGACTAACCTACTAACCCAAAGGCCCAGTCCAGATTGCTGTTTTTTTCCTGTTTTAGGGTTTTATAGAAAAGGGATATCAAACGGAGTCCAAACGGTATGAAACCTTCGGGAGAGATATTTTTGGAGAAAATCATGCACGGGAGACTTGAGAACCACGGAGTAGGGGCCACGAGGTGCCCATGAGGGTGGGGGGCGCGCCCCCCCCCTAGGGGAGGTGTGTCCCTAGGGCGCGCCCAGGGTGCGCCCCCTGCCTCGTGGGGTCCCTTGTGAGGCCCCCGGTTTATGTGTGCTCATAATATCCTTGCAAGTCTCTTCGAATTATTGGTTTGTTTTGGCCTACTAGATCTATAGTTCTTGCAATGGGCGAAGTGCTTGGTTTTGGGTTGAATCTTGCGGTGTCCTTTCCTAGTTACAGTAGGGGCACCAAGGCACATATTGTATTGTTGCCATCGAGGATAAAAAGATGGGGTTTATATCATATTGCTTGAGTTTATCCCTCTACATCATGTCATCTTGCTTAAGGCATTACTCTGTTCTTATGAACTCAATACACTAGATGCACGCTGGATAGCGGTCAATGTGTGGAGTAATAGTAGTAGATGAAGGAAGAAGTCGGTCTACTTGTCTCGGATGTGATGCCTATATACAATGATAATGCCTAGATAGTCTCATAATTATTCGCTTTTCTATCAATTGCTCGACAGTATGTTTACCCGCAGTAGAATATCGCTATCATGAGAGAAGCCACTAGAGAACACTATGGCCCCCAGGTCTATTCTCAACATATCAATCTACATCTACCTTACTCTTTTACTTTCTGTTCTTATAATCAAAAATACCAAAAATATAAACTATCATCTCTATCATATCTCACTTTCGTAAGTGGCCGTAAAGGGATTGACAACCCCTTATCGCGTTGGCTACGAAGTTCTTATTTGTTTGGGCAGGTGCGAGGGACTCGCGCGTGGTCTCCTACTGGATTGATACCTTGGTTCTCAAAAACTGAGGGATATACTTACGCTACTGTGCTGCATCTCCCTTTCCTCTTCGAGGGAATGCAACGCAAGCTCGAGAAGTAGCAAGAAGAATTTATGGCGCCGTTGCCGGGGAGGCTTACGCAAAAGTCACAAATCAAGTACCTATCACAAACCCTTACCCTTCGCATTACATTTTTGCCTCTCATTTTCCTCTCCCCCACTTCACCCTTGCCGTTTTATTCGCCCTTCTTCTATCGTGTGTTTATCGTTCGCTTGCTTCTGGTTTGCTTGTGTGTGTTGGATTGCTTGCTTGTCACTATGGCTCAGAACAATACCAAATTGTGTGACTTCTCCAATACCAACAATAATAATTTTATTAGCACTCCTATTACTCCTATTAACGATGCTGAATCTTGTGAGATCAATGTTGCTTTGTTGAATCTTGTCATGAAAGATCAATTCTCCGGCCTTCCTAGTGAAGATGTCGCTACCCATCTAGACAACTTTGTTGATTTGTGTGATATGCAAAAGAAAAGGGATACGGATAACGATCTTGTTAAATTGATGTTATTTCGGTTTTCACTTAGAGATCATGCTAAAACTTGGTTCTCCTCTTTGCCTAAAAATAGTATTGATTCGTGGAATAAGTGCAAAGAAGCTTTTATCTCTAAGTATTTCCCTCCTGCTAAGATTATCTCTCTTAGAAACGATATTATGAACTTTAAGCAACTAGATCATGAGCATGTTCCACAAGCTTGGGAGAGAATGAAACTAATGATACGTAATTGCCCTACACATGGTTTGAATCTATGGATGATTATTCAAAACTATTATGCTGGCTTGAATTTTGCTTTTAGAAATCTTTTCGATTCGGTCACAGGAGGCACTTTCATGGAAACTACCTTAGGAGAAGCAACCAAACTCCACGATAATATTATGGTCAATTATTCTCAATGGCACACCGAAAGATGTACTAGTAAAAAAGTGCATGCCATTGAAGAAATTAGTGTTTTGAGTGGAAAGATGGATGAACTTATGAAATTATTTGCTGCTAAGAGTGCTTCTTCTGATCCTAATGATATTCCTTTGTCCACTTTGATTGAAAATAACAATGAATCTTTGGATGTGAATTTAGTTGGTAGGAATAATTCTGGTAACAATGCTTATAAAGGGAATTTTCATCCTAGGCCTTTTCCTAATAATTCCTCTAATAATTATGGTAATTCCTACAACAAGTCTTATGGAAAGATGCCTTCTGAATTTGAAACTATTGTTAAGGAGTTTATGATCTCGCAAAAGAATTTCAATGCTATGCTTGAAGAGAAATTGCTTAAGATTGATGAATTGGCTAGAAGTGTGGATAGAATTACTCATTTTGTTGATTCTTTGAAACTTAGATCTATCAGACCTAAGCATGATATCAATGAGTCTCTCAAAGCCATGAGAATTTCCATTGATGAATGCAAAGAAAGAACCGCTAGGATGCATGCTAAAAGAGAGAATTATATTAAAGCATGTTCTTCTAGTTATCATGAAAATAAAGATAAAGATCTGAAAGTTATAGATGTGTCTCCTATTAGATCCTTGTTTTCTAGTATAAATCTTGAAGAAGATAGGATTGGAGATGATTCAGCTTTAAGGTGTCCAGATGATTCGGAGTTTTTAGATCTTGATGCTAAAATTATTAAAAGTGGGAGTGAAGAGATTAAAACTTTGCATAGTGATGAACCCACTACATTGGATTTTATGGGATTCAATTATGACAATTGCTCTTTGATTGATTGTATTTCCTTGTTGCAATCCGTACTAAATTCTCTGCATGCTTATAGTCAAAATAAAGCTTTCACCAAACACATAGTTAATGCTTTGATGCAATCTTATGAAGAAAAACTTGAGTTAGAAGTTTCTATCCCTAGAAAGCTTTGTGATGAGTGGGAACCTACTATTAAAATAAAAATTAAAGATCATGAATGCTATGCTTTGTGTGATTTGGGTGCAAGTGTTTCCACTATCCCAAAAACTTTGTGTGATTTGCTAGGTTTCCATGAGCTTGATGATTGTTCTTTAAATTTGCATCTCGCGGATTCCACTATTAAGAAACCTATGGGAAAGATTAATGATGTTCTTATTGTTGCCAATAGGAATTATGTGCCCGTATATTTCATTGTTCTTGATATAGATTGCAATCCTTCATGTCCTATTATTCTTGGTAGACCATTCCTTAGAACAATTGGTGCAATTATTGATATGAAGGAAGGAAATATTAGATTCAAATTTCCAATAAGGAAAGGCATGGAACACTTTCCTATAAAGAAAATGAAATTACCATATGAATCTATCATGAGAGCCACTTATGGATTGCCTTCCAAAGATGGCAATACCTAGAACTATCCATGTATGGTGCCTAGCTAGGGGCGTAAAACGATAGCGCTTGTTGGGAGGCAACCCAATTTTATATTTTTAGTTTTTGCTGCTGTTAGGGAATAAATATTGCATCTAGTTGTTGTTTAGATGTGGTTTTGTGTTTTTTTAGTGTTTGTGCCAAGTAGAACCTTTGGGAAGACTTGTGTGAAGTTTATGTGATTTTGCTGTGAAAAACAGAATCGTTACCGCTCGCTAGAATGGTCATCTGATTTTACTGGAGCATGATAATTAGTTGATTCTTTTTGCAGATGATTAATAGAAAAATTCCTCACGTTTACTAATTTAGTTTGATTTTTTTGGAGTTACAAAACTTTGCGAAACTTGCAGATAGTTCTGTTTTTGACAGATTCTGTTTTTCGTGTGTTGTTTGCTTATTTCAATGCATCTATGAGTAATATTGGGAAATATGAACCACAGAGAAGTTGGAATACAGTAGGTTTAACACTAATATAAACAAAGAATGAATTCATTGCAGTACCTTTGAGTAGTGGTGTGCTTTCTCATACTAACGGAGCTCACAAGATTTTTGTCTAAGTTTTGTGTTGTGAAGTTTTCAAGTTTTGAGTATTGCTTTGATGATCTATGGAACAAAGAGTAGCAAGGGCCTAAGCTTGGGAATGCCCAAGGCACCCCAAGTAAAATTCAAGGACAATCAAAATCCTAAGATTGGGGATGCCCCGGGAAGGCATCCCCTCTTTCGTCTTCATCCATCGGTAACTATACTCGGAGCTATATTTTTATTCACCACATGATATGTGTTTTGCTTGGAGCGTCTTGTATAATTTGAGTCTTTGCTTGTTAGTTTGACACAATTATCCTCACTGGACACACCTATTTGAGAGAGTTAAATATGTCCTAGGAATTGATAGAACCCCCTATGTGCTTCACTTATATCTTTTAAGTTGAATAGTTTTTCCTCTAGTGCTTCACTTATATCTTTTAGAGCACGGTGGTGATAATATTTTGAAGAAATTGTTGAACTCTCATGCTTCACTTATATCCTTTTGATAGTCTATTATAACATCATGGTAATGTGTTTAGGCTATAAAACTAGTCTTCACATGATAGACATCCAATATCAATGTAGTAAAAAAATTCACACTAAGTGCATTGAATATGATGAGTAGTTGCATGCCTGATAATTGTTTTGAGATATGAGGATAGTAATATTATAGCCATGCTAGTGGAGTTATTATGAAACTGAGAAATACTTGTGCTAAGGTTAGTGATTCCCGTAGCATGCACGTATGGTGAACCGCTATGTGACGAAGTTAGAGCTTGAGGTATTTGTAAAGTGCCAACCTTTGTGTGGAGGTCGAGGGCGCGCGATGGTTAACTCCTACCAACCTCCCCCCTAGAAGCATGCGTTGACTGCTTTTTTTTATGACTCGTAGATTTTTGCATTAAGTATATGACTTATTATGACTAATTTTGAGTCCATGGATTATACGCACTCTCACCCTTCCACCATTGCTAGCCTCTCTTGTACCGCGCAACTTTCACCGGTACCATACACCCACTATCTATCCTTCCTCAAAACAGCCACCATATATACATATTCCTCAAAACAGCCACCATACCTACCTATCATGGCATTTCCATAGCCATTCCGAGTTATATTGCCATGCAACTTTCCACCGTTCTGTTCATATGACACGCTTCATATTGTCATATTGTCATGCATGATCATGTAGTTGACATCATATTTGTGGCAAAGCCACCATGCATAATTTTTCATACATATCACTCTTGTTTCATTGCACATCCCGGTACACCGCCGGAGGCATTCATATAGAGTCATACTTTGTTATAGTATCGAGTTGTAATGTCGAGTTGTAATGAAAGTGTGATGATCATCATTATTAGAGCATTGTCCCATGGGAGGAAAGGCTAAATCAATAAAGCCCATCCAAAAAAAAAGAAAAAAGGTCAAAGAAAAAATAAAAGCCCAAAAAAAAGAAAAAAAAGAAGAAAAGAAAAAAGGGACAATTGCTACTATCCTTTTCCCACACTTGTGCTTCAAAGTAGCACCATGTTCGTCATGATAGAGAGTCTCATGTTTAGTCACTTTCATACTCTAGTGGGAATTTTCATTATAGGACTTGGCTTGTATATTCCAACAATGGGCTTCCTCAAATGCCCTAGGTCTTCGTGAGCAAGCAAGTTGGATGCACACCCACTAGTTTCTTTTGTTGAGCTTTCATGCATATTTAGCTCTAGTGCATCCGTTGCATGGCAATCCCTACTCACTCACATTGATATCTATTGATGGGCATCTCCATAGCCCGTTGATACGCCTAGTTGATGTGAGACTATCTCCCTCCTTTTTGTCTTCTCCACAACCACCTCTCTATTCCACCCATAGTGTGATGTCCATGGCTCACGCTCATGTATTGCGTGAAAGTTGAATGGTTTTAAAGAATAGAGTATGAAAACAAGTGCTTGGCTGAAATCGGGGTTGTGCATGATATGAATATTTTGTGTGATGAAGAGGGAGCATAGCCAGACTATATGATTTTGTAGGGATAACTTTATTTAGCCTTAGTATTTTGAGAAGACATGATTGCTTTGTTAGTATGCTTGAAGTATAAGTATTTCTTATGTCAATATAGACTTTTGTCTTGAATATTTTAGATCTGAACATTCATGCCACAATTAAAAGAATTACATTGAAAACTATGTTGGTTAGCATTCCACATCAAAAATTCTGTTTTTATCATTTACCTACTCGAGGACGAGCAGGAATTAAGCTTGGGGATGCTTGATACGACTCCAACGTATCTATAATTTTTTATTGTTCCATGCTACTATTTATGATGTTTTGGATGTTTAATGGGCTTTGTCATACACTTTTATATTATTTTAGGGACTAACCTACTAACCCGAAGGCCCAGTCCAGATTGTTGTTTTTTGCCTGTTTTAGGGTTTTAGAGAAAAGGGATATCAAACGGAGTCCAAACGGAATGAAACCTTTGGGAGAGATATTTTTGGAAAAAATCACGCACGGGAGGCTTGAGAACCACGGAGTAGGGGCCACGAGGTGCCCACGAGGGTGGGGCGCGCCCCCTGCCTCATGGGTCCCTCGTGAGGCCCCCGGTGTTCTCCCTCTATCTATATAAGCCTACGTACACCGAAACCATCAGTACAACGGAGAACACCCTAGTTCCACCGCCCTAACCTTCTGTTCCCTTGAGATCCCATCTTGGGGCCTGTTCCGGAGCTCCGCCAGAGGGGATCCATCACGGAGTGCTTCTACATCATCATCATCGCCTCACGATGAGTTGTGAGTAGTTTACCATAGACCTTCTGGTCCATAGCAAGTATCTATATGGCTTCTTCTCTCTCTCTCGAACTCAATACAAAGTTCTCCTCGGTCTTTGAGGAGATCTATTCGGCGTAATCTCTTTTTGCGGTGTGTTTGTCGAGACCCGATGAATTGTGGGTTTATGATCAAGATTATCTATGAGAAATATTTGGTTCTTTTCTGAACTCTTTATGTGTGCTCATGATATCCTTGCAAGTCTCTTCGAATTATTGGTTTGGTTTCGCCTACTAGATCTATAGTTCTTGCAATGGGAGAAGTGCTTGGCTTCGGGTTCAATCTTGCGGTGTCCTTTCCCAGTGATAGTAGGGGTAGCAAGGCACGTATTGTATTGTTGCCATCGAGGATAAAAAGATTGGGTTTATATCATATTGCTTGATTTTATCCCTCTACATCATGTCATCTTGCTTAAGGTGTTACTCTGTTCTTATGAACTCAATACACTAGATGCATGCTGGAAAGCGGTTGATGTGTGGAGTAATAGTAGTAGATGCAGGCAGGAGTCGGTCTACTTGTCTCAGACGTGATGCCTATATACAATGATCATGCCTAGATAGTCTCATAATTATTCGCTTTTCAATCAATTGCTCGACAGTAATTTGTTTACCCGCCGTAGAATATCGCTATCATGAGAGAAGCCACTAGAGAACACTATGGGCCCCGGGTCTATTCTCAACATGACCATCTACATCTACTTTACTTTTTCCGCTTTTAGTTTATGTTCTTATAATAAAAAATACCAAAAATATAAACTATCATCTCTATCAGATCTCACTTTCGTAAGTGACCGTAAAGGGATTGACAACCCCTTATCGCATTGGCTGCAAAGTTCTTATTTGTTTGTGCAGGTGCGAGGGACTCGCGCGTGGTCTCCTACTGGATTGATACCTTGGTTCTCAAAAACTGAGGGAAATACTTACGCTACAGTGTTGCATCTCCCTTTCCTCTTCGAGGGAATACAATGCAAGCTCTAGAAGTAGCAAGAAGAATTTCTGGCGCCATTGCCGGGGAGGCTTACGCAAAAGTCACATACCAAGTACCTATCACAAACCCTTACCCTTCGCATTAGATTTTTGCCTCTCATTTTCCTCTCCCCCACAAAACCCTTATCATTTTATTAGCCCTTCTCCTGTCGTGTGTTTATCGTTGGCTTGCTTCTTCTTTGCTTGTGTGTGTTGGATTGCTTGATTGGCACTATGGCTCAGAACAATACCAAATTGTGTGACTTCTCCAATACCAACAATAATGACTTTATTAGCACTCCGAGTGCTCCTATTACTGATGCTGAATCTTGTGAGATCAATGATGCTTTGTCGAATCTTGTCATGAAAGATCAATTCTCCTGCCTTCCTAGTGAAGATGCCGCTACCCATCTAAACAACTTTGTTGATTTGTGTGATATGCAAAGGAAAAGGGATACGGATAATGATATTGTTAAATTGAAGTTATTTCCGTTTTCACTTAGAGATCGTGCTAAAACTTGGTTCTCCTCTTTGCCTAGAAATAGTATTGATTCATGGAATAAGTGCAAAGATGCTTTTATCTCTAAGTATTTCCCTCCTGCTAAGATCATCTCTCTTAGAAATGATATTATGAACTTTAAGCAACTAGATCATGAGCATGTTGCACAAGCTTGGGACAGAATGAAACTAACGATACGTAATTGCCCTACACATGGTTTGAATCTATGGATGATTATTCAAAACTTTTATGCTGGCTTGAATTTTGCTTCTAGAAATCTTTTAGATTCGGCCGCAGGAGGCACTTTCATGGAAACTACCTTAGGAGAAGCTACCAAACTCCTAGATAATATTATGGTCAATTATTCTCAATGGCACACCGAAAGATGTACTAGTAAAAAAGTGCATGCTATTGAAGAAATTAGTGTTTTGAGTGGAAAGATGGATGAACTTATGAAATTATTTGCTGCAAAGAGTGCTTCTTTTGATCCTAATGATATGCCTTTGTCCACTTTGATTAAAAATAACAGTGAATCTTTTGGATGTGAATTTGGTTGGTAGGAATAATTTTGGTAACAATGCTTATAGAGGGAATTTTAATCCTAGGCCTTTTCCTAGTAATTCCTCTAATAATTATGGTAATTCCTACAACAACTCTTATGGAAAGATGCATTTTGATTTGAAACTAGTGTTAAGGAGTTTATGATCTCGCAAAAGAATTTCAATGCTATGCTTGAAGAGAAATTGCTTAAGATTGATGAATTGGCTAGAAGTGTGGATAGAATTACTCTTGATGTTGATTCTTTGAAACTTAGATCTATCCCACCTAAGCATGATATCAATGAGTCTCTCAAAGCCATGAGAATTTCCATTGATGAATGCAAAGAAAGAACCGCTAGGATGCATGCTAAAAGAGAGAATTATATTAAAGCATGTTCTTCTAGTTATCATGAAAATAAACATGAAGATCTTAAAGTTATTGATGTGTCTCCTATTAGATCCTTGTTTTCTAGTATAAATATTGATGAAGATAGGATTGGAGATGATTCTTCTTTAAGGTGTCCCAATGATTCGGAGTTTTTAGATCTTGATGCTAAAATTATTAAAAGTGGTTGTGAAGAGATTAAAACTTTGCATAGTGATGAACCAACTACTTTGGATTTCAGGGGATTCAATTATGACAATTGCTCTTTGATTTATTGTATTCCCTTGTTGCAATCCGTACAAAATTCTCCACATGTTTATAGTCAAAATAAATCTTTCACCAAACACATAGTTGATGCTTTGATGCAATCTTACGAAGAAAAACTTGAGTTAAAAGATTCTATCCCTAGAAAGCTTTGTGATGAGTGGGAACCTACTATTAAAATAAATATTAAAGATCGTGAATGCTATGATTTGTGTGATTTGGGTGCAAGTGTTTCCACTATCCCAAAAACTTTGTGTGATTTGCTAGGTTTCCATGAGTTTGATTATTGTTCTTTAAATTTGCATCTTGCGGATTCCACTATTAAGAAACTTATGGGAAGGATTAATGATGTTCTTATAGTTGCCAATAGGAATTATGTGCCCGTAGATTTCATTGTTCTTGATATAGATTGCAATCCTTCATGTCCTATTATTCTTGGTAGACCTTTCCTTAGAATGATTGGTGCAATTATTGATATGAACGAAGGAAATATTAGATTCCAATTTCCGTTAAGGAAAGGCATGGAACACTTTCCTAGAAAGAAAATCAAATTACCATATGAATCTATCATGATATCCACTTATGGATTGCCTTCCAAAGATGGCAATACTTAGAACTATCCATGTATCGTGCCTAGCTAGGGTGTAAAACGATAGCGCTAGTTGGGAGGCAACCCAATTTTAAATTTTTTGCTTTTGCTGCTGTTAGGGAATAAATATTGCATCTAGTTGCTGTTTAGATGTGGTTTTGTGTTTTGTTTAGTGTTTGTGCCAAGTAGAACCTTTGGGAAGACTTGTGTGAAGTTTATGTGATCTTGCTGTGAAAAACAGAATCATAAGCGCTCGCTAGAATGGTCATCAGATTTTACTCGAGCGTGATATTTAGTTGAATATTTTTGCAGATGATTATTTCCTCACATTTACCAATTTAGTTTGAATTTTTTCGAGTTAGAGAATTTGCGAAACTTGCAGATTACTACAGACTGTTCTGTTTTTGACAGATTCTGTTTTTCGTGTGTTGTTTACTTATTTCAATGCATCGATGAGTAATATTGGGAAGTATGAACCATAGAGAAGTTGGAATACAGTAGGTTTAACACTAATATTAACAAAGAATGAATTCATTGCAGTACCTTCGAGTAGTGGTCTGCTTTCTCATACTAACGGAGCTCACGAGATTTTTGTGTAAGTTTTGTGTTGTGAAGTTTTCAAGTTTTGACTATTGCTTTGATGGACTATGGAACAAAGAGTAGCAAGGGCCTAAGCTTGGGGATGCCCAAGGCACCCCAAGTAAAATGCATGGACAATCAAAAGCCTAAGCTTGGGGATGCCCCGGGAAGGCATACCCTCTTTCGTCTACATCCATCGGTAACTATACTCGGAGCTATATTTTTATTCACCACATGATATGTGTTTTGCTTGAAGTGTCTTGTATAATTTGAGTCTTTGCTTGTTAGTTTGCCACAATTATCCTCGCTGGACACACCTATTTGAGAGAGTTAAATATGGCCTAGGAATTGATAGAACCCTCTATGTGCTTCACTTATATCTTTTGAGTTGAATAGTTTTTCCTCGAGTGCTTCACTTATATCTTTTAGAGCACGGTGGTGATAATATTTTGAAGAAATTGTTGAACTCTCATGCTTCACTTATATCCTTTTGAGAGTCTATTAAAACAGCATTGTAATGTGTTTAGGCTATAAAACTAGTCTTCACATGATAGACATCCAATATCAATGTAGTAAAAAAAAATCACACTAAGTGCATTGAATATGATGAGAAGTTAGATGCTTGATAATTGTTTTGAGATATGAGGATAGTGATATTAGAGTCATGCAAGTGGAGTTATTATGAAATTGAGAAATGCTTGTGTTAAGGTTAGTGATTCCCGTAGCCTGCACGTATGGTGAACCGCTATGTGAGGAAGTTAGAGCATGAAGTATTTGTAAAGTGCTAACCTTTGTGTGGAGGTCCGGGGCACGCGATGGTTAACTCCTACCAACCTCCCCCCTAGGAGCATGCGTTGATTGCTTTGTTTTTATGACTTGTAGATTTTTGCAGTAAGTATACGAGTTCTCATGACTAATGTTCAGTCCATGGATTATATGCACTCTCACCCTTCCACCATTGCTAGCCTCTCTTGTACTACGCAACTTTCACCGGTACCATACACCCACTATATATCCCTCCTCAAAATAGCCACCATATATATATTCCTCAAAACAGCCACCATACCTACCTATCATGGCATTTCCATATCCATTCCGAGATATATTGCCATGCAACTTTCCACCGTTCTGTTCATAGGACACGATTCATATTGTCATATTGCCTTGACCAAGGTCCTCACCAAGGTGGCCTACTGGAACCCCGACCTCGATTTCGACGTCGCGCTGGATAGCCTGTCGGACGATGTGGATCTCACGGTGCTCAAGGAGCGTATCAAGCCCATCATCAGTCGCGTCGACGGAATCCAGAGGGTGGAAGGCCAGCGCTGGGATTAGGCACCCTATTTCTTGTTGACGCTGCCGGTTCACAACCAAGACAAATTTTATCTTTAGTTAGAACCACATCAACAATTGATGTATCATAACTCTGAAGTGCCTTGAAGTAATGCGTGCTATTTCCCTATTTGATTCTTCACTGTATGTCCAACCCTATGCTTAATTGGATAGGCTTGTCGGCGCGTAAACCCAGGCCGCAACGCTTTGAGGACGGATCCTCAATAACCTGCCGGGTGTGCTTGCTGCCAGGCAAACCGCCTTACCGTTCTCAGCGCGGCCATTTGAACTGTTGAGCGGAGTTGAAACAGGACAAAGGCGTTCCCAGTAATGGAAAGGCTACCCCGCCGTTCCCGACGCGGCCACTTGAGCTGTTGAGCGGACTCGAAACATGACGAGGGCCTTGCCTATAGTGGAAGGACCCCATTGCATATAGGTTTATCATATAGAGAGCAAGATCTCAGAGGAGAATAACTTTTACGAAAAAAGGAATTACTCTAGGTTTGCGTGTCTTATCTTTTCTTTTGTGATGTGGGCTCCCACCGCACTTGATGATGATGCCCCGCACTCTCGGTTATCTTCTTCATTGGAAGCCACGACTATGAAGAGCTGCTACAGTAACTGCTAGACCATATTTTTACAACTGCGCGCTCCCTACCTGGTGCGCCAAAGATGTCGCTACGAAACAACACCTATGGGATCACTAGAATCCCTTCTACGGTTGGCCGGTGCGAGGTTGTGCAAAGAGCGGGTCTAAGAGTCAGCAGAACGATCGTTTACCCAGGTTTGGGCCACGAGGATGCATAATACTTTAGTCCTGCTTTGGTGTATATTCGAGAGTTCTTGAGTTCTTGAGCTAGCTACGGTGCCTATCTCGCTTTCCAGGGTCCGAATCCTTCTCCAGTATGCCACGGGCCTCCTTTTATAATCCAAAGGGGTTGCCATAGTGGCACACAGGAGGTGGAAAGGTGTACAACGCATAGGCTTATCCCCTGCCATTATGGGACAAGACGCATTAAATGCACTGCTTAGGTGTCTATTTGCTTTATTGGGGTTGGAAAAGAAGCCCGTCCCATCCATGGCCGCTCCGTTTGGTCGCGACGCGCATCCAGGCCAGCGGGGCAGGCAGCTGAGGTGGCTTGGTGGTAGGGTCTTCACGAAGATCTGCATGCCACCATGCAGGTGCTTGATTAGCTGGACCAGGGACCACGTATCGCCACGTGGGTGCCTGCCTGGGCTAGCAGGTCGGCTGCCCAGCTGGGGCGAGGATGGGGCGGCAAGGGCTTTCCGCTGTCTTGCGTCTGTCCCCGGCAAGGGTCTTGCCGGGGCCTCTGTGAGTGTCCCTCGGCAAGAGGATTGCCGGGGCTCCGGGGTGTGTTCGGCAAGGAGCCTTGCCAGGGCCTTGTGGGCATCCTCGGCAAGGAGCCTCGCGATCGCCGTGTCTTCTGGTTCTTGTCTTGGGAGTGATAGATCTTTGTCCTCACAAAGATCTGCATGCCATCACGTGGGCGCTTCTCGAGCCTTTGTTCCAATGTTGTTCATGACGTTGGAGTCCTTTGGGTGAATAGCCACGGCAAGAGGCGCGCAGGACGCCCTGGCAAGAGCCCTCGCCGGGGAAGAGCTTGTTCCTTGGTCTTGTCGTGCCACCGTCTTGGCATTGTTCTGGCAATTGTGCGTCTCTGGCATCGCTCCTCTGCTCTGTTATGTTTGGTCACATGTGTGGCTCTGACTGCCCGTGCACAAGTAAGGGGTAAAAAAGAGCGCCCCTAGTTTTGTACACTGACAAAAACCCAAAAAGATTTCTCGTTCTTCTTTTGTTGTTGGGAGCTTTCCCGTGTAAATAGTTTTATTTCTTTTCTTTGGGGGTCGAGAGGAGAAGACCATGATGAAAATGTTTAGTGCCTCTCATATGCATTGTTGATTGACTTAACCAAGAGCCATATTACTTTGTCTTCTCCCTTGTATTAAATGCTTGCAGATTCCTGCTTAGTCCAATGCACGTGCACAATTATTATTATTCACATCGTTCAGTCATGCAAGTGAAAGGCAATAATGACGATATATGATGAACTGGTTGACATGAGAGAAGCCGGTATGAACTCAACCTATCTTGTTTTTGTAAATATTAATAGTTCATCATTCCTGATTCAGCCTATTATGAATGAAACATGCTTGCAATGACAATTAGAGATTATAGTTGCTCATGCCATGCTTAATTAGCTAGGAGTTTATAATGGTCTACCTTGCATGGCAACATGCTATTAAAATGGTTGTGATGTGGTATGATAGGGTGGTATCGTCCTTTGAACGATTCAAGTGGTTTGACTTGGCACATGTTCATGCATGTAGTTGAAACAAAATCAACATAGCCTCCACGATATTTATGTTCATGGTGATTTATATCCTACTCATGCTTGCACTCATTGTTGATTAATCTTAATGCATGTTCATGACTATTGTCGCACTCTAGTTGGTCGCTTCCCAGTCTCTTTGTAGCCTTCACTTTTACCAAGTGGGAATACTGCTTGTGCATCCACTTCCATAAACCCTATAGTTATTCCATACGAGTCCACCATACCTTCCTATATGCGGCATTTACCTACCGTTCCAAGTTAATTTGTATGTGCCAAACTCTAAACCTTCAAATGAAATTTTGTTTTGTATGCTCGAACAGCTACGGTATCAACTAGGGATGTCTATATCTTCCATGCTAGGTGGGTTATTCTCACGATGAGTGGACTCCTCCCATCATTCACGAGAAAATGGCTGGTAACCGGGTCCCATGCTCAAATCAAATCAAAAATTAAACAAAACTCCCCCAGGGATGTTGTTGGTATGGACGATACCCGTTGTTTCGAGCCAGCCGTGGAGTGTGCTTGTTGGTGGTGGGGAGTATAAACTTTACCATTCAGTTTGGGAACTGCCTATAATGTGTGTAGCATGGAAGATATCGAGATCTCTTGGTTGTTATGTTGACAATGAAAGTATACCACATAAATATTATTTATCTCTATTTCAAAACTCGAGCTCTGGCACCTCTGTAAATCCCTGCTTCCCTCTGCGAAGGTTCGAGCCTTTCCTTTTTTTCGTCACGCCTTTTGTTTTTAGTTGTCTGTCGAGACATTGCAGGCCCATAGATCACGTTTACAATCATCCGAGGATTAAGTACTGACTAACAAACACTAACTCGATAGATAGGGAGCAAGCAAGTCATCAAACACAGTACAATCAAACAGTAAACTACGAAGCACGGTCTGGCATTCAGAAGAAACTAGGATACAAGCTTTAACAAAGAAACCAAACAAGAGATAGGTGTGGCAATCAACCCACCGTCAGACAAAAGGCAACGGTAGCCAGGGCGAAGAGCACCACCCAAAAAACAGCGATGCCCAGACGGGGACGCCAATCTAGGTCACGTTGCTGGACAGGACAGATTTTTCGTAGATCGGAACTGCGGAGTTCGTCCTTCTCATCCTCCAGCTGAAGAATCCTATTGCAAAGATCCACCAATAGCTCTCGCATGTATGGGCTAGGTCTCGGATCAATCGAGTGCCACAGAGTTTAGCGGAAAACCTGCATACATTTACAAGCTAACCAAGGACTGCGAGAGAAAAGGTTGATCTGCTCCTTACCGCCTACTGTTTGCAAGACAGGTATCTTCCGCCAGGGTTGGGGTCTGTCCACGAAATCAGCTGTGCTGCCTTGGCGCCGCAGCTGCAGAAAATGGCTGGCTCGTACTCCAGCGGGTTCCCGGTGTACGGCAGAGGCGCTGTTCTGTCGCTCGCCACCCGAGGCGCGGTCGAGCTACTACTAGACATGGCTGCAAGCTAGCTACTGCGGATGCCCAGCTCGTCATGCATCGTACGATCTGCGTATCACCAGAGTCAAAAGCTAGCAGACGACTATGGGCTCGTGATCAATAAGACCAAAAGTTGAAAGCATGGGCCAATGCGCAGAAAGATGCATATGAGCGGAGTACAAGACAAAACCAAACAACCAATCTTATAACCCTGTAGTGAGAACCCTCGAACAGAGAGAAGGTGATCCAAGAAGCTCTGTTACCACCGATGTGTAACAAAGACGCAATGGCTGCAAAAAAATGGTGCTCGAAAGTGGATGGACAGTCAGAACGGCCATGCATTGTGCCTATTCTTGGATTCAGGTGGAGGGATTCACTCACTCGCGTGAGGATTTCTCGGCCAACATGCACGACTTTATCGGTTCCTGGAGCATAGCATGCAACCTGTTTTATACAAGTAAAGAATCATAACTAGTAAGTTCATACAAGAAAAAAGGCGTATAAACAACATAGACCTTCCCAAAAAGTAGTCAGTGCTGCAATAAAAACATGTCTTTTTTCAGCATGTACAAAAGTAAAAAAAATTGCTAGTTAACCACTTTTTGTTGACTCGGCCAGCTGTTAGTCTGATTTGTGCTCGAGGTTTAATCTTGAGTACAAATGAAATCCTCAACCTTGTTAGTTAGTACATCAGTGCAATCCATTTTTAGAGATGCATGTTAGTGAGATTTATTATTCCTAAACCATTTTTTGCCCCTTAGTAGCCATAACATGTTTCACCATCACTTTTTGGCTGGATCTCCTCACATTGCAAGCAAATGATAGGCCTAATCGCCAACGGGGCGACCCATTTTCACCCGCCCATGTCCAATGCGGGCGCGGATGGCTTCCTCCTCTGATGCCGCCCGCACTACCAATTTTCCCGCCACGATATGGGCCACGGTTACCCTTATCCTCTCCCTCCCATGGCGGCCCGCCACTACCGACCCAGTGATTGAGAAGGTGAGGTGCTCCGGCTGCCAAGACCACGAGGATACAACACCAAAGGGGCCCCGAGCGCTCCCACCCCCTCTTTTCGATGAGTGAGAACCCTCCTTTTATGTTCTCAGAACCTTAGAAGCACTGATGGAGGGAACCCCTTTGGAGGTGCGAGGAACATTCGCGGGGTATCTGTACCGAAAAATGGACGACGGTACGGTGCTACGGTATCAAATATTTATGGGAATGCAACATTCTTTGCATTTACATGATATGTGATTGTTCTCCTTCACACGTTCCTATATGCTTTCCCATAACCCTGTGGTCCCCGCCATCTCGATGAGAGAGTACCGTCCCCCCTTATGTCGTCGAGTGAGAACCCTCCTTTTATATGCTCAGGAAAGTCACGCACACCGATAGAAAGAACCCTCTGTGACACGTGAGGAACCTTCGCATGCACCCCTACGTAAACGAACTTTGGTTTCATAAACATTTGATGCCATAGCACCGAAATGATACACGTCATGACATTTGTTTGTCATAACCTGGGAGCTCTCACAGTTGCCCGGTGGTACTTTTCATGTTTTGTATATAACGCGGGCCCTCCTACATGCTTTCCGATAACCCTGAAGTCCCCCACTATCTCGATGAACGAGAACCCTCCTTTTATATTGTCTGGACCTAACCGACACTGATGGGTGAACCCTCTATGGTGCGGGGGAACCTTACACGACCATATGTATATAACGACGAAACATTTTGGCATGCATATGGTCTCACAAAAGGGTTGTGAACTCCTCACAACATCCACAGAATAGTTGGCCCCGTGTTTTGCATTCTCGTAACAACCCACGTGTGCACGATCAGGCACCTCAAAAAATGACCAAAGAACCCCCCCCCCCTGTTTGATCAAGTGAGAACCCTCCTTTTATAACCCTCACTTTATAACACGGTAGGTGAGTCTTTCTTCTTCGCACGGTCTGAACCATGTGTATATAACGCGGGACCTCCTATATGCAATTTCCCTTAACCCTGTAGTGAGAACCCTCCTTTTATTTTATCGGAACCTCACCCACACCGAGGGGGAACCCTCTGTGACGCGAGAGGAACCTTCCAGGACCATACATACATAGCGACGAAACAAACGACACACATATGCTCTCACAAAAAGGTATGTGGACTTATCACATTTTTCATGGAAAAACAGTTGGCCCCGTTTTTTCATTCTCACAACAACCCGCGTGTGCATGATTAGCTACCTCACGAAAAGACCAAGCAAGCCACCTATCTTGCCGAATGATAACCCTCCTTCTATATTGTCAGAACCTCACGCACACCGATCAAGAACGGCGGCCACTGAAAATATGACGATGGCCACGACATCGACGGGCACGACAGGAGCGTGCGGGCGGTGGTTTTATTTTCTTTTTTATGTTTCAATTATGTCTACGTGAACTGTGAACCTGGCCTGTTTTGTGGTCGTGATGCTTAATTTATGTTTTTACGTTTGCGTTTTTATTTTTTTAGCATTTTATTTTAGTTCATGCGTTTGTTTAATCACGCCCATCCCTGACATGATTTGGGGTGCAGCCGCGCGTTGGGCGGACTGACAACCCAACGGCCGTAAGCGGACATGGACGACCCCATTACCGCCCCAAACGGATAAAAACAGGTCAAACCAGACGTTTGTTTGGGGTAGTGCACTGGAGTTGGCCTTAGATGGTCTAGCGAGGGTCGTGCGAGGGGTTGACCCAATGACGACCGGGAGCGCCTCCTCAAAAGAAACAATGAGTAGGGAGCAGGGGCGGCGGAAAGAAACAAAGTTTCTAGTACTCCGTCTATTTCTTTTTAGTCTGCATATAGGATTTGGTCAAAGTCAAACTTTGTAAAGTTTGACTAACTATAGAAAAATATATCAACATCTACAATACAAAAGTTATATGTTATCAAAGTTAATTTCAACATGCATCTAATAATATTAATTTCATAGTGTGAATGTTGATATCTTTTCCTACAAAGCTAGTCAAAATTTACAAAGTTTGACTTTGAGCAAATCTTATATGCGAAATAAAAAGAAACGGAGGGAGTACTTGGCAAAGTCAAACAATCCCGGCACCGACCAAAAAACATATCTCATGAGTCCTCGAATCCCGAGTTCAGAGGTTTTTGGGATTTCTTGTCGGGATCCACTTGTAGGTAGTCAGGTTGACGGGGGTGGCTGGCCCCTGCTCAGGTGCTCGGATTTACGAAGAGGATTAACAATATATGCCAGACCACTACTTTGAATACAAGGAGATTGGGCATTTGCTCTTCTGCCAAATCACAGATAGCAGCTGGAGATCGTCGAACTTCGGTTCTTGCTAGTGTGGTGGCAGACAACATATCTAAGGTAAGACTCCCGAGCCGCCCGTTTGCTTTCTTAACTTGAAAAATGGCTTACCAAGTTCGTTATGTATCAATAGATAATGCCTGAGCATGCACTCGCGCATGTCGTATAGTTAAAAACTTGATTTCCTAGATTATCCTTTTGTTCATTGCACTGCGCAAAGGAGCTGACAAAAAAAGGCAGCAAGGAATATGCACTGACTAATGTTTTCTTCTGATTAAATGAATGTTTTTTACGGTGGCATTTTTTGTCGTAGGATATATCGGTACGGGATTCCCGCTTCCGGCCCGAGACCACCCCGACGGTTCGACGATACATCCTCGGGATTGGTTTCCCTGCTGGAGGTGGTGTTGTGGAGTCAGAATCAAACCGATCACATCAGGATACCATCTTCTTATCTGTCATGTTTTTATATTTTTGAAGATGGTTTTGCCGGTGCACCACACACACGCCTAGTCTACATATATCTTTGATTTCCCGAGAAGGAGGATAACAATTCTCGACCCCATGATAAACAACGGAGAAAGGCCAGCTGAGGAACTCCGCAATGAGCACATAAAGATATCTGATGAGCTACGCACAGCACTAATGGTTTGCATAGCTGAATACTTTGATGGCTGGATGCCCAAGACCAAAGGGTGGCAAAATTGGTTCCCAAAGCTCACCACTGGACCTTGGGTCTGTAGTCGTAACGAGCCCATGCAACATAGAACTACCTTCATCATTTTTTCAAATTTAGTGGGCATTCTGGCAAAAATATATGTGTGACCACTTATTTTTTAGGGCATCCAGCGGGATCGTCGCACTACATTATGCAAGACAGCGGATGGGGACCAAGGTACAGTGGACCATGTCTCCGGTATGTCTGTGTGAAGTCTTTGCTTTCTAAGCTACTAATAGATGTGACAAGAATGATCCTAATTGACTGCATGTTTTGTTTTGCACTACAGGTAGGGGATGAATTCGACCAATCTAGGATGATCCTGCTTTATGATTTATGAAGGTTTGAGGCTAGCTGGGAACATCGGGGAACTTCCAGCAAAATTCAAAGTTTGCCGGACCGATTGCCAAGGAAGCGGGAAAATTGGTATGTCCGTAGTAATGCCACTCCCATGAACCACCGATATGGCCTAGTCGAATATTGGTCTTCAGCACAACAACACCGAGAGCGAAACTGCGACAAATAGCCATGAACGAAATAAGTTTCTACATACTGCTTATTTGCCCAAGAGACCTTTTTCTTATGCTTTGGGATGCTTTCATTTTTATTCGACTCTGCTCTAAGCAGTGTGTTATCTAAGGCTGTTAGAAGATAATTTACTTGGGGGACGTTTTCCAATCTCGGTAAAGAACCGGACTGTAATATTTTTTAAATGACCTAGTATGGTTTAAATTTTAGAGACCTTTTTATTGCATGCCCGAACTTGGGATGCAGAGTATAGCAATGTAGAAAGTTTAAACTGCTGGCAGGTCTGTTTTTATGATACAGATTTGGGGGCAAATGTGCAATGATAATTTTGAAGTTTGGAAATTTAAAATTAATGGGGCATTGAAAATAGGTGGTTGTCCTTGCATGCATAGATCCGTCAGTCTGTTTGTTTGGTGCAAACAGATGGTGATGATCGTCCGGATGGACATTTTTCCTACCCATTGAACGAGCACTTGGTGTGATCATCATTGACGGTTGTGAATAGGTTGCCCATAACAACATGAGATCCAATAACAGACCTGAAACAAACATGCTGTCAAGCACACAACCAGAGGCATTTGGGTAGCTATGCAAAAATGGTGGTGTCCCTTCTTACCTAAGTTGCTCCGCATCCGCGCTAGTTTGAGATTGGATCAGACAGAATGAAGCGCCATTCTCCAACTCACTGTTCATATTTTTGGGATGGTGGTCGATGCAGGTACTGAAAAGAAAAATCTAATGCTTTACCAAAGTAGAAAAAAATACACTTACAGAATCCCTGGATGGTAGAATACTCCCAGCACGTCGTCGAAGAGACTGTTAGTGCGGTCCGGGGCAGAATATGACTACTCATGGGTGGCTATAGCCAAGCCTCTCCGTCTAATATCACTTTGCCTATCTTTGTACTGCACACAAAAAACATGAATAAATGAGTCACCCCTGAAACATTCATCAGATGCTAAAAACTTGTAAGATCGGCCCAAGAAAGGTGAACCATACCTTTTTCTGAAGATCCAAGTGAACATATACGCACTGAAGGAAGTGATGAGTGATTCCATTGTAGTTTGTCCCAAAACTGTAATGACAAAGTGGAGACAGACCTTGTCACATCCCTAGTCAATGCATGCATTAGGACTAGCTAGAGTGTGCATCATGTTTACTTTTTGCGGAAACTTGAAACGGGGATGACAGAAACCCCAGCACCCCTCTTCTAACAACGAGGGTTTAATAAAATCTTTTCTAATGTACCGAAAATGCCCTTCTAAAATGTTCATCATCTTTGCGTAGGTCTTAAACCTCTGACAAAAATGGTGCACAATTTTCTAGGACATCCAAAGGTCACTGGATTAATTCATATTGTATTTGCATTTGGGCAGTTAAATGCTATAAAATATTTTAGGTGCCCAAATAATCATAAACCAAAATGTTCCATGTTGTTCATATTATATACAGTGGGCATGAGTAGTTTTATGATTTATAAAAATGTTGTAGCATTTTTATTAATTCAACAAAGTAGAAAAAGAAACAAAACAGAAAACAAAATAGAAAAGAGAGACAGAAGGGCACAACTGTCACATCCCTAGTTAGCACTTGCATTAGGACCTAGCCAGAGTGTGCATCATGTTTACTTTCAAAGAAACTTGAAATGGGATTAACAGAAACCCCAGCACCCCTCTCCTAACAATTAGGGTTTGATAAAATATTTTCCAATGTACCCAAAATGCCCTTCAAAAATGTTCATCATTTCTGCCTTGGTCTTAAACCTCTGCCAAAAAATGGTGCACAATTTTCTAGGACATCTAAGGGCTTTGGATTAAATTTTATGTTATTTGAATTTGGGCATTTAAATGCTATAAAATATTTTAAATGCTCAAATAATCATGAACTATAATGTTTCCTACTGTTCATATTATATACAGTAGGTATGACAAGTGTCATGAGTTATAAAAATGTTTAGGCATTTTTATTAATTGAACAAAGCTGCAAAAGAAATGAAACAGAAAGAAAATAGGAAAAGAAAGATAGGAAGAACCACTTACCTGCTGGCCTAGCCGGCCCAGCCCACCAGGGGCATCCCCGTCTTGTTCGCCGCGCCATCGCACGAAGCAGCTCGGTGGCGAGCGCCGCCGATGCGCCGGCCACCTCCTGCCTGCCTGGCTGGCCCCTCGACCCTCTGGATGGACTAGGACGACGCCACGTCGACCCCTCGACCGTTTCCCCTCTCCCCCGTGCCTTTCCCCCTCCTCTCTCCCCTCCGCCGAGCTTCCTCGAGCGAGCTCGTCGCCGTCGATCGTTGCCACCGCGCTCTACGCCACTCCCTCGCCTCCCCGACGCACCACTAGCTCCGCCGCATCGCCCCGAAGCTCCCCACCGACGCACACGACGCCAGGAGCCCCGCAACGTCCTCCTCGCCGTCGTCTTCAACCTTCGGCACCGGAGATCGCCGCCGCCCGTACGCCGCCGTCCGACCGTCCCCGAGCTCACTTTGACGCCCTGTGCGACCGCTGTGAGCTCATGCTTCGAACCCCTCTCTCCACGGGCTCGATTATGCCTTGTAGCCGCCACCCCCTTGCTGACCGAAGATCACCGCCGCCGGCCAACTCACCGCCGTGGCCATAGGCACCGTACCTCGTGGCTGAGCACGCCCTTAGCTTCAGTAGATCACCAGCAAGCTAAAGCAAGCTTTAGCTCCTCCTACCGTGCACTACAACTCCATTCCGACCAACTCCGTGCGAGCACCTCCGCGGACTAGCTCGTCGCCGTCGACTCCGGCGACCTCTCGACCAACCAGTGGCACCGTTGGATGCGGTGCATCACCAGGAGCACACCGAGCCCATCCGCGCGGCAAATGGCTGCCGGAATAAGGATTCCGACGAGTCACCGCCGTGCGAAATGGTCGCCACCGGCCAAAATCCGGCGGGCTGACGTGGAATGTTAGTTAGGAGCTGACAGTAATTAGCTTAATCACCACAGTCACTGGCAGTGGGCCCCCTTTGTTAGTCAAACCCAGTCAACCCTGGTTATGACCGGAATTAGCTCCTGAGACACTGACATGAGGGACCCACCAGTCAGGTTTGACTTGGACTGGCCCTGTTGACTGGCTGACATCAGCATGATGTCATGCTAACGCAGTAAAGGATTTTCTGGGATTTTTAGATTTAAAATAATTCAGGAAATTCCAGAAAATACCCAAAACTTCTAAAAATCATATAAAATCAACCATAGCTCAGATGGAAAAGATTTATATATGAAAAATGATCAGAAAAATCCAATCTTTCCAATGGCACTGGTTTCATGCATGTTTGAACAAGTTAACTTGCTGTATACATCAAAAACATGATAATGCACTTATTTAAATAATAGTTTGAACTTCAATTTGAATCTTTGATTCAAATAGGTTCAAACCCTTCTGGTTTTAGTTGCATTAGCCAACACACATGCATCTTGCCATGTCATGAACATGCATCATATTGTTGCATTTGTTTGTTAATGATTGTATCGCCGGTATTCTCTCTATTAGGTCCTGCTCCCGAGGATACTGCTGCGTATCCAGTTGAAGAGCAGTACCCGACAACTACCTTGTCAGGCAAGCAATCATTGATCATTCCGATACAAACCCAATCTTCTCGCTCCTGCTCTCTTTTACTGCATTAAGGCAACAGCGTGTGAACTGCTACTTGCTGCGGTAGTTGAACCCTATTCCCTTGCATGACCTGTCATTGCCACAGTAAATAGTTGAAACCCACTAGCATGTGTAGGAGTTGATTGAGCCATGTGATGTGTGATCCACCATGCTATTTGTTTATGTTGCCTGCTATGCTTAGAGTCGTGTATGTTCTGGTTCATCTGGGTGATGGATCAGAGTGAAATGATCATACCGATAAAGAGAAGGAAGTGTGGAACACGCTTGGTAAAGGTATCGATGAAAGGCCATGTAGGAGTACATGGTGGGTTGTTTCATTGGAATCGTCCATAGGACCCGAGATCTGTATGTGTGGTTCAAGTTACAGCTACTACCACACATTGGGATCCTTAATTGACCCTCTCGGCTTATTGATTACCCTTGATCTCTGTCCAGGAGTTGCAACTAGTTTCTGGTGTTTATAGCTTACTAGAGGTCGTGCACAACGCTGACCCTCGGGGTGGGTTGTGATGCGACAGGTACGTGGCACGGTGTACCGGTTGCCCGTTTGGTGACTCGGGAACCCTGTACACACCGTTTGGGGCCATGAGCGACACCCCGGCCGGATCTCCCCACGGATGGAACCCAAATAGGTGATAAACCTGGACGAGAGACTTGAGTAGTTAGTCAGGTCGTGGCCGACACCCTCGCTGGGCTTCCGCTTGAAGGTTGCCGAGTACACGCCGAGTAAACGGCGATAAGTGGTGAAAGCGTGTGTGAAGAGGTACACCCCTGCAGGGTTATCAAACTATTCGAATAGCCGTTGTTCGCGGTACGAACTACTTGGTTACTCTTACAGTTCATAGACAAGTTGATGGATACTACTAAAAGCCTCAAGATAAGCGTGAGTGTCATGGATGGCCCTTCCGTAGGATGACGGAAGAGGATCCTCGGTAGTGTATTGATGTGGTGAGTAGAGGACTCGTGTTCGTAATAACATCTTGCAATCTGTTGAGATTTGTAGTATAGGTTAGCCAAGGTCAAAGCTGGCATTCTGCTATAAACTCCACTACCCCCTTTGATAATGTTGCATGTATGATAGGTTCTGTGGTAAGACTTGCTGAGTACCTTTGTACTCATGTTTTCTTAATAACTGTTGCAGAGGAGAACCCTGCCCCTGCTGATGGGTTCTACATAGACGTTGACGTCGACGAGTAGCTTGACACCCAGACGGAGATCTGGAGCTTGTGGAGGGCCTTGTAGATAGTCAGGCTACACCAAGCCTGTTTTATTTCCTAAGTTGTCTGTACTCAGACATGTAGCTTCCGCTCGTGCTTGTATGACTGTATGACTTGAGTGTTGGGTCATGTGACCCCTATCTGTACGGATATGTTATGTATGGCTCTTGGAGCCTTTTAAATAAAGTACTTTGAGTCATAGAGTTCTGTTGTGATGCAATGTTGTATTTGCACATATTGAGCATATTGCGTGTATGTTTAAAATGCTTGGTATGTGTGGGATCCGACACCTAGTTGTTTTCCTTTGGTAGCCTGCCTTACAGGGAAATGCCTCCTAGTGATTCCAATGAGCCTTGGTAGCTTGCTACTGCTCGGAACACGTAGGCTGTCCGGCATGTGTCCTTCTTCGTTCCTGTGTCTGTCCCTTAGGGGAAATGTCACGCGTTGTTCCTTAAGTCCATGTAGCTTGCTACGACTTGGGTTCATACGTTGATGACCGACACGTTCGTTGCTGGGTCATGGATGCCTGTCTCTGTAATTTAGTGCCACTTTTGGTTTATAACTAGCCATGTCGGCCCGGGTTCTCTGTCATATGGATGCTAGCGACACTGTCATATACGTGTGCCAAAATGCGCAAACGGTCCCGGGCCAGGTAAGGGGTGGCACCCGTGGGGTTACCGTGCGTGAGGCCGCAAAGTGATATGACGTGTTACAGCTAGATCGGTGTGACTTAGGATCGGGGTCCTGACAGCATTGGCATCAGAGCCAGGTTGCCTGTAGGTTTCTCAAGCCAAACTGGTCGATGTTGAGTCTAGAGAAATTCTTAGTTATATGTAGGGGAATTGATTATGGAAGGGTACGTAAGGCTCTTTTTACTCCTTTACCTTATGCCCTTCTTATCTGAGTCAGTCTATTCTTTCTACGGGGATTTAGGACTAGGCCTCTTATCCTTACTAGGTTCACGTGTTACTAATCCGTAGACTCTTAGGATTGTTGGTTTCAAGCCTCAATTCAGTTTCTATCCTTTGAGTATGATGATTGTTGAACTGGAACCTTGATATGGAATTGTTGAGTGGCTATGCTATCATTTGTATGATGTCTCAAATCTTTGTTTGAGCATTTACAGTTGTTATGCTGCCCGATTTCTTCCAGAAACACTAATGCCTTTGCATTATTCCGTGTTGCAGATGTCTGGCCGCATCCCTCACCAAGTGGTTCGTTTGACTCGGTGCATTAATGTCCCGGTCACACGGCCATGCTAGTCCGTGTGATGACTGAGACCGGTTATCGTTGGTATCCTGAATACACCGTGGAGGAACAGTATCGGGATTTCAATCAAAGTCAGTATTTCTGCACAGTCCGGATATACCCCTCATATCCCGGAGCTAATGATCCCATCCATTGGTCTTATGGACTTGGGATTACCATCGAGATGGTAGTGCAGGATGCCGCTTATTCCATGATGACCATTCTCCGTGCTAGGCACGCCCTGTTGCTGAACACTGAGTTCTGTTACATGCCAGCCTCACTTCCCGGAGAGGAAGGCTACTACACTGGTTTGTATACTAATGCTGCTCATGAAGAGCCACTGCTTCAGACTACTGTTCAGATGTTGGAGGATAGGGACCGTGAGGTCCGTGCCCTCCGAATGGAGCTGTACAACACTCGAGCTGCTCACTGGACTACTTTGACACGGCTTGCACCTGCTGTGCACGCCGGATATCTGGACATGCGGGATTTGTACCCCGTGCGGACTCGTCTGCCTGATCGCATGGATTGGCGTGACGTTGGGGGTATTACACCTCCACGTGGGCGTCGGTTACCACCAGCATCGGGACCGAGACCACATCCATGTCCTTATGGTCCTCAGCCTTCGAGTGCTCGCGAGTTCCAAGATCCGTCTGTTCCCCTTCCAGGCTACAGTGGTAATCTTTACGAGGATTACTACGCGAATGTCTGAGCTAGGCCGTGGTTGTAGTAGTATTGTAGTAGTTGTATTTCCACAGTCCTGCGCGTCTTGTGGAATATGACTTAGTGTGTACTGAGTTCCGAAGGTGTATTTAAATAATGTATAGGAGCCAGGAATGCCTCTGATGGGATGTATCGTCTTTCACCGCAGTTGTACTTTAGCCTTGGCTTGTACTAAACTTTGTATGGTGTGTATGACCACTGGTGTATATATAGCAGTTCCTATATTACCATGTCGTACGGATGAACATCCTTGCATTCTGTGTCATCCATTACATTCTGCACTTCTATGTTAAATTTTGCCATCCTTGTCTAAACCGTTGTTTTGTTTTCCTAGGATGGTCAACACTCGCAACACTCCTGCTGCTCAGGAGCAGGGTGAGGCTAGTGGGGCTAGAGATGGAAATCTGCCCAAGCCACCCTCTTTGGCGGAAGTTATGCTCGAAGCAGAACGGAACAAGAGAGAGACCAATCGTCTGCTGGAACGCATAGAGCAGAACACTGGGTTCCGTCAGAGGAATGACGTGGTGTCAATCCACGATTTTATCAAGATGTGTCCACCGAAGTTCCATCACTCCACTGAACCTCTGGATGCTGATGACTGGCTACGTAGTATCACCCACAAGCTACACTCTGCCCGTGTGGCCGAAGCTGACAAGGTTATCTACGCCGCCTACCATCTTGAGGGCCCTGCCAGTCTTTGGTGGGAAAACTTTGAAGCTATGCGTCCTGCTGGCCAAGTCACTACCTGGGTTGAGTTCAGTGAGGCATTCCGTGAACACCACATTCCGGAAGGTCTCATGGATCGCAAGCGGGAGGAATTCTGCAATTTCACCCATGGCCGTTTAACTGTGGATGGCTATAGTCGTGAGTTTGGTAATCTGATGCCAAGAAGCAGGCGAGGTTCCGCAAGGGACTCAGTCCTGAACTCCGCCGAGATCTACGTCTGCACGAGTGCACTTCCTTCCAGAAGTTGGTAAATAAGGCTATCAGTGCTGAGACAGGCCAGACCGACTTCGAGGCCACCCGCAAGCATACTCGAGACTTTGGTTCCTCATCCGGCTCTGGCTCTCATAAGCGCTGGGTGTGGGTTCCTAACACTGCTCTGCCACCCAAGTACACACCGAGGCCATCCTATGAGGCGCCTCGCTCAACTCAACAGTTTGCACCTGCCAAGACCTATGGAGGACCACCTTCCAACTTTGCTCCATGCACCACCACTGTGACATGTTTCAAGTGTGGAGAACCGGGACACTACATGCGTGATTGTCCCCAGAACCAACCAGGAAAACCCGTTGGCCGTGGTAAGCCAACCGACAAGGTGAACTATGTCAAGCCAATCCCCACTGCACGTGGTCATGTCAACTATGTTTCTGCCGAGGAAGCTTATGAGGATCCTAACGTCGTCCTTGGTACGCTTCTCATCAACTGCCATCAGGCATCTGTTCTTTTCGATACTGGAGCATCCCATTCGTTCATATCTGAGAGCTATGCTCGATTGCACAACATGACTTTTTGTGACATGCCTACTTCCATGGTTATTCAAACTCCTGGTTCAAAGTGGCAAACCTCTAGGGTAAGCCATGGAAATGAAATCCTTGTCGATAGACTTGTTTTCCTTGCATCTCTAATCGCTCTCAAGTCCTCGGACTTAAATATCATTTTGGGTATGGATTGGATGACAACTCATTATGCCAAAATTGATTGCTATACTAGGACCGTTCAACTTACACATCCATCCGACAAGATAGTCAATGTCTTGACCCGAATGGCTGAATGTTAGCTCTGTTCTCTTAATGCCAGCCCTCCACCAGAACTCGAAGATATCCCGGTAGTCCATGACTTCCCGGATGTTTTTTCCTGAAGAACTGCCCGGAATTCCACCTTACAGAGATGTCGAGTTCGTGATAGATCTTATTCCTGGAACTGTCCCAATCTCTAGGAGACCTTATAAGATGGCACCACTAGAATTAGCTGAGCTAAAGAAACAACTCGATGAGTCCATGCAAAAAGGTTTCATCCGTCCTAGTTCTTCCCCTTGGGCTTGCCCCGTCCTCTTCGTCAAGAAGAAGGATGAAACAGAGGGGATGGTTGTAGATTACCGACCTGTCAATCTGGTCACCATAAAGAATAAGTATCCGCTTCCCAGGATCAACGACCTGTATGATCAGCTCGCTGGATCCTCAGTCTTCTCTAAGATGGATTTGAGGTTGGGCTACCATCAAATCAAAATCAAGAACGGGGACATTCCTAAAACGGCTTTCGTTACTCGTTATGGCCAATATGATTACACCGTCATGTCCTTCGGATTAACCAATGCCCCAGCTACCTTTTCTCGGTTAATGAATTCTATATTCATGGAGTATTTGGATAAATTCGTCGTGGTATACCTCGATGATATACTCATCTATTCCAAGAATAAGGAAGATCATGCCGAGCATTTAAGGCTGGTATTGACGAAACTTCGAGAGCACCGCCTTTATGCCAAATTCTCTAAATGTGAATTTTGGTTGCCAGAAGTAACCTATCTAGGTCATGTGATCTCTGGCAAGGGTATTGCTGTCAATCCCGAGCGAGTTCAAGCTGTACTTGATTGGGCTCCCCCTGAATCGGTCAAGCAAGTTAGGAGTTTTCTTGGCTTAGCAAGCTATTGCCGACGCTTCGTCGAGAATTTCTCCAAGGTTGCTAAACCTCTAACCGAACTCCTCAAGAAAGATAAAAAGTTTGAGTGGACCCCACACTGCGAGTCCAGTTTTCAGGAACTGAAAAGACGCCTGACCTCTGCACCTGTACTGGTACCACCAGATTTTTCCAAGGATTTTATAATCTACTGCGACGCCTCGCGACAAGGACTAGGTTGCATTCTCATGCAAGATCGTCAAGTGATTGCATACGCATCTCGACAGTTGCGTCCACATGAGGATAACTATCCTACTCATGATCTAGAGCTTGCAGCTGTAGTCCATGCACTCAAAACATGGCGACATTACCTTCTTGGTAATCGCTGTGAAATTTTCACTGATCACCAAAGTTTGAAGTATATCTTCACTCAACCGGATCTAAATCTCAGGCAAAGACGTTGGGTTGAGTTGCTCACAGACTACGACTTAGGAATCACTTATACCCCTGGAAAGGCCAATGTCATGGCCGATGCACTAAGTCGTAAGTCATATTGTAACAACTTGATGTTACAACAAGGTCAACCACTTCTCCACGAGGAATTTCGTAAGCTTAACCTTCACATTGTTCCTCGAGGATTCCTTTCCACCTTGGTGGCGAAACCTACTCTTATGGATCAAATCATAGTTGCCCAGCGGTATGATAAAGGCATATCTCGGATCAAGGAGAACATTGCTAGCGGAGTTGCTAGAAGTTTCTCTATGGATGATCGAGGTGTTGTGTACTTCGAGAACCGCTTGGTGGTACCCAAGAAACCACAACTACGACAAATGATTCTTAAGGAGGCTCATGAATCTCCTCTCACGATTCATCCCGGTAGTACCAAAATGTATCAAGACCTACGTCAAAGTTTCTGGTGGACTAGGATGAAGAGAGAAATCGCTCAATTCATTGCTAACTGCGACGTTTGTCGTCGAGTCAAAGCAGAGCATCAATGGCCTGCTGGCACCCTTCAACCTTTAGTTATTCCTGAATGGAAATGGGACAAAGTCCGTATGGACTTCATTACCGGTTTTCCCAGGACCAGGAAAGGGAATAATGCTATCTTCGTCGTTATCGACCGCCTCTCTAAAGTAGCTCATTTCCTGCCTGTTCGCGAGAGCATTACCGCTAGCCAGCTAGCAGACTTGTATGTCTCTCGGATAGTATCACTTCATGGTGTACCGTTGGAGATTAACTCAGACCGTGGAAGTCTTTTCACCTCACGATTTTGGGAAAGTTTCCAGAATGCTATGGGAACTCATCTCTCTTTCAGTACCGCCTTCCATCCGCAGTCAAGTGGTCAAGTGGAACGAGTCAATCAAATTCTGGAAGACAAGCTTCGAGCCTCTGTCATTTCTTTCGGTATGGAATGGGAAAAGTGTCTTCCATTTGCCGAATTCGCTTATAACAATAGTTATCAAGCCAGCTTGGGCAAAGCTCCCTTCGAAGTTCTATCTGGATGAAGGTGTCGAACACCTCTTAACTTGTCAGAGACCGGGGAAAGACAATTCTTTGGCCCGGATATGATCCAGGAAGCAGAAGAGCAAGTTCGCATCGTTCGTGAGAGATTGAAAACAGCCCAGTCTCGCCAAAAGAGCCAATATGATAGTCATCATAAGGCTGTGACTTTTGAAGTCGGCGATAAGGCTTACCTTCGGGTTACTCCTCTTAAGGGAACCCATCGCTTCGGTATCAAAGGCAAATTGGCCCCTCGTTACATCGGTCCTTTTCGCATTCTTGCCAAACGACGAGAAGTTGCCTACCAATTGGAACTACCTCCGCACCTCTCTAGAGTTCATGATGTTTTCCACGTTTCTCAACTCAGGCGTTGCTTCTCGGATCCTATCCGCGGAGTGGACCACGAAACGCTTGATCTCTAGGATAATCTCACATATCGAGAATACCCCATTCGTACTCTTGATCAAACTGAGCGCACCACTCGACGCCACAATATCAAGTTTCTCAAGGTTCAATGGTCACATCATTCCAAGAGTGAAGCTACTTGGGAAAGGAAGGATCGTCTTCGACTTGAGTACCCCACCCTCTTTCCGGAGGAACCCGAATCTCGGGACGCGATTCTTTTAAGTGGGGGTGAGTTGTCACATCCCTAGTTAGCACTTGCATGAGGACCTAGCCAGAGTGTGCATCATGTTTACTTTCAAAGAAACTTGAAATGGGATTAACAGAAACCCCAGCACCCCTCTCCTAACAACTAGGATTTGATAAAATATTTTCCAATGTACCCAAAATGCCCTTCAAAAATGTTCATCATTTCTGCCTTGGTCTTAAACCTCTGCCAAAAAATGGTGCACAATTTTCTAGGACATCTAAGGGCTTTCGATTAAATTTTATGTTATTTGAATTTGGGCATTTAAATGCTATAAAATATTTTAAATGCTCAAATAATCATGAACTATAATGTTTCCTACTGTTCATATTATATACAGTAGGTATGACAAGTGTCATGAGTTATAAAAATGTTTAGGCATTTTTATTAATTGAACAAAGCTGCAAAAGAAATGAAACAAAAAGAAAATAGGAAAAGAAAAATAGGAAGAAACACTTACCTAGCCCACTTACCTGCTGGCCCAGCCGGCCCAGCCCACCAGGGGCATCCCCGTCTTCTTCGCCGCGCCAGCGCACGAAGCAGCTCGGTGGCGAGCGCCGCCGATGCGTCGGCCACCTCCTACCTGCCTGGCTGGCCCCTCGACCCTCTGGATGGACTAGGACGACGCCACGCCGACCCCTCGACCGTTTCCCCACTCCCCCGTGCCTTTCCCCCTCCTCTCTCCCCTCCGCCGAGCTTCCCCGAGGGAGCTCGTCGCCATCGATCGTTGCCACCGCGCTCTACGCCACTCCCTCGCCTCCCCGACGCACCACTAGCTCCGCCGCATCGCCCCGAAGCTCCCCACCGACGCACATGATGCCAGGAGCCCCGCAACGTCCTCCTCACCGTCGTCTTCAACATTCGGCACCGGAGATCGCCGCCGCCCGTACGCCACCGTCCGACCGTCCCCGAGCTCACTTCGATGCCCTCCGCGACCGCTGTGAGCTCACGCTTCGAACCCCTCTCTCCACGGGCTCAATTATGCCTTGTAGCCGCCGCCCCCTTGCTGACCGAAGATCACCGCCGCCGGCCAACTCACCGCCGTGGCCATAGGCACCGTACCTCGTGGCTGAGCACGCCCTTAGCTTCTGTAGATCACCAGCAAGCTAAAGCAAGCTTTAGCTCCTCCTACCGTGCACTACAACTCCATTCCGACCAACTCCGTGCGAGCACCGCCGCGGACGAGCTCGTCGCCGTCGACTCCGGCGACCTCTCGACCAACCAGTGGCACCGTTGGATGCGGTGCATCACCAGGAGCACACCGAGCCCATCCGCGCGGCAAGTGGCTGCCGGAATAAGGATTCCGACGAGTCACCGCCGTGCGAAATGGTCGCCGCCGGCCAAACTCCGGCGGGCTGACGTGGCCTGTTAGTTAGGAGCTGACAGTAATTAGCTTAATCACCACAGTCACTCGTAGTGGGCCCCCTTTGTTAGTCAAACCCAGTCAACCCTGGTTATGACCGGAATTAGCTCCTGAGACACTGACATGAGGGACCCACCAGTCAGGTTTGACTTGGACTGGCCCTGTTGACTGGCTGACGTCAGCATGATGTCATGCTGACGCAGTAAAGGATTTTCTGGGATTTTTAGATTTAAAATAATTCAGGAAATTCCAGAAAATACCCAAAACTTCTAAAAATCATATAAAATCAACCATAGCTCAGATGGAAAAGATTTATATATGAAAAATGATCAGAAAAATCCAATCTTTCCAATGGCACTGGTTTCATGCATGTTTGAACAAGTTAACTTGCTATATACAACAAAAACATGATAATGCACTTATTTAAATAATAGTTTGAACTTTAATTTGAATCTTTGATTCAAATAGGTTCAAACCCTTCTGGTTTTAGTTGCATTAGCCAACACACATGCATCTTGCCATGTCATGAACATGCATCATATTGTTGCATTTGTTTGTTAATGATTGTATCGCCGGTATTCTCTGTGTTAGGTCCTACTCCCGAGGATACTGCAGCGTATCCAGTTGAAGAGCAGTACCCGACAACTACCTTGTCAGGCAAGCAATCATTGATCATTCCGATACAAGCCCAATCTTCTCGCTCCTGCTCTCTTTTACTGCATTAAGGCAACAGCGTGTGAACTGCTACTTGCTGCGGTAGTTGAACCCTATTCCCTTGCATGACCTGTCATTGCCACAGTAAATAGTTGAAACCCACTAGCATGTGTAGGAGTTGATTGAGCCATGTGATGTGTGATCCACCATTCTATTTGTTTATGTTGCCTGCTATGCTTAGAGTTGTGTCTGGTCTAGTTCATCTGGGTGATGGATCAGAGTGAAATGATCATACCGATAAAGAGAAGGAAGTGTGGAACACGCTTGGTAAAGGTATCGATGAAAGGCCATGTAGGAGTACATGGTGGGTTGTTTCATTGGAATCGTCCCTAGGACCCGAGATCTGTATGTGTGGTTCAAGTTACAGCTACTACCACACATTGGGATCCTTAATTGACCCTCTCGGCTTATTGATTACCCTTGATCTCTGTCCAGGAGTTGCAACTAGTTTCTGGTGTTTATAGCTTACTAGAGGTCGTGCACAACGCTGACCCTCGGGGTGGGTTGTGATGCGACAGGTACGTGGCACGGTATACCGGTTGCCCGTTTGGTGACTCGGGAACCCTGTACACATCGTTTGGGGCCGTGAGCGACACCTGTACACATCGTTTGGTGACTCGGGAACCCTGTACACATCGTTTGGATCCTCGGTAGTGTATTGATGTGGTGAGTAGAGGACTCGTGTTCGTAATAACATCTTGCAATCTGTTGAGAGTTGTAGTATAGGTTAGCCAAGGTCAAAGCTGGCATTCTGCTATAAACTCCACTACCCCCTTTGATAATGTTGCATGTATGATAGGTTCTGCGGTAAGACTTGCTGAGTACCTTTGTACTCATGTTTGCTTAATAACTGTTGCAGAGGAGAACCCTGCCCCTGCTGATGGGTTCTACATAGACGTTGACGTCGACGAGTAGCTTGACACCCAGAAGGAGATCTGGAGCTTGTGGAGGGCCTTGTAGATAGTCAGGCTACACCAAGCCTGTTTTATTTCCTAAGTTGTCTGTACTCAGACATGTAGCTTCCGCTTGTGCTTGTATGACTGTATGACTTGAGTGTTGGGTCATGTGACCCCTATCTGTATGGATATGTTATGTATGGCTCTTGGAGCCTTTTAAATAAAGTACTTTGAGTCATAGAATTCTGTTGTGATGCAATGTTGTATTTGCACATATTGAGCATATTGCGTGTATGTTTGAAATGCTTGGTATGTGTGGGATCCGACACCTAGTTGTTTTCCTTTGGTAGCCTACCTTACATGGAAATGCCTCCTAGTGATTCCAATGAGCCTTGGTAGCTTGCTACTGCTCGGAACACGTAGGTTGGCTGGCATTTGTCCTTCTTCGTTCCTGTTTCTGTCCCTTAGGGGAAATGTCACGCGTTGTTCCTTAAGTACATGTAGCTTGCTACGACTTGGGTTCATACGTTGATGACCGACACGTTCGTTGCTGGGTTATGGATGCCTGTCTCTGTAATTTAGTGCCACTTTTGGTTTATAACTAGCCATGTCGGCCCGGGTTCTCTGTCATATGGATGCTAGCGACACTGTCATATACGTGTGCCAAAATGCGCAAACGGTCCCGGGCCAGGTAAGGTGGCACCCGTGGGGTTACCGTGCGTGAGGCCGCAAAGTGATATGACGTGTTACAGCTAGATCGGTGTGACTTAGGATCGGGGTCCTGACAACAACCCACTTACCTGGACCAGACGGCCAACCTGGCGGCCCAGCACTGTGCTGGCCCAAGCCAGCCAGCTGCTTCGGCAGCCAGGCAGGCAGGTGACGCCGACGCACGGCCACGCGCCATCGATGCAACTGCTTCCCGCCTGGCCGCCGCCTCGCCGCGGGAACGGTCTGTACGACCTCCACGTCGCGCCCCGAAGCCGCTGGACGCATCCATTCCCCCCTACCTCTTTCCCTCGCCCTCCCCGCGCCATGGCCGCAGCGCCCGCAAGCTCGCCACCATAACCACCACCGCCACCGAACTCCCCTCGCCGCCCCTGCGTGTTTGGAAGCTCCGCTACCGTCTCCTACGTCTCCCCGACGAGCCACGCATCGTCGGAACCACCAACGCGCTGTCTCCGTCGACTTCTCCCCCGTTTGGCCGTCGAGATCGCCGGAGACCTCACCGTCGCAGCAGTTTGTCCCCGACCTCGCTGTTAGTTCCAACGCGACCGCCGTGAGCTTGGCCACCTCCCCATCCTCTCTGTTCTCCCTCTCGAGCTCTGTAACGACAGCACGAAGCTCACCTGCACTCGCCACCGCGGAGCTCGTCGCCGACGAGACTCCGACCACCCAACGGTCGCGCCACCCTGTCCATCAGCTCCACCGCACCCCCAGGAGCATAGAGCACCTCTCCACGAGCCTCGCCGTGCCTCCTAGCGACTAGCCTAAGCTCACCCGAGCTCCGGCAGCCGCCAAGGTCGTCGCCGGTGCCTTTTCGGCGACCCCGAGGCCAACCACCACCACCACTAGATGCGGCACACTCCCCGCATCACATAGACGTGCTCCGCCGTCGATTTGGTCGCCGGAGCACAAATCCCGCACCGTAACGCCGCGTCTGGCCTCGCCGGCGGCTAAACGCCGGCCGGTTTGACCGTCTTTGACCACGGGTGGGCCCAGTTTAACCCCTTGGGGTCAATGACAGGTCGGGCCCACCCGGCGAATTAAGTCAGGATTAGCACTAATTTTAATTAGTTAAGTTAATAACACTGACATGCGGGACCCACTGGTCAAGTTTGACCTGGACCTGGTCTGTTGACCTGCTAACGTCAGCATGATGTCATGCTGACACAATAAAGGCTTTTCTGGGATTATTTGATTTAAAACAATTCAAGAAATTCCAGAAAATGCTTTAAACTTCAAAAAATCATATAAATCCAACAATAGCTCAGATGGAAAAGTTTTATATATGAAAATTGATCAGAAAAATCCAATCTTTCCAATGGCACAGGTTTCATGCATGTTTAAGCAAGTTAACCTTGCTGTTCACATCAAAACATGATAATGCACTTTAGTAAATAATAGTTTGGGTATAAGTTTGAATCTTTGGTTCAAATGACCTCAAACCTTACTGTTTATAGTTGCATTATCCCAAAACACATTCATCTTGCCATGTCATGAGCATGCATCATATTGTTGTATTTGTTTGTATATTGATTGTATCGTCGGTGTTCTCCGTGGTAGGTCCTGCTCCCGGGGATACATCTGCGTATCCAACTGAAGAGCAGTACCAGACAACCAATCTGTCAGGCTAGCAACCCATTGATCATTCTGATACAAACCCATCTTCTCGCTCCTGCTCCCTTTTACTGCATTAAGGCAACATCGTGTGAACTGCTACTTGCTGCGATAGTTGAACCCTATTCCTTTGCATGACCCGTCATTGCCACAGTAAATATTTGAAACCCACTAGCATGTGTAGGAGTTGATTGAGCCATGTGATGTGTGTTCTACCATGCTATTTGTTTATGTTGCCTACTATGCTTAGAGTTGTGTCAGGTCTGGTTCATCTGGGTGATGGATCAGAGTGAAATGATCATGTCTGGTATAGAGAGTGAAGTGTGGAATATGCTTGGTAAAGGAATCGATGAATGGCCATGTATGAGTACATGGTGGGTTGTTTCATTGGAACTGTCCATAGGACCTGAGATCTGTATGTGTGATTCAAGATTCAGCTACTACCATGCATTGGGCCCGAAACCAATGGACCCTCTCGGCTTATTAACTGCCCTTGACCTCTGTCCAGGAGTTGCAACTTGTTTTTGGTGTTTGTAGTTTACTGGTGGTCGTGCGTAGCGCTGACCCTCGGGGTGGGCTGTGATGCGGCAGGTACGTGGCACGGTGTACCGGTCGCCCATTTGGTGAATCGGGAACCCTGTACACATTGTTTGGGGCCGTGAGCAACACCCAGGTCGGATCTCCCCACGGATGGAACCCAAATAGGCGATAAACCTGGACTAGAGACTTGTGTAGTTAGTCAGGTCGCGGCTGACACCCTCACTGGGCTTCCACTTGATGGTTGCCGAGTACATGTCGAGTAAACAACGATAAGTGGTGGAAACGTGTGTGAAGAAGTACACCCCTGCAGGGTTACCAATCTATTCGAATAGCCGTTGTTCATGGTTATGGACCACTTGGTTGCCTATACAGTTCGTAGACAAGTTGATGGTTACTCCTAAAAGTCTCAAGACAAGTGTGAATGCCGTGGATGGCCCTTCCGTAGGATGACGGAAGAGGATCCATGGTAGTGTATTGTTGTGGTGAGTAGAGGACTCGTGTGCGTAGTCTCATCTTGCAATCTGCTGAGAGTTGTATTATAGGTTAGCCAAGAGTCAAAGCTGGCTTGCTGCAATGAACTCCACTACCCTTGTTGATAATGATGCAGGTACGATAGGTTCTGTTGTAAGTCTTGATGAGTACCTTTGTACTCATGTTTTCTTAATAACTGTTGCAGAGGAGAACCCTGCCCCTTGTGATGGGTTTTACATAGACGTTGACGTCGATGAGTATCTTGCTACCCAGACTGAGATCTCGAGCTTGTGAAGGGCCTTGTAGATAGTCAGGCTACACCAAGCCTGTTTTATTTCCAAGTTGTCTTTACTTAGACATGTTAGCTTCCGCTTGTGCGTGTATGCTTGTATGACTTGAGTGTTGGGTCATGTGACCCCTATCTGTATGGATATGTTATGTATGGATCTCACTACAAGAAATATGTCAACTTGTGACCACCACTATTGGTCACTGAATGGTCACAAATTTCCATTTGTGACCTTTTTGTGACCAAAAACATAAGGTCAAAAGCTGGCCGTCATAAACTGACTATAGCGACCTTCTCTGTGAGAAGGTCGTAGACGTTTTTGACCAAAACAAAAGGTCGTTGAACCAATGATCTTTTGTTTTGGTCATTGGATGTCTGCCCAGGCCACGTCGGATTCGACGTGGCAATCTGACGTGGCAAAATTGCGACCAATTGAAAAGGTCACTGATAAGATTCAGCCCGGTCCGATTAGGTGTTTTACATGGGCCGAGCCCAACAATTCAGCCTTTATGTATATTTTTCCTGTTATTTTTTACTAGCTACATGGGCCTAGCCCAGCAATTCAGCGATTTTTTTCTTGGCCATTGCCTTTAATAGTCCATTTTTTTTCCCTCAACTCTTTTATAGTCCATTTCTGTTTTGGGCCTCGGCCTTTTTACATTCCATATACTTTTTGGGCCTTGGCCTTTTCGTTTGTCCCACTGGTCATCTTTGTATTTCTCACACTTTCACAATAAACAAATGAAAAATATTTCAAATGGCAAGAGAACATACTAAACTGTTAAAATGATAGCCAATATTAGCACCAAATATGCTGACTACTGTACAACATACGAGATTACAGTATTTACAATAGTGTTCATACAACCAGATATGCTAGCCACTGTACAACATAACTAGCACTACTAACTCGCTACTCTTTACTTTGTCGAGCTTCAAGCTTCTTCAAATTTCTTCAGCCCGGAGCTCCTGTCAAGAGAGGTAACACCACACATTTAGAGCTAGATCAAAGGCAGAAACATATGAGTCAAAATGCAGTATAGGCACAGGACAAGGACACTCCTATTATCACACATTTAGTGTAGTACAGAATGTATCACTATAGCTTTGGAAAATAGTTAAGTCTTGTGGGTATCTAGTTTACTTGCATATGGCCAACACTAACTAGTATGAGTTCGTTCAATAACTAAAAAGTACACAGTAGCTGACAATGTATAGTTTACACATATAAACCGAAGATTCAGCAAAGGCATGTTGATAAAACAGTGAAAACAATGGTATCTGGTATACTTCCATGCATGAGTAGTTCTTAATATGCATATTCATCATTACAGCAACCTATAACCACCTATGCTCATTGTTACATATCTATGCATAGTTCAAAAAAATGACCTGATCTACTTCAAATCTCAGACTTCGGATTTACTTCAAATTTTAACACACAACATAGAAGTAATTCACCATAGAGAATATATAAATGGGCATGGGGATCTGAGACTCGACGATGACAGCAAACTTCGGATTTACTTCAAATATGCAGTTTTAGATCATAAAACTAATGTTCCAACTTAGCGCTCCATCAGAGAATCAACTAAATTTGCTGGAGCGGGAGCGGCGAACGAACCTCCACACTCGAGGCCATTCTGAAGCCTCACTTTGAACTGCAGGACAGCTGTCCCATCCTTCAAAGTAACAGGGCTATCGAGCTCTTGGACTGTGGCATATTTCCTGGCTGGCTCGCTAACAAGGAGACCATAGTCTTCATGGCCATCACTCTTCTGGTGCTTCCATACACCTGCATGAGAGATTTATATCAAAACTTGATACAAGAAGTGTTGTGCAAAAACTATTGGTGGAACAACAGATTTTGACAGGAAATGGAGTCAGACATATAACTATCTACCTCAGAAACAATGCAGATAAACAAAGAACAGTAGTCCTAGGTTTAACAAAGAAAAAACTATAATAGCAGCATCTCAGTCACTACCCACTGCAATCCGCACCAGTGCAGCAGTGCCTCAGATGACTCCCCATGGACAAAATCAAACGAGTTCATGTTTTGGGCAAATGGAACAGAGAAGGGGGGCACTTTGATGAGTTCCACGGCGTGGAGGAGCGTCTGTTACCTGAAGGAGGAGGTCGGCCTCGGTGCAAGTTGAAGCTGAGCGAGGAGAAGAAGGGCACGAAGAAGGCATAGGCCACCGTCGGGATCCCGCACCTGCAAGGCCTCCACCACCCCTCCTTCCTGCTGCCACAGTAGCAGGGATGCCATCATCAGGGAGACGACAGAGCCGGCGTCGCGGTTGGTGACGACGAAGGAGGAGACGATGAAGACGCGGCAGAGGGACCCCGTGAGCCCCGCGAGGGAGAGGGCCATGAGTAGTGCCTCCAGCGTGATGACCGGCCGCTCCAGGAACCGCTCGCAGTCGGTGGAGGCGGCCCGGTGGATGCCATGGTTGTAGCAGAAATAACATACGTTAGCTCGAACAAGCAACATGACAAGACAGGTGCAAAAAAACATGTAGACACTTAGTTAACCAGAAAGTACATTGTAGTGTATGAAGATAACATCAACAAGATGGTCAAGAGTAACAAAAACATCCTACACTACTCCATATAACTCATTCTGTGTATGGACAAGTCTACACAGAACCACATCAAGCTTAACAAATGAAATGACCTTATAGATGCAAAGTCGATGGGTTTAATAATCAGATACTGTAACAGTCAAGCCAATAAAACAGCAGGCATAGGTTAGATCCAATAAACCTGAACAAAAACATGTACGGCAAAACATATATGCCAGAGACTGCAGACGGGAACTCACGACTCACAGATCCTAGAACCAGTCAGAAGTAGAACATTAAGCACAAGCACGCACAATCAAACAGAGCCACCATAAGCAAGGCAAAACAACTTGGCACCTCAACAGTAAACATCTGACCATAAGCCACGCACAAACGTCTTATATTGTGGGATGGAAGGAGTATGTGACAAGAAGGTAACTAACGCCAACAGAGCAACAAGGACCAGTGCAATATTAATATTGACACATTTTATATCATGTGGAGATAGACACCATCAAGAAACAGAGGTTAGTTAATAATGGGCAGGTTTCAACTAGTTAAATCAGCGTCCGAACTCTATACTGGGTTCCATTTGAAAACAAAAGGCACGAACTAGTCAATGTGAAAAGTTTTAGCATTATTGCCATATGTTTCCTCATAATCATACTACACAGAGAAGGGTTCAGCCTCAAGTCTGAACTAGCCTTACATGGTGGAGTACAAATTTCCTTCTGTACCAGTGGGCGTTGATGGTGTTCCCTCCTTTGTTGACCAGCGGTGCTGACCAGTGGTTCCTGAACCTGACCTTGTCGGCCCAGGAGCAGAGGCTGCTCAGGTTGCCGCCAGCGCCAGACGGTAGCAGCTCGTTCACCGCCTTCGCCACCGCGTCTGAGCAGAGTTGGAAGAATAACCTTTAGAATATATCAGAATATACTATCAATGTAGAGCAGAGTTGTGTAATAGCTAGCTAACCAGTGGAACTCATGTAGTATTGTTTCTGTTCATTCAGTTAACAATGGCACAATAATTTTAGGGTACAACCTTCAGTACCAAATGACATTTGTCTCTTAACATTTATGTATTATCAAATTTTGTTAAGCAGACTGTCTTAATCTTTATAATCAAGTTCCAAAAGTAAACCACTAGTCCTAGTTCTATGAGTCTCATGTATCACCCCATGGGCCATAACAATACTTTCTAATATAAACCTCTCTTTAGTAAAGGCAGTTTGGTTTAGAGAAATAAGTTTGTCACATAAAACAGGAGCTCTAGAAATCATAGCTTTAGTGAAAATCTTATTAGCACAATTACTCAAACTAATAGGACGAAACCTGAATTCAATTAGGACAAGTCTTTCTTAGATTTCTCTTTTTTCAGTTTTCTGTATCAGATGAAAGTGGTATTTTTGCTTCCTCAAAAACAAAGAAAGTGCTATGTTTGTCCTTAAAACAAGATGATTAAAATGCCTTGTTAGTTAGTTTGGTGATTAACTCAAGCATTACTCCTTTGTTGCAGAAAAGACGGGACATGATCAACCAGAAGATGCAAACATTGCAAAAGCTCGTCCCCAACTCAAGCAAGGTATTGTATTTCTCGACGGGAACCAATCACCTGGGAAACATATGATTTGTCCTTGTCCCAGCCAGACGAAGAGCAGCCCCTGGGAGAGGAGCGTGGGGAACTTGGTGGCGCAGGCCCTAGGCGAGCGCACGGCCCGGGCCTGGTGCAGGCGCCGAAGCCGTCGAAGGACCAGCCGTTGTAGGATCCTCCCCTCCTGCGCGCGTGCTCAGAACATGTGGGGAGGAGGAGGAGAGGAGCGTGCGGCGGAGTGGAGTGGCGCCGGCGGGGACGGAGACGGTCGGTGGCGAGCGCGAGCACGGACTCGAATGGCTCGACGCACTCGCGGAGGTCCTCGGCGGCCTCGTCGCGCTGGCCGAGCTGTGCGCGGAGCCCTGCGACCTCCGCCTCGAGGCGGCCGACGAAGAGGTCGTAGTCGTAGCTCTCCTCGCCACCGTCCGCGACGGCGGGCGCCTCCCCGCCCTTGAGCATCTTCCGCGCCATGGCCTGGACTCCGGTCGGCCGTAGAACCCTAGTGGATGGATGGATCCCGGAGCAGAGGAGAGCAGGTGGTTGCCGAGGCGGGCGTGGAGACGGGGTAAGTCACCGGGGTTTGTGGCGTGGTGAGGAGGTGAGGAGGATAGGGCGAGGGAGGGAGGACGCCGCCGTTGGCGACGGGAAGCTAGGGTTAGAGAGGGGTGGCGGCGTCGATCTGGATCTGGATCGGAGGTGA
>LR738711.1:582084557-582118361 GCA_902687465.1 Secale cereale | reverse complement strand
CGGGGAGATAGGACGAGGGATGGGGAAGGGGTCGGGGAGGAGGTGGCGGCGGCGGGGAGATAGGACGAGGGACGGGGAAGGGGTCGGGGGTGAGGGGAAGGGGTCGGGATCTAAGCTATGGTTTGGGCTGCGGGTGGGGATCCTCTTTTTCTATTTTTTCTGTAGAATAGATGGATGGATGTATGTAGGATGGAGAGATGGATGGATGGATGGATGGGCGCCATGTCATCAATCCATGGGAAGTGTTTTGATTGGTTGAGAAAGTGAGTGATTTAAAATAGAGTCCAAGTACTAAAAATAGAGGGATTTTGTGAAGTAGCTATCAAAAATATTTTGCAAAAGGGCACCACACAAATATTCATTAGATTTAGACCACATTTTATGTATAAGGACCAATTTGTATGCATTTTTGATCTTTCTAGCACTTTTAATCATTTTTCGAGAGCCCAAAATGAGCTTTTTTGTGAAGGACCTACCATATATTTGTTGCAAAATTGGACCACACCATTTTTAGAAAACATTAGCCCATATTTAATGCGCAATGGACCAAATGGTTGGGTGTCAAAAGTTCTGATCCACCTCTCGTGAAAAAGGCAAATTTCCGCCGATTCAGCTGGAAGCGGGTCAAATTTGAACTGTAGCTGCCTTAGAGTTTGCTCTTTATTTTTTCAAAAAAACATTTATAGGTACATGAGTATCTATTTAATCAGAGAAACACCAAAAAAATACCAAGATTCAACCACTAGCTAGGAACGGTCATTTCCGTCGTTTTGACCGCATTTTGAAACGGGCATAAAAAATTAAAAAAAAAATCAAAAAATTGGAACACCTTCGCATGGTGTCATTATATATGACCAAGTTACCAGGAAAAATAATAAACTTGTAATACGGCAATTCTTTTAAAAAAGTGTTCTCAGAAATGAGCTATCATGCGTGACGATTCATGGCTTTCAAGCCAAATGATCAATCCTATGGCCACATTCATGGCATAGTTTGTTCAAATGATCTCATATTGTGCACAAGGGTGCATCTTGGAATGGCAAACAATATTGCTTAAGGAAGTTTTCATTTTCTTTGGACGAAAAAACCATTTTCCATTTTACGAGTGCCCAAAAGGAGGTTTTTTTGTGAAGGACCTCCCAAATAATTGTTGCAAAATTTGACCAAATCATTTTTATAAAATACTAGGACATATTTAATGCACAATTGACCAAATGGTTGGGTGTAAAAAGTTTTGATCCACCTCTCACGAAAAAGACAAATTTCCGCCGATTCAGCTGGAAGTGGGTCAAATTTGAACTGTAGCTGCCTTGTAGTTTGCTCTTTATTTTTTACAAAAATCATTTCTAGGTACATAAGTATCTATTTAATCAGAGAAACACCAAAAAAATTCCAAGATTCAACTACTAGCTAGGAACGGTCATTCCCGCCGTTTTGACCGCATTTTGAAACGGGCATAAAAAATTCAAAAAAAATCAAAAAATTGGAACACCTTCGCATGGTGTCATTATATATGACCAAGTTACCAGGAAAAATAATAAACTTGTAATACGACAATTCTTTTAAAAAAGTGTTCTCAGAAATGAGTTATCATGCGTGAAGATTCATGGCTTTCAAGCCAAATGATCAATCCTATGGCCACATTCATGGCATAGTTTGTTCAAATGATCTCATATTGTGCACAAGGGTGCATCTTGGAATGGCAAACAATATTGCTTAAGGAAGTTTTCATTTTCTTTGGACGAAAAAACCATTTTCCATTTTCCGAGTGCCCAAAAGGAGGTTTTTTTGTGAAGGACCTCCCAAATAATTGTTGCAAAATTTGACCAAATCAATTTTCTAAAATACTAGGACATATTGAATGCACAATTGACAAAATGGTTGGGTGTAAAAAGTTTTGATCCACCTCTCATGAAAAAGACAAATTTCCGCCGATTCAGCTGGAAGCGGGTCAAATTTGAACTGTGGCTGCCTCATAGTTTGCTATTTATTTTTTCCAAAAATCATTTCTAGTTACATAAGTACCTATTTAATCATAAATACATGGTTTGGTGGCGATACGTCGAGGTTTGGGCGGTGGTCGAGGGCCCCAACTCTAGAGCGCGTAAACTCGCATGCCCGCCGCGTGTTCACCGCGTGACTGTGGCGTTGCCATGTGTTCTGGGCGGCCTAGGCATGTCTAGTGGGTTGGCCACTCCCCAGGTAGGTGCTAGGAAGAAAATTACAACATAAGATTCTCACGAGGAGACCGATCGATGCTCAAACATGAATTAGCAGCCAAGTGTTTGATTAGCGGTACGGGAAATGCACATGGCTAATGGGCGTGAGTTTTGGTTGAGGATGATCAGTTACTAAGAAGACCGTCTTCACAAATTTTCAGCTCATAAGGAGGAGTCTAGGTGGTACTTGCTTTGCAAAGTACCACACTGCACATAAATACGAATGTTGAAGATGGGCTCAAAATAATGAATGGCTTGAGCTGGCATTTGGTGGAGGATAGTTATTTGGGCATAGGAAAGCACTGTAGAAAATGGATACCATTTGGACATGCCAAAGTGGTACTTTCTTCACAAAGTGTTTTTTTGAACAGAATAGGAAAATGAATATTTTTGAATTATTTTTTAACTAGGCAAGGAAGGTTTTTTTACATATTTGACGAAGATATGACCCAAAGAATTTATGAGATTTTTTTGGGAATTTTGGGAATGACAAAAATATAGGTTGCTTCACAACCTAGGGCAAAAACTGCCACATGGACATGACACATAGGCAAAACTGATGAGGTGGCGCCTAGTCGTAGCAACCCACCACAATTTTCAAGGTTATGACCATCTATATTGGTCATGAACAGCTAGAAATAAGGCAGCAACCCAGTGCTATCTGCTTTGTGACCATTTCGTGTAAGGAAATGATGACCTTTCTGCCCAAAATGGTCGTTATAGTTTAGGGTTTGGAGCCCCCCGAACAGCTTTTGACCAATTGGTCTGAAATGGTCATAGATCTATGACCAATTCTTCCAGGGTCACTAACAAAAGGTCATAAGTTGACATATTTCTTGTAGTGTCTTCGGAGCCTCTTAAATAAAGTACTTTGAGTCATAGAGTTCTGTTGTGATGCAATGTTGTATTTGCACATATTGAGCATATTGTGTGTATGTTTGAAGTGCTTGGTATGTGTGGGATCCGACACCTAGTTGTTTACCTTTGGTAGCCTATCTTACAAGGAAATGCCTCCTAGTGCTTCCAATGAGCCTTGGTAGCTTGCTACTGCTCCGGAACACGTAGGCTGGCGGGCATGTGTCCTTCTTCGTTCCTGTGTCTGTCCCTTATGGGAAATGTCACGCGTTGTTTCTTTTAGTCCATGTAGCTTGCTACGACTTGGGTTCATACGTTGATGACCGACACGTTCATTGCTGGGTCATGGATGCATGTCTCTGTAATTTAGTGCCACTTTTGTTTTATATCTAGCCATGTCGGCCCGGGTTCTCTGTCATATGGATGCTAGCGACACTATCATATACGTGTGCCAAAATGTGCAAACGGTCCCAGGCCAGGTAAGGTGGCACCCGCGGGGATACCATGCGTGAGGCCACAAAGTGATATGATGTGTTACAAGCTAGATCGGTGGGACTTAGGATCGGGGTCCTGACAGCGTTGGCATCAGAGCCGGACTGCGTGTAGGTTCTTCAAGCCAAACTGGTCGATGTTGAGTCTAGAAAATTCTTAGTTATATGTAAGGGAATTGATTGTGGAACGGAACGTAAGGCTCTTTTTACTTCTTTACCTTATGCCCTTCTGATCTCAGTCAGCCTATTCTTTCTACGGGGGTTTAGGGCTAGGCCACTCATTCTTACTAGGTTCACGTGTTACTAATCCGTAGACTCTTAGGATTGTTGGTTTCAAGCCTCAGTTCAGTTTCTACCCTTCTAGTATGTTGATTAGTTGGACCCGGAACCTTGATATGATGTCGTTGAGTGGCTATCCTATCATTTGTAAGATGTCTCAAAATCGTTTTGAGCATTTACAGTTGTTATGCTGCCCAATTTCTTCCAGAAATTGTAATGCCTTTGCATTATTTCGTGTTTCAGATGTCTGACCGCACACCTCACTAGGTGGTCCGTTTGACCCGGTGCATTAATGTGCCAGGTCACACGGCCATGCTAGTCCGTGTGTTGACTGAGACCGGCTAACGTTGGTATCCTGAGTACACTGTGGAGGAACAGTACCGGGATTTTAACCAGAGTCAGTATTTCTGCAGAGTCCGGATATACCCTTCGTATCCCGGAGCTACCGACCCCATCCATTGGTCTTATGGACTCGGAGTTACCATCGAGATGGTAGTACAGGATGCCGCTTACTCGATGATGACCATCATCCAGGCTAGGCATGCCCTGCTGCTGAATACTGAGTTCCACTACATGCCAGCCTCACTTCCTGGAGAGGAAGGCTACTACACTGGTCTGTATACTGATGCTGCTCATGAGGAGCCACTGCTTCATACAACTACTCAGATGCTGGAGGATAGGGACTGTGAGGTCCGTGCCCTCCGGATGGAGCTTTATAACACTCGAGCCGCCCATTGGACTACCTTGACACGGCTTACACCTGCCGTGGAGGCCGGATATCTGGATATGCGGGATTTGTACCCCGTGCGGACTCGTCTGCCCGATCGTATGGATTGGCGTGATGTTGGGGGTATTACACCTCCACGTGGGCATCGGTTACCACCAGCAGCGGGACCGAGACCGCATCCATGTCCCTATGGTCCACAGCCTTTGAGTGCTCGTGAGTTTCCAGATCCACATGTTCCACTTCCAGGCTACGGGGGTAATCTTTACGAAGATTACTACGGGAATGTCTGAGTTAAACTGTGGCAGTAGTAGTATCGTAGTAGTTGTATTTCCACTGTCCTGCACGTCTTGTGGAATATGACTTAGTGTGTTCTGAGTTCCGGAGGCGTAGATAAATAATGTATAGGAGCTTGGAGTCCCTCTGATGAGATGTATCGTCTTTCACCGCAGTTGTACCTTAGCCTTGGCTTGTACTAAACTATGTATGGTGTGTATGACCAATGGTGTATATATGGCAATCTCTATATTACCATGTCGTACAAATGAACATATCTGCATTCCATGTCATCCATTACATTCTGCACTCCTATGTCAAAGTTTTGCCATCCTTGTCTAAACCGTTGTTTTGTTTTCCTAGGATGGTCAACACTCGCAGCACTCCTGCTGCTGAGGAGCAGGGTGAGGCCAGTGGGGCTAGAGATGAGAATCTTCCCCAACCACCCTCCTTGGCTGAAGTAATGCTCGAGGCAGAAAGGAACAACAGAGAGACCAACCGTCTGCTGGAACGCATAGAGCAGAATACTGCCTTTCGCCAGAGGAATGACATGGTGTCAATTAATGATTTTATCAATATGTGCCCAACGAAGTTCCATCATTCCGCTGAACCTCTTGATGCGGATGACTGGCTTCGCAGTACCACCCACAAGCTACACTCTGCCCATGTGGCCGAAGCTGACAAGGTTACTTACGCCGCCTACCATCTTGAGGGCCCTGCTAGCCTCTGGTGGGAAAACTTTGAGGCCATACATCCTGCTGGCCAAATCCCTACTTGGGCAGAGTTCAGTGAGGCATTGCGTGAATATCACATTTCGGAAGGTCTCATGGATCGCAAGCGGGAGGAGTTCTGCAATTTCACCCAGGGCCTGCTAACCATGGATGGCTATAGTCACGAATTTGGCAATTTGGCACGCTATGCTCCCGAGGAAGTGTCCACCGATGCCAAGAAGCAGGAGAGGTTCCGCAAGGGACTCAGCCCTGAACTTCGCCGAGATCTACGTCTGCACAAGTGCACCTCCTTCTAGAAGTTGGTGAACAAAGCCATCAGTGCTGAGACGGGTCAGACTGATTTCGAAGCCACACGCAAGCATCCTCGTGACATTGGTTCCTCATCCGGCTCTGGCTCTCACAAGCGCAGTGTGTGGGTTCCTAACACTGCCCTGCCACCCAGGTTCACTCCGAGGCCATCCTATGAGGCTGGTATTGACGAAACTTCACGAGCACCGCCTTCATGCCAAATTCTCCAAGTGTGAATTCTGGTTGCCAGAAGTGACCTATCTGGGTCATGTAATCTCTGGCAAGGGTATTGCTGTCAATCCCGAGCGAGTTTAGGCCGTCCTTGATTTGACTCCACCTGAATCGGTCAAGCAAGTTAGGAGTTTCCTTTGCTTAGCGAGCTATTGTCGACGCTTCGTCGAGAATTTCTCCAAAGTTGCTAAACCTCTAACAGAACTCCTCAAGAAAGATAAAAAGTTCGAGTGGACCCCATAGTGCGAGTCCAGCTTTCAGGAACTGAAAAGACGCCTGACATCTGCACCCGTACTGGTACCACCAGACTTTTCCAAGGACTTTATTATCTATTGCGATGCCTCGCGACAAGGACTAGGTTGCATACTCATGCAAGATCGTCAAGTGATTGCCTATGCATCTCGATAGTTACGTCCACATGAGGATAACTATCCTACACATGATCTAGAGCTTGCAGGCGTAGTCCACGCACTCAAAACATGGCGACATTACCTTCTTGGTGATCGCTGTGAAATCTTCATGGATCACCAAAGTATGAAATACATCTTCACCCAACCGGATCTGAATCTCAGGCAAAGACGTTGGGTTGAGTTGCTCACAGATTACGACTTAGGAATCACTTACACCCCTGGGAAGGCCAATGTCATGGCTGACGCACTAAGTCGTAAGTCTTATTGTAACAATCTAATGTTACAACAAGGGCAACCACTTCTCCACGAGGAATTTTGTAAGCTTAACCTTCACATTGTTCCTCGAGGATTCCTTTCCACCTTGGTGGAGAAACCTTCCCTTACAGATCAGATCATCAAAGCACAGAAGGTTGATCCGGGAGTCTCCCGTATTAGGAGGAACATCAAGAAAGGAGTCGCGGGATGTTTCTCAATTGATGATCAAGGTGTCGTGTTCTTTGGAAACCGCTAAGTGGTTCCTAAGGTACGAAACCTGAGATGGTTGATCCTTAAGGAGGCTCATGAATCTCCTCTCATGATTCATCCCGGTAGTACCAAAATGTATCAGGACCTACGCCAGAGGTTCTGATGGACTAGGATGAAGAGAGAAATCGCTCAGTTCATTGCTAACTGCGACGTTTGCCGTCGAGTTAAAGCAGAGCATCAACGGCCTGTTGGCACCCTTCAACCTTTAGCTATTCCTGAATGGAAATGGGATAAGATCGGTATGGACTTCATTACCGGGTTTCCCAGGACCAGGAAAGGGAATAATGCTATCTTCGTCATTATCGACCGCCTCTGCAAAGTAGCCCATTTCCTGCCTGTTCGAGAGAGTATAACCGCTAGCCAGCTAGCAGACTTGTATATCTCTTGAATAGTATTTCTTCATGGTGTGCCATTGGAGATTAACTCAGAACGTGGAAGTCTTTTCACCTCTCGATTTTTGGAAAGTTTCCAAAATGCTAAGGGGACTCGTCTTTCTTTCAGCACCGCCTTTCATCCTCAGTCAAGTTGTCAAGTAGAATGAGTCAATCAAATTCTGGAAGATATGCTTCGAGCCTCTGTCATCTCTTTCGGTATGGATTGGGAGAAGTGTCTTCCATTCGCCAAATTCGCTTATAACAATAGTTATGAAGCTAGCATGGGCAAGGCTCCCTTCGAAGTTCTGTATGGACAAAGGTGTCGAACGCCTCTTAACTTGTCAGAAACCAGGGAAAGACAATTCTTTGGTCCGGATATGATCCAGTAAGTAGAAGAGCAAATTCGCATCGTTCGTGAGAAATTGAAAACAGCCCAGTCTCGCCAGAAGAGCCAATATGATAGTCATCATAAGGCTGTGACTTACGAAGTCGGCGATAAGGCTTACCTCCGGGTTACACCTCTTAAGGGAACCCATCGCTTCGGTATCAAAGGCAAATTGGCTCCTCGTTACATCGGTCCTTTTCGCATTCTTGCCAAGCGAGGAGAAGTTGCCTACCAATTGGAACTACCTTCGCATCTTTCCAGAGTTCATGATATCTTCCACATTTCTCAACTCAGGCGTTGCTTCTCGGATCCTATCCGCGGAGTGGACCATGAAACGCTTGATCTCCAGGACAATCTCACATATCGAGAATACCCCGTTCGTATTCTTGATGAAACCGAGCATACCACTCGACGTCATAATATCAAGTTTCTCAAGGTTCAATTGTCACACCACTCCGAGAACGAAACTACTTGGGAAAGGGAGGATTGTCTTCAACTTGAGTACCCCACCCTTTTTCCGGAGGAACCCAAATCTCGGGACGAGATTCTTTTGAGTGGGGGTGAGTTGTCACATCCCTAGTCATTGTATGCATTAGGACTAGCTAGAGTGTGCATCATGTTTACTTTTTGCAGAAACTTGAAATGGGGATGACAGAAACCCTAGCACCCCTCTTCTAACAACTAGGGTTTAATAAAATATTTTCCAATGTAACCAAAATGCCCTCCAAAAATGTTCATCATCTTTGCCTTGGTCTTAAACCTCTGACAAAAATGGTGCACAATTTTCTAGGACATCCAAAGTTCACTGGATTAATTCATATTGTATTTGCATTTGGGCAATTAAATGCTATAAAATATTTTAGGTGCCCAAATAATCATAAACCAAAATGTTCCATGATGTTCATATTATATAAAGTGGGCATGAGTAGTTTTATGATTTATAAAAATGTTCTAGCATTTTTATTAATTCAACAAAGTTGAAAAAGAAACAAAATAGAAAACAAAATAGAAAAGAGAGAGAGAAGGGCACATCCCACTTTCGAGGACCAGCTGGCCCACCTGGCGGCCCAGCACTGTGCTGGCTCAAGCCAGCCAGCTGCTTCGACAGCCAGGTAGGCAGGTGACGCCGGCGCACGGCCGCGCGCAACCGCGGCAGCTGCTTGCCGCCTGGCCGCCGCCTCACCGCGGGAACGGTCTGGACGACCTCCACGTCACGCCCCGAAGCCGCTGGACGCATCCATTCCCCCTTGCCTCTCTCCCTCGCCCTCCCCGCGCGATGGCCGCAGCGCCCACAAGCTTGCCGCCGTAACCACCGTAGCCACCGAGCTCCCCTCGCCGCCCCTCCGTGTCTGGAAGCTCCACCACCGTCTCCTACGTCTCCCTGACGAGCCACGCATTGCCGGAAGCCCCAACGCGCCGTCTCCGTCGACTTCTCCCCCGTTCGGCCGTCGAGATCGACGGAGACCTCACCGTCGTAGAAGTTTGTCCTCGACCTCGCTGTTAGTTCCAACGCGACCGCCGTGAGCTTGGCCACCTCCCCATCCTCTCCGTTATCCCTCTCGAGCTCTGTAACGACAGCACGAAGCTCACTCGCACGTGCCACTGCGAAGCTCGTCGTCGAAGAGACTCCGGCCACCCAACGGCCGCGCCACCCTGTCCATCAGCTCCACCGCACCCCCAGGAGCCTAGAACACCTCTCCACGAGGCTCGCCGTGCCTCCTAGCGACAAGCCCGAGCTCACCCGAGCTCCGGCAGCCGCCAAGGTCGTCGCCGGCACCTTTTCCGGTGACCCCGAGGCCAACCACCACCACCACTAGATGCGGCACACTCCCCGCATAACATAGATGTGCTCCGCCGTTGATTTGGTCGCCGGAGCACAAATCCCGCACCACACCGCCACATCTGTCCTCGCCGACGGCTAAACGTCGGCCGGTTTGACCCTCTTTGACCACGGGTGGGCCCAGTCTGACCCCCTGGGGTCAATGACAGGTGGGGCCCAGCCGGCTAATTAAGTCAAGATTAGCACTAATTTTAATTACTTAAGTTAATGACACTGACACGGGGGACCCACCAGTCAGGTTTGACCTGGACCTAGTCTGTTGACCTGCTGACGTCAGCATGATGTCATGCTGATGCAGTAAAGGCTTTTCTGGGATTATTTGTTTAAAGCAATTCAGGAAATTCCAGAAAATGCTTTAAACTTGAAAAAATCATATAAATTCAACAGTAGCTCAGATGGAAAAGTTTTATATATGAAAATTGATCAGAAAAATCCAATCTTTCCAATGGCACCGGTTTCATGCATGTTTAAGAAAGTTAACCTTGATGTTCACATAAAAACATGATAATGCACTTTAATAAATAATAGTTTGGGTATAAGTTTGAATATTTGGTTCAAGTGAGCTCAAACATTTCTGTTTATAGTTGCATTAGCCCAAAACACATTCATCTTGCCATGTCATGAGCATGCATCATATTGTTGCATTTGTTTTTATATTGATTAAATCGTCGGTGTTCTCCGTGGTAGGTCCTGCTCCCGAGGATACATCTGCGTATCCAACTGAAGAGTAGTACCCGACAACCAATCTGTCAGGCAAGCAACCCATTGATTATTCCGATACAAACCCATCTTCTCGCTCCTGCTCTCTTTTACTGCATTAAGGCAACAGCGTGTGAACTGCTACTTGCTACGGTAGTTGAACCCTATTCCTTTGCATGACATGTCGTTGCCACAGTAAATAGTTGAAACCCACTAGCATGTGTAGGAGTTGATTGAGCCATGTGATGTGTGTTCTACCATGCTATTCGTTTATGTTGCCTACTATGCTTAGAGTTGTGTCAGGTCTGGTTCATCTGGGTGACGGATCAGAGTGAAATGATCATGTCTGGTAAAGAGAGTGAAGTGTGGAATATGCATGGTAAAGGAATCGATGAAAGGCCATGTAGGAGTACATGGTGGGTTGTATCATTGGAACCGTCCATAGGACCTGAGCTCTGTATGTGTGATTCAAGATTCAGCTACTACCATGCATTGGGCCCGAAACCAATGGACCCTCTCGGCTTATTAACTGCCCTTGACCTCTGTCCAGGAGTTGCAACTAGTTTCTGGTGTTTGTAGTTTACTGGTGGTCGTGCGCAGCGCTGACCCTCGGAGTGGGCTGTGATGCGGCAGGTACGTGGCACGGTGTACCGGTTGCCCGTTTGGTGACTCGGGAACCCTGTACAAATCGTTTGGGGCCGTGAGCGACACCCCGGCCGGATCTCCCCACGGATGGAACCCAAATAGGCGATAAACCTGGACTAGAGACTTGTGTAGTTAGTCAGGTCGTGGCCGACACCCTCGCTGGGCTTCCGCTTGAAGGTTGCCGAGTACATGTCGAGTAAACATCGATAAGTGGTGGAAGCGTGTGTGAAGAAGTACACCCCTGCAGGGTTACCAATCTATTCGAATAGCCGTTGTTCACGGTTATGGACCACTTGGTTGCCTATACAGTTCATAGACAAGTTGATGGTAACACCTAAAATTCTCAAGACAAGTGTGAGTGCCGTGGATGGCCCCTCCGTAGGATGACGGAAGAGGATCCACGGTAGTGTATTATTGTGGTGAGTAGAGGACTCGTGTGCGTAGTCTCATCTTGCAATCTGTTAAGAGTTGTAGTATAGGTTAACCAAGAGTCAAAGCTAGCTTGCAGCAATGAACTCCACTAACCTTGTTGATAATGATGCATGTACGATAGGTTCTGTTGTAAGTCTTGCTGAGTACCTTTGTACTCATGTTTGCTTATTAACTGTTGCAGAGGAGAACCCTGCCCCTTCTGATGGGTTTTACATAGACGTTGACGTCGACGAGTAGCTTGCTACCCAGATGGAGATCCTGAGCTTGTGAAGGGCCTTGTAGATAGTCAGGCTACACCAAGCCTGTTTTATTTCCAAGTTGTCTGTACTCAGACATGTTAGCTTCCGCTTGTGCTTGTATGCTTTTATGACTTGAGTGTTGGGTCATGTGATCCCTATCTGTATGGATATGGTATGTATGGATCTTCGGAGCCTCTTAAATAAAGTACTTTGAGTCACAGAGTTCTGTTGTGATGCAATGTTGTATTTGCACATATTGAGCATATTATGTGTATGTTTGAAATGCTTGGTATGTGTGGGATCCGACACCTAGTTGTTTACCTTTGGTAGCCTATCTTACAGGGAAATGCCTCCTAGTGCTTCCACTGAGCCTTGGTAGCTTGCTACTGCTTCGGAACACGTAGGCTGGCCGGCATGTGTCCTTCTTCGTTCCTGTGTCTGTCACTTAGGGGAAATGTCACGTGTTGTTCCTTTAAGTCCATGTAGCTTGCTACGACTTGTGTCGGAGATATTGACCTTGGGTGTCCTCAGGGACTACCCTCGGTATTTCAAGACAAATTGTGGCCGCCTGCTACCCCCCGGCCGTCTGCTCATCGGCCCGCCTCCTAGGGTAGCTTGCCCTAGGAGCCGGCTCCCAGCAGGAGGCAGGGACCCAATAGGCGGCGACACCAACGCAAACAGCTAGTAGGCGGTCCCATGCTCCTCCTCGGGACGGGTGCTGGGGGACCACCACGCGGCTGAGACATGGCTACAGATGAATATGTCCTTAGAGAAACTATAAGGGCGTGGCTACAGTGAACGTGTACCTTATGGATATCTCCTAAGCGACGGGTCACTATAGCCACGCTGCTTGTGACCAAGCATCGGTCAGAGGAGGCCACGATCCCACTACTCGCAGACGGCAGGGCCAGCAGGCGGCTGGCCACACCGGCCAGCGGGTAAGTCATAAACAAGCCGCCCCTGGCAGACGGCCGCCTGGTAGCAGACGGCGAATCCTGCCCTGGAAGTCTGAACCTCATCAAGATGACGGGACAGGGCGTGGCGGCAATGTACGGCAGAAGACGACGGCACTGTAGCCACTTCTCCCCTGATGAGGCTATCGTAAACAGACCCATTTCTACTGTAAAAGGCAATCATATGCGCCCACAGGCGGCGGGCCCCAGCAGACAGGCGACAAGACCGGCACCGCCAGACGCTGACAAACGAGGGCCACTCCGTCTGGATTACGATTGTATCCCTGGGGGTAGGCCTATAAAAAACCCCCAGGGTCCTCCGTGAGGAGGGGTTGGTTAGAAACAGAGAGGGTTGAACTGGGAGAAGAAGATAGAGAGAGAGATAGAAACCCTAGAAACCATCCCCGATCCCTAGGGCATAGGAAGTGAGCTAGCCTTGCTCATCTTCCTCCTCTAGACCACACAGCTCGAGGAGCAACCTTGTAGCTACCATAGTGACATCATTCATGACGCGGAGCCCCCGCAGAGCAGGACTAGGGGTGTTATCTCCACGGAGAGCCCCGAACCTGGGTAAGATCCGTAGGCATCCTAAGTTTCGCCTCATCCCGCTTCCAGGGCCCGGCGACGTTCTATTGACCCCATGCATGATAAGCCATCCGTTGGCATATGTCGCCCCAAAACCCCGACATTTGGCGCCCACCGTGGGGCTAGGTGCATCGTCGTCCGAAGACATGTTCTGGACGGGAACTTTGTTCCTTCCTGGCGAGAGCAGCCAGCTCGGCCCGCCTACAGGCGTGGAAACCGGGATGCTTCGCGGCGCTGAGGCCGCATGCGCCGCGAGCGGGCTCGCCGACCTTCTCGGCGGCGTCCGCATTCATGACGAACCCTCTCCGGCAGCCGAGCCAGTAGCGCCGGAGAGCTGCCTCGTCGAGCTCCACGACAAGCTCCACATCGTCGACGAGCGCGCCTCTGACGTGGAGTCAGTAGGCTCTTCCGACCCACCAGTAGACATGATCATCAACCTCACCGCGGAGCCCGTCGATTCCTTCCCCGAGCACGTGGTGATCATCGACGAGCCCCTCCTCGCTCTTACGACCGGCAGAACCATCAGCACCGTCACGGAGGTGCTAGTCACTGACCACGGCGAACCGTCCGGCGCGGCGGACCAAGACCCGCTCGAGGCCGCTCTGCAGCACCTCGCCGCTCCTGTTGCGGTGGGGGAAGACGGCGCGGCGTTGGAGGCGCTCCGCGTCTCGCTCCTTGATAGCGCCAACAAGCTGGCTGCCTCCCAACGCCTCAATGAAGCTTACCGCCGGGAGATGGACCGTGCCATGTGTGGCACGCCGGCTGCTGGCGAGCCTAGCCAAGCCGGCGCTGTCCGTGATCGCGGCGGGCTGCTAGCTGACATGCTGGGGGCTCGCGGCCTGTGTACCTCACTCCATCAGAGAATCTAAGGGCTGCCTAGGTGGCAGTCGATGAGATGGGCCACTTGGAGGGAGATGAGCTTCGCTGCGTGACCCAGCGTGCCCGCCAACTCCGCGACGCTGCTGCCACGCAGCAGGAGGCCCGTCGCCGGGTGTCAGAGGCCGGTGCACACGCAGACAACCGCCCTCTTCGGCGGGAGCAAGGAGCCACATCTTGCTCTCCAACAGTGGGCGCCCCCAACCGGCGAGACTCAGAGTCGGCTGCTAGCCGCAGCCGGTAGACTCGCATCACCATCGAGCGCGACGAAGATGGCCGCCCAAGGGCCGTAGAGCTGTGAGGGAACATCCGCCTCCTCCCAGGTGGGAGAGGCGCATGTCTACTCCGCCTGTTGACCACCACTCTCTGGCGGGCCGTTTGGGCCGCCGTGAGGGGATTGGGGAGAGCGACGCCCGCCACCGCCTGGACCGTCTGGCTCGGTCCCAGGCGGTCGAAGAAAAAGGTGACCTCGGTCCGGCTTGTTTCGGCCCCCGCATCCGCAATGAGCCTTTTCCCAAGGGCTTTTGGCTCCCCAGGGATACCCCCAAGTACAACGGATCAGTGAAACCATAGGACTGGCTAGTGGATTACTCCACAGCCGTCAACATAGCTACCGGCAATAGACGCGTCGCGGTGAAGTACGTGCCTCTTATGCTCCAGGGCACGGCTCGGACCTGGCTGAACAGCCTCAAACCCAACAGCATCAACGGCTGGTTGGACTTCACCGACGCCTTCACTCGCAACTGCACTAGCACCTACAAGCGTCCTCCCAAGCCGCGCCAGCTCTCCCTATGTATCCAAGGCCCAGACGAGTCGACCCGCGATTACCTGACACGCTGGGCAGAGCTGCGAAACTCTTGTGAAGGAGTGCACGAGGTACAAGCCATCGAGTATTTCACGGCCGGGTGTAGAGAAGGCACCTTACTCAAGCACAAGCTCCTTTGTGACGAGCCGGCCATGCTGGATGAGCCGTTGAGCATAGCAGACAAGTACGCCACCGCTAACTCCTCCATGAAGACCGAGCTACAAGTGGATGCTTCTGGCAAGATGACTCCTCCAACTCCCAAGACGCAGGATGGAGAGTCCAGCCGACGCCAGTAGCCAAGCGACCAGAAACGCAAGACCCATGCGCCGACTGCCAGCAGCCGGCTGGTGGGAGCAGTCGACGGCCAGCAGCCAGAAGCTCAAGTAGGACCCAAGCGCTAGAAGGGCGGCAAACCAGTCTGGCAGCCAGCTTTCTCCTTTGACCATGCTTTGGACGCCCCCTGCAAGTTCCACAGCGGTGCGAAGCCTTCCAACCACACAACGCGAAAGTGTCATTGGCTCACAAGAATTGCCAGGGGAGAAGCTCTGCCGCCGCCGCCTGCTGGGCAGCCTGCCCCGCCTCCTAATCTGCCGGCTGCCCGTCCCGGCGGCCAGTTCCAGAACGAATTCCCAGAAGAAAACGGAGCTTATGTTGTCTTCACCAGCCAGACGGATGATAAGCATAGCCGACGCCAACAGCGCAGAGAAGTCAACACTGTTGCCGTCAAAGACCCAGAATTCATGCATTGGTCTGAAAGGCCTGTCTGCTGGAGCCGAGAGGATCGCCTGGCTGTCATGTCGTCGCCAGGGGCCTATGCCTTGGTCCTGGACGCTATCCTCTCCACTGACAGGCGGGCCTGTCGCTTCTCCCGAGCACTGGTAGACGGCGGCAGCAGCATCAACATCATGCACCGTGACACCATGGAGAAGTTGGGCATCAAAGAAAAGCAACTTTAGCCTACCAGAACCGTGTTCCATGGCATTGTGCCAGGCCTCTCTTGCTCACCAATCGGCAAGGCCATGGTCGATGTCCTGTATGGTGACAAGATGCATTTCCGGAGGGAGCCGGTCTGGTTTGAAGTGGTGAACCTGGAAAGTCCTTATCACGTGATCTTGGGCCGGCCAGCTCTTGCAAAGTTCATGGCAGTACCCCATTATGCCTACCTCAAGATGAAGATGCCGGGCTCCAAGGTAATAATCACCATAGCCGGGGACTACGAGAAGTTCATCGCATGCGCAACAGCCAGCAGCCGCCTGGCAGAGTCCCTTGTCGTAGATGAGGAAAAGCGCTGCCTGGAACGGCTGGTGGCAATGGCTGGCGAGCAGCCAGCCATACCAGCCGGTCCCAGGGAGGCGGAGCCGCAAGGCTCGTTCCAGCCGGCCAAGGAGACAAAGAAGTTTGCCTTGGACCAATCTCACCCAGAGCGATTTGCTGTCATAGGGTCAAACCTAGACAACAAATAGGAAAGCGAGCTCGTCGATTTCCTCCGTGAGAATCGGGACATCTTTGCATGGTCCCCTAAAGACATGCCGGGTGTCTCGACGGATTTCGCCGAGCACAAACTCCATGTGAGAGAAGATGCAAAGCCTGTCAGACAGCCGCTACGCCGCCTGTCAGAAGAGAAGAGAAGAGTCGTTGGGGAAGAAGTTGCCTGCCTCCTAGCAGCCGGCTTCATTATGGAAGTTTACTACCCCGAATGGCTCACAAATCCAGTCCTAGTGCTGAAGAAGAACAACAAATGGCGCATGTGCATTGATTACACCAGCCTCAACAATGCTTGCCCTTAAGATCCATTTGCTCTGCCACGGATAGATCAAGTGATCAACTCCACAGCCGGATGCGAGCTGCTGTCTTTCCTTGATGCTTATTCCGGGTACCACCAAATCAAGCTTGATCAAGCTGACCGCCTGAAGACTGCCTTCCTCATGCCATTTGGGGCCTTCTGCTACCTGACCATGACGTTCGGCTTGAGAAATGCCGGCGCCACCTTTCAGCGTTGCATGTAGAAGTGTCTCCTCGAGCAACTTGGCAGAAACGCCCATGTTTATGTGGATGATATCGTGGTGAAGACGGACAAGAGAGGAACCCTTTTGGAGGATCTCCAAGAGACATTTGAGAACTTGCGCCGCTTTTGGATCAAGCTAAACCCAGAGAAATGCGTCTTCGGGGTACCAGCCGGCCAACTCCTTGGCTTCCTGGTATCCGAACGCGGCATCGAGTGCAACCCCGCAAAGATCAAGGCCATTGAGAGAATGGAACGGCCGACCCGTGTGCGAGATGTCCAGAAATTTACGGGGTGCTTGGCATCTCTCAGCCGTTTCGTCAGACGGCTAGGAGAAAAGGCACTCCCCCTGTACCAACTGATGAAGAAGACCACGTGCTTCGAGTGGATTGACCAGGCAGACGAAGCTTTCCAGCAGCTCAAGAGATTGCTGTCCACCCCGCCTGTCCTGGCACCGCCAGCAGACAAGGAACCCATGTTCCTTTACATAGCCGCCACCAGCCGGGTGGTCAGCACTGTCATTGTGGTCGAGCGCCCAGAAGACGGCAGAGCCATGCCCGTCCAGAGGCCCTTCTACTACTTGAGCGAGGTGCTGTCAGTATCCAAGCAGAACTACCCTCACTACCAGAAGATGTGTTACGGCGTGTACTTCACCGCTAAGAAACTCAAGCACTACTTCCAAGAGCATGCAGTCACGGTCGTATGCACGGCCCCGCTTGCTGAAATCATGGGCAACAGAGATGCCTCAGGAAGAGTGGCCAAGTGGGCCATAGAGCTGGCCCCCTTCACCATCTTCTACCAGCCACGCACCACCATCAATTCACAAGCATTGGCCGATTTCCTCGTCGACTGGGCCGAAACCCAGTACCTGCCGCCTGTTCCAGACTCAACCCATTGGCGGATCCACTTCAACGGGTCAAAGATGCGCACTGGCTTAAGATCCGGCGTCGTCCTCACCTCCCCCAAGGGCGATAAGCTCAAGTACACCCTACAGATCCACTTTGCCGCCTCTAACAACGTGGCCGAGTATAAGGCACTTATCCACTAGCTCCGGATGTCCAAGGAGATTGGCATCGCCGAGTGCTGTGCTATGGTGACTCGGACTTGGTTGTCCAGCAGTCATCTGGGGTCTGGGACGCCAAAGACGCAAACATGGCAAGCTATCGTTTCCTTGTCCAGAAGATCAGTGGACACTTTCATGGCTGCGAGTTTCTCCACATGCCACGAGCCGACACTTTGGCCCGAATCGGCTGCACCCGCCAAGCAATACCAGCCGGCGTATCTCTTCAATGCCTGCGCAAGGCGTCTATCAAGCCTTCACAAGAGTCGGAGTCAATCTTCATACCAGCCGACCCTGGAGCAGGCGGCCCGGCAACTTCAGCAGCCGACCCAGAGACTGCTCGAGCAGGCGGCCTCGATACTCCAACCCCAGCGGATGGTCCACCTGTAGCTGCACCGGTTCCTGGCTCGGGGACTGCTCCAGCAGGCGGCCAGGAGGCGCCAGCTCCAGCAGACGGCTCGGGGACTTTGGAAGCATGGCAGACGGCTCAACCCAGCCCTCCGCCTCCCGGGCCCAACCACCCTGGTCTCTCTGGCAGAAGTAACAGGAGTCTCAACACCGTCTTGGGCACAGCCAATCCGTACCTTCCTGCTCAGAGGAGAACTGCCGGGAGAAGAAACTTTGGCATGACAAGTTCAACGCCGAGCTTCAGCGTACACCATAGTCAACAAAGAGCTTGTCAGAAGAAGTGCAACGGGCGTCTTCCAGCGCTATGTGGAAGCAGAAAAGGGGATGGCTATCCTGAAGGACATTCACCAAGGGGAATGTGGCCATCACATGGCCTCAAGATCCCTCGTTGCCAAAGCCTTCCGCCACGGTTTCTTCTGGTGGACTGCTCTGGACGACGCCAAAGATCTGGTAAAAAAGTGCAACGGCTGCCAGCGCTTCAGTTCCAAGCAACACCTGCCGGCTTCTGCACTCAAGACCACTTGGCCATTTGCCGTCTGGGGTCTGGATATGGTGGGGCCCTTCAAGACAGCCAGAGGCGTCTTGACACATTTACTCATGGCAGTGGACAAATTCACCAAGTGGATCGAAGCGAAACCAATCAAGAAACTCAATGGCCCAACTGTTGTGACATTCATCGCAGACATCACAGTCCGGTATGGTATACCGCACAGCATCATCACCGACAATGACACAAATTTTGCCAAAGGCGCACATGCCCGTTTCTGTGCAACACAGGGCATCCGACTGGACCTAGCGTCCGTTGCCCACCCACAGTCCAACGGCCAAGTCGAGCGCGCCAACGGCCTTATCCTATCTGGCATCAAGCCCCGACTGGTCGAACCGTTGGAGCGATCAGCCGGCTGCTGGATCGAAGAATTGCCATCTGTCCTCTGGAGCCTCAGAACCACTCCGAACAAATCCACCGGCTTCACTCCTTTCTTCCTCGTGTATGGGGCCAAGGCCGTCATCCCAACGGATGTTGAGTTTGACTCGCCTCGCATCACCATGTATACGGAAGCTGAAGCCAAAGAAGCACGCGAAGACAGCGTCGACCTGCTGGAGGATGCCCGGCTGGTAGCACTTAGCCGCTCCACCATCTACGAGCAGGGTCTCCGCTGCTATCATAGCCGGCGGGTCAAGCCACGCTCCTTCCGCGAGGGAGACCTTGTGCTCCGGCTGATCCAGCGAACAGCCGGCCAGCACAAGTTCTCGGCTCCTTGGGAAGGACCATTCATCGTCAGCAAGGTACTAGGCAACGATGCCTAGTACCTCATTAATGCCCAGAAGCCAAGAGCACGTAAGACAGACGACTCAGGCAAGGAGTCTGAGCGCCCATGGAACGCAAACCTACTTCGTCGCTTTTATAGATGAAAGACAGTATATGTCGCGCTATCTATTTCATTTTGAGAACCAATGGGACCCCCGAGGATTTCTCGGGGACTGCCCAACCCTTTATCTATATGATAAGATTTATGCGTGTGAATGAGTATTGTTCATTCCTTTGTCACACACCGGAGCCTAGCAGACGACCTGGGGACTGGCCGCCTAGCCATATGTTTAAAACTTCTCCTTAAATAGTCGGGCAAGTAATGTGATGGCATCCAAGCCCTCTCCCGCCTTCAGTCATAGACTCGCAGAACGCGGTTGTCTGACTAGCAGGAGCCAAAGGCAGGAAGTGGTGCCCACATGAAATATGGCTAAGGAAAAAAGTCATAGGGCAAGCCGGCCCTTCACACGAATAGCCGGCTGTCACACAGCCGACCAGCCGGCTCCCGGCTTAGCCACGCCGCTTTCCAGAGGGCGGGATAATTGCGCACCCTGAAAACAGCCACGTTCCTGACCCAGCCACAGAACCACAGAGTGGCTGTCTGGCTGGCAGGACGGCAGTTAAAGGAGACGACAAAAGGAAAATCGCCATGAGGAATCAAAGGTGGGGCTAATCCTAGGACTCGGCACAATTGCATGAAAACCATGCAGCATTAAAAGAATATTTACATCAAAAAGGCCTCAAGGGCCGCCTTGCAGTAGCAGCTTACTGATACACCCAGCGGGCGCAATTGTTTGGATTAACCCTACCAAGTCTTACAGAGAAACAAGAATCAAAAGATACAAGAGTAAAATCTTAGGGCATAGCAGGCGGAGTGGGCGGCACGACGGAGCCGGCTTCCGAGGGGGCCGCCTTGTGGATCTCGGCCTGGCTGCTTCCTGCAGCAGGCTGGGCCACCACACCTGGTCCGCTTGTCGAGGACCGGTCAGGCTGGTGGCCAGAAGACAGATCCGCCGCCTGGGAGCTGGTCTCCTCGTCGTCGCCTTCCTCCTCCTCGCCCTCATCACTGGAGGCGATCTCCTCGTCCGGCTCCTCCGACGCCGCTAAGTCCCGCCCGAAGTTGCTGGTTGACACCACATGGCCCCTGTCATCCAACTCTGGGATGAAGACGGAGGTGTCAGCGTACTCGGCAAGGGCGGCAGCGTGTTGGACGAGGTCCTTCTGCACCACGGCCAACTCAAGCTGAGCCTCCGCACGGAAGGTCTCCAGCTGTTCGAGGGTCAGGCCCGGATACCAGCTCTTGACGAACTCCAGGGCGGTCCGCGTGCCAGCTCTCGCTGCGGAGCCCTTCCAGGCCTCGAAGCGGTGGCCGGCTGCCTCCAGCCAGTCGGCAGTTCGACTAGGAGTGCGGAGTGCCGGCACACCTGGCCGGAGGGCGGCCAGAACCTGGGCACCAGCACGCTGCAGACGGCGAAGCAGACGGCGGACCGGCAGGAGACGCACCCGAATAGCAAGAAGCTCTTCGGCTGGGGTCCTGGGCGCGTTAGGTGCAATCACCCGGCCCGCCTGGCGCCTCTCGTCATGCTCGGCCTCGATGGCCTGGGTGGCGGCCACAGAGTAGCCCGAGAAGAACTCTGCCAAAACTAGAAAAAGAATCAGAAGAAAAGAAAGACGCTTGTAGCAGATGGCAAGTACAAGAAGAAAGGGTAGACATGTCACCGTCGACCATGTGTCCAATGGCTAGATAGCCGTCTTGGAGAGCCGCCTCCTTCTCGACCCAATTCGAGCGCTCGGTCTTTAATTCTACCCGAAGAAGCGTCTCGGTGTCCGACATCTTCCCGAGCTCGACCTTAAGGGCCGCTGCCTGGTCTGCCAGCTCCTTGGCCAGGCGGTCGCGGTCCTGAGCAGCGAGACCACGCTCTCGCTCCTTGGCAGCTAGCTCCGACTGGGCCTCGCCCAGCTGGTTGCGGAGGTTGGTTGCGACCGCTGGCAAGAGAGGGAGAAAAACAAAAATGTCAGCGGCAGCAAAAAAGATAGCCTTGGAGTTCCAAGCCGCCTGCTCAGCAGCCGGCTCGGAACTCGTGGACTACACCCAGGGGGTGCACTGACGCGCCCCCACAGAAGAAATTAAAGGAATAGAAGCAAGAGAACACGAAGCATACGTACCCGAACGGAGGACCGCGCAGCCACGAACTCCTGCATCACCGTCTGCACGACGTTGCCCAGGGAGTTGAAGCGGTCGAGGATGTCCCGCGACGCGAAAATCAGTGCGCCGCCGCCTCCGGGCCTCCAACCTGACGGCGCCGCGCTGGTGGCCTCATTCTCTGGTGCAGACGAGCTGGCACCGCCGGCCTCCACCTGTTGCGGCACGGAGACCGCCCTCGCGGGGCGCGGGCGGGCTAGGGCTTTGGGGGCCGGCTGCGGGCCAGTCACCAGCACACCCTCAGCTGGCGGCACCTCCGCCCATGCAGGTCGGCTGCCCTGCTCCCTTGCAGGCGGCACAGGGGGCGGCACCTGCGTCTCCAGGATGACGCAGTCGTCCCCCCCCCCGGTTGTCCAGAGCCGGCTGCTCGTCAGCAGCCGGCGCTTGGGCTGACGGCTCTAGAGAGCCCGCCTCCGGGAGAACGGTGCGGCCCGCTGGCTGCTGGGAGCCCGTTTCTTGCTCTCGGGCCCGGGCGGCGTCTGCCTGGGCCTTCTTGGCGGCTTCAGCCCCCGCCCTGGTTGTGGCATCGGCCACTGCTCGCTCGCGATCCGCGGTCTCGCGCTCCTCGCGCGCCTCACGGGCGTTCCTCTCCGTCGCCTCTCGGAGCGCGGCGGCTGGATCCACGCGAGGAGGCGCAGGGGGGCATCCGTGCCCCCCACAACAGAGCCCACTGGCGCCCGCGAGAGGGAAAGCGGTGTGCTGCATGAGAATCCCGAATAAAATGGGGAGTCAGCCAAGAGGGAGTCGGCTGAGAAAGATAAGCATCAAACAGAAGAAGGACACAAGACACTTACCCGGACATGACCGGCCTGGCCTTGGGCATCCTAGGCACAATCGCCCCGGCGGCCGCCTCCCGACGCCTAGTGGCGGCGGTCGACAGCCGGAGTTTCTTGGGCGGGGCACCAAACAGCCCTGATGAGGACCGCCGCTTCCCGCCGCCGGCTGTGCCACACGGCCCGGCCTGCGGGCGGGCGCGGACGGGTGCTTCCTCCTCCTCCTCCTCCTCGTCTGGCCAGCTCTCGACGCCACTTTCTGGCAGGCCGCCTGATGGCTGACCCCCGCCGCCTGTCACCTCCTCCTCCTCCATGGCGGCGGCCCCATGATCGGGGTCGCTTATGTCGCTCTGGGAGCGATCCGGTTCCAGGGGGCGGCCTGGCTGGCCAGAACCCGGCGCCGGCTGGCCGGGGAAGATCTGAAGAAGACATTAGGATGAGACGGCTACAGCAGCCAGACGGAAAAGAAAGAAAAGAGAGGGCTGAAGAACTTACTGCAGGCGGCTGGTTGTCGCGGCTGTATGGTGGCTTGCCAAAGGCCCAGCCGGAGGCGGAGAATTTGCAGTTGGAGATGTGGTTCACCAAGTTAGCCACCTCCTTGTATGGCATTGGCTTGGTGCATGTCCGGCTGGGGTCCCGGCGCCCGCTCATGTCGCAGATCAGATGAGGGCGGTGCTGGAGCGGCAGCACTCGGCGCTTCGCGAGTGTGAGCAGCAAATCCGCGAAGACCAGACCCTCGCCGTCCCTCAGCTCCTGGAGACGGCGCAACGCGATGGAGGCGCCTTCCGTGAGGGAGGTAGGCCGGGTCTTCCAGGAGTCGCGAGGCTCAGCAGGCGGACCCGGCACCCAGTCCGGCAGACAGATGAAGTCTTGTTTGGGGTCGATGTTGGAGACGTAGAAGTACGTCTTCTGCCACGTTTTAGCGACGCCACAAGCTGTGGCACAGGGAAGAAATTCCTCGTTCCACTGTGCTTCACCACAATGCACCCCCTGCACTGGGCGAGCACGCTCTGGACTGCGGTGCCGAGCTTCACGTAAAAAAGCTCGGTCCACAACTCTATGGTGGGGAGGATGCCGAAGTATGCTTCGCACAGGATGACGAAGGATGAGAGCGTCACCACCGTGTTTGGCGTAAGGTGGTGGGGTTGGATGTTGAAGACTTCTAAGAAGGATCAGAAGAAGCCGCTCGCCGGGAGGCCGAAGCCGCACGGGAAGTGCGAGCCGATGACGACCCGCTCGCCCTCCCGTGGGGCCGGCCTGATCTCCGCTGCCGGCGCTAGGCACACGGCGACCTTGTTAGCAGGAGGCAGCTTTCACGACCGGTGGAGGACATCGATGTGCTCCTCCTGGACCACTGGCCATGGTGGCGGGCAGACGTTGGGGCGGCCATGGTTCAGGCAACTGCTCACTGCGACATTGGCGAGAGGAGCGGGAGGAAGCGAGGAAGAAGAAGGAAAGCGGAGAGGAGCGAGCGCGAGAACGGTGCCAACTCCTCCCCCCGGCCTACTTATAGGCTCGGGGCGGCGAAGCCGAGGGGGCAGGCGTGGGATCAACTGCTCCACGCCCCGCACGACCCCACCCTTTTGCGCGCCTAATCAGCGAGCATTAAATGCGCGTGGGAGGGCAATCGATTATCCCTGCCGCACTAGATCCGTGCGTGGGCTGGCAGGCCGACGCGACGGGGCAGTGACGCATGGAGGCCTGCTCGACTGCCTGCCGACCAGGCGGTGCCTTCCCCCCGAAGATTCAAAAACAAAGGTTCGGCTTCCAGAAGCCGGCTCCCTCAACGCGGGTCCGGCTGCTGGCGGACGGATCCCTGCGGAAGACGGGTGAAGGACGCTGAGCCTGCCTAAGGAGGGAAGCTGCTGGAACCCCGCTGCCCTCCAGCGCCAGCCACAGAGTTCCACCAGCTTCGGGGACTACTGTCGAAGATATTGACCATGGGTGTCCTCAGTGACCACCCTCGGTATTTCAAGACAAATTGTGGCCGCCTGCTACCCCCCGGCCGTTTGCTCATCGGGCCGCCTCCTAGGGTAGCTTGCCCTAGGAGCCGGCTACCAGCAGGCGGCAGGGACCCAACAGGCGGCGGCACCAACGCAAACTGCTAGCAGACGGTCCCACGCTCCTCCCTCGGGACGCGTGCTGGGGGACCACCACACAGCTGAGACACGGCTACAGATGAATATGTCCTTAGAGAATCTATAAGGGCGTGGCTACAGTGAACGTGTACCTTATGGATATCTCCTAAGCGGCGGGTCACTGTAGCCACGCTGCTTGTGACCAAGCATCGGTCAGAGGAGGCCACGATCCCACTACTCGTAGACGGCAGGGCCACCAGGCGGCTGGCCCCACCGGCCAGCGGGTAAGTCATAAACAAGCCGCCCTGGCAGACGGCCAGGGGAGACGGCCACCTTGTAGCAGACGGCGAATCCTGCCTTCGAAGTCTGAACCTCATCAAGACGACGGGACAGGGTGTGGCGGCAATGTACGGCAGAAGACGGCGACACTAGAGCCACTTCTCCCCTGACGAGGCTGTCGTCAGCAGACGCATTTCTACAGTAAAAGGCACTCATATGGGCCCACAGGCGGCGGGCCCCAGCAGACAGGCGACAAGAGCGGCACCGCAAGACGCTGACAGATGGGGGCCACTCCGTCTGGATTACGATTTTATCCCTGGGGGGTAGGCCTATATAAACCGCCCAGGGTCCTCCATGACGAGGGGTTGGTTAGAAAGAGAGAGGGTTGAACTAGGAGAAGAAGATAGAGAGAGAGATAGAAACTCTAGCAACCATCCCCGATCCCTAGGGTGTAGGAAGTGAGCTAGCCTTGCTCATCTTCCTCCTCTAGACCACACAGCTCGAGGAGCAACCTTGTAGCTACCATAGTGACATCAGTCATGACGCGGAGCCCTCGTAGAGCAGGACTAGGGGTGTTATCTCCACAGAGAGCACCGAACCTGGGTAAGATCCGTAGGCGTCCTAAGGTTCGCCTCATCTCGCTTCCAAGGCCCGGCGACATTCTATTGACCCCATGCATGATAAGCCATCCGTTGGCATATGTCGCCCCAAAACCCCGACAACTTAGGTCCGTACGTTGAGGACCGACACGTTCGTTGTTGGGTCATGGATGCGTGTCTCTGTAATTTCGTGCCACTTTTGGTTTATAACTAGCCATGTCGGCCCGAGTTCTCTGTCATAGGGATGCTAGCGACACTATCATATACGTGTGCCAAAATGCACAAACTGTCCCGGGCCAGGTAAGATGGCACCCGTCGGGATACCGTGCGTGAGGCCGCAAAGTGATATGATGTGTTACAAGCTGGATCGGGGTCCTGACAGACCTTTTTCTTAATTTTAGTCACAAACACATTCAGCAAAAGCAATAAAACTCTGACTAAAAAATATGTAGCTAAGTTGTCCGACGCAAACCTCAACGAGTACACCCGAATGTGCTTGAGGCAACCCTCCCTCTGTATAGATCCATTGACTATGATATAGACACCATCGCTGATTATGTTTTTATGAAGGCTTTATTGAAAAGTGATGAGGCAAGGCAAAATTGGCATTCAACAAAAACAGCGACGTTGTAACACTCTAAATTTCTGGATTTGTTTTCTTCAAAAAAAATTGGTCTTTTGGAAGGGGGATATTTGATCTTCCCTTAAAACCCCTTTCTAAAAACTTTTCTGACAAAAGTTTGTGTGTCCTTCTCAAACTTGATTTCTGGTGTTGAAGGTTTTCTACTTGTGTTAGCTCAACACAAGTTATTTTCAAAAGGGTTTTGTTTGACTATTTTCCCTTCATGAAAAACCATCATATAAGAACCATGGACTTGTCTTCCCCTTTCAAACTTTTTCTCTTGCCATAACACCTAATGGAAGTCTTTCTCTCCATCTTCATCAGTCTTTTCTAGAAAGATATCAACAACATATGGTAGTTCTTGGGCTGCAGGAGTAGGAATGATAACGTCCACATGGTCAGCCTGCTGCATAGGTTCATCCTCATGAGGTGGAGATGGTGGAATCTGCTGCAAGGGAGTACTGGAACCAAGTGGAGCATCAGCAACAATAGTCTGAAGGCGGTGATCTCTATTTTCTTTTGGTTTGCTAACTCTCGATTTAGGGTTCTCACGGTTTTATTCTTTGATTCTTCTTCGAGCAAGATCTACCTTCCGGTCAATCTCCTCATCTCTTCTGTCACACAACTGAGGTACCTCCATTTTTAACCGCGATTGCCAATCAATTTTCTCATTCCACATGAGACTACGAGTCTTGGTGAGTTCAACAATCTGTTTGTTCAGATTATTTCTTTCGGATTCAGATTTGGCTTCACTCCTCATTTGCTCGACGACTTGCTTGTCCTTAATAGCTTCATTCAGATTCTTGGAGATTTCTCTCAGCTCAATGAAATGCTTCGTTACCATTTTGGTAACATCATCACCTAGTCCCAGACTGCTTATGTCATCAAATTTTGCATCATATGCAGCACTTTCAATCACACTTCTTAGCAGATGCATCAACTTTTCCTTCAGATTGCAGCTTTCTCTGAAAGCATGAACGTTGGGTCTGGACTCTTAGTAGATGCATCAGCTTTTCCTCCAGATTACAACTTTCTCTTTGTTGTAGCGTTGGTCAAAGATCTTGGAGCTATAGAACGCAAAGGTTTGCAGTGATGGGAATGTGTGCATACCTTGGTGATTTCCTTGGAGAGGGTAAAACCTTCAGTAAAGAGGGGCTCTTATGTGGCTTGTTGTGAATGGCACATTGGTCATACATTGGAATTACATCAGGTGCATCTTCGCTGGATGACTCATAAGACGAGTTAGATACGACCTTCTTTGATTTTCCGATTAAGGTTTTCTTTCGGGGAGCACGAGGGGAAAAAATTCTTGGACTTGCTTCCCTTGGGGGCAGAAGCACGATCCTTTTTCTTGTGGACATCTTGCTGAGTCAGCGCGACATTTTTTGCTTCAACTTGGTTTTTCTCTGCTTCCCTAGCATAACGCTTGGCTTTGGCTTTCGCCCTCTTAGTCACTTCGGGGCCAATGCATTTGAAGGTTGTTGTGGTCTGACTTTTTCATCATCGGGGCCAGTGCAGTTTTCAACAATGTAGTCATTCCACAGAGGTGTAAAGGCAAACATAATCTCATACTTCTCGCGAACATTTTCATAATTGTACCATTTTCTTGCCCAGTGGCGGCGAACCCTTTGAAGCCTATTGTTGCGTTCAGTCGTTGATTCACCCTTTGGTGGAGTTCTGTAACCTTCTGGATCAGACATTTCAGTCGTGGTGTCTTTTCCGTGCCACGATCGCCCTTTTTAGTATTACCATCCGAGAAAATGGTTAGGGCATGTGTGACCAATTCATATTTGGGTTGACTGTGAGCAGAAGGAATGTCCTCATCGTCTTCTTCAGATTCAGACTCTGTTTCTTTTTCGGTGCTTTGGGAGGATTCGAGAATTTTCCTCCTCATGTTAATATCATTCGATCAGACCTTGATGGAAACTGAGGCAAATCTCCTTCGTAATCTGAGTACTTCTCTGAACTATGTGCTATGATGAACCTATGAAATGAATAGATACGAGGGAAAATGGGGTAGGGTCATAAGCATACACATAAGGTATTTTGAACAAAAATGAACGTTTCGGGAAGCAGCATAGCAATTCATGGTAGACATAGAAAAGATATCCTCGATTCGATGTGTATGATATGGTTATAGAGTCGATCTACCTCGAGATCAGGAGAGTTAAACCCTAGGAGTATGAGGTGTTAGATGTAGCTCTAGCCCTAAATACTAAAACCCTTTGGCTTATATAAACACCGATAGGGTTAGGGTTACACAAGATTGGTCAAAATGAAGGAAAGACCATGCTTGATCTTGACTTGCACGACACACCATGGCTTCGAAGATCTCCTGTCCGATCACAGGTTATGCTCCAGCTTGGCTCCATAATAGCCTTTTAGTCCGACTCGTAAGCAATAGGCCAGCGGCCAGAGGATCCCTTAATCCAGGACTCCCTCAGTAGCCCCCGAACTAGCCTCCATTGTTAGGGATTGTGTCCGGCATCCGCATTGTCGGCGTTCTATGAACGGGGTACCCAAACTTGCCTGCGTGCGGCCCAGGGCGTGGCTCACCAGGCAGCCTGGTACGGCCCAGCATCTTCAACGACCACAAGACCCTCGCGAGGGGCCAAGCCCCGTGAGGCGGATGACACAAGGCATCCACTGGGGTGGCCTCACTAGGCCGGCTCAGGAGGATCAGAGATATCGAGGCGAGGGACACCTCACGAGGTCCTCGTGATGTGAGTAGTGACGAACAAGGCCAGGCGGGCGCCAGCGGGCATAGAGCGCCAGTTTCCTCTTTGGTGCTAAAGGAGTAGGAGCAGACAAAGAGTCTCGAGGCATCAGGCAAAGGTTTCATTATCAGTGCAACAGTACCAAGACCAGTAGGACGGCAGAATGGAGGTCATCACGGAGCCCACGACGGCGTCACCACGAGAGCCTTTGGCAGGCGAAGACCACCTTTTGTCAGGATAGCCTGTACAAGCTGATCAGATAGGACTAGCCACTATGGGATCCCTTCCCGCTCAATATTTGGGAAGAGGACCCGGGCCACTATAAATAGGACTAGCCACCACCATTGAGATCATCTCATCTAAAGCTGATCAGATAGAAGGCCACACACCACCAGCTCACCCGAGCACAAGAACCCCTCTCCTCAAGAGGCAGTTCATCCATGTACTAGTTCTTCATCAGCCTACAAGGCAATCCACCACACCACACTGGATCAGGGTATTACACCACGACGGTGGCACGAACCAGTATAAACTTTGTGTCCCTTGTCACTCGGATCTGACGAGCTAGGCCTAGGGTTGTTGGGTAGAGGACCTAGGGCGGAAGGAGAGATCTTCGTGTGCACCCCAGAGTTCGAACCTTAAGGGTTTTTCCAGAACCCGAGAACCGACATTTGGCGCGCCAGGTAGGGGTGAGCCGAAATTTCTCCCCTGTCCATCCAGCGCTCCATCCGCCAAGGTCCCATGGTAGGTGTCCCTCCTCCGGCCGGCTTGGCTACCGTGCGCGGCGGCGCCCCGGGACAACGGGCCTTCACCCCCGCCTTCCGGCGGGTGCACTGGCCACCGAGGTTCTGGACAGATCTGCCACCCCGTTACTGCGGGGCAGAGGACCCAGTCGTCTTCCTCCAGGCTTACGAAGAGGCTGTCTTGGCAGCCGGCGGCGCTAGCAAGGTCACGGCCAGCTGGCTCCCCATGGTGCTCATCAGCGTGCCGTGCGCCTGGTTCTTCAGCTTGCCAAAATCGTCCGTGGCGTCTTGCGAGAAGTTGCGCGACCTCTTCGTCGCACGCTTCGGTCCGCCTGCGCCCCATGTCATCGCAGCCCTCCTCGGCAGCTCCCAAACACCACCCTTCGACAGCCACATCAAGCAGAGCTTTCGCCAGACGGGCGTCGCCTCCATACGCCAGGGGGATCCTCCTAGATGGGTGGCGCCCAAGGCCGACCTCACCTTCAAGTCAGGAGACCACCCTGCCTCCACCGCGGGCTCAGGCGCTCTCTCGATGCTCTGCACCCCCACCATTTGCAACGTGGCGGTCACCAAGACCCTCATCAATGGTGGGGCTGGCCTCAACATGCTCTCGGTGGAGGCTTTCAGCTTGCTTCAAGTGCCACTCAAGCGGCTGCGCCCCACCAAACCCTTCTCAGGAGTCAGCAGCGGTTCCACCAGCCCTCTGGGGCAGATCCGCTTCCCGGTCACCTTTGGCACCCAAAACAACTACCGCATTGAGCTGATCGACTTCAACATCGCCCGAATCGGCCTCCTGTACAACGCCATCCTTGGGTAACCCGCGCTGGCTCAGTTCATGGCTATGACTCATCTGGCCTATAACCTCATGAAGATGCCAGTGAGTAGCGGTGTCCTCACCATGGTGGGGGACAACAAGGAAGCTCTGGCGGCCCTCAAGCGCGTCTTACGGACCGTTGCGGTGGCGCAACCGTCCGGTCAAGCCGCCCCTGGAACCGAGGGGGCTGCACTGGCCAAGAAGAAGCAAATTTTCACTCAAGACCGAGCCGAGACGAAGTAGGTGCCCGTAGATGAAGACAAGTTGTTGGGTGTCACCTTCACCATAGGCGCTGGCCTCCCCCAAGCTCAAGAAGAGGCAATGGTTAGGTTCCTGCGCGCGAACAGGGATGTGTTCTCGTGGGAACCCAAGGACCTGGCGGGAGTCCCGAGGGAGATGATCGAGAATCACCTAAACGTATGCCCCAATGTGCGCCCCATGAAGCAGAAGGCCAGGTGACAATCTATGGAGAAACAATCCTTCATCGTGCAGGAGACTCGCAAGCTGGAGGCGGCGGGTGTAATCCGCGAGGTCTGGTATCCAGAGTGGCTGGCCAACCCTGTCGTCGTGCCCAAGAAAGGAGGAAAAGAGTGCATGTGTGTCGACTTCATCAACCTCAACAAAGCTTGTCCGCAAGACCCGTTTCCTCTACCCCGCATCGATCAGATCGTCGAGTCCACCGTCGAGTGTGACTTGTTGTGCTTCCTGGACACCTTCTCGGGCTACCACCAGATCAAGATGGTGCTGAAAGACATCGAGAAGACTGCCTTCCTCACCCCGTGTGGAGTATACTGCTACACTTGCATGTCGTTTGGGTTACGGAATGCAGGAGCCACCTTTCAGCGGTTAATGCACATCGTACTAGGAAAACAGCTCGGGAAGAACGCTGAAGCGTACATAAATGACATCGTGGTGAATCTCAGGAGGCCACAACCCTCATAGCGGACCTGGAAGAAACATACGCAAGGTAGACCTATGGCTCAACCCGGAAAAGTGCGTGTTCGGTGTCCCGTCAGGCAAGCTTTGTAACATCGCTCGGGCCATAGAAAAGATGAGTCCGCCCAAGAACCACAAGGAGATGCAGAAACTGGCGGCTTTGTAACATCGCTCGGGCGTTTCATCTCCAAGCTGGAGGAGAGAGCCCTCCCTTTCTTCAATCTGATGAAAAGAAAGGGCCCGTTCCAGTGGACCACTGAGGCTGATGCGGCGTTCGAATACCTCAAGAGATACCTCACCAGTCCACCGGTGATGGTGGCACCCAAGCCTATAGAACCATTAGTGCTTTACGTGGCCGCAACACCACATTCAGCTAGCGCAGCATAGGTGGTTGTTTGAGAGGAGCATCAAGACAAGACCTTGCAACCCAGGGACGGCACTCCCGGGGTCCCATCAGGGCCGGAGGGTGACCGCTTCCTGCAAGACGACTCCCCTGAGGCCGTAGCTATCCCAGCTAACGACCAAGCCCCTGGAGCACCTTTACCTAGTCACACCACACAGCCGCAGGCGAGTCCGGACTTCACCCTCGTTGAGCACCCGGTGTACTTCGTCAGCATCATGCTCCGTGATGCCAGGGCATGCTACCCCATGCCGCAAAAGCTCTTGCTTGCGCTCCTTGTCGCTTCGCGCAAGCTGCGCCACTACTTCCAAGGCCACCCCATCAAGGTCATCTCAGCTTACCCTCTGGATAGGGTACTCCGAAGCCCAAACGCAGTAGGAAGGGTTGCGGAGTGGAACATGGAGCTGCAGGCATTCCAGCTAGAGTTCAGCACCACCGGAGTCATCAAGGGGGCTACACTTGCTGACTTCGTGCTAGAATGGACCGACGCCCCAGGACCCGAAGCAAATCAGGGCAGGTCCCTCTCGCCGGGGAGCAAAGTGCCGGATGGCTGGGTCATGTACTTCAACGGCGCGTTCGCCCGCCAGGGCGCGGGGGCTGGGGCCATGCTCATCTCGCCCACTCAAGACAAGCTCTACTACGGAGTGCAGCTCTGCTTTTAGCCCAGCGATAAGATCTCCAACAACATCGCAGAGTACGAGGGCCTCATTGCCAATCTCAAGGCGGCAAAGGTCCTGGGGGTGAAGGACCTCGTCATCTGGGGCGACTCCCATCTCCTTGCTAGTTCTTGAGCTTGCGTTGTATTCCCTCGAAGAGGAAAGGGAGATGCAGCACAGTAGTGTAAGTATTTACCTCAGTTTTTGAGAACCAAGGTATCAATCCAGTAGGAGACCACGCGCGAGTCCCTCGCACCTGCACAAACAAATAAGAACTTTGCAGCCAACACGATAAGGGGTTGTTAATCCCTTTATGGTCACTTACGAAAGTGAGATCTGATAGAGATGATAGTTTATATTCTTGGTATTTTTGGTTTATTAGAACAGCAAATAAAAGCAATAAAAGTAAAGTAGATGTAGATTGATATGTTGAGAATAGACCGGGGGCCATAGTGTTCTCTAGTGGCTTCTCTCATGATAGTGATATTCTACGGCGGGTAAACAAATTATTGTCGAGCAATTGATAGAAAAGCGAATAATTATGAGACTATCTAGGCATTATCATTGTATATAGGCATCACATCCGAGACAAGTTGACCGAGACAATTCTGCATCTACTACTATTACTCCACACATCAACCGCTATCCAGCATGCATCTAGTGTATTGAGTTCATAAGAACAGAGTAACGCCTTAAGCAAGATGACATGATGTAGAGGGATAAACTCAAGCAATATGATATAAACCCCATCTTTTTATCCTCGATGGCAACAATACAATACGTGCCTTGCTGCCCCTACTGTCACTGGGAAAGGACACCGCAAGATTGAACACAAAGCTAAGCACTTCTCCCATTGCGAGAACTATAGATCTAGTAGGCCAAACCAAACAAATAATTCGAAGAGACTTGCAAGGATACTATGAGCACATATAAAAAGTTCAGAGAAGAACCAAATATTTCGCATAGATAATCTTGATCATATACTAACTATTCATCGGATCTGGACAAACACACCGCAAAAAGAGATTACATCGAATAGATCTCCTCGAAGACCGAGGAGAACTTTGTATTGAGATCGAGAGAGAGAAGAAGCCATCTAGATACTAGCTATGGACCCGAAGGTCTGTGGTAAACTATGCACAACTCATGGTGAGGGCGATGATGATGACGATGAAGAACTCCATGATGGATCCCCCTCCGGTGGAGCCCCGGAACATGCTCCAAGATGGGATCTCACGGGAACAGAAGGTTACGGCGGTGGAATTAGAGTTTTCCCTCTGTTGTCGAAGGTTTCGGGGTACGTAGACTTATATAGGAGGAAGGAGGACAACGGGGGGGGGGGG
>LR738711.1:582031275-582084505 GCA_902687465.1 Secale cereale | reverse complement strand
CAAGGGGCCCACGAGGCAGGGGTGCGAGCCCTGGGAAGGGGGGCACGCCCCCCACCCTCGTGGACACCCCGAGGCTCCCCTCACGTGGTTCTCAAGTCCCCTTTGCGTGATTTTCTCCAAAAATATCTCTCGCGAAGGTTTCTTTCCGTTTGGACTCCGTTTGATATTCTTTTTCAGCAAAACCATGAAATAGGCAAAAAACAACAATCTGAACTGGGCCTTTGGGTTAGTAGGTTAGTCCCAAAAATGATATAAAAGTGTATGACAAAGCCCATTAAACATCCAAGACTTCATAAATAATAACATGGAACAATAAAAAATTATAGATACGTTGGAGACATATCAAGCATCCCCAAGCTTAATTCCCGCTCGTCCTCGAGTAGGTAAATGATAAAGAAAGAATTTTTGATGTGGAATGCTAACCAATATAGTGTTTCAATGTAATTCTCATAATTGTGGCATGAATGTTCAGATCTGAAAAAATTCAAGATAAAAGTCTATATTGCCATAAGAAATAACAATAGTTCAAGCATACTAACAAAGCAATCATGTCTTCTGAAAATACTATGGCTAAAGAAAGTTATCCCTACAAAATCATATAGTCTGGCTATGCTCCCTCTTCATCACACAAAATATTCATATCATGCACAACCCCGATTTCAGCAAAGCACTTGTTTTCATATTCTATTCTTTCAAACCTTTCAACATTCATGCAATACATGAGCGTGAGCCATGGACATAGAACTATGGGTGGAATAGAGGTGGTTGTGGAGAAGACAAAAAGGAGGGGGATAGTCTCACATCGACTAGGCGTATCAACAGGCTATGGAGATGCCCATCAATAGATATCAATGTGAGTGAGTAGGGATTGCCATGCAACGGATGCACTAGAGCTAAATATGAATGAAAGCTCAACAAAACAAACTAGTGGGTGTCCATCCAACTTGCTTGCTCACGAAGACCTAGGGCATTTGGGGAAGCCCATCGTTGCAATATACAAGCCAAGTTCAATAATAAAAAATTTCCACTAGTATATAAAGTGACTAAGCATGAGACTCTCTACAATGAAGAACAGGGTGCTACTTTGAAACACAAGTGTGGAAAAAAGATAGTAGCAATTGTCCCTTTTTCTTTTTCTTTTTTTGGTCCTTTATTTTTTTTTCTTTGGCATTTCTTCTTTTTTTTTCTTTTTTTTTGCGGAGGGGCTTTATAGATTTAGCCTTTCCTCCCACGGGACAATGCTCTAATAATGATGATCATCACACTTTTATTACAACCAGATAATACAACTCGATACTACAACAAAGTATGACTCTATATGAATGCCTCCGGTGGTGTACCGAGATGTGCAATGAAACAAGAGTGGCGTGTATGAAAAGTTATGCATGGTGGCTTTGCCACAAATACGATGTCAACTACATGATCATGCATGGCAATATGACAATATGATGCGTGTCATATGAACGGAACGGTGGAAAGTAGCATGGCAATATATCTCGGAATGGCTATGGAAATGCCATGATAGGTAGGTATGGTGGATGTTTTGAGGAATAATATGGTGGCGGTTTTGAGGAAGGATATATAGTGGGATTATGGTACCGGCGAAATTTGCGCGGTACAAGAGAGGTTAGCAATGGTGGAAGGGTGGGAGTGCGTATAATCCATGGACTCAACATTAGTCATAAAGAACTCATATACTTATTGCAAAAATCCACGAGTCATCAAAACAAAGAAATCAACGCATGCTCCTAGGAGGGAGGTTGGTAGGAGTTAACCATTGTGCACCCCCGACCTCCACACAAAGGTTGGCACTTTACAAATACCTCATGCTCTAACTTCGTCACATAGCGGTTCCCCATACGTGCATGCTACGGGAATCACTAACCTGAACACAAGTATTTCTCAATTCCATAATAACTCCACTAGCATGACTCTAATATCACTATCCTCATATCTCAAAACAATTATCAAGCTTCCATCATCTCATTCTATTCAATGCACTTAGTGTGAAAATTTTCACTACATTGACATTGGATGTCTATCATGTGAAGACTAGTTTTTTAGCCTAAACACATTAGCATGCTGTTTTAATAGATTCTCAAATAGATATAAGTGAATCATGAGATTTCAACCATTTCTACAAAATATAACCACCACCGTGCTCTAAAAGATATAAGTGAAGCACTAGAGCAAAAACTATTCAACTCAAAAGATATAAGTGAAGCACATAGAGTGTTCTAGCAATTCCTAGGCCATATTTAACTCTCTCAAATAGGTGTGTCTAGCAAGGAAGATTGTGGCAAACTAACAAGCAAAGACTCAAATTATACAAGACACTCCAAGCAAAACACGTATCATGTGGTGAATAAAAATATAGCTCCATGTATAGTTACCGATGGATGAAGACCAAAGAGGGGATGCCTTCCCGGGGCATCCCCAAGCTTAGGCTTTTGATTATCCTTGAATTTTACATGGGGTGCCATGGGCATCCCCAAGCTTAGGCCTTTGCTACTCTTTGTTCCAGAGTCCATCAAAGCAATACTCAAAACTTGAAAACTTCACAACACAAAACTTAGACAAAAATTCCCGTGAGCTCCGTTAGTATATAAGAAAGCAAACCACTACTCAAAGGTACTGCAATAAATTCATTATTTGTTTATATTGGTGTTAAACCTACTATATTCCAACTTCTCTATGGTTCATACCTCCAAATATTACTCATAGATGCATTGAAATAAGCAAACAACACACACAAAACAGAATGTGTTAAAAACAGAAAAGTCTGTAGTAATCTGTAGGTTTTGCCTACTTCTGGAACTCCAAAAAATTCAAACTAAATTGGGAAACTTGAGGAATTTGTCTATTAATCATCTTCCAAAAGAATCAACTAAATAGCACGCTCCAGTAAAATCCGACGACCACTTTAGCGAGCGCTAACGATTCTGTTTTTCACAGCAAGATCACGTAAACTTCACGCAAGTCTTCCCGAAGGTTCTACTTGGCACAAACACTAAACAAAACATGAAACCACATCTAATCAGAGGCTAGATGCAATATTTATTCCCTAACAGCAACAAAAACAAAAAATATAAAATTGGGTTGCCTCCCAACAAGCGCTATCGTTTTACGCCCCTACCTAGGCACGATACAAGATAAATCTAGGGAATGCCATAGTGATACGATATCTCACGAAAGCTCATCTCATATTCCCTACGTTCAGCAGCAAGCTTCCTTTGTGGCAAGCAAAAGTAATCAAAAGGGATGAATTTAATGGGACAAAAGTCCCCTACATCCATCTCAGGAGGAACAGGTTCCTCTTTTGGCCCTTTGTAGTGGATAACCAATTCATCAGTATAGGCATTCTTTTGGCAGAAGGTCATAAGTCGTCGCTCAAGGGAGATGCCTAACCCATTGTTTTGAACAGCAAAGTCATTGTTTATCTCAGAAATTCTATCAATCAAGATCTCATTAGGAACCTTTTTTCGATGGTCTTCATTAAAAGCAACATGATCAGTTGATCGCAGCCGCATTAGGTCTTCTTGATTGAACAAGATAGCCTCTATAGGAGGTCGACCGACATCTACTTCGTAATGAGCAAATATTTCTTTGGCCTCTTTCATGATATATCTAAATTCATGAGACAAAAAGATGGTAGATGCACGCTTAACAGAAGAATGCTCGATATTGGAAAACTCCAAAAAGATTCTCTGAATACAGGGATGCATATGGATAAATTGCCTTTCAGTTTCTAATATAAGCATGGATACAACATCTGCAAGGCTACTACTTCTATGAAGAATAGAGCCACCCATAGTGGGCAAAGCACCGGCACAACTAAAGAAGTCTTGAAGAACTCCTTTTCAAATGATATTATCGCTACCAACCCGGAACTTCTTAATATGTAAAGTGGTAGCTTCATCCGGGGGGTCAACATAGATGTTGCTCTCGACATTACTACCCTTCTCGATAAGGTCGTCCCCCATCTCAAACATGATGGCAATCAGGAAAGCAAGCAGCACACACAAGCAAACAGTAAGCAAGCGAACGATAAACACACGGCGGAAGAAGGGCAAATAAAACGACAAGGATGAAGTGGGGGAGAGGAAAACGAGCGGCAAACAAATGTAATGCGAAGGATAAGGGTTGTGATAGGTACTTGGTATATGACTTTTGCGTAAGCCTCCCCGGCAACGACGCCAGAAATTCTTCTTGCTACTTCTCGAGCTTGCGTTGTATTCCCTCGAAGAGGAAAGGGAGATGCAGCACAGTAGTGTAAGTATTTCCCTTAGTTTTTGAGAACCAAGGTATCAATCCAGTAGGAGACCACGCGCGAGTCGCTCGCACCTGCACAAACAAATAAGAACTTCGCAGCCAACGCGATAAGGGGTTGTCAATCCCTTTACGGTCACTTACGAAAGTGAGATCTGATAGAGATGATGGTTTATATTTTTTGTATTTTTCGTTTATAAGAACAGCAAATAAAAGTAATAAAAGTAAAGTAGATGTAGATTGATATGTTGAGAATAGACCCGGGGGCCATATTGTTCTCTAGTGGCTTCTCTCATGATAGCGATATTCTATGGAGGGTAAACAAATTAATGTCGAGCAATTGATAGAAAAGCGAATAAATATGAGACTATCTAGGCATGATCATTGTATATAGGCATCACGTCCGAGACAAGTAGACCGAAACGATTCTGCATCTACTACTATTACTCCACATATCGACCGCCATCCAGCATGCATCTAGTGTATTGAGTTCATAAGAACGGAGTAACGCCTTAAGCAAGATGACATGAAGTAGAGGAATAAACTCAAGCAATATGATATAAACCCCATCTTTTTATCCTCGATGGTAACAATACAATGCGTGCCTTGCTGCCCCTACTGTCACTGGGAAAGGACACCGCAAGATTGATCCCAAAGCCAAGCACTTATCCCATTGCAAGAACTATACATCTAGTAGGCCAAATCGAACCAATAATTCGAAGAGACTTGCAAGGATATTATGAGCACACATAAAAAGTTCAGAGAAGAACCAAATATTTCTCATAGATAATCTTGATCATAAACTCACAATACATCGGATCTCGACAAACACACCGCAAAAATAAATTACATCAAATAGATCTCCTCAAAGAACGAGGAGAACTTTGTATTGAGATCCAGAGAGAGAGAAGAAGCCATCTAGATACTAGCTATGGACCCGAAGGTCTGTGGTAAACTACTCACAACTCATGGTGAGGGCGATGATGATGATGACGAAGAACTCCGTGATGGACCCCCCTCTAGTGGAGCACCGGAATAGGCTCCAACATGGGATCTCACGGGAACAGAAGGTTATGGCGGTGGAATTAGGGTTTTGTCCCTGTTGTCGAAGGTTTCGGGGTACGTAGACTTATATAGGAGGAAGGAGGACACCGGGGGGGTGCTCGAGGGGCCCACGAGGCAGGGGGCGCGCCCCCCACCCTCGTGGACACCCCGAGGCTCCCCTGACGTGGTTCTCAAGTCCCATGTGTGTGATTTTCTCCAAAAATATCTCTCGCGAAGGTTTCATTCCGTTTGGACTCTGTTTGATATTCTTTTTCTGCAAAACCTTGAAACAGGCAAAAAACATCAATCTATACTGGGCCTTTGAGTTAGTAGGTTAGTCCCAAAAATGATATAAAAGTGTATGACAAAGCCCATTAAACATCCAAGACTTCATAAATAATAGCATGGAGCAATCAAAAATTATAGATACGTTGGATAAGCATATGGAGGGACGAGCCGAGGGACGAGCATATGGAGGCATACCTCGCGGAGGTACGCAAAATGGAGAAGCAGTTCTTGGGCCTTGAGCTGGAGCATGTGCCCCGCGGCACCAATAAGGAAGCTGACGACATCACCAAGAGAGCGTCCAGGCGCCTGCCCCAAGAGCCGGGTGTCTTTATGGAGAGGCTCCTTAGGCCCTCGGCGACACCCCAGCAAGAAGGGTCGGCGGAGTCTCAGGAGGAGCTCCCCCTACCACCAGCCTCGGGAGCCCCAGCCTGCGGCTCGGCCTCAGGAGCCCGCTTGCTCCTGGCGCTCGAGCCTCATGAGGGATGCTAGACCGAGGAACTCAAGTCATACCTGGTGCGAGGAGCATTACCGGAAAAGGAGGAGGACGCCGAACAAGTGGCCCGACAGGCTACGACATACTGCATCCAAGACAGTGAGCTTTACAGGAAGCGACCAAATGACGTTTCTTTACGATGCATCTCCAGGAAGCAGGGAGGCGAGATGTTAGCTGACATCTACACCGGGGACTGCGGACATCACTCGCCATCGTGCACCTTGGTCGTCAAGGCATTCCGCATTGGTTTTTACTGGCTCGCGGCACTCAATGATGCCGTCGAACTGGTAAAGTCTTGCGAAGAATGCCAGTTCCATGCCAAGCCGATCCACTAACTGGCTCAGGGCCTCCAAACCATCCCACTCTTCTAGCCATTCGTGGTCTAGGGGCTGGATATCCTGAGCCCTTTCCCTCGAGCGCCCGGGGGCTACCTATACCTCTACGTCACCGTGGACAAGTTTACCAAATAGGTTGAGGTGGAAGCTGTCCGAACCATCCCAGCCGACTCTGCATTCCAGTTTATCAAGGGCCACGTAAACTGGTTCGGGGTCCCTAACCACATCATCACCGACAACGGCTCGCAGGTTACTAGCAACCTTTTCAAGACATATTGTGCTAACCTTGGAACACATATTTGCTACGCCTCTGTAGCACACCCCGGGAACAATGGCCAGGCCGAGCGCGCCAACGCGGAGGTCCTGAGAGGCCTCAAGACCAGGACCTTCAAGAAGAAGTTCGAGGCTTGCGGGAGGGGTTGGCACGACGAGCCCCCGTCCATGCTGTGGTCAATCCGCAGCACTGCCACTAAGCCAACAGGCGAGACCCCATTTTTCCTCGTCTACGGAGCTGAGTCGGTCCTCCCTCACGAGGTCAGGCATCGGTCCCCGTGAGTCCTAGCATTCGACGAGGCACGGCAGGCCATCGTGCAAGGAGTAGACCACGTACTGGGGGAGGAGCGCCGGTGTGATGCATCACTCCGAGCAGCAAGATACCAGTAGGAGTTGCGGCGGTACCATTGCTGCAGCATCCGCCACAGGACACTCGAGGTAGGTGACATCGTCTTGAGGAGAGTCCTCTGCAGAGAGGGGCTGCACAAGCTCTCACCCATGTGGGAAGGCCCGTTCAAGATCACCCACATCTCTAGACCTGGTGTCGTCCGCCTGGAAATAGGGGACAGCGTCCCGGTCCCGAACGGGTGGAACATCCGGTACCTCCGGAGGTTCTATCCGTGAAACAAGGCCCTTGCGCCTGAGAAGACTAGTGTCACATCCCTAGATTCTGGTACTGCCTATTGTTTGCATCTTGCCTGCATCATGTTTAAGTAATCAGAAAGTTGAAATGGGGATTGTTCAAACCCTAGCACCAAATGAACTCAACTAGATTCAAATAAAAATCTTTTCAATAAACCCAAGAATGTCTTCATCAATGTTTGATAATTTTGGCAAGGGTTTTGATCCGAACCAAAAATATTGAACATTTTTAGGGAATTATTTGGGCTTTGAATTAAATTAATAAGTATTTGAATTGGGGCCATTTAAATGCTATATATTTTTTAAATAGCTCCAAATAATTTGAAACTTGCAGAGGGCCTTTGGAATACTCCAAAGTGAGTCCACATAAAGTTTCAACATTATCTAAAATGTTTTAGTGCTCTAACTAAAACAAAACAGAAGAAATAGATAGAAAAAAGAAAAATAGGAAAGAGAGAGAGTGGACCTACCTACAGCCCGCCTAGTGGCCCAGCTGCGGCCCAGCACTGTTGGCCCAACCCACCTGACCACCGTTGCCAGTCATCTCCCTCCTCTCGCCAGGAGGACGAGAGACGCGTGCACGACGCCTGCGGCCACACGCCGGCCACCTCCACCTTGCCTGCCTATCTCCTCGCCGCCCCGAAGCGCCTAGAGGACGCCACACACCCCCCGGTCTCTCTCTCACTCACCCCGTGCTCTTCCCCCTCCCCTTTCTCTCTTCCCCTCCACTGCAGAGCGCGCTCGTCGCCGCCGCCCACTGCCGTCGCAGCCACCTTCACCGCCTCGCCTCACCACCACGTTCCAGAGCTCTGCCACTGTCTCCTACGTCTCCCCGACGACTCACGTGCCGCTAGACGCCCCGAGCGCTCTCCTCGTCGTCTTCTTCAACCACGGCCGACCGAGATCGCCGGCGACTGCACGTCCTCACCAGCCCCTCCCCGAGCTCGCCGAGGCCACCGCTGCACCCGCCGTGAGCTCCTCTTCTCTTCCCCTCACTCCCTGCCCTCGATTTCGCCCCCTAGCTAGCTACCCGCCGGACCCGAGAGCTCATCGCCGCCAGCCATGTCGCCGCCGCACCTAGAGCTCATGCACGTCACCTACAAGCACACCGGCGTGCTCAGCGCTTCTCCACGAGCCCGTAGCACAACTCTGCTCGCCTCCCCTCCCCATGCCCCCTAGTGGTCACTCACATCACCACCGAACTCCGGCCGCCGCCAAAAGTGCTGCCGCCGTTGATTTAGTCCACTCCGGCGTTAACTGATGGCCCCTTTGGATGCGCATGAGCATGAGCTCCCTATAGAACCACTCCGCGTGTCGAATGGGCGTCAGAATAGCTGTTCCGGCATGCCTCTGCCGTCGGTTGAGGTCGCCGCCGGCCAAACTCCGGTGGGCTGACGTGGCACTTAGTTAGGGACTAATCACCATTAGTTAAACTCCCACAACCACTGATTGCCGGCCCCACTTCGTGGTCAAACCCAATCAGTGTTGGTTTTGACCGGGTTTAGACCATGTGACACTTACAGGTGGGTCCCACAAGGATTGACCTGGACCGGTCAGTTGACCTGCAGACCTCAGCCTGACGAAGTGCTGACGCAGTAAAGCCTTTCTGGAATTAAAATAAATCAGAAAAGGTTTAGAAATTCTATAAAATGCTTTAAACTTCTAAAAATCATAGAAAATAATCTATAACTCAGAATGAAATAATTTATATATGAAAAATGATCAAAAAAATATGAAGAACCTATTTATGGCATTATCATGCATGTTAGAACAACTTTTGTCTACTGTTTAGGACAAATCAAATGAATGGCATTTAAATAACCACATGTGGAGTTTGAATTTGAACCTTGGGTTCAAACCAACTTCATTTAATTGTGTTTCTAGTTGCATTAGCTCAATAAACATCATATTGCCATGTCACATTCATGCATCATATTGTTGCATTGCATTGATTGTGTTCCTTCTGTGTTGTCGGTACTTGTCCCCTCTCAGTAGACGTGGTTCTGACGATGAGATCGATGACACCGATGAAGAACTATCCTATCTTCAGAAGTGCCAGGCAAGCAGAACCCCCTTGTTCATTCCGATACAATCCCACTCTCTCACTCCTCTCTTTTACTACATTAGGACAACAATGTTTCAACTGTTACCTGCTGCTGTAGTTGAACCCCTTTCCTCTACATGACCTGTCATTGCCACAGTAAATAGTTGAAACCCACTAGCATGAGTAGGAGTTGTTTGAGCTATGTTGTGCCTACTCATCCATGCTTGTTTGTCATGCTTGCTATTGCTTTGAGTTGTGTCAGGTCTGATTCATCGGGGATGAATTGGAATGTGGTGAACATGTCCTACTATTGAAAGCTAAGTGTGTGAACACGTTTTGGTAAAGGTAGCGGTGAGAGGCCATGTAGGAGTACATGGTGGGTTGTCTCACTGGAACCGTCCTTAAGAACTGAGTTATGTGTAAGTTTTTTTTTTGACTATATACTGCAAGGCAAAAGCCTCACAGCCCACTTTATTGAAAAAAATAGAATAAGATCAGATTACAACAAAGTTAAAAATACTTACATGAGCAAACAAAACAAAAAAACCTAAGGTAAGTTGGTTAGCCAATTCCTAAAGCTATCCTTGTATTTACATTTTATCCTATGAGATAAAAGGGTCATGTCATGGATAAAATTGTGTCTCCATCGCCTGAAAAGAGGAGCTCTGTGTAAGTTGTCCAATGACTAGCTACTACCACACATTGGGTTCCGGTAACTCGACCCCTCTTGACTTATTAATCAACTAGATCTCTGTCCAGGAGTTGCAACTAGTTTCTGGTGTTTGTAGGTAGTGCTAGTAGTCTACCAAGTGGCACCCGGTACAGGTGGGCTTGGGACAGACTAGGTGCAGTGGCCCGGTGTACCAAGTGGAACCCGGTTGGTGGGCTTGGGAACCCTGTACACATCATTTGGGGCCGTGAGCGACACCCCGGCCGGATCTCCTTACGGATGGAACCTGAATAGGCGATAAACCTGGACTAGAGTCTTGTGTGATTAGTCAGGTCGTGGCCGACACCCTCGCCAGGCTTCCGCTTGAAGGTTGCCGAGATACATGACGTGTACAAGGCAGTAAGTGGCGAGAGCGTGTGTGAAGAAGTACACCCCTGCAGGGTTATCATGATCTATTCGAATAGCCGGGTCCGCGGTTATGGATTTCTTGGATGCTTATGTGGTACATAGACAAGTGAAAGTGGATACTCTAAAATGCTCAAGACAAGTGTGAGTGCTATGGATGGCCTTCTCGTAGGGAGACGGGAGCGGATCCATAGTGGTGTATTGATTGGTGAATATGTGGACTCGTGTGCGCCACCTCAAAAGAGTTACTTGCAGTCGTAGTTCAGGATAGCCACCGAGTCAAAGCTTGCTTGCTGCAGTCAAACTCCACCACCCCTTTGTTGATACTGATGCATATGTAGTTAGTTCTGATGTAAGTCTTGCTGAGTACCTTTGTACTAACGTTTGCTTAATTTATGTTTTTGCAGAGAGACTTCAGTCTCACTAGTAGTTCCGCGTGGACTTCGACGTTTAGCTTGTTACCACAGCTACGATCTTGTACCCTTGGGAGGGTCTTGCAGATAGTCAGGCTTCTCATGCTTTTTCATTTGTAGTTGTCTGTACTCAGACATGTTACACTTCTGTTGCCTGTATGCTCTATATGTTGGGTCATGTGACCCCTGTTTGTAATAAATGCTACGATGGCTCTTCTGGGCCTTATCTTTATGAGTTGTTGAGTTATGTTGTGATGCCATGTTGTACAACACATACTTGCATGTTATGCGTACGTGTAATGTGTGTTGCTATGTGTGGGATCCGACACCTAGTTGTTTATCCTTGGTAGCCTATCTTACAGGGAAATGTCTCCTAGTGCTTCCACTGAGCCTTGGTAGCTTGCTACTGCTCCGGAACACATAGGCTGGCCGGCATGTGTTCTTCTTCGATCCTGTGTCTGTCCCTTAAGGGAAATGTCACGCGTTGTTCCTTTAAGTCCTTGTAGCTTGCTACGAATTGGGTTCATACGTTGATGACCGACACGTTCGTTGCTGGGTCATGTATGCCTATCTCTGTAATTTAGCGCCACTTTTGGTTTATAACTAGTCATGTCGGCCCGGGTTCTCTGTCATATGGATGCTAGCGACACTAGCATATACGTGTGCCAACATGCGCAAATGGTCCCGGGCTAGGTAAGGTGGCACCCGTGGGAATACCGTGACTGAGGCCGCAAAGTGATATGATGTGTTACATGCTAGACCTGTGTGACTTAGGATCGGGGTCCCGACAACTAGGCTCCGTACCTGCGAGGAACAAGGCCCTTGCGCCTGAGAAGACTAGACTCCGTGCCTGCGAGGAACAAGGCCCTTGCGCCTAAGAAGACGAGGCTCCGTGCCTGCGAGGAACAAGGTCCTTGCGCCTGAGAAGACTAGGCTTCGTGCCTGCGAGGAACAAGGTCCTTGGGCGTGAGAAGACCAGGCTCCGTGCAAGTGAGGAACAAGGCCCTTGCGCCTGAGAAGACCAGGCTCCATGCCAGCGAGGAACAAGAACCCTTGCGCCTGAGAAGACTAGGCTTCGTGCCAGCAACGAACAAGGCCCTTGCGCCTAAGAAGACTAGGCTCCGTGCCTGCGAGGAACAAGGCCCTTGCGCCTCAAAGACCAGGCTCCATGCCAGCGAGGAATAAGGCCCTTGCGCCTGAGAATACTAGGCTCCGTGCCTGTGAGGAACGAGACCCTTGCGCCTGAGAAGACTAGGCTTCGTGCCCGCGAGGAACAAGTCCCTTGCGCCTGAGAAGCTAAGGCCCAGTGCCTGTGAAGAAAGGCTCGTGCCTATGAAGATCTCCGCTCGTGACACTCTCATGTAATATTGAGTGAGGTTCTACATGCCCCGGAGTCTCCGGAGAGCTGCCCTCGGGCCTCGGGGGCTCCCTCCCACGTCGTAGTGGCAGCACTTAGCTCCGCGCTGGTTAGGAGATGATATTAGGTGCCGGACGCGGCCGTTCATTTGCTTTCTGGCGTTCCTCGATTGCTTGGTTTTGATTTCCCTCTGTGGTCCTTCCCTCATTTTTCGGGAGAGCGGCAGTTGCACGGTGCTCTCCCCAGCGCTCCCCCTTTAGCCTTCACGAGGCGCCCAAACCAGGGCTTGTGATTGGCACGCACCCCATCCTCATGTCTGTGCATCGCGGGTACCGTGTCTAGGGGCGGCCGAACATGCTGAGCCCATGTCAAGGGCCTCGGGCAGTAAAGGATAATAACCAGCTAACGAGTTTTTGTAGCCTCACGAGGGGTCGAACGTCACGAGATGAAGGCAATCTCAACTGCATCAAGATAGGTATCGTCGCCCTAAAAGCACATAACACACAGATTGCGCAACAATGGACAGAGACTCCAAACATGGTGCTGAATATCATAAAGTCACGGTTCATTACATGTTGTTCCAGGGCGCCATACTTGTTTGATAGAGTAATGCAGTGGGAAATAAAAACCAAGAACGGTAGGCGATGACCCTTGAGGGGCAACTGCTCCCGAGGACCTGCACCCCGAGCTCAGCCGGAGTCCTCCTCACGCTTCACCTGAGCGTGACGGCAGGACGACCCAGCACCACCTTCCAGGCAGGCACGAAGGCGGGGCGGCTGGTCGTAGCCACCGCTGCTAGAGCTGCCGCTGGAGGAGGAGCCCCCGCCGTTGGACTAGCTGCGTCCGTCGCCCAGGCCAAGCACCTCGCCGCCGCGGTTGTCCTCATGGAAGCACTCGGCGCGGCGCCCGTCTTCCCCAAACACCCTCACGAAGTGGGTCGAGTCTTCGCCATATCTGAAATGAAGGGCACACCGTACGCCCAAGCCGCGTGCGTGGGCAAACGTCTGCCAGCCGCGAGGCAAAAGTCACGGCGCCCGAGGTGGAGACCTCCACCGCGACCCACGAAGCCCTGCTGCAACAACCATCCGCTTGGAGCCAAAAGCCTCCGGAGCTCGCGGCGAGAAGTTCACGAGCTATGGAGTGCGGGAGCTGAAGCCCGGTGCCGGCTGGGCTCTCCGACAACACGACAAATTCCAACGTCACCTCCGCCAGGTGGGAGCGTGGCTGGGGAGGCCCGACGACCCCAGAGCGCCTCCCCTCGTTCACAGGACCTCCAACGCCACGGCGGCCCCCGCCCCTCAAAGAAACGCCGCTGTGGGGGGCCACCCACACCCGCTAGCAGCACCGACGGGAGTCACGGCACACTTGCGGGGACGGCAATGGCCCCTGTTGGTCGGCTGTGAGCCTGGCTCCTCCTGCCAAGCCTTCCCCGTCTCCACGGACGACATCTTCCTGGTCGGCGCCAAGAGCGGCTCGGTTAGGCGAAGGGCAAGAGAGACGAAGGGGCAAGAGGAACGAAGGAAGAAGATGGGCAGCAAGGACTCCGTCTGCCACCTTATTTATAGCGAGAAGAAGGCCAACCGCCAGCCCCTATAATTACAGGCAATGTGATCCTCTATTCATGCAGGGACTTGTCAAGTCGTGCAGTCCCCAAGGGTGTGTGGGGAAGTGGAAACGCCCATGTCCCATCAGTCGCCACGCGTCAGTCAAGGCCGCAGGCTTTTATGGCCCACAGTGCTATGCACTTGACCCTTGGCTTCGCCGCAAAGCCAAGCCCGAGCGCACCTTGGGCCCGGGGGCTACTGTCGGCGATCTGGGAATGGTGGTACCCAGACTTGCCTGCCTGCAGCCCAGGGCGTGGCTCACTAGGCGGCCTGGTACGGCCCGGCATCTTCAACGACCACTCAAGACCCTCGCGAGGGGCCAAGCCTCGCGAGGCGGACGACATAAGGCATCCTGTGTGGCGGCCTCACTAGGCCGGCTCGTGAGGATCGGAGATATCGAGGCGAGGGACACCTCGTGACGTCCTCGTGACGTGAGTAGTGACGACCAAGGTTAGGCGGGTGCCAGTGGGCGCAGAGCGCCAGTTTCCTCTTTGGTTCTTGATACGTCTCCAACGTATCTACTTTTCCAAACCCTTTTGCCCTTGTTTTGGACTCAATTTGCATGATTTGAATGGAACTAACCCGGACTGACGCTGTTTTCAGCAGAACTGCCATGGTGTTCTTTTTGTGCAGAATAAAGGTTCTCGGAATCGACTGAAAATCAACGGAGAATTATTTCAGAAAATATAAAAAATATCTGCAAGAAGATACTCACCGGGAGGCCCGCGGCCTATCCTCGAGGGTGGGGGCGCGACCCCTTCCCAGGGCGCGCCTCCCTGCCTCGAGCCCCCCCCCCCCCCGATGCTCCACCGACGTACCCCCAGGTCCTATATCTTCCGTTTTGGGGAGAAAAAAATCAGAGAGAAGGAATTATCGCGTTTCACGAGACGGAGCCGCTGCGAAGCCCTAATCTCTCTCGGGGAGGCTGATCTGGAGTCCGTTCGGGGCTCCGGAGAGTGGAGATCGTCGCCATCGTCATCATCAACCTTCCTCCATCACCAATTCCATGATGCTCACCACCGTGTGTGAGTAATTCCATAGGCTTGTTGTACGGTGATGGGTTGGATGGGATATATCATGTAATCGAGTTAGTTTTGTGACGGTTTGATCCCTAGTATCCACTATGTTCTGAGATTGATGTTGCTATGAATTTGCTATGCTTAATGCTTGTCACTAGGGCCCGAGTGCCATGATTTTAGATCTGAACCTATTATGTTTTCATGAATATATGTGTGTTCTTGATCCTATCTTGAAAGTCTATAGTCACCTACTATGTGTTATGATCCGGCAAACCCGAAGTGACAAAAATCGGGACCACTCCCGGTGAATAGTTTGAGGAGTTCATGTATTCACTATGTGTTAATGCTTTGGTCCGGTACTCTATTAAAACGAGGCCTTAGTATCCCTTAGTTTCCAATAGGACCCCACTGCCACGGGAGGGTAGGACAAAAGATGTCATGGAAGTTCTTTTCCATAAGCACGTATGACTATATTCGGAATACATGCCTACATTGCATTGATCAACTCGAGCTAGTTCTATGTCACCCTAGGTTATAACTTCTACATGATGAATTGCATCCGACGTAATTTCCCATCACCGATCCAATGCCTACGAGCTTTACCTATATTTCTAGTCGCTTATTTACTTTTCTGTTGCTATTATTACAAAAACTACAAAAACACTATCATTACTTGTATTGCTGCTACCGCCACTATCATATTACTTTGCTACTAAACTATCTTGCTGCAGATACTAAGTTTTCAGGTGTGGTTGAATTGACAACTCAACTGCTAATACTTAAGAGTATTCTTTGGCTCCCCTTGTGTCGAATCAACACATTTGGGTTGAATACTTTACCCTCGAAAACTCTTGTGGGTTATCAAGACTATTTTCTGGTGCCGTTGCCGGGGAGCATAGCTCTATTCTTTAAGTCACTTGGGATTTATATATGCTTATCACTATGAAGAATTTGAAGGACTCAAAAACCAAGATCTTACCCTCAACTACGAGGGGAGGTAAGGAACTGCCATCTAGCTCTGCACTTGATTCTCCTTCTGTTATGAGTAAACTTGCGACACCTACTCCTGCTATTGAATCTGATATGTCGTATGTTCTTGATGATGCTACTTCTGCTATGTATGATGAAACTACCTCTATGCCTGATACTGTGCCACTAGGTGAATTTCTAGATGAACAAATTGCTCAGGTTAGGGAGAGTGCAAATGTTGATGATATTTATGAAAGTGAGGATGAAACTACTCCGAATAGATATGAATTGCCCGTTGTGGCTGAGGGTTATGTTATGGATGAAGAAACTGCTAGAGACTTTCTTGCTTGCAATGATAGATATGATCTTAAGAAGTTATTTGCTAAGCTGAAAGAAAAGTCCTTAAATGCTAGAATGAAACATGACCGTGCTTTTTCTACTTCACCTATATGTGTTACTGATAAGGATTATGAGTTCTCTGTTGATCCTGAGTTAATTACTTTGGTTGAATCTGATCCTTTCCATGGCTATGAGTCTGAAACCGTTGTAACACATCTTACTAAGTTGAATGATATAGCCACCCTGTTTACCAATGATGAACAAATTCGTTACTACTATATCCTAAGCTATTTCCTTTCTCGTTAAAGGGTGATGCTAAGACTTGGTTTAATTCTCTTGATCTTGGTTGTGTGCGAAGTCCCTTGGATATGATGTATTACTTCTCTGCTAAATATTTTCCCGCTCATAAGAAACAAGCTACCTTACGGGAAATATATAACTTTGCTCAAACTGAAGAAGAGAGTCTCCCGCAAGCTTGGGGGAGGCTTCTCCAGTTACTTAACGCTTTGCCTGATCATCCTCTTGAGATGAATGATATACTTGATGTCTTTTATAATGGACTAACCGATGCTTCCAGAGACCACTTGGATAGTTGTGATGGTTGTGTTTTCACGGAAAGAATAGTGGAACAAGCTGAGTTATTATTGAATAATATGCTAGACAATGAAAATAATTGGACACTTCCTGAACCAGCCCCTAAGCCAACTCCGAAGAAAAAGGTGTTCTATTTCTCAGTCCTGAAGATATGCAAGAGGCAAAGAAATCTATGAAAGAAAAAGGTATTAAAGCTGAAGATGTTAAGAATTTACCACCTATTCAAGAAATACATGGTCTTGATAACCCAACACAGGTAGTAAAGGTATGTTCTGTTTATAGATTTGATGAATGTGATATTCCTAGTTATAAGTCTGCTAACCAATGCTTAGATGAGTTTGACAATTTTATTGTGAAACAAGAAAACTTCAATGCTTATGTTGGTAGACAACTACAACACAATGCTTATATGATTGAATGCTTGAATGATTATCTGTCTACTGATAAAAGTGAACTGAAACTTATTAGTAAACATGCTTCCATGGTCACCAGTCAAGTAGAACAAGTACTTAAGGCTCAGAATGATTTGCTCAATGAATTAAATAGTAAGAATAATGACTATGCTGTTAGAGTTGCTACTAAATTTGGTAAAATTACTCAGGAACCTCTGTATCCTGAAGGCCACCCTAAGAGAATTGAACAAGATTCTCAAAGAGCTAATTTAGATGCACCTAGTTCTTCTAAGAAGAAGAAAAAGAAAAATGATAGAACTTTGCATGCTTCTAGTGAACCTGTATCTCACCCACTTGAGAATCCCAATGATATATATGTTTCTGATGCTGAGACACAATCTGGTAATGAACATGAACCTAGTGATAATATTAATAATAATGTTCATGATGATGCTCAACCTAGCAATGATAATGATGTGGAGATTGAACCTGTTGTTGATCTTGATAACCCACAATCATAGAATCAACGTTATGATAAGAGAGACTTTGTTGCTAGGAAGCACGATAGGGAAAGAGAACCATGGGCTCAGAAACCCATGCATTTTCCTCCGAAACAATCCAAGAAAAAGGCTGATGAGGATTTTGGGCGCTTTGTTGAAATGATTAGACCTATCTTTTTGCGTATGCGTTTGACTGATGTGCTTAAAACAAATCCTTATGCCAAGTACATGAAAGATATTATTACCAACAAAAGTAAGATACCTGAAGTAGAAATCTCCACCATGCTTGCCAATTACACTTTTGAGGATGGAATGCCTAAGAAATTAGGAGATCCAAGAGTACCTACTATACCTTGCTCCATTAAGATAAACTATGTTAAAACTGCTTTGTGTGATCTTGGAGCTGGTGTTAGTGTTATGCCTCTCTCTTTATATCGTAGACTTGACTTGAGCAAGTTGACACCTACTGAAATATCTTTGCAAATGGCCGATAAATCAACTGCTATACCTGTCGGTGTTTCTGAGGATGTGCCTGTTGTAGTTGCAAATGTTACTATTCTAACGGACATTGATATACTTAATATTCCCGAGGACGATAGTATGTCTATTATTCTTGGAAGACCTTTTTTGAATACTATAGGGGCTGTTATTGATTGCAACAAAGGCAATGTCACTTTTCATGTCAATGGTAATGAGCATACGGTATACTTTCCGACGAAACAACCTCTGGTCCACAGTATCAATTATATTGGAAAAACTTCAACTATTACTATTGGAGGTTTTGAGTTTCCTATTCCTACTATCAAGAAGGCATATGACATACTTATTATTGGGGACATACATATCCCCACAGAGGTAACCTAGTGTTATTCCAAAATTCTCCGGTTTCATGTTACTCGGAAAGAGTTTATTAACAAGACCTGATCAACCTTGTTAATGGATTCCTTTTGATGAGCATGGGATAGGTGAATCTAGATAGCACAAACCTTCTGTACCCCCCTTTTACTTTCTGTTAATTAGGTTAAATAATACAAAAATAGCATTATCTATCTGTTTCCAGACTTATCCGTGCAATAAAAAATATCCCGAAAATAAAAGTTCTCCAAATGCCATGAAAATGAAATCTGATTTTTTTTCTATAATATTTAAGAAAATATGGCACTGAACACACAACGAGGGGAGCCAGCACGTGGCCACGAGGGCACAGGGCGCGCCCCACTTCCCAGGGCGCGCCCCCTGCCTCGAGGGGCCCACGTGGCCCCCCTCCACTTAACCTTTCACCAATGCTATTCTTCTTCCTCCCAAAAAAATCCTCAACCAGCTCAAATCCGAGTTCTAACTCATTTTGCTGCCATTTTCGATCTCCTTGCTCAAAGCACCATTCACCAAACTCTTTGGGGAGATTGTTCCTTGGTATGTGACTCCTCCATTGGTCCAATTAGTTTTTGTTCTAGTGATTTATTTGTTGCAAATTTGCGCTGCTGGTGACCTTGTTCTTCAGCTTGCATGTCAAATTTTCTTGGTCCCAAGTAGTTCTAATGCATGATATAGCCTCTAGGTACTAGTAGGAGTTGTTGCTATCAATCTTTTTGAGTTTGGTTAACTTTTATTGTGGGTTACTAAAAATTTCAGAAATTTTCAGAAAAGGAAAATGTTGAACAGATTATTGAGGGGCTCCTCCAGCAAGAGCTCAGAGGAGAAGAAGAACGAAGAAAATAAGAAGCCCAAGTATAATCTTCCTCACATGGTGGAAGTTCGACCGTGCGAATGGTCGTGTAATAATTTTATGATGTCTGCCGGTATTTACGAAGACTTTTATTGGTTGGCAAATAATGCAGGCCTCACCGACTTCCTCAACAACCAAAAAGAATAGTATCTCTTACTCACCAATATTTTCATGGAAAGTTTTCATTTTCATTCTAGGAAAACACCAACTAGGGCGGAGTTTCGCTTATATGATGTCAGTAAGGAGATATCACTGTTAGATTTTTGTGAAATATGCAAAGTACCCTTTGGAGGTAGACTTGATGAACCACGTCATGATGACGTCAAATAGTTTATTGATATGATAGCCATAGGTGAAACTAGATAAGTTTCAGGGGCAAGAATCACTAGTATACACTTCCCTGTTCTGCGCTACTTTGCTTTATTTGCTAGTAGGTGTTTAATTGGTCATGGGAACAGTGGGAATCTCAGTGCCCCTGATATTATAATTTTACGCCATGCTTTGTTTCATGACACAACTTTTAGCTTCGGCGCCGTCGTTGCCAAAAGATTGAGTCTGAACCGCTCAAAGGGGCCCGTCTTTGGAGGCATCTTTGCTTCTCGCCTTGCTGAATATTTTAATATACCTTTTAGGCATCATTAGAAGGAAGAAAAATTGCTTGCCCTTGTTTCTCTAGACTACAAGAGCATGGTAGCTCATGACTTTATTATTAAAGACAAAAATATGCAGCTCAGTTATAAATTGAGGTTTGATGAAATATACTGTGAAATTGTTACCTTGCCGGCACCTTCTTTGTTTGATCTATCTACATGCGTATTCCTCATCACCTCAGATGCCTTCTACAAGTACCAAGGCCAGGCACAAGCTTCAGAGACTAAGCCAGAACCACCACTTGATCCTTCCCGTCAACCTGTTTATGGGTGGGAGCTGGACGAGCTCGCCAACCAGTGGCATCCAGAGGACACATCTCAGTACACTGGAGGGAGTGGCTTCGATCCTTGGCCATAGACCAAATTAGGCCAAAAGCGTAAGCTTGGGGGAGTACGTGTTTCTCACCGACTTACATTCATGTTCACACTTATTCTAGTTGTCGGTGCTCACACTCTTTCACTATACCATCCATGCTTAGTTTAAATTTCTTTTTCTTAGTCTTTTTCTTGTGTGCTAGAAAAACCCAGAAAAACCAAAAAATATTAGTTGAAGCTTCTAGCTAGTTTACCTTCTTTGCTTGTAGTAGTAACTAAAAATGAAAACCCCAAAAGACTTCCCGTTCTTCTTTTGCTTGTTGGGAGCTTTCCCGTGTAAATAGTTTCTTTTCTTTTCTTTAGGGGTTAAGAGTAGAAGACAATGATTGAAAATGCTTAGTGGCACTCATATGCTTTGTTGTTGATTTAATCTTGAGCCATATTACCTTGTCTTCTCTCTTGTATTAAATGCCTGCAGTTTCCAGCTTAGTCCAATGCACGTGCACTATTATTATTTTCCACACCGTTCGGTCGTGCGAGTGAAAGGCAATAAGGATGATATGTGATGAACTAATTGAGATGAGAAGAGCTGGTATGAACTCGACCTCTCTTGTTTTTGTAAATATGATTGCTCATCATTCTTGATTCAGCTTGTTATGAATGAAACATGTTTGCAATGACAATTAGAGATCATAGTTGCTTATGCCATGCTTACTTAGCTGAGAGTTTATAATGGTCTATCTTGCATGCCAACATGATATTAAAATGGTTATGATGTGGTATGATGGGTGGTATCCTCCTTTGAACGATTTAAGTGATCTGACTTGGCACATGTTCATGCATGTAGTTGAAACAATTCAACATAGCCTTCACGATATTTATGTTCATGGTGATTTATATCCTACTCATGCTTGCCTTCATTGTTGATTAATTTTAATGCATGTTCATGACCGTTGTTGCTCTCTAGCTGGTCGCTTCCCAGTCTTTTTCTATCCTTCACCTGTACTAAGCGGGAATACTGCTTGTGCATCCACTTCCATAAACCCCAAAGTTATTAAATATGAGTCCACCATACCTTCCTATATGCGGTATTTACCTGCCGTTCCAAGTAAATTTGTATGCGCCAAACTCTAAACCTTCAAATGAAATTCTGTTTTGTATGCTCGAACAGCTCATGTATCAACTACGGCTGTCTATAGCTTCCATGCTAGGTAGGTTATTCTCACGATGAGTGGACTCCGCTCATCATTCATGAGAAAATGGCTGGTAATCGGGATGGCCAGTCCCATGCTCAAAATCATAATAATTAAACAAAACTCCCCCAGGGCTATTGCTGGCTTGGACGGTACCCGTTGTTTCGGGCTAGCCGTGGAGTGTGCTTGTTGGTGGTTGGGGAGTATAAACTTTACCATTCTGTTTGGGAACCGCCTATAATGTGCATAGCATGGGAGATATCGAGATTCTTGGTTATTATGTTGACAATGAAAGTATACCGCACAAATCCCTGCTTCCCTCTGCGAAGGGCCTATCTATTTACTTTTATGTAGAGTCATCATCCTCTTATCAAAAAGCACAAGTAGGAGAGCACCTCTGTTGTTGCATGTATTACTATTAATTTGCATTGAGTATGATCATGATTGGATCTCTTTTACGATGAATTACAATGTCTAGTCAGTCCTTGATCTTTAAAGGTGCTCTGCATTTATGTTTTGCAGTCTCAGAAAGGGCTAGCAAGATACCATCTTGCTATATCATATCATGATTATTTTGAGAAAGTGTTGTCATCCGAGGTTTATTATTATTGCTCGCTAGTTGATAATGCCATTGATGTGACTAGTCATGATACCTGGCAGCTATTGTGAATGTGGTTAGTTCATGATCTTGTTGAAAACCGGAATGCTACCTGTCGGTGTACAAAAAGGGGGGGTACACTTTTTGTACCCCTATGACTGTGCACGGGCAGTCTGAGCCACGGGCACCACCACACCAAGCAAGGCAAGGGAGGTGAGCCAGGGTGAGACCGAAGCTCAATGGAACTGGAGCAACACCAAGAACAAGACCACAAAGAGCAAAGGGATGAAGCAGGTTCCCCCGACAAGATCCTTGCCGAGAGCCAGTTTTAGCAGCCCCGGCAAGATCCTTGCCAAGGCCGGCTTTAGCAGCCACGGCAAGCCCCTTGCCGCGGCAACTCGCCCCATGTCTACGGGGCAAATCGACCTTGAGTCCGCTGCCCCCATAGGGCAAAGATTCGGGAGACATCCCCGTAGTGGCATGCAGATCTTTGTGAAGACATTCAAGATCAGACACGCACTAAGAAGACAACGACCCTTGGCGGGATCCCAGCCAAGGAAGACCACAAGACCTCCAGCAAGCACCTTGTCGGGGATGGCAACAGGCGCCGCGGCAAGACCCTTGCCGGGGCCCCGGCAAGGCCCTTGCCGGGGACATCCGTAGGGCCACCATCAGGCCCACGCCGACTAAACTCCCACTGCCTTATGCAGCTGCCGACCCAACCAGCTGGGCAGGCACCTGCGTGGCGACATGCAGATCTTCGTGAAGACCCACCATTGCGCCACCTCAGTTGCTTGCCTACCTACATGGCATCTCATGCATCGCTGGCCAGGGCGCGTGTCGACACAAGAAGGAGCGGCGACGGACGAGACAGCTCTCTCCCCCGTCCCCGATAATGCAAGGACACCTAAGCAAGACGCATTAAATGCGCCTTCTCATGTAATGCGAGGGATAACCTCGCATCGCTGTACCCTTTCCACCTCCTGTGTGCCACTATGGCAACCCCTTTTCCCTATAAAAGGAGGCCCGAGGCGACCAGGAGGAGGATTCGGCTTTTTGGAGCTCCTCACGCCCCATAGCTAGCCGAAGAACACAGACATACAATCCACCATAGCAGGAGTAGGGTTTTACGCATCCTCGCGGCCCGAACCTGGGTAAACGAACCATGCGCTATCTATTTGATCCGCTCTTCTCTCAACCCCGCGCCCCGCAACCGTAGTAGGGATTCTTGTGATCCCATAGGTGTCGTTCCCAATACACCGACATCTTTGGCGCACCAGGTAGGTGGCTGCAGTTGTGAGAATCAGCTCTAGCAGATAGCCCAGCACTCTTTCGTCTTCGTGGCTCTCTGAGAAGGAAGGAGGCCGGAAGATCAGCGCTCAAACGGCTGCAAATAGAAGCTAAGTTACATTGAACCCCGGATATTTCCGTTCTATTATATAGAGTTATTATCCTCGGAGTTGTCGTTCTTTGTACAAAAAGAAACCTATACGCAAATGGGGCCGTTCCCGATCAGCAACGCCTTTGTTCTGTTTCGAGTCCGCTCAACAGTTCAAATGGCTGCGTTGGAAACGGTTGGGTAGCCTTCCGCAATTGGCAAGGTTCTCGACTCTGACTCGAGTCAAACTCGACAGTTCGAGCGGCTGCGTTAAGGGTGGTAAGGTGGCTCACCCGGTAGCGCGTACACTCGGTAGGCCAATGGGGACCCGTCCCCAAGACACCGCCCTGGGTTTCCGCTCCGGCAAGCCTACCCAGCTAGCGTAGGGTGGACGTACAAAGAGGCAACAAACAGGGAAATAGCATGCATAATCCCAAAAGTACTTCAAAGTTATGTTACATCGTATGATTGTTGCGGTTCTAACTAAAGATAAAACTTGTCTTGGTCATGAACCCACAGCGGCGAAGAAGAACGGGATGCCTAATCCCGGCGCTGGCCTCCACCCTCTTGATTTCATCGATGCAGCTGATGACGGGCTTGATGCGCTCCTTGAGCACCATGAGGTCAGTATCATCCGGCAAGCTATCAATCGCGGCTTCGAAGTCAAGGGCGGGATTCCAATATGCCATCATGGTGAGGACCTTGGTCATGACCCCCCGGCAAAGTCGCCGGGCCTCCCCGGCCAGCGTGGCCGCTCTGTTGGAGTGAAGATCAGCCAAGGCGCAAAGGATGCCCTCGAAGAACTGGGTCAGCTTGGCGTTGACGGTCCCGCTCCACTCAGGGGCATACCTCACGTTTGGCATCCCCATGATGGCCAACTGCGAGGTGACCCTGCCGGCGACATCCTCCAGCCGGCTGATCCATCTGTTCTCGCCCGCCACGTATCCCTGGTGGGAGGCGGCCTCGTTCGCCCGCAGCTACTTCTCCTCCTCCAGGCTCCTGGTCAATGTCTCCTCCCGAGCCGTGCTCTCCGACAACATCTTCTCGAGATTCTCCAACTTCAGCTTGAGATCTCTGATGGAGTTTTGCGCTTCGGAGAGCTCCCCAGCCCTGCTGATGGCCGCTCCTTGCGCCTCTGCCAAGGCATAGTTGAGCGTGCTCTTCTCGTTGGACAGCTTGAGGGTCTGTTCCTTCAGCTCATCCCGCTCTACCTCCAACTCCTTCACCTAGCTGGCATGGGCCAGAGTCTGGGTATCGAGTGCCTCTTTGTGCCTCTACTCCAGCTCGCCAGTCCGCCGCACGACAAGGGCCTCGAGCTCCTCATCCTTTTTGTGGAGCGTTGCGGCAAGCTTCGCCTCACGCGCGGAGAGGTCTTCTTCCTGGGAATCCAATGCGGCTTGATGCTGGTTCCGGGCGGCCTCGGCCACGGCAGCCAAATTCGCTGCCTCTTCCTCGGCCTTCTCGATGTCGGCCATCGTGATGGTGAGCTCTACATCGCGCTTGGCCAATTCTCCGTGGAAGGCCCTCTGCTCCTCGCGAGTCTGGTGGAACCAGGCCTGCGTCTCAGCAACGCGTGCCTTGAAGTCCACCTCCACCTTGTCCACCGCTGCCATCCTGGACTTAACCTTGTCCAGATGGGCACGGTAGAGCACATGGAGCTTCCGGAAATTGGCCCCCATGGCACGGAAAAGCTGCTCTTCTGTAGAACCATCGCTGCCGACGCCCGGTTCATCGACCACCTCGAGCCCGGTGGCAGCGGGCACCTCGCCGTCGAGGACTTCCCCTCTGGCGGGCGCTCGGGAACTTGACGCCCCTGGAAGATGGACGAAAAGATCGTCGCCCACCTTCAGATATCTGCCGGGGCCCAAGGTTGCGGAGGAAGGAGGCTGATCATCAACCACCTCTTCCTCGGCTATGGCCCTGCCGGCCTCCCCGGCAGGCCCACCGCTGGCGCCCTCGGCAGAAGCATCGTCGGTCGCCTTGGCGGCCCCCGCAGCGGTGTCCTCGGCAGCGTCCTTGGCGGCCTCCTCGGCGGCAATCCTGTCGGCATCCGCCGTGACCTCCTCAGCAATATTCCCAATGACAGTATCCACATCCTCCATATCTGTTGAAGGAGGGCTGGGGCAGTAATGGGAGCAATGAAGCAAAGAAAAAGAATAAGGGAAAAACAGAGACGGAGGATAGGCGACTCACCGGTGCCGGGCTGTGAAGCATAAGTCCCCTCCCCGCCAGTATTTGGCGCCGTGGCAGTGTCACCAGCGCCCAAGTTCCCCTTTTCCTCCATGGGTGTGGGCTCCGTGCCTGGTGCCCTTGCCGGGGACGCCCCTCGCGGTGGTGTAGTCGATGGGGGTGGCCCTCTGCGGCTCCTCCTGCTGCCGCTCCCTTCCTACAAACCCGAAAAGGTCAGCACCATAGCATCGAACACCTACCACATGTCGAGTGAGAGGAGGGTGACGAACTTACACTGGGGGATGTGCCGGGGGCTGCTGTCTGGGCTGCTCAACACCACCAGTGGCATCTCTGAAGCCCCAGCCGAGGGCTGACCGCTCGCCGAGGCCCTCGCCCTCTTCACCCGTTGGGCCAACGTCTCTGCATCCCTGCAAAAGCAAAGACGGATCAAGATGAGTGACTTAACTCAGGGGAATGGAAATGGCAGTAAGGAACGGACTACTTATTCGTCATCCATCTCCACCTCTTCCACCACTTTCCTTTTCCTCTTCGGGCTGAGAGGCCCAAGATCAAAAGGGAGCTCCGCGTCAACACCCGAGTCGACGTCTGCCGGAGGAGGCGAAGAAGGCGGATTTTGTACGCGCCCAGATGGAGAAGGGGCTGTTGCCTTATTCTTCTCAGCGGCCTTCGTCGGCCACTTTGCTGCCGTGGCCCTCATGTGACGCCCGGACCCCTCCAGGGTCAATTGAGTCCGCGTAGCCCTGCCGGGCCGGACCGGCTCACCAGAACTAGCCCGCCGCAGGACTCGCCCTCTTCCCCTGGCTGGCGTCGAGCCCGCCGCCATGCCCTCCTCCGACGACAACTCATCGGCCGCGTCCTCAACAAGCGGAGCTCCAGTTCCGGCGTTGCTAGCCTCCCAGGCGGCCGCCGCCCACCGGGCGAGCTCCTCCTCCTCCACAGCCGTTGCGGCCTTGTCCTCCACACCCCCGGCACTGCCGGCCTCCATGGCAAGCTGCGCCTCCCTCGCCCTAGTGGCGATGTAGTCCAGCTCTGCCTGGGTGGTGTCCATGACAAGCCACCGCTCGGCGTCAACATTGACATACACCTCAACAAGAGAGTCGAAGAATTGCTGAACATCCGCGCCCGCCGGCTCCTTCCAGCTCGAGACAGGGCCGTGCGCATTACAGTCCCACATCATAGCGATGATCTCGGACCGGCGTGAATTATTGCACAACGGGACCACCCCCGCTGGCAGCTTGAAAAACGGCCCCTTGATGGCCTTGCTGGCCTTTGCGGCAGCCCTCGCGGCCTTGCCGGTCCGTTCGACCTCGCCATCACGACCCACATCAAGCCGGAAAAGCCGCTGGCAGAAATGGGCATGTGCCATCACCGTGAAATTGTGGTCGAGGCCAGGGCAGAGTCGCATAACGTCAGCCGGATTCGTAAAGAGCCAGGCTGGCTTCCCCTTGTTGTGCAACGGGGCGATCCGGCGGCGAATAAAGTCCGCCCCGATCATCTCAAGGGTGATTCCAGCCTGGGTGAGCCAGAGAATCCTGGTGGTTGCGACAGTGAGCCTCCCGTCGGCGATGTCGACATCGCTCCAATCACCGCCACAGACCGGCAGCACTCGGCGGACCTTGCAGAATTTTGGCGGGTCTTCGTCTTCAATCCAGCACCACCGGCCACACCATTCATCCCACCTCTCCTTCACGGCACCGTCCGGGTATGCCCCCTTGGATCTTGGGATCCAGGTGATGCATCCAGATACGGCACCTCCTGACTGGATCCGAGGGGAGAAATAATGGCAGAAGAGCGCCGTGTTGGGCTGCACCCCGACGAAGCCTTCGCAAAGGTGCGCAAAGAAAGCCATGCACGCCACCGCATTCGGAGTAAAATCCAAGAGGCGGAAGCCGAAGGTATCCATGATGTCGCAGAAGAAATCGAAGAAAGGGGGACATAACCCGCAAGAAAGATAGCCGACAAAAAAGGGATACCGATTTGGGCCAGGTTCGGCGCAAGCAGTAGGAATGACGCGCGTCGCCGGATGTCCCAAATCCCCCCCCCCCCGTCTTCACCCCCCAAAGAGGCTTGAAGGAGGCCCGGAGCTCGTGGACGTCAACTGTCGAGAGGAAGAAGAAGGCGGATTTCGTCCAGTCCCCCAATAGGGCATTCTCCGGTGGGTCCACAGTCCCAGCGCACTTGGCCACCCCCTTGCCCTTGACGGATTTGGACGCCATGGTGTCTAAGTTAGAGGACTGAGGGATGGGGATGGCGAAGCAACGACGGCAGGCGACAGCGGAAGCTTAAGGAGGAAGGAAGAGAGGAAACGGCGGCACCAAGATTGGAAGAGGCGCGAGGAAAGCGGAGAAAGTGAGTAGCGCGCCCGCGGTTATTCCTTCTTATGGGGGAAAACGCGGGCCGCCTCCTTTCACATTAACTGCGCTGTGATCCATGCCTGCGGGAACCGCCCCGCGCATGCCGCCCACGTCACGCGCACCCCTCCACACCACGCCATGCGCGCGGATCGTGGGAGGCGCAGCGCGCGAAAAATCTTACCACGGTAAAAACTGTCCCGCCTGCCCGCGCACCATTCTGGGCCTAGCCCAACAACGCGTCGCGCTTGTGTGTGGCCCAGGCCCGGGGGCTCCTCTCGGTGTACAAAAAGGGGGGTACACTCTTTGTACCCCTATGACTGTGCACGGGCAGTCTGAGCCACGGGCACCACCACACCAAGAAAGGCAAGGGTGGTGAGCCAGGGTGAGACCGAAGCTCGATGGAACTGTAGCAACACCAAGAACAAGACCACAAAGAGCAAAGGGACAAAGCAGGTTCCCCCGGCAAGATCCTTGCCGGGAGCCAGCTTTAGCAGCCCCGGCAAGATCCTTGCTAGGGCCAGCTTTAGTAGCCCCGGCAAGCCCCTTGCCGCGGCAACTCGCCCCACGCCTACGGGGCAAATCACCCTTGAGTCTGCTGCAAATCCCCGTAGTGGCATGCAGATCTTTGTGAAGACATTCAAGATCAGACACGCACTAAGAAGACGACGACCCTTGGCGGATCCCAGCCAAGGAAGACCACAAGACCTCCGGCAAGCACCTTGCCGGGGATGGCAGCAGGCGCCGCGGCAAGACCCTTGCCGGGGCCCCGGCAAGGCCCTTGCCAGGGACATCCGCAGGGCCACCATCAGGCCCACGCCGACTAAACTCCCACCGCCTTATGCAGCTGCCGACCCAACCAGCTGGGCAGGCACCTACGCGGCGACATGGAGTTCTTCGTGAAGACCCACCATTGCGCCACCTATGCTGCCTGCCTACCTACATGGCATCTCAGGCATCGCTGGCCAGGGCGCGTGTCGACACAAGAAGGAGCGGCGACGGACGAGACAACTCTCTCCCCCGTCCCCGATAAAGCAAGGACACCTAAGCAAGACACATTAAATGCGCCTTGTCATGTAATGCGAGGGATAACCTCGCATCGCTGTACCCTTTCCACCTCCTGTGTGCCATTGTGGCAACCCCTTTTCCCTATAAAAGGAGGCCCGAGGCGACCAGGTGGAGGATTCGGCTTTTTGGAGCTCCTCACGCCCCATAGCTAGCCGAAGAACACATACATACAATCCACCAAAGCAGGAGTAGGGTTTTACGCATCCTCGCGGCCCGAACCTGGGTAAACAAACCATGTGCTATCTGTTTGATCCGCTCTTCTCTCAACCCCGCGCCCCGCAACCGTAGTAGGGATTCTTGTGATCCCTTAGGTGTCGTTCCCAATACACCGACACTAGCTTACATGTTTACAACAACAAGAGCAAACAGAGTTTGTCAAAGTTTTTCTTTATCACTTTCAGTTTATCAACTGAATTGCATGAGGACAAGCAAAGGTTTAAGCTTGGGGGAGTTGATACGTCTCCAACGTATCTACTTTTCCAAACCCTTTTGCCCTTGCTTTACACTCTAACTTGCATGATTTGAATGGAACTAACCCGGACTGACGCTATTTTCAGCAGAACTGCCATGGTGTTGTTTTTGTGCAGAATAAAAGTTTTCGGAATCGCCTGAAAATCAATGGAGAATTATTTCAGAAAATATAAAAAATATCTGCAAGAAGATACTCACCGGGGGGCCCACGGCCTGTCCTCGAGGGTGGGGGCGCGCCCCCATCCTCGAGGGCCCCCCGATGCTCCAACGACGTACCCCCGGGTCCTATATCTTCCGTTTCGGGGAGAAAAAAATAGAGAGAAGGAATTATCGCGTTCACGAGACGGAGCCGCCGCAAGCCCTAATCTCTCTCGGGAGGGCTGATCTCGAGTCCGGTCGGGGCTCCGAAGAGTGGAGATCGTCGCCATCATCCTCATCAACCTTCCTCCATCACCAATTCCATGATGCTCACCGTCGTGTGTGAGTAATTCCATCGTAGGCTTGCTGGACGGTGATGGGTTGGATGGGATCTATCATGTAATCGAGTTAGTTTTGTTAGGGTTTGATCCCTTGTATCCACTATGTTCTGAGATTGATGTTGCTATGACTTTGCTATGCTTAATGCTTGTCACTAGGGCCCGAGTGCCATGATTTCAATCTGAACCTATTATGTTTTCATGAATATATGTGTGTTCTTGATCCTATCTTGCAAGTTGATAGTCACCTACTATGTGTTATGATCCGGCAACCCCGAAGTGACAAAAATCGGGACCACTCCCACTGATGACCATAGTTTGAGGAGTTCATGTATTCACTATGTGTTAATGCTTTGGTCCGTTACTCTATTAAAAGGATGCCTTAATATCCCTTAGTTTCCAATAGGACCCCGCTGCCACGGGAGGGTAGGACAAAAGATGTCATGCAAGTTCTTTTCCATAAGCACGTATGACTATATTCGGAATACATGCCTACATTGCATTGATGAACTGGAGCTAGTTCTGTGTCACCCTAGGTTATAACTTCTACATGATGAATTGCATCCGACGTAATTTCCCATCACCGATCCAATGCCTACGACCTTTACCTATATTGCTAGTCGCTTATTTACTTTTCCGTTGCTATTATTACAAAAGCTACAAAAACACTATCGTTACTTTTATTGCTGCTACCGCCACTATCATATTACTTTGCTACTAAACTATCTTGCTGCAGATATTAAGTTTCCAGGTGTGGTTGAATTGACAACTCAGCTGCTAATACTTAAGAGTATTCTTTGGCTCCCCTTATGTCAAATCAACAAATTTGGGTTGAATACTTTACCCTCGAAAACTCTTGGGATCCCCTACACTTGTGGGTTATCATTGCTAAAGGTGTAGGTGGAGGCGAAGAGTTCCGAGGCATCAGGCAAAGGTTTCCATATCGGTGCAACAAGACCAAGACCAGCAGGACGGCAGAACGGAAGTCATCGAGGAGCCCACGATGGTATCACCACCAGAGCCTTTGGCAGCCGAAAACCACCTTTTGTCAGGATAGCCAGTACCAGCTGTCCCCCTTCAAATTTGGCCGTTGTGGGATCCCTTCCCGCTCAATATTTGGGAAGAGGACCCGGGGCACTATAAATAGGTCTAGCCACCACCATTAGGATCATCTCATCTAAAGATAATCAGATAGAAGGCCGCACACCACCAGCTCACCCGAGCATAAGATTCCCTCTCCTTAGGAGGCAGTTCATCCATGTACTAGTACTTCATCAGCCTACAAGGCAATCCACCACACCACACTGGATTAGGCTATTACACCACAATGGTGGCCCAAACCAGTATAAAGTTTGTGTCCCTTGTTCCTCGGATCTGACGAGCTAGGGCTAGGGTTGTTGGGTAGACGAGCTAGGGCGGAAGGAGAGATCTTCATGCGCATCCTAGAGTTCGAACCTTAAGGGTTTTTGTGACATCCCGGATTTTTTCCCTCTCTGTTTTTCGGACTTGCCTTCTCTCTGTTTCTGAACATGGTTTCTGCTTTGCTTTGATTTGGGTTTTGGAATCATTTCTGATGGACTTGTCACTTGGTCATATCCTTGAATTTCAGCCAAGTGGCCTATCTCAACATTGCTTCCCTGATAAAACCCAAAAATCATCCAAGGAATACTTTTCATAAAGGAAAAATATTCATTTTCCCTTCATAAACCTACTTTGGAGACTAGTGCTCCAAAGCAACCCTCATTTTTCTTGCTCCAAAAATCCTGAGAAAATTCCTGAATTTTCTTAGTACCTCGGCACACCTTCCCATGCAAAAATATTGCATCACTTTTTGTAATATTTTTGCTACAGAAAATCATTTCCATTCTGGACCAGAAATGCAGTTTGCACAGCAAACGCATTTTTCCTTGAGTGTTTGGCCTTGAACTTTCTTGAGCTTAAACACCCTCCTAAGAAACCCTAAACCCCAAGAGATCAGCCCTAATGGCCTTCTAGAAGCTTTCTTAACTTGGCGACCAAGTTTCTGGTCAGAAACTTGCCAACAAGGTTTAGTCACATCCTGTCGGCCCGAGCATGAGCCATCACCACTCTCAGACTTAACGCTGCATGGCATAGACATGGCTTGACAGCACCGGGGCGTCGTCTTGCCCATGCCAGGGCGGTGACCGCATGAAGACACGGTGCCTGGCATGCGTTTGATGCGCTCTGACTGGAGCCTTCTCTATTTCGCATGTGATCGATCCAGCGCTCGCCGACGACTGCTGCTCCACCACCCCCGACCCATCACCCTTGACTACTCCCTGGCGCTCGATGATGCTGTAGCTGCCGCATCTAGCATGGGCACGTCATGATCTAGAGCTTGCTTTGTATGATGAGTAGTTGTGTGTTTATTTGCATCATGTCATGATCTTGATAAAAGTTTTGACGAAGTAAACTTGAATATGATGTGGATCATATCATGGTGCCACTGAATCGGGTTTATATTTAGTGTGACCACGCTTACCTTGTGGGAAGGTCTTGACCCGGCCCTTTGTTGTGCCTCTGACCGGTGCCTCCCGCGAGGGAAGGTTATGGGCATGCATACCCTGGCCCGGTAAGCAGACATAACCTTGTGTGCTCGTTTTTATTTTTATGGTACCTTGTCCCCGTTTGGGACCGTTTTGCCACGATGGTGGCCGTTGGTGTCTTTGGTAGACACGGGGCCACCCAAGACCTAGCCCTGTGATGGCGATGGTCTGACTGGCCGGGAGAGTTCCATGACAAAGGGAGGGTTTCGTCGGAATCTTTTGGACCGCACGTATGGGAGTGCAAGGCCGGGGTTCCATAGTGTGGGTAAAGTGCGCTACCTCTGGAGAGTGTATTAAAATCTATCGATAGCCACGTCCTCGGTTAAGGGCATAGCTCGGAAGTAAGTCACACCATGGATCAACTTTTATAAATAATCTTGCAAATTAAATGGTTGATACGATGCATGTGTCTCGAGGTGAATCATGACTGCTGGAATTGTTCATGATGAATTGATTTCAGTTGTGACCAGGTTATGGTCACCGTTTGGTTACGAGGTACTCGACTGGTAAGTGAGTCCATGTGACTCAGAGTAAGTATTGTCTTCATTGCACCAGTAATAGTTTTTGCATTGCATTAATCTGATAAATTGTCTGGATATTGTCTGTCATCATGTTTATGTTTGTGGTGACCTTGCAAGTACATTCAATGTACTGACCTGGCGTGTTATACCAGCTTTCAGGAAAGTCAATTCGCATCGGAGCGTACCTCGTATCTAGGCCGTGTCTACGACGGTGTCCCTGTGCAATGTAGTTCCGCTTCATCGCTCTTCCGCTGCCGTGTAGTTTGTGTGATCGAGGCCCCGTCATGTTCATTAAATAATGTACATACTGTTCAGCAACACCGTGTGTGCCGCTTGGCTGCGCCTCGAACCTTGATGTAATATCAAACCTATGTAATTCCGTTAGCATCAACAAAGCGGTTGTTTCTGTACCATGTTGTTGTCTATTGCCAGAAGACTAGATCTCTGGGCTGGCAATGCAAGGTAAACCGGTTGCTCCAAGCCGGGGTGCCACACCTCTTGGTATCAGAGCCGCGCTGATCGTAGGACACGCTAGACCGTTAGTGCGTTAGTGGAACGGTAGATAGCCTCGTTTAAATACCGATAGTCATAGAAATTGGTTGCTGCATGGCTATTCGAATTATTGGTTTGTCGAGATCCCATGAATTGTGGGTTTATGATCAAGATTATCTATGAACAATATTGGATTCTTTTCTGAAATCTTTTTATGTATGATTATAATATCCTTGCAAGTCTCTTCGAATAATTGGTTTGGTTTGGCCTACTAGATCTATAGTTCTTGCAATGGGAGAAGTGCTTGGCTTTGGGTTAAATCTTGCGGTGTCCTTTCCCAGTGACAACAAGGGCAGCAAGGCACGTATAGTATTGTTGCCATTGAGGATAAAAAGATGGGGTTTGTATCATATTGCTTGAGTTTATCCCTCTACATCATGTCATCTTGCTTAAGGCATTACTCTGTTCTTGTGAACTTAATACTCTAGATGCATGCTGGTTAGCGGTCGATGTGTGGAGTAATAGTAGTGATGCAGAATCGTTTCAGTCTACTTGTCATGGACGTAATGCCTATATATAATGATCATGCCTAGATATTCTCATAACTATGTGCTTTTCTATCAATTGCTCGACAGTAATTTGTTCACCCATCTTAGAATTCTGCTATGATGAGAGAAGCCACTAGTGAAACGTATGGCCCCTGGGTCTATCTTTATCATATTACTTTCCTGTCAAGTAGCCAATTTCTGCCGCCGTTGTTTATTTGCTTTATTTACTTTCTGTTTCTATACCAAAAATACCAAAAATATTATCTATCAGATCTCACTCTCGTAAGTGACTGTGAAGGGATTGACAACCCCTTATCGCACTGGCTGCGAGGTTCTTATTTGTTTTTAAAGGTGTGAGGGACTCGCGCATGGTCTCCTACTCTATTGATACCTTGGTTCTCAAAAACTAAGGGAAATACTTATGCTACTGTGATGTATAACCCTTTCCTCTTCGAGGGAATACAACGCAACCTCGAGAAGTAGCATAGCCGCGCGTATCTCGTCTCAGGCCACAACGGGTGAGCTATGGTTACAGCGACCAGATACCCCAAGTTGCCAAGGGGCGGCGCCGCAAGTTGCTCTAGGTTGGGCCAACACTCATGTCGAGCACTAGCCCGGCGGTTGAATTAAGAATCCACGGGTAGCGCTAACTCCCTATGCAAGTTTTAGTTATTATTAGGCAAATGGTAAAACCAAGGTTGGGCCTTGCTGGAGGAGTTTTATTCAAAGCAAACTGTCAAGGGGTCCCCATCAACCCAAATGCATTAGGAGCGCAAAATCAAGGAACATAACACTGGTTTATCGGTTCTTAAGGCGGCACGAGTGAAACAAAACACCGAGCAAAAGGCCAAGCCTTCCACCCATTACCTAGTATATAGATGCATTAATTATAGTAATAGATATTGTGATATTCCCAAAATATGCAAGATCCGCAATGGAGCCATCTTCATCTTCACGTGCAACTAACAACGCTATAAGAGGGGCTAAGAAAGCGGTAACATAGCCAAACAACGGAGTGCAGGGATGGTGTCAAAGGTTAGAGGTTTCATGGCAACAAAGAGAGGCTGACAAACAAATGGTGGGTAGCGCGACATATAGTGATAACATCGAGACAACTAGCATAGCAATGATAGTAATGAGATCCAAGGTGACGTTCATCTTGCCTAAGATGCTGGTACGAAGAAGAACGAGTCCATGAAGAAGAAAAAGAAGCCACGTAGACGACCAAGCGTAGTCGAACGAATCCCAACGATTGCAACGAAACAGGAACTATCGAGAAGAAGCACAACTGGAAAGAAGTAAACATGATAGTGAATAACCATCACATAAACATGATGCACAACCAAGTATGATGCATGTATGGTTTAATGATTCATGGCATGGCAAAGTGCACAAACAATACTACAAGTTAAGTAGAGCTCAATATGCAAGGAGTTGCATATTGACGAAACACCACATTCACATATTTAGTTTGATCTCATTTATGTACACAACCAGTTTAAATGTTGTTAACCATGGCAAGAGGTGCAACACAACTAAACTACACCATCTAAGCAATTTAATTGGGGCCGGAAACAGCAAACAACAATTCCGAAAAATCCCCATGTGCAATTATTGGATTAGATACTGTTCTGCCAAGGAACACATTTTATTAAGTATAAACAGGAAAATAAAGTGCACCATGTTATTCTATGCATTTTTCTACCCCATTTACATATAAAGTTCATTAAATTTGGAGCTATGATTATTTAGTTATGAATAAAACCATTTTAACATGTCATTTATGCAAATTCAAGCAAACAACGGTTTAAACATTTTAAACATGCATGAAAGTTGGTTATTATGAATCTACATGGAATTCTAAGCAATTTTCATATATATATTTTTTACATATAATGCCTGGTTGTGGAGTTATTAAATGCATGATGTTTGAGGGTCTTTTCTGAAAAAGTGCAGCTCTCTGGAAAATAGCTAAAATCGCAGCACTGAAAAAAAAACATGATACGGGCCGCAATCTGCTGGGAACTGGGCTGCAGGTGCTACTGTCCATAGGGCCCACATGCCAGATCTGATATGTAGCTGGGCCTTGGTTAACAAGAGAAGGGGAGGCGGCCCAGGTCATAGTCAACGGGGCGACGAGCGAGCGGTTTCTGCTCGTTGCAGGGGAAGCAAAGGGCGCAGTGAGACTTGGCTATAGTCGTCATTCTCGCATGCTCGCGTGCAGAAGCTGGGAGGCCGGCGATGAGGGCTTGGGGGAGGTCGATCCGGGCCGGATCCGGTCGCGTCTGAGGCTTGCGCGCACCGGGGCTTCGAGATGGAGGCGGGAGACGACATCCATGGCCACGTGGCTCCCTGTGAAGAGAAAAACGAGGAAGAGATCGAGAAGTGAGACAGGGAAGAAAAGGAGAAGAGGAGTAGGGGAGAAAATGGGGCGCTCGTCTGGGTCGATGGCCGGCGACGTTTGGTGGAGGGTCGAGCGGAAGCTCTTGTTCCTAGCCTCCTACGGGGGAGCTCGGGAAGGTAGGCGCGCTGCGGGCAACGGGGATTTGGCGAGGATGAGGCGTGGGCGGCGAAGCTCCATGGGGCGTCCTTGGGTGGTCTGCACGAGAAAACGAGGGGAAGGCAGTGGCGGCGTGGGGATGACCATGGATGCTCCTGCGAGTTTCCTGGAGAAGAGAGAGTAGGTGAGAGAGTGAACGGAAGGAGAGGGAAGGAGAGGGAAGGAGAAGCAGCGAGGGGTGCGGTGTCGTGACCTGAGTTCGAGATGAGGTGTAGCGATCCTTGTCTCCGGCGAGGTCGGACGAAGGTGGCAGTCTCAGGGCAGATGAGCTCAGGCTCCTGCTTCTGGGCCTCGCTGCAAGGGACGGGAGGCAGGGCCGAGCTCTCCTGCTCGGGCACGAGCATGGAGGAAGACGTGGGGAGGCGCTGCCTCATGCGGCTGTTGGAGCTGCTGGTTGGATGGATCGACGAAGAGCAGTGGCTAGGCGCGGAAGGAGAGGATCAGTTGGATCGAGAGGAGATACCGAGGTGGGAGACGACAAGGTGGAGTGTGGCGGCGGCGGAGGGATGGATGAGAAAACCGTCCGAGATTTTAGGGTTAGGTTGTTATTTATAGCAGGTGGTTTTGGTTATCTGCATTTGGACCCTCTGATCTTCATCGGGCGTCGAGAATGAATAGGCTAGGTAAGCTCAAAAGAGAAATCGATGAAGTTTTAGGGATGTTTGGGGATGATCCGGACCCAATGGTAATGACATCCCGTCTCGCGTTCGGGTATGTTTTCGGACACGCTCGAGGGGGTGTGAGGGAAGTCGACAAAGATAGGGGGGTTTGAGAGAGGTCAACAGAGATGGGGAAGAAGCGGCAATTGCGAACTGCTACGAGTTTTATGAAAACATGTGGATACAATGCGGATGATGCGACGATGAAATGCAACAAGCAAAATAAATCACATGGCGACAATGAAAAATATGGAAGTCTTCTGGAGCGTCGGTCTTGGGGCGTCACAACTCTCCCGCACTAACAGAGGATCTCGACCCGAGATCCTGGAGATGGCACCGGATAGAAGAGGAAAACAAAGAGGTAAAACAAAGTTGCTTCTTCAACAAATGAATGAAACTATCAAACCTTGAAAGGTTGAAAACTCAAAAAATGTCACGACAAAGATGAATGAAATTTAAAACACTCGGTTGGACAAGAGGAACAAGGAATACGACGAGAATGAAGAGCTTAGGTGACAAGATAGACAATGAAACCACTCCAGTTAAAACAAGATAGAGAAGGAATACGAATGAAATAATTCGGACATCACTCTGACTAACAATGGAAGGAATTAACATGAACTTGAGAAGATGGAATGATGCTTGACGAGAAACAACAAAATGCCATCGGATCAAATTAAGAATGGAATGAGAAGAAAGGAGAAAGAACAACATCTTCTAGCACGAATGAATTTGAAAGAATCCTTAGAAGGAAGAATTGAATGTAGTTGTTAGAAAAATCAACCACAAAAGAACAAGCTTGTTGTGGTCTTATGGAAAGCATCTCAAAACGTGATGGGAATTTCTGCCACTACTAAAGATTGAGTAGATTAGATGAAGGGAGAAATGCAAAACTCCACTTAAAAATAATACGGAGAGTTATTTGCACTTCGAGGTGCAAGCAGAATAATGCTTGAGCTGCTCCACAAGAATTTGATTAACACTTGAATAATGAATTAAATCATGATGAACCACCATGAAGAACTCCTGTAACCAAAGGATGATGAGGTAGGAATGAAGTACGAAAGAATAAGATTGAAACCTTGCGATGATTTAGATGGGGGTTCCGACGAGATAGTAGAGAAAATTTTGAACTCCGGAAAAGAAAAGATGAAATCACTTGGGATTAGAATTTATTCATCATGAACAAACTCCGAAGGAAGGGATTTATCAACTTGATGAAGAAGACTAAGAATTATGTTATGCTTCTCCTCCATCAATTAATTCATGAGAAGCAATGGATTCGCATACCACTTATTCACGTTGAAAAATTATTAAGTGGAGATATATCACAAAATTTGAGAAAGTATTCATGAAACACCGGTAGGATTGGAAAGAACGAATCAATTGATGTGATAACAAAGGAAAAAATTCTTGAACGAACGACCGTAAGAATTGAAACCGAGTGAAGAAAGAGGACAAACCACCGGAAAGAACTGAAATTAAACGAGGAAAAGAGAATGAATTCCCAAAGAAAATTAGAAAAAGAAATCAAGAACTTGAGAAAAATAGATAGAAGAGAACGAAGAGATCGCAAACTGATTAAAGGATACTTGGACGAAGCAGTGGAAGAATATGGAGACAAATGAAGAGACAACGATTAAGAATAGTTGGAGGACGAAGTTGAAAACTGAGAACGAAGAAATCTTCTGAAATGACGGCCTTCGGAGGAATAAGAAGGAAGGAATTCATGAAATACTCCAGATGTGTAACACAAGAATTTTTCATGATTGAAACAATTTGAGGGGTTAGCATTAAGCTTGAACGACGAATAGTCGAGAGAACGGACAAGATTTAGAGGAACTCTTCTTTGGTCTTCATATGCTGATAATGACGAAGAGAAACACCACCAAAATTGTTGAGATACTCCAGAAAAATGAAAAGAAGAAAGGTGGAACCAACATTGAAAAGAATTTGAAAACGATCATCAGAAGGCATGTGACTGATGGAATCCATTCTTATGTCACACTTTGAAAAGAATTTGGGAATAACTCCGGAAATATTAGAAGAGTGAGGTAAGATCCTCGGAAAGACATGTGGGTTATGAGTCCACCGAAAAGAAAACACCTTTGAAAAGGATGGTTTGAAAAAGAATGATCCATCGGAACGATTGAAATACTTGAATGAGGTAACAACCTCGAATTAATTTGAAGGAAAATATGAATCTTCTGAGACGTCTTTGGAACTCCAGAACAATTCCATGACGAGAGGCGACCGAGCTAGGGGAAACATTTGAGTCTAGGGAAAAGAATATGATGAACACCGAATACTTGAATTGAATCCACCGGAAAAGAAAAAGAGATGAAGAATGACGAACTAGACGAGAATTCACCAGTTGAAATAATCTAGGAAAGAATCCAAAGGATTCGCAAAGATAAAATGGATACACGATTCTGGACTCCGGCTCTGAGAAGAAAAAGGGTGGGCGGGTGGGAAATAGAAAGACCACGTCGGACGAGAGAAACGACGCTGGTTGGAAAGAATTGAGGATTGAACTTGCAAAAAACAAAGAGGGTCGAATCAACTCGAAGATAAGTGTTCTAGATGAAAAGAGCTGACATCGCAACGATCGGAAACTAACTGCGTGATCCTACAAAAATTGAAGGGGAAGAGGAGTAATTCAAAACACCTACCTCAAGATTCCTCACCGGAGCAACGAAGGGGATGAGGAGTAAAAATAATCCTACTCTCCGATATAACTAGACTCTGAAATCAATTTTCTTCTAGACTCGACAACGGCCAAACTATGATCAATCAAGGGGGCTCCTATGGTCAGTCGGAACCTATCTCTGATACCAACTTGTCAAGCCCAAGATTCGATTCTATCCCAATCACATCCTGAACTCGTGATTGTGGCACAACCGCATTTCGGGTGCTTAGCAAGATGGATAACATTACATCATACCATTACATAAATAGATGGGGATACATACAGGTCATACAAATCCCACAAGAATACAACACATCATACACAAGACATCTGACTACGGATGAAAACATGAAAAGCACAATGACATCCATCCTGCTGTCCCAGGCTATTGACCAGGAACCTATCCCAAGATCGACGAACAACAAGAAAGAACTCCAACACAAGTAAACATCGCTCTCACGTCAAGTCATCGGAAACCTATACCTGCAACTGTTGTTGTAGTAACTGTGAGCCACGAGGACTCATCAATCCCATAACCATGGGTATCAAGACTAGCAAAGCTTAATGGGTAGGGAGAAGGATAAGGTGTGAGGTTGCAGCAGCGGCTAAGCATTATATGGTGGCTAACTTACGAGTACAATCATAAGATGATCATCTACACGAACGGTCGCAAACTAGTAATGATTGCTAAGTGATCCTGAACTACCTACGAGTCAAACATAACCCCACCGTGTTCTCTTCTCAATCTGAAAAGAGACGGTCAAGGTTACTCACGCGATTGGTGTGTTTTATTTCGGATCCTCTGTCAAGTTAACTACAACCGGGTATTAAAAAATTCCAATCTGCCACATAACCGCGGGCACGGCTTTTGACAGATCATAACCATGCAAGGCTCTACCAACTTAGCCCACCACAAGCTCTCATGATCAACCCGACCAGACTTGGAATCCCGGTGTACAAGACATTTCAACAATGGTAAAACAAGTCCAGCAAGACCTCCTGACATGCCGACACCCTGATAGTAGCCGCGCGTATCTCGTCTCAGGCCATGACGGATGAACTATGGTTACAGCGAACAGATACTCCAAGTTGCCAAGGGGCGGCACGGCAAGCTGCTCTAGGTTGGGCCAACACTCATGTCGAGCACTGGTCTGGCAGTTGAATTAAGAATCCATGGGTAGCGCTAACTCCCTATGAAAGTTTTAGTTATTATTAGGGAAATTGTAAAACCAAAGTTTGGCCTTGCTGGAGGAGTTTTATCCAAAGCGAAATGTCAAGGGGTCCCCATAAACCCAACTGTGTTAAGAACACAAAATCAAGGAACATAACACCGGTTTATCGGTTCTTAAGGCGGCATGAGTGAAACTAAACAACAAGAAAAAGGCCAAGCCTTCCACCCATTACCAAGTATATAGGTGCATTAATTATAGTAATAGATATTGTGATATTCCCAAAATATCCAAGATCCGACATGAAGCAATCTTCATCTTCACCTGCAACTAACAATGCTATAAGAGGGGCTGAGCAAGCGGTAACATAGCCAAACAATGGTTTGCTGGAATGGTGTCAAAGGTTAGAGGTTTCATGGCAACAAAGAGAGGCTGATATACAAATAGTGGGTAGCGCGACATATAGCGATAGCATCGAGAAGACTAGCATAGCAATGATAGTAATGAGATCCAAGGTGACGTTCATCTTGGCTGAGATCCCACTAGGAAGAAGAACGATTCCATGAAGAAGAAGAAGAAGAAGAAGAAGAAGAAGAAGAAGAAGAAGAAGAAGAAGAAGAAGAAGCCACGTAGCCGAACCAAGCGTAGTCGAACAAATCCCCACGATCGCAACGAAACAGGAACTATCGAGAAGAAGCACAACCGGAAAGAAACAAACAACATAGTAAACAACCATCACATAAACATGGCATGATGCACAACCAAGTATGATGCATGTCCGGTTTAATGATTCACGGCAATGCAAAATGCACAAACAATACTACATGTTAAGTAGAGCTCAATATGCAACGAGTTGCATATTGATGAAACACCACATTCACATATTTAGTTTGATCTCATGTACACAACAAGTTTAAATGTTGTTAACCATGGCAAGAGGTGCAAGACAACTAAACTACACTATCTAAGCAATTTAAATGGGGCCGGAAACAACAAACAACAATTTCGGAAAATCCCCATGTGCAATTATTGGATTTGATATTGTTCTGCCTAGAACCACATTTTATTATTGTTAAATAGGAAAATAAAGTTCACCATGTTATTCCATGCATTTTCCTACCCCATTTACATATAAAGTTTATTAAATTTGGAGCTACGGTTATTTAGTTATGAATAAAACCATTTTAACATGTCATTTATGCAAATTCAAGCAAACATCGGTTTAAACATTTTAAACATGCATGAAAGTTGGTTGTTATGAATCTACATAGAATTCTAAGCAATTTTCATATATAAAGTTTCTACATATAATGCCTGGTTGTGGAGTTATTAAATGCATGATGTTTGAGGGTCTTTTCTGAAGAAGTGCAGCTCTCTGGAAAATAGCTTAAATCGCAGCACTGAAAGAAAAACATGATACGGGCCACAATCTGCTAGAAACTGGGCTGCAGGTGCTGCTCACCATAGGGCCCATAGGCTAGATCTGATATGTAGTTGGGCCTTTGTTAACAGGAGAAGGGGAGGCGGCCCAGGTCACAGTCAACGGGGTGACGAGCGAGCGGTTGTTGCTCGTTGCAGGGGCAGCAGAGGGCAAAAATGCTAGACATACAAAGATTTACAAGCTTTTACACGCTCTTTCTATCTAACAACCAATCACAAACCTCCCCCCCTGATTTTAAGGGGGGTTGGGCCGCCCCGCTCACCTATTGACCAATCAAGGTTAACCCACCCTGTAAAAGCCTGCAAATGTTTGTACGTGTAGCAGAGGGTACAATGAGACTTGGTTGTAGTCAACGTTCTCGCTTGCTCGCGCGCAGAAGCGGGTAGGCCAATGATGAGGGCTTGGGGGAGGTCGATCCGGGCCGGATCCGGTCCCGTTCAAGGCTTGGGCGCACCGGGACTTTGAGATGGAGGCGGCATACGACATCCATGGCCACGGTGGCTCCCTGTGAAGAGAAAACGAGGAAGAGATCGATAATTGTGACAGGGAAGAAAAGGAGAAGAGGAGCAGGGGAGGAAAATGGGGCGCTCGCCTGGGTCACTGACCGACGACGTGCAGCGGAGGGTTAAGCGGAAGCTCTTGTTCCTGGCGTCCTGCGGGGGAGCTCGGGAAGGCAGGCGCACTGCGGGCATCGGGGATTTGGCGAGGAGGAGGCGTAGGCGGCGGAGCTCCATGGGGCGGCCTTGGGTGATCTGCACGAGAAAACAAGGGGAAGGCAGTGGCAATGTGGGGATGACCATGGATACTCCTGTGAGTTTCCTGGAGAAGAGGGAGGAGGTGAGAGAGCAGGGAAGGAGAAGCAGCGAGGGGTGCGGTGTCGTGACCAGAGTTGGAGACGAGGTGGAGTGGTTCTCATCTCCGGCGAGGTCGGATGAAGGCGGTAGTCTCGGGGCAGTGTAGCTTGGGCTCCTGCTGCTGGGCCTCGGTGCAAGGGACGGGAGGCGAGGCCGAGCTCTCTTGCTCGGGCACGAGCGTGGAGGAAGACGCGGGGAGGCGCTGCCTCATGCGGCTGCTGGAGCTGCTGATTGGATGGATCAAGGAAGAGCAGTGGCTGGGCGCGGAAGGAGAAGATCAAGCGGATCGGGAGGAGATCCCGAGGTGGGAGACGACAAGCTGGAGTGTGGCGGCGGCGGAGGGATGGATGGGACAGCCATCCGAGATTTTAGGGTTAGGTTGTTATTTATAGCAGGTGGTTTTGGTTATGTCCTATTTGGACCCTTTGATCTTAATCGGGCGGTCGAGAATAAATAGGCTTGGTAAGCTCAAAAGAGAAATCGATGAAGTTTTAGGGATGTTTGGGGATGACCCGGACCCAACAGTAACGACAACCCGTCTCAAGTTTGGGTAAGTTTTTGGACGTGCATAAGGGGGTGCGAGGGAAGTCGACAAATATAGGGTGGTTTGAGAGAGGTCAACAGAGGTGGGGAAGAAGCGGCAACTGTGAACTGCTACGATTTTTATGAAAACATGCGGATGCAATGCGGATGATGCGATGATGAAATGCAACAAGCAAAATAAATCACACGGCGACAACGAAATATATGGAAGTCTTCTGGAGCGTTTGTCTTGGGGCGCCACAACTCTCCCACACTAACAGAGGATCTCAACCCGAGAGCCTCGTGAAAGTGCGTTATATCGACTAGAGGGGGCATGAATAGGCGATTCTTATGAATTCTTCAGTGAGGAATTTGCGGGTGAGGAAATTCCTTAGCGAAGAACTACTTGCAGCGGAATAAGTACTCAGAAGTAAACATAACAGAACACAAGCATGGTCATCATGATGAAATGAAGACAAGCACAGAGTACAGAAAGCGTAAACACAGGATAACACAAAATGAAGACTAACAGACTGAAGAAATTGAACTAAGGAAATTGAGAAAGTCTGGAGTGAAAGTGTTGAAACAGATATGAACAAGCACACAACACAGTTATGAGGAAATATAAGAGTTGAGGATACAAAACTAGTAAGCTTGGTGAAGACAATGATTTGTTAGACCAGTTCCAACTGATGTCTCAGTTGTATATCTGGTTAGGGCGGCTAGGTATTCAAACCTGAGGACACACAGTCCCGGACACCCAGTACTGGACACACAGTCGAAGACAACAAGTCCTAACCGTATTCCCCTTGAGCTAAGGTCACACAAACCTCGCCCAATCACTCGTGGTAAGTCTTCACAGGTGACTTCCGAACCTTCACAAACTCGGTCACTCAGCGATCCACAATTCCTCTTGGATGCTCTAGACCATGACGCCTAACCGCACGGAAGAAGCACAGTCTTAAAAGGTAACAAGCGTCGGATCCACTCAGGATCAATCTCTTCAGTGATGCCCAATCACTTTTGGGTTTGTAGGTGTTTGGGTTTGCTTTTTGATTTTTCCTCACTTGATGATTTTCACTCAAAGTCCTCGGAGGATGGGTTGCTCTTATGACAAGTGTCAGTTTCTCTCGGCCAACCAGATAGTGGTTGTACGGGGGGCTATTTATAGCCTAGGGAGCAGCCCGACATGATAAGACATAAATGCCCTTAATGATATGACCGTTAGGTAGGTAAATATTTTGGGACAACTAGCGCATAGCACAGCAACGGTCGAAATGTTGAGTATCAAATTTCTCAGGGCTATCATGTTCCTCACTTGTAGGAAATCCGCACTGGCGAATTCCTAACTCCTCAATAAGAACAAATTCCTCAGAGATGAGAAGAACTTCGTCTCTGTCACTGAAGAATATGTCTGAACTGTATGAGATTTCCAATGGCTTCACTCGAAGGGATTGGTAGGTGTAGGATTTTGAGTTGAGCATCAAATGGAAATTTTTCCTTAGTATTTCCTCGACCCCTTTTAACTGTACGGAGTTTCCTATGACTCAAGAAAGAGAAAATGAAACTACGAAAATAAAAGTCTTCACGCTTCATGTTCCACAAATGAGTACCAAGTCTTTAAGGTCACACCAATTTCTTCACTTTCAAAGTCTTCAGAAAGTCTTCAAAAATACAAAGTCTTCAGTCCAAGAACTTCATTTTTAGGGGTTGAATTTCTCTGTAAATATCAAACTCCTCATAGACTTATGGACCTGTGTACACTCATAAACACATTAGTCCCTAAACCTATAAGTCTTCAATACACCAAAATCACTAAGGGGCACTAGATGCACTTACAATCTCCCCTTTTTTGGTGATTGATGACAATATAGGTTAAGTTTTCAACGGGGATAAACATATGAAGTGTAAATACTGTTATTAAGGAATTTGATTGCAAGATATAGAAGAACTCCCCCTGAAGAGGTGCATAGTGAGGAATTTGCTTTTGAAGCAATGCACACTTGAAGAGTAAAATCATGGAGATCTCCCCTATATCTTGCAATTCATACACGCATTTGACATATAGTATGAGAAATTTGAAATGCATGATGAAATATGGTGACTGATGTAATTCAGCATGCATGCATAAACATTAATGAGGAATAAGCATGCAGAAACACCATAGCAAAAGTATCAAGTCACCATAGAGTTTAAGTTTACAACTCGATCCAGCAAAGTCATCAGAAGAACGAGAGTGGTAACTTAGCAAAAAAATGCCCATATAGATAGACCCGTCTGAAGACTAACTCAAATTTGTCCCCCTTTGTCATCGAATGACCAAAAGGATCGAAACTGAGGACTAACGCCCCTGAAGAATCTCAAGAAGATGAAGGAGCTCTAGCGTTGTTGGGGTCGATGGTTGATCTAGGGCCTGCCGCAGTGTCGTCCAAGTCTTCATACTCGTCAGTTTCGCGCGATGAAGAATACGAGCTGGCCACCAAGGGAGGAACCTTAACCTTCTTGTATTTCTTCGGAGGAGGAGCAGACCAGTCAAAGTCATCCTTGAGACCCATTTTCTTCAGATCTTCTTCGCCGTAAAGGTGAGACAGAACAGCCTAGGTACGGTTGAGGGTTTCATGGAGGTAGTAATGGTTTGTCTTCACTACATTGTGTGTAGAAGTCATGTTGTGAAGAATTGAACCAAACTGACGCTTGAACCATTTGTGATTGCGATCAACCTTCTAGTGAAGACTGAGGAGAAGCTCATGATCAATCATCACCCTGGGAGTTGTGCCTTGAGGATTTTGCTTGGGAGCGTTGGCGGAAGAGTCATGGGTGGCAGAGTCATCATTGGTGGAGTAGAATGCAGCTTTGCAAAATTGACCATCCAATGGACGAATGCCTTCATCAATAATAGCAGAAGCCTTGCCCTTGTCATCAGTTAAGGAATATGTCTATTTGAGGACTTCAATCGGGGGCCAGTAGCTGCAATTATTCAGTGTATCAGCTTTGTAGTTGACTGAAGACCTTGTCCTGATGAATCTCATAATCCACGGAGCATAAGGCTTCATGTTGAAAGGGGACGGTGCAACATTTTCCATAGTCCTCATGAAGAAATCATGGAAGTTGACGGGGACGCCATGAATGATATTGAATAGCCGATTATTCATGATGCCAACGACTTCTTCATCATTCGAGTCGTGGCCCTTTGATAGGACTCAATGTCTACGTCAGAATGCGATAGACAGTTCGAGGCAGAAATAACAATTCCTTCACGAGGAATTTGGTCCTTGGGGCTTGACCCGACTTCAATGGCTTAATTAGCACTTGCATATAATGATCTATAAGTTTAGTTTCTTTGTACATGCAACGAGCAGCTTCAGTGGGAGGACTGGGAGGCAAAGCTTGAAGTAATTTAGTAGCTGGTGCCTTGTAGTTAGTATTTTTGGTCATCCTGTCCAGCACCCATGAATTCACATCTTCAGAGTTTCCGGTTATGTCCAGCATTGCATAGAATTGAAGAATAAGTTCTTCATTCCAATCACAGATATCAGTGCAGAAACCTAATAGTCCAGCATTGTGAAGAACACCGAGGACTGGCACGAAGCACGGTAGAGATTCCATATCCACGTGAGGAATGTGCGCATGATCGAAGACTTTGTCTTTGTTCAACATCACCGAGGAATAAAAATTAGCCTGGCTGGCAGTCCAGAAACACCTCTTCCTAATGCGAGCAGAGTCATAGGGGTTGTAATCAGTAAAGAATATGTGCTCGTTGAAGAAATCGACCTTTTTGAACTTTTGCTTCCGTGAGAATGGATCCTTTGGCTTGGGTTGAGGAGTGTCAGTCAGTTGCATCACAACCTCAGGATTCGCAATCTCGGGTTCTTCAGGCTGAGGAATTTCTTGTTCCTCTTCTGTGGCAGTCTGAGTCTTCATGGATCCAGCAACATTAGTTTCTTCGGCGCTAGGGGCTGGAATGTCTTCATGGACAGATGGAGTGGGTTGAATTTCTTCAGAGCCCAATGGAACAGTACAAGCTGGGGACTGAGGAATTTGTTTCAGTGGCATGAACAGAGGGGAGTTGGGATGCTGACTATCCCAAAAGTCATCATTCATCAATGGAGTAGCACTACCAATGTCCAGGTCAGATTTTTGTCGATGCAATTCCTCAACGCCGACCTCTTCAGCAGTGAACTGAGGCATAGGCGAGGAGACAATTGGCGTTGAAGGGATTGCATCCACTTCAATTTCTTCATCCGTCTGCTCTGAGGAAGCAGCAAAGGGAATGTCTTCTTCTGATTCACTTGGAATCACATATTCTTCATCAAACGGAACAAGTTCCTTTGATGGCATGGTTGAAATACGAATGGCATCAATTGGGTTGTCAACTGAGTTTGTCAATGGCTTCATTTTCTTTGGAGCTGAAGAATCTGATGAAGTTGATGCCTTCCTTTTCTTCACAGCTGCACACTCTGCAGCCTTGGTCTTCTTCACATCTCATGCAGATGGAAGGATTGGAGTTGGAGTAGGCGCAGGAGGAGTAGAGGAATTTGGCTGAATTTCTTCAGGCACAACTGTTGCAGTTGCCCTGACTTCTTCATTTTCTTCAGGCACAACGTTTGAAGCTTTAGCTGTCCTGACATTTTCTTCAGGCGCAACACTAGAGGTTGCCATGGCAATTTCTTCAGCGACTGGAATGCAGTCATCAGCCATGGTATTCTCATTTTCTTCAGCACCCTGATGTTCTTCAGCGGTGCTGGCATGTTCTTCAGTAGACTGAACAGATGCTTCAGGCTGAGGAATTTCAATGTGCGTTGGAAGTGCAACATTTGAAGAAAATACTTTTGTCAAGTTCACAAATCTGACTTTGGCGCCCATCCAGTCTGCACGGTATGCGTCAAATTCATCACTGAGGGTTTTGATTTCACCTTGAAGCTTCACAAGTTCATCGGTTGTCATGTTGACAACATTTTTCTGCAAGTAGCGCTCCTTCTTGTATTGCGCTTTCTTCGTCTGCCTGGCCTTCTCGAATTTCCACTTTTCTTTGCCTATGAAGGCGGTCAGCATGTGACTTTGGCCAGGAGTCAGATTGATGTCAGGCATAGGAGTGTTGGGATCCTGATGCCAGAGATCAATGAAGTCGAGGATCACTTTTGGATCCAAAAGCAATGGCACAGTGCTTCCTTTGGCTCTAGCGGCCCTGTGTTGCCTGTCTCTCATGATTTCAACCAGTTCTTCATCATCAGCTTCATCATCATCAGACGGCACTTGGAAAGCAACTTGCTTCTAGTGAGGACTTGGGCGAGAACCTCGTCCAGCAGTGGTCTTTTTCTTCAGCAGAGAGGGGCCACCTGAGGAACTTGCAGAGGCTCCTGAGGCAATAGATATGCCTGCAGTCCTTTGACATGTGGCGAGATGCACTGGTGCAGAGGATTTTGTTGGAGCATCTGAAGACTTTGGCGGAGGAGCTGAGGACTTTGGAGGACCAGGAGCAGTTTGAGGAGTTGGCCGTGAGGGCTTCGAGGAATCTGGCCGTGAGGGCATTTCTAAGGCACTTGACCTTGAGGGCATTGAAAATGAAGCACTTGGCTTATGAGCAGGCTTCTTTGCCATGGCCTTCTTCGGCTTGCTAGCAGAGGCCTTAGCAGTGGCAGCAGCAGCTGCAGAGTCTTCGTTGAATTTCCTCACTCCTTCTTTTGCTTGTTTGGCCAACTTGGCCTATTCATCAGGATAATCCTCACCGCGCTGGAGGCTAGTGGGATCTGCAACTTGGCCATGTGCCAATGGAGGTCTTGGGCATGGAGGATTAAGTGCGAATTTCTTCATGTACTTGGGAGTTACATACATGTACTCCCTCCACTCTCTTGCCCATCTCCTCTCTATTCTCTGTATGCGCACCTTGCGCTAACTTTTGTCCTCTTTTCCGTACTTTTCCTCATCAGGAGTGTAGTATTCAGCATAAATGTCTTCAGGGATTTCGAAAGCAGTGTTGACCTCAGGCCTCTTTCCTCCTTTTTGTGTCTTCTTTCCATCAGCCATTTTCTTCAGACGAGGAATTTGAACAATTGAATTCTATGAAGAAGTATGCAACTTTTCTTCGAGGAACGCTGCAAATGAGTTAAGTTGATGAGAACCTAGTGATTCAACAGCGGACATGAGTACCTATGAACAGAGTATAGTTGCTAGGAATTTGGAGAGGTCATATGCGTTCTCAGAAGGATTTGTAAAAAGAACAAGTTTGAGGAACTTGACCAGATGAGTCTTGAAGAATATCACTAAGCGTTATTTTTCTTAGGTTCTAGGGTTGTATAGATTGAAAATCCACACAATTCAGGCATCTTGAAGAAAAACATAGCTTAGAGAAATGAATCAAGAACAGATGACATGTGAGGTGTTTTTAGTGTGTGAGGATTTGAAGAAAAACACCTTTGATGATTTTGTAGAAAATATTCGAATCAAAGAGGGCAGTAAAAGTAACTTTTAATTACCCTGGACGAAGAACACGACGAACTGTGAGGTGGAGAGGTGAAGTTCGTCAGTGCAGATCTTCCACGCCCTAACTTGGCTAAGGAAGACAGCTACGATGGCGGCAGAGTGAAGAAATCCGCGGCCAAAGCGAGTACGACGGCGACGAGGTCGAGGTAGTGAAGCTCTTCCTCACCAGCGACGATGAGGTAGCGGCGGCGCTAGGGTTGGAGAAGCTCGAGCGGGAGCAGAGATCGAGTGGAGTAAAAGTGAAATGAGGAAGGGGAGTGTGGGGACCCCGACTCATAAGTCGAGATCACCGAATGCACGTGTACAGTGATCCCAGAGATCAATGCTCACTGAACACACAGAAGCTGAATAACAAGAGTCTTACATCCATACATACCGTATTACACAAATAGGACCATAATGGTCAAGCCTTGAGTATATCGCTGCAGCGGAAATCTTCAATAACAACATGGACCCATGCCATCTGCCTTAACCCTACAGGCATTCTGATTGGGAAGCGTCCTAGCTCGCATGTTCGTCACCAAGAAATCTTCATTATATCATGTTCTCTCCTGCCTGGCCAATAAAATAACCAATGGCAAGCCAATGAGTACTTTGAATGTACTCGCAAGCAACCCAAGTGTGATGACCGAATAATTATGCAAGGCTCTACTGCTAGATTGGCAGTTTTGCGGAAAGCTAGATTTTCATATGCAAGAATGATCAACATATAACATGGACATGCATGTGTCTGCAATAAGTATCAGGAGGTTACAGACATCATTACCGAGAAAGAGTTGTAATCAAATCATGCTCAAGCTCATTGTGACTTCCTCAAGAATCACATCATCAATATCACTGAACCGTGTTGTTTCCTCACACACACACACCAGGTTTCGCAAACATTGGACGTAGCCCAAGAGCGGTTACCCAACTGTCCTTGACCGTGGACACGGCTATTCGAATAGTTTGACACTCTGCAGAGGTTGCACACTTTACCCACTAGATCCGGGGAACTTCCGTGACATCCACGACCCACGGTACCTCAAGTACCCGGGGTAAGCACCCGATCACTACCTTTCCCTAGACGACACTAACACATAGTCCACTCGATTGGTAACAGCCCCGTGCCAAACATTTCACATCTTAGAAATTGTGGAGACTTGCACCCATATTCATCACATACCACTGACACGGGGTACCAACGGTGTGTTCGGTGCCGTGTGAAAACAGTTATGGCCGCCTATCCAAGCACGACCCCGTCCCGGGAGTGACGTCATGTCACCCCCGTCACTAGTAATGCGGGCACCATGCTAGTATCGACCTAGGTAGTCAATAATGCCCTTTCCCATATAAGGGTAGAGTGGTTGTGCATGTAAGGTTGGAATAACGGTCGCCACTTAAACCAATTCGTTCTCAAAACATCACACACACTTGCCTCGGTACACCACTTCGTCATCAAGTGGTTACCCATCTCACCATCTCCCTCGGGCATAAGTGGCACCCGACGGGGTTCTCGAAGAGTCTTTGAAAGTATTCTGCCTCCGTCACCATGCATATACCCGTCCCAATTGCGTAGCCAATATTAAAGAAACCTAACTACTCCCACCCGCATAACCCTCATAGGAAGGTATGGTCATGCTTGATGCAAGTTTCAATAGTAAAGTAACAAAGGTAGCAACCAAAGTGGTCTCCACCTCAACATGATTCTGATGCATTGATAATAAGGTGCTATGAGACATGCATAAAAAGGTTTCTCGAACATGGTCAAAGGGCTGCTTGCCTTGTCCTTCCGAGTCTTCAAACCTTCCGGTCCATCTCCGAGTACTCCGTTTATTTCGTCAACTAACGATGGAAACAATCATAATAAGCAACACAACAAGGCAAAAATAAAAGTGCTCTAAAAATAGGAGTTGGACTTTTCTATGATACCTCTGGTCATATTAGAAATGACCAAGGTGTTTTCATAGGAATTGGATCAATGGATAGTTTGGATCATTTTAATATGATGGAATCAAGGGTTTTATGGATTTGAAAGAAGTGTACAGAAATATATTCTTGAATGATGAGTAAAGGCACCCATCAACAAGTCATGATTTTAGAAGCATCTGGGAGTTGGTTTCACTGGATTTGGAATTCAAATGAATTTCCTAGGATTTTGCAAAGCTGATAAATATGAAGAAATGGCTCAATATTTGGTGGGGTACAGAAAGTTTTAATAAAAATGTTCCAAAACTAAGTTTTGATATGACAAGCATCTAGGAATTTGAACCACTGCATTGGGATCAATGTTGAGCTCTCTGTGATTTTCTAAAGTTCATCACAGAATATGAAATAATGGCATTTGATAAATATTTGTGAAGGAAATGTCTCTGGAATAATGTGCATGTTGCACCAACAGGTAGATCATGATTTATGGAGTCACTGGAAATTTGAATCACCAAATTTGGAGTTCAAATGAATTATTTAAGCATTTTTGAAGTTGTCTAAGAAAGGAAAAGAAAAGGAAAAAGGGCCATACCCTTACTGCGCACAGCGCGAGGCTTAGTGCTTCTGCGCACTGGGCCAGCCCAGTGGCTCGGCCACGCAGGCAGACGGCGACGCAGAAGGCGTATTCGCCTATTACGCCTTCCTGCACGGAAGGCGGGTGCCAGATGGACCCGCGTCCATTTAAATGGGGGGG
>LR738711.1:582020495-582031174 GCA_902687465.1 Secale cereale | reverse complement strand
GGGGGGGGGGGGTCGGCCCACCGGTCAGTGGCTCAGGCGCGCGCGCTGAGTCGTTGACGGGCGGGGCCCACTGCTGCCGCAGCCCCTTCTTCCTCCTTCGTTCGAAGCAGAGGAGGCAAGGCAGAGCGCACGCCGGCGCCATTCCCCGGCGGCTCCGGCCGTCCCCGGTGGTGCCCGGCGCACCGAAGGGCTCAGCGGAGCAAGCCACGCCCATCCCTGGTCTTCAAGCTAGCCGGGAGGAGCAGGAGCGACGGCGGCCGAGGCGTCGGCGGCGGCTTCGGGTCGAGACGGGGGCGATGCCAGGGACGCTAGGGGGAGGGAAGGGTGGAGTGGGGGTGGCTCCGTGGTCCTGCGGTCTTCCTCCTAGCGGCCAACAGAGAAGGGGGAGGAGAGAGCGGCCGAGGTGCCCGATGCCGAGCGGCGGCTGGCGGCGGCACTTCGGCCATGGAGGGAGCAGGAGCGCATGAGAGGGAGAGGGGACGTGTCTAGGAGATGCACGGGAGGGAGGAGGGTCCAGAAGAGGCAAGGGGTGCTCGGGGGGAGGCTTAAATAGGTGCGGCCGTGGTGCACCGTGAGCTTCGTCCACGGACGCGCTCGGGCGAGCTCGTTGAGGGAGAAGGAGGGCAGGGGAGGATAGGGCCGACAGCGAGGCGTGTCGTGGACATTGAGGCGACCTCGATGGACACGCTCGCTCTGCCCAAGGCCGCCTGGAAGCCTCGGGGGGGCCGAGCAACAGTGCCTCGGCGCACTGTAGCATGGTCCAGAGCATGCCTTTGGCCGGCATGGTCATGCCCTTGCTTCCTGGCCGTGTCCCCCAGTATCCAGCAGTGCTAGGGAGTAGTAAACAATAGGGAGGTGGCCTTGGATGCCCTGGGGAGCCACTGGAATGAGGAGGGAGGTGAAGGAGGAGGTGAAAACTGTTGTCCAGAAGAGTAAATTGGAGGTTTACCCCTTCCAATGATTGAGCTGAGGCCATGGGGAAGTTACTGGAGGTAGAAGAGGACTAGGAGAAGCTGTGGTAAGAATTTGAGGTAAAGGGAAATAGTAAAAGTGATCAAGAAGATGGTTTTGGTAATTTGCCAAAAGGTGTTTGATCAAGTTTTGGTCAAGCAAATGAGCTCCACTTGCCATGACACTTTAGAGGATTGAATGTTACATGGAAATAGGGTGTTCCACCAAATTTCGGCTCATTCGAAGAAACTAGCAAATGTAACTTTGGTGAACCCTAGAAATCAACATAAATGGCTTCATCTTGTTTGAGTCAAGCTAATCATCTCCCCTTGATTCACCACTTGGTTTAGTTTCATCATTTGGGGTTATGATCATGCCCACAAAGTTTGAAGCTCCAGGTAAAAACTTGGTAATGTAAAGTTGTTCAAATTTGCATTTGAACAGAAATGGTTTTGGGGTATTCTGGTCAAGTTGCCCTACTCCAAATCTTGTGCCATTTGGTCTAGATGCCTTATTAGGCCATTCCAGCATGTGCACCAAGTTTGAGAGCATTTGGACAAGTTTGGCAATGTAGAGTTGCTCAAACTTTAAATATGGACAGAATGGTTTTGAAGGGATTAGATGATGTTTCCTTGATCTTCAAGGCATGAGGCTTTGCAAGATCATCAAATATGTCATATTTGACATGATAGAATTTCCCTGGAATTTTTGGAGAATATTTCCTTTGTAAATATTTCAAAAGCTTGAAATATCCAGAAAGGGTTTTGGAAGGATTTGTCCAATATTTTGAATATGACCATGTGTTGAAACTCTTATATATGGACAATATATGTCCTATGAGTTTCCCTGAATTTTGGCAAATATTTTTGAAATAATTAATTAATTTTTCCCTATTAAAGACCATTTCTGGCCTTAAGAAAAAACTTTTAAATAAAATATAAAAATAACTTTTAAAATTATAATTTTGTGGTTTCTGGGAGTCCTATACCTAATAGGATTGAAATATACTTTTTGAAAGATTTTTCACACCCTAAATAAGGTACTTGTATTGCAAACCTCAATTCAGGGGTTTTTGGAAAACTAATTTTAGAAAATACTATTTGGCCAAAATATTTTTATAAGAAAATTCTATACTGGTCTATACACATGGCATGATCATTGGGAAAAAGTTTTGGGTCAAGGAGATGAAGTATAAGAGTTGGAGGATTTATTTGATTTTTAGAGCACTAGCAAACAGCAGACAAAAGTCAAATCAAACAAGGTCAAAAACACTCAAAAGTTTTTGTAAATCCATATTTTTAACATGATAATTAGCTTAAGCAAAGTGGCATGAAAATCAGGGTGTGACAGACCTACCCCCCTTACAAGAATCTTGTCCCCGAGATTCCCAGACTAGGCGTGGAAAGGAATACGAAGTCTTGGATACGGGGTAGTCTTCACTTCTTCTTGTTGGTTCTGCTTCCGAGTGGTGCTTCATGGAATCTTGAAGTACTTGGTGGTGTGGCTTCTCGCTTGCTGCCTTTGATACAGGTTGCTAGGGGTCTCTTGCATAGGTTAGGTTGAGTTTGTCGTCAAAGGCTCGGTGATCGATATCCTTGCGGGCACCGGGCTAGTTAGGAAGTAAGAAGTACTTCCAGAGTGGTGACTCGTGGAAGATTTGGTGCATGGAGGGTAACTCAGGTGGTAAATCTAGCTGGTAGCCGTTTACTATTTGGCTTGCAGTGGTCTTGAAGAAGGGTCGATAAATCTTGGTGTGAGCATTCCTTCGACACGGAAATGCTCGGTCCCTTCGAGAGGAGTGGTTTGCAGATATGCCCGGTCTTGGATGCAGGGGCTCACTTCTTGATGATGGTGGTCGGTGTAGTTTTTCCTTCTTGACAGGGCGGTCTTCAAATATCTTCTATCCAGCTGTCCGTCTCTTCTTTTGTCTTCGGGCAGACAAGTAGGCCATCAAATAATGTTGTTACCCACTTGTCCAATTACTCCATGAGGTCTATGGGGGTACGCAAGGTAGGCTGGGGTATTGGGGGGGTGACCTCCGTTGAGTATTTGCAAGTTCTGCCTGACTTAGAGCCAAGGCCCGTGGTCAAAATCTGACCAGGTTGTGGCTTCGTGGGGCTTAAGGGTTTCAAGGATTCTAGTTAGTGAGTGAACTTTTATCATATTATCCTTAAGCACGGTTTCTGAGATGCCATTAGCTCTATCTAGTACTCCGAACAAAAAAAGCATCTTCTTGCATAGACCAACTTCAATCACCACTCATGCCATACATATCCTCATGACTCTCAAGAGACGATCTAACAAAATTATACTTGTCTACGATCCCCAAATCCATATGTATGTGTACCCCTAAAATCCATGGGTAGGTCACACATGCTGCTAAGCTTAAATTAAACTCCACAATCCAAGCACTCAACCTATTCTTGCAAGGCTCACGATAAGGCATCTCTATTCTAAGGAAACACGTCATATGTCACTCCAAGATTTTGTTTTCTTCCTATAGATCAACTCCAATAGCCCGGTAATTCCATCAATCCACATAATCCAACAATTCTACAAATCCGATGTCGACGGTGTTCCACAAGATCTCAAGTCCCTATAATACCCAAATACTTGGAAGGACTATGCATTACGATAGTATGTCCACCAAATTCCCATCATCCGGGTCAAGTGAACACCAAGGTCACGATTATATAGATCCCTAAATCAACTCCGACAAATAATCCAATCTACTAGTTTATTGTCCACCGAGAAGCATGATATCATAATCAGGATCATAGGTCTAAATCCAATTTACTCCGAACCATGCAGGCATAACTAGCCTTTATACCAACCAGAATCACCTACATAAATCCAAATCTCATGTCCAACGGGTACTCCTACATGCTTCCCCAAGGTCATGATCCCACCAATATGAAATCTCACAATCCATCAAGGTCTCAGATAATTCCTCGAAGTCACTGATACAAAGCCACCAAGTCATGTGTCTTATACCCCCAAATTGGTCTATCTATGGCATCGTCAGTTCTTGTGCTATATTAGGATGAGGATGTGCTCGTTCACTGTGTCTACTAGATCCTTTACGAACCAGTGTTGTGCAAGGCTGCAGAGGCTTAACTAGTCTGGAGGGTTAAACACAATTCTACGGGGTTGCACTTGGTCACAGAGGTTGTAGCAAAAGTCTTCAGTGCCAGTTGGTTGCCGAGGTAGAATCCTTGGTGCATGTTGTCTTGCGGGTCTTCAATTGGGGAGAGAGAGAAGAGAGGGAAAAACTAGCGTAGAGGGGGGGGGATGCCTAAAGGGGGTTCTAAAGTGCAGGTGCAACCAAACAGGTGCAAAAAGACCCAAGCAAAAGAAACAAGGCAAAGAAGATGACATAGCCATGCACTTGTTGCCTAGGGCAAAAGTGCGACTTATATCGAAACACAAACAAATAAAAGCAAACAACACACAATCATGGTTCGATTCGAACCATCAAATGGACTCGACTGTGCATAGGGGGTACACGACTCATCCTACCCTAGGGGTTCTCGGACTCAGTGTCGTGACTTGTGCCTCGTGCAGTCTCCTGAGTTTCTTCAGGTGTTGCCATGTCCCTTGTAGTTGCTTGATAACAATCCGGGTGGAGCCTGAAGAATCTTCAACAACTTCTCGCCTGATGAAGTGATGTGGTGAAGGTGCCTCCTTGTAGCTGGCGTTGACTTGGTCTTTTCCTGTCTCTTTAATCACGATGATCCCTTGTGCCTTCTGGGACGTCGAGGGTATCAGGTAGGCAATCCTTTATGCAATGATACTAATCAAGGCATAATAGAGGTTCAACATGTCAGTTGCGTTGATGACAACATCGACACCAAGAGCGGGGGACGAAGGGAACCGTTTTCCTGCTCACTATAGTGAGGCGGACCAAATGGCGAGGTTCTCATCCACCGGTGGCTGCCGATACAACAACGGTAGTGACAGGATTACTCTATTAGCGATGCATATCATGATTTTGCATAACCTATACCCTGGTCATCATAGGCCAATATTGCATCTTCTTGGGGCACTGTCAAGGGTGTCACCATCTTCTGGGTCTTCATGTCTTCATTTCTCGAGGATGGATTTTCCGTTGACATCATGTTGTCGTGGTGCCGCCAATCTTGCACCCAGAAGTGGTGAGTGAGTGTTTGGCAAGGTGCACTCCACAAGGATTTCAGAAAATCCAGTGGTCAGGGGCATAAGGGTTCTAGCGACCAACAATTTTGAAGGGGGAAGAGATTAGGTATATCCTAGCTTTCGAAAAACTGAGAAGGGAAGAGAAGTATAGATAGTTTTGAAAACTAGTAATAGTTTTGAAAATAGTTTTACCCTAACTAACGACCATGCTAACTAAGGCTTCCTACAGTCAGGATGGCTCTGATACCAGCTCTGTGGGGACCCCGACTCATAAGTCGAGATCACCGAATGCACGTGTACAGTGATCCCAGAGATCAATGCTCACTGAACACACAGAAGCTGAATAACAAGAGTCTTACATCCATACATACCGTATTACACAAATAGGACCATAATGGTCAAGTCTTGAGTATATCGCTGCAGCGGAAATCTTCAATAACAACATGGACCCATGCCATCTGCCTTAACCCTACAGGCATTCTGACTGGGAAGCGTCCTAGCTCGCATGTTCGTCACCAAGAAATCTTCATTATATCCTGTTCTCTCCTGCCTGTCCAATAAAATAACCAGTGGCAAGCCAATGAGTACTTTGAATGTACTCACAAGCAACCCAAGTGTGATGACCGAATAATTATGCAAGGCTCTACTGCTAGATTAGCAGTTTTGCGGAAAGCTAGATTTTCATATGCAAGAATGATCAACATATAACATGGACATGCATGTGTCTGCAATAAGTATCAGGAGGTTACAGACATCATTACCGAGAAAGAGTTGTAACCAACTCATGCTCAAGGTCATTGTGACTTCCTCAAGAATCACATCATCAATATCACTGAACCATGTTGTTTCCTCACACACACCAGGTTTCGCAAACATTGGACGTAGCCCAAGAGCGGTTACCCAACTGTCCTTGACGGTGGACACGGCTATTCGAATAGTTTGACACTCTGCAGAGGTTACACACTTTACCCACTAGATCCGGGGAACTTCCGTGACATCCACGACCCGCGGTACCTCAAGTACCCGGGGTAAGCACCCGATCACTACCTTTCCCTAGACGACTATAACACAGAGTCCACTCGATTGGTAACAGCCCCGTGCCAAACATTTCACATCTTAGAAATTGTGGAGACTTGCTCCCATATTCATCACATACCACTGACACGGGGTACCAACGGTGTGTCCGGTGCCCCGTGAAAACAGTCATGGCTGCCTATCCAAGCACGACCCCGTCCCGGGAGTGACCTCATGTCACCCCCGTCACTAATAATGCAGGCACAATGCTAGTATCGACCTAGGTAGTCAATAATGCCCTTTCCCATATAAGGGTAGAGTGGTTGCGCATGTAAGGTTGGAATAACGGTCGCAACTTAAACCAATCCGTTTTCAAAACATCACACACACTTGCCTCGGTACACCACTTCGTCATCAAGTGGTTACCCATCTCACCATCTCCCTCGGGCATAAGTGGCACCCGACGGGGTTCTCGAAGAGTCTTTGAAAGTATTCTGCCTCCGTCACCATGCATATACCCGTCCCAATTGCGTAGCCACTATTAAAGCAACCTAACTACTCCCACCCGCATAACCCTCATAGGAAGGTAGGGTCATGCTTGATGCAAGTTTCAATATTAAAGTAACAAAGGTAGCAACCAAAGTGGTCTCCACCTCAACATGATTCTGATGCATTGATAAAAAGGTGCTATGAGACATGCATAAAAAGGTTTCTCGAACATGGTCAAAGGGCTGCTTGCCTTGTCCTTCCGAGTCTTCAAACCTTCTGGTCCATCTCCGAGTACTCCGTTTATTTCGTCAACTAACGATGGAAACAATCATAATAAGCAACACAACAAGGCAAAAATAAAAGTGCTCTAAAAATAGGAGTTGGACTTTTCTAGGATACCTCTGGTCATATTAGAAATGACCAAGGTGTTTTCATAGGAATTGGATCAATGGATAGTTTGGATCATTACAATATGATGGAATCAAGGGTTTTATGGATTTGAAAGAAGTGTACAGAAATATATTCTTGAATGATGAGTAAAGGCACCCATCAGCAAGTCATGATTTTAGAAGCATCTAGGAGTTGGTTTCACTGGATTTGGAATTCAAATGAATTTCCTAGGATTTTGCAAAGCTGATAAATATGAAGAAATGGCTCAATATTTGGTGGGGTACAGAAAGTTTTAATAAAAATGTTCCAAAACTAAGTTTGGATATGACAAGCATCTAGGAATTTGAACCACTGCATTTGGATCAATATTGAGCTCTCTGTGATTTTCTAAAGTTCATCATAGAATATATGAAATAATGGCATTTGATAAATATTTGTGAAGGAAATGTCTATGGAATAATGTGCATGTTGCACCAACAGGTAGATCATGATTTATTGAGTCACTGGAAATTTGAATCACCAAATTTGGAGTTCAAATGAATTATTTAAGCATTTTTGAAGTTGTCTGAGAAAGGAAAAGAAAAGGAAAAAGGGCCATACCCTTACTGCGCACAGGGTGAGGCTTAGTGCTTCTGCGCACTGGGCCGGCCCAGTGGCTCGGCCACGCAGGCAGACGGCGACACAGAAGGCGTATTCGCCTATTACGCCTTCCTGCACGGAAGGCGGGTGCCAGATGGACCCGTGTCCATTTAAATGGGGGGGGGGGTCGGCCCACCGGTCAGTGGCTCAGGCGCGTGCGCTGAGTCGTTGACGGGCGGGGCCCGCTGCTGCCGCAGCCCCTTCTTCCTCCTCCGTTCGAAGCAGAGGAGGCAAGGCAGAGCGCACGCCGGCGCCATTCCCCGGCGGCTCCGGCCGTCCCCGGTGGTGCCCGGCGCACCGAAGGGCTCAGCGGAGCAAGCCGCACCCATCCCTGGTCTTCAAGCTGGCCGGGAGGAGCAGGAGCGACGGCGGCCGAGGCGTCGGCGGCGGCTTCGGGTCGAGACGGGGGCGATGCCAGGGACGCTAGGGGGAGGGAAGGGTGGAGTGGGGGTGGCTCCGTGGTCCTGGGGTCCTCCTCCTGGCGGCTAACAGAGAAAGGGGAGGAGAGAGCGGCCGAGGTGCCCGATGCCGAGCGGCGGCGGGCGGCGGCACTTCGGCCATGGAGGGAGCAGGAGCGCATGAGAGGGAGAGGGGACGTGTCTAGGAGATGCACGGGAGGGAGGAGGGTCCATAAGAGGCAAGGGGTCCTCGGGGGGAGGCTTAAATAGGTGCGGCCGTGGTGCACCGTGAGCTTCGTCCACGGACGCGCTCGGGCGAGCTCGTGGAGGGAGAAGGAGGGCAGGGGAGGATAGGGCCGACAGCGAGGCATGTCGTGGACGTCGAGGCGACCTCGATGGACACGCTCGCTCTGCCCAAGGCCGCCTGGAAGCCTCGGGGGGGCGAGCTACAGTGCCTCGGCGCACTATAGCATGCTCCAGAGCATGCCTTTGGCCGGCATGGTCATGCCCTTGCTTCCTGGCCGTGTCCCCCAGTGTCCAGCAGTGCTAGGGAGTAGTAAACAATAGGGAGGTGGCCTTGGATGCCCTAGGGAGCCACTGGAATGAGGAGGGAGGTGAAGGAGGAGGTGAAAACTGCTGTCCAGAAGAGTAAATTGGAGTTTTACCCCTTCCAATGATTGAGCTGAGGCCATGGGGAAGTCACTGGAGGTAGAAGAGGACTAGGAGAAGCTGTGGTAAGAATTTGAGGTAAAGGGAAATAGTAAAAGTGATCAAGAAGATGGTTTTGGTAATTTGGCAGAAGGTGTTTGATCAAGTTTTGGTCAAGCAAATGAGCTCCACTTGCCATGACACTTAACAGGATAGAATGTTACATGGAAATAGGGTGTTCCACCAAATTTGGGCTCATTTGAAGAAACTAACCAATGTAACTTTGGTGAACCCTAGAAATCAACAGAAATGGCTTCATCTTGTTTGAGTCAAGCTAATCATCTCCCCTTGATGCACCACTTGGTGTAGTTTCATCATTTGGGGTTATGATCATGCCCACAAAGTTTGAAGCTCCAGGTAAAAAGTTGGTAATGTAAAGTTGTTCAAATTTGCATTTGAACAGAAATGGTTTTGGGGTATTCTAATCAAGTTGCCCTACTCCAAATCTTGTGCCATTTGGTCTAGATGCCTTATTAGGCCATTCCAGCATGTGCACCAAGTTTGAGAGCATTTGGACAAGTTTGGCAATGTAGAGTTGCTCAAACTTCAAATATGGACAAAATGGTTTTGAAGGGATTAGATGATGTTTCCTTGATCTTCAAGGCATGAGGCTTTGCAAGATCATCAAATATGTCATATTTTACATGATAGAATTTCCCTGGAATTTTTGGAGAATATTTCCTTTGTAAATATTTCAAAAGCTTGAAATATCCAGAAAGGGTTTTGGAAGGATTTGTCCAATATTTTGAATATGACCATGTGTTGAAACTCTTATATATGGACAATATATGTCCTATGAGTTTGCCTGAATTTTGGCAAATATTGTTGAAATAATTAAATAATTTTTCCCTATTAAAGACCATTTCTGGCCTTAAGAAAAAGCTTTTAAATAAAATATAAAAATAACTTTTAAAATTATAATTTTGTGGTTTCTGGGAGTCCTATACCTAATAGGATTGAAATATACTTTTTGAAAGATTTTTCACACCCTAAATAAGGTACTTGTAGTGCAAACCTCAATTCAGGGGTTTTTGGAAAACTAATTTTAGAAAATACTATTTGGCCAAAATATTTTTATAAGAAAATTCGATACTGGTCTATACACATGGCATGATCATTGGGAAAAAGTTTTGGGTCAAGGAGATGAAGTATAAGAGTTGGAGGATTTATTTGATTTTTAGAGCACTAGCAAACAGCAGACAAAAGTCAAATCAAACAAGGTCAAAAACACTCAAAAGTTTTTGTAAATCCATATTTTTAACATGATAATTAGCTTAAGAAAAGTGGCATGAAAATCAGGGTGTGACAGGGAGGGGGTATTTATAGTGGAGATGAATAAATGTTCGACATGTGTCACCCACATACTGAGAAGTGGAGATCGTGGGTGAATAGATAAGTATTGTCGTGGGATGCGGAACGATTTTAGCGGCAAAACCGAAATTTTGTGATACGATAAGTTTTAACGTTGCGTTCGTAAATTCTTCAGGTGTCAAGGACATAGTGAAGATTTTGAACGAGTTTCAAATAGAACGCATATGAAGAATTTGTGAATAGAATGGGTTGAGTTTAGCATAGAGGGGGAAGGGTCCGATCACATTCACTTAGTAGAAAAAACTTGAGGAATTAGCAATAATTGAATGCTATAGAGGACATAAACATATATATATATATATATATATATATATATATATATATATATATATATATATATATATATATATATATATATATATATATAGGGTGGGTCTATTCTCATAACACCCTTAAGAGTCTTATTGTCATAACAAAAACACTTATTCTGCTAACACCCCTCCTTCACTAAATAGCACACCACCAACCCGACCGGCAGCCCACTACCCCGACCCCCAGCTTCTCCTTCTGCCGACACCTCCCACCGTCGGCCGCGCCTCACCAAGTTGCCATCACCACCACCCT
>LR738711.1:581861754-582018815 GCA_902687465.1 Secale cereale | reverse complement strand
TATTGTCATAACAAAAACACTTATTCTGCTAACACCCCTCCTTCACTAAATAGCACACCACCAACCCGACCGGCAGCCCACTACCCCGACCCCCAGCTTCTCCTTCTGCCGACACCTCCCACCGTCGGCCGCGCCTCACCAAGTTGCCATCACCACCACCCTGACGCCCCACCTCCACCCCACCCCCGGCGCCCCACCACCACCCCATCCCCAGCGCCCCACAACTACACCACCCCTCTTCCTCCTGGCCGGCGCCGCCGTGCATCCGCTTCCTCCTGGTCGGGGCCGCCGCGCCTCCGCTTCCTCACGGTCGAGGCCGCCGCGGTCCCTCTTCCTCCCGAAATCGCCACCGCCCCTGGATCCCCTTCTTCCACCTTTCTTCCCCGCCCACGACCAGCCCACCGCGCCTCTGCTAGTCGTCGCATCCCTCACCAATTTCCTGGCCGGCCTCGCCCAGATCCGGTGGAGCAAGCGCCCGATTAGCCACCGGGCTTTGGTGGCTAGGAGTGACCGCTGTCGGAGGAGGTGGTGAGCCTGTCGCGGCGCCAGGGGTCACAAGTTCCGAAGGTGTTCGGAGATCGTCATCCTCCTCTCTCTTTACCCCCCTCCTCCACCTACCTTCTGTCGGCGACCTCTGCAAACAGCCCGGACGACGACACCACGACGAGCACAAGATGCCTCCAGCCCTCGTGCAGTTCGCGTTGTGCGATCCTCCTCCCCACACCGAGCTTTCCACCTCCTATACAAGATCCATGGCCGTGGCAGCCCACCCCTTGGGCATAGCCAATCCCCACTCACCACCTTCCTCCTCTCAGGCACCGCGGGATCCATTCGAGCACATCCCCACCTCACCAGCCTTGGAAACGATGGGACTGTTACCTCTCTACTTCATGATCCGGGCGTGCCGTCGCCGCTCCCCTGCAACCGAAGCAGTTCACCAGTGCCACCCCAGCAGCCTAATCCGTAAGTTATGGCTGGTGCGGATCCGGGCGTGCAGCAGTTCCTACGCTCCACCTTGTAATTCTCTACCCCCTGACCTCGCACATCATCGCCGGATCCAGCTCTTCTCCTCGCACATCTTGGCCGCTCATTGCACATGGTGTTTTTTTTGTCAATTCAGTGCAAAATGGAGGGTTTTCTGCAGTTTGTTTAACGAAAATTGGTGTGTTTGTCAAAAGGCGCGAAGAAGGTCAACGACGGCAACGGCATCCCAGCGACATGAGTTGTCGCTGGTGTAGTTCACAGAAGGTCTTTTTTGCTTCTTCTTTTTTGTAGATTTTGGATGTGCACTTCATCTTGTGCGGTTGCCCAGTGCAGTGTGCTTCCAGTGTCCGCTCGTTTTTACTCAGTTTTGCGGGAAAAAAGAAGAAGTGATGCAGTTCTATTGGATGCCCCATTACTCAAAATTGTTGATGTTGAAAAGTGCACTTTATTGTTTCATTGTAAAATCTGCAGTTCATTACTGCGATTCAGCTGACGAAGATTGCAAATTATGTATGCTACAAAAAAGATCTCAAAATGAAGTTGGTCATAAAAAACCCGTTGTGGTTCACTTGGTGATCCAAAAACAAAAACACATCAGAAAAGCAGCTCACTTCTCAACACTTCTCAAAGTAAAAACGAATTTTGTGGTGTCTATGAAAAGTGTCTGGTTCATTTTGTGGTGGTTTGTTAGGTAAGTGAACGTGCAGTGCACTTGGGTAAGAAAATAGTCTGCTACGAAGGACTCCTCAGTATAGTTCATTTCGAACAAAAATGCATTTAAAAACAAGTAAAAATGCAGTGCACTTTCGTTTAAAAAAAGTCCATTGCAAAGGACTCTTTGAAGCTCAGTTTGTTTCTCTCCCACGAAGTTGGCCATAAAAAAACCATTGCGGTTCACTTGGTGATCCAAAAACAAAAACACATCAGAAAAGCAACTCACTTCTCAAACACTTCTCAAACGCGCGTAAAAATTTAATTAGTACGAAAAAAGACAAAAGCAAATCATGAGGTTCACTTTTTGGTAGTGTTCCGCTTTACTTTCGGGAGTGTTGCGGTCCACTTTCCTTCGAAAAAAAAGTTGGAAAAAAAACAACAAAACTCCTCTGAGAAAAATCTACGTCCAACAAAATAAATCATGAGGTTCGTTTGACTGTCTGATGCAGTGCGTTCTTCAGTTTGAAGCAGTGCGCTTTTCGCGTTTTTGTAATTTCAAAACTGCTCTTAAACCGTAATGAATTAGAGGGCGTGTTCTACATAAGAAAGTAGCGTCTCGACGATATCTTTCCAACGGTGTATCATTTGGATCATTTCGGCCAACTTTTTGTAAAAATTTCACGAAAAAACGGCTGCTGCCCTTCGTAGTCAGCCGCACGATTTTCAAAGTTAACTAAAAACCGTAAGGAATCTCAAAAACATTTCAACATATGAAAGTTGCGCCATGTTCGTAGATTTCCAACGGTATATTACACGCCTTGTTTCGACAAATGGTTAAAAAACTGGAGTGAAAACAGTACCGAAAAATTTGAAAAAATTCGAAAAACACAATTCCGCGATTTAGTAAATTCAAAACTGCTCTTAAACCGTAGCGAATTAGAAAAAATAATAGATACGAAAAAGATGTGCGCCGACGATACCTTTCCAACGGTGTATCATATGTTTCGTTCCGACGAGCGGTTTAGAAACAAACGCCAAAAAACGCTCGCTGCCATTCGTTGTGAGCCGCACGATTTTCGAAACTGCTCTTAAACCGTGCGGAATTTTGAAAAGTGTTCAACATGGCGAAGTTGCGTCTACTCCATAGCTTTTCAAAGGTATATTACACGCATAATTACGATAAACGGTTAAAAAACTAGAGCAAAAATGGTACAGAAAAAACAACACGTACAGTTTTTTCAACATGAAGTTCGCTGGTCTCTGTGGTGCGGTGCGTTTAGCTCTCGAATGCAATTTTGCAATGCAGTTCGGAAGTGTTATGAGAATATTATTCTCATAATGTTATGAGAATAGACCGGCTGTATATATATATAGCCAATGAAGAAAAATAATGGAAAAGGTAAAGACAATGCAAAGTTGAAGAACATAAAGAACTGAGCAATTTCAAAAAAAAACTCAAATTGAAGATTTTCAACTTTGGTGGTGGCGTGAGCGACCGTATAAGAATGATGATTTCAGACACCTCATACAATTGTCGTAGGGTTCTGAGAATCAAATTCTTCGTTAATTTCTTCACACTTAGAGTGTTGTTTTTCATTGATTGAAGAAAAACATTTCTTCATGTGTTGCACATCTAAGTCATCAATTTTGCATAAGTGTTAGGATGAGTGTCCTATTCAAAAAACATTCAGAGATTCAAAGATATTTAGCTAACACCGCAACTTGCTAAATCTCTTCTCATCCAAGGGCTTTGTGAAGATATCGGCTAGCTATTCTTCAGTCTTGACATGCTCAATAGAAATGTCACCCTTCAACATGTGACGCCCGAAGACCGACGTCCCAGAAGATTCCAGAGGTTCCGGGTTCTCCCGTGTGTTTCATTTGTGCTTGCGTTATTTATTTTGCTTTGCATCATGTCATCATGCCATCATGACTTTAATTTTGCATCTCAACTTAAATAAATCGTGTGGACCTTCGGTCCATTTAAATCGAGGGAAGGATGACTTCTCTTTATAACATATCCTCCTAATATATGGAGCTAAATAAATATTCCATTCCTTGGAATCACTTATAACACATTTGCACCGTTCTTTAATTTCTTTTGTCCAACTCAACTTCTTTTCTTCCTTTGAAACATTTTAGTAATTGGATCGCAATTTTACTTTCTCCATAGATGTTCGAAATCTGCCCATAAATCACATCTAGTGTGTAGGGTCACCTTCTATAATTTCAACTCTTTTGGAGTTCTTTTGAATGGGTTTAAAAATTCAAACATGTCGAGTTATTTTCAACATGTTTGGATTTTACTTCCTCTAGAAAACCTTAGGCCATTTTGTTAAAATTCCTCATATTTTTATGAGTCTAAGAAGATTGGTCTCCTGCCAAAAATTCTGTTCCTAACCCTTCTTTCTTTTTCTCTCTCTCTTTCTTCCTTGTTTTTTTTCTGTATTTGGAAAATTAGCTGCCAAGCCGGCCCAGTACGCCGCAGGCCGGCCCAACTCCTCCCTAAGGCCCAAGGCCCACTCCTCCAGCGCAGCGATCTCCCCGCGGCCCAGGTCTCCCGAACCCTAGCGCCAGGATCGCTCGCTCTTCTCATCTCTCCCTTTCCTCCCTCGCGCCGCCAGAGGCCGACCCTCTCGCTCTCTCGCAGCCGAACCCCATCGCTCGATCTCCCCTCGCCAGAAGCCCCAGGCCACAGAGACCGCTCCCTCCATCTCCAAGGCAGCAGCGCCTTCCGCGCCCCGTCCTTCCAGCCTCGCCACCGGGAGCCGCGTCGTCCGCCCCAAGGCCTCGTCCAGCCTCCTCCACCTCGTCCAGGCCGCCCGCGCCTGGCTGCCTCCGCGCTAGGAGCCCCAGCACCGAGCGCCGCGCCTCCCTCCGTCTCCGTCCTCGCCGCCGAGGTCCCTGCTGCCTCCTTCCTCCGCCGCGGCCGGAGCTCGCCTAGCCCGAGCAGCTCCCTGCGCGCCCCGTCCTCCCCGTCCTCAAGCCGCGCCGTCCGCGCAAAGGCCTCTCCAACGCCACCGCGCTGCCCGCTCCTTCCTCGTTGGTCACCCCCGTCGGCCTCCACCAGCGCCCTGCAGCCTCTTCCTTCGCGAGGCCACGCCCGCAGCTCCCACCATGGAGCCGAGCTCCGAGCTCTGCTGCTGCCATGGTTGGGGCTGCCTCCTCACTGCCGCCCAAGGCCTGCAGCCACCTCGCCAAGCGTCGGCGACCGAGCCCTCGAGCAGCCTCCGTGCCTCTCCTCCTCGCCGTGGCCGTGACCGAGACCACCTTGGTTGTTGCTGCTGTTTTTTTCGCCAAGTGCCAGGATGAACATGTACATCTACAAACGAGTAACGATGGCAGCCCGAAGCACCAAGTACCTCTACATGACCCGAACGACTACTGCACAAGTTCATCTACTTCCCACGACGACCTGCAAGTACCCCTTCGGATATGCCAAGTTCAACTACGCCCGACGATGCAACAAGTACCTCGACGCCCGATGTCAAGTTCGACTACAAGGAGAAACGCAAGTACCACTACGAACCCGCAAGAACAAGGAGGCGCCAAGTTCGTCTGCCGCCGCCATGGAATCGCCGAAGACCCTCAAGTACCATCTACGGAATGTGTACATCTACGAATGTGAACAACTACCATCGCCGAGACCAAGTACCACTACATAAAACGTGTACCCCGACGTCAACTACGACGCGACAAGTACCCCTACGGCAAGTACCACGACGAACGTTTTGAAGCGCCAAGTACCGCGACGCCCGGAGCACTCGAAACCGTCAAGTACATCTGCGAAACGTGAACGCCTACTTCCCCTATGAATCGCGAGAGCGACTTCTTGTTCTACGACCTCGAACCGCCCCGAAACGAACGTTCCGAAGGTATAACCCCGAGACGATGACCCGTGGAATGCTTGTGGTTGTATGAGATGTTTTCCCTTGTTTGCACTGTGCCCGTTTCGTCCTTTTGTCATGCTCCTCGGTTGCCTCGTCGCCGACTCATGGGAACCCGGTGACGGGATCACCCCACCTTTCATCTTGTTTGACTCGCTCACGCCAGCTTTTCTTTTGCACCGGTCTCTCAACGGGTTACCGGAACCGAGATGTTGCCGTTGCATCATTTTTGGATCGTTGCCGTGGCACCTTTTCTTTCCACCACGGTGACAAATACTGCTTATCATCTTCATGTCAACTTTTAATAAAAATTGCATAAACTTGATCATGTCATCCGCATCATGTTAACAACATTAAAATGTTTAATTGTTGTCTGCTTTAAATTGCTAAACATGCATATGGGGTTTCCCGGAATTGTTGTTGTTATTTTCCGGCCTCATTTAAATTGCCTATATAGGTAGTTTACTTTTGATTCACCTCTTGCTATGTTAAAAACATTTAATCTTGTCTTGTAAATAAACGAGAGTCAACTAAATAGATAACATGTGGTATTTCGTCAATATGCAACTCGTTGCATATTGAGCTCCACTTAACTTGTAGTTTTGTTTGTGCTCATTGCCATGCCATGCATAATTAAACCAGACATGCATCATACTTGGATGTGCATCGTATGCCATGTTTATGCTTGTGTGTTTACCGTGTTGTTTGCTTCTTTCCGGTTGCTTCTCTTGTTAGCTTCGGTTTCATTCCGGAGTTGTGAGGATTCGCTCGACTGTTGCTCCGTCTACTTCATGGACTTGTTCTTCTCCCTCGCGGAATCCCAGGCAAGATGATCATACCCTTGGATACCTTTACTACCATTGCCATGCTTAGTTGTCTCGATGCTATCGTTACATGTCGCGCTACCCATCTTTTATGTCAGCCTCTCCTTGTTGCCATGAAACCTCTAACATTTTGACACCTTCCTAGCAAAACCACTGTTTGGCTATGTTACCCTCTTGCTCAGCCCCTCTTATAGCGTTGTTAGTTGCAGGTGAAGATGAAGATCGTTCCAGGAGGGAACTTGTTGTTGGAATATCACAATATCTATTATTATATATTAACACACCTATATACTGGGCATGGGTGGAAGGCTTGGCCTTTTGCTCGGTGTTTTGTTCCACTCATGCCACCTTAGGCGCCGATAAACCGGCATTATGTTCCTCGATTTTGCGTTCCTTACACGATGGGTGGATGGGGACCCCTTGACAGTTCGACTTTGAATAAAACTCCTCCAGCAAGGCCCAACATTGGTTTTAATTTGCTCATAATAACAACTTAATTAATTAATTAATTGCATAGGGGGTCATGTCCCCGGGTTCTTAATTCTACATAACAGGGGGCCAGTGCTGATGGTGTTGATCCCCAACGGGGGTTATGCGGGGCCACCACGGGGAAACTCAAGGTTTGGTTTTACCTGTAGGATCGCCCATCCGGTTGTGGCCTGAGACGAGATACGCGCGGCTAATATCAGGGTGTCGGCACGCCGGGAGGTCTTGCTGGACTTGTTTTACCATTGTCGAAATGTTTTGTGCACCGGGATGCCGAGCCTGATCGGATTTCCCTAAGATAAGGAGTGATGATATTATATTTATCACTTCATCTAATCGTGAGAGCTTGTGATGGGCTAAGTTGGGACACCCCTGCAGTGTTATGATCTTTCGAAAGCCGTGCCCGCGGTTATGTGGCAGATTGGAATTTGTTAATGTCCGGTTGTAGGAAACTTGACAGAGGATCCGAAGTAAAACACACAACTGTGTGAGTAACTGTGACTGTCTCTTTTCACTTTGAGAAGAGAACACGGTGTGGTTATGTTTGAATCGTATGTAGTTCAGGATCTTTAGCGATCACTACTAGTTGCGACCGTATGCGTAGATGCTCATCTTATTCTTGTACTCGTAAGCTAGCCACCATATTATGCTTAGCCGCTACTGCAACCTCACCACTTTACCTCTTCCTACCCATAAAGCTTTGCTAGTCTTGATACCCATGATTATGGGATTGCTGAGGCCTCGTGGCTCACAGATACTACAACACCAGATGCAGGTTCAGCCGAGAATGAAGCAGGAGCTGGTTCAGTACTTCACTGGGAGCTCGTTGAAGAGAGTGGCCGTATGCTTGTGACGTTTCGACGATCAGTAGTGGTTTCTACTAGGGGCGATTCGGACCTGTGGCTTTATGTTGTTTTGGTATCTTTCTTTGGATCTTCGCCCGTAGATGGGTTGTGATGTTTTGAATGATGTTTTGCTTATGTAATGTATTGTGTGAAGTGGCGAGTGTAAGCCAACTATCTCCTTTTTTGCTATTTCATCCCTATTTTTACATGAGTCGTGCAAAGATACCAAACTTGAGATCATTCCAGAATGGGCTTATACCTTTAAGTCGTGCCTCGACACGTAGGAGGTATAGTCCCATCCTGGGCATTACAAGTTGGTATTCAGAGCCTTCTCCGACCTAGAAGCCCCCACTGATTGATCGAATCGTTGATGGTTGAGTCTAGGCACACACTTGAAATGTTTTGAGTCCTATATATATATATATATCGGAGAGTAGGATTTCTTTTGCTCCTCATCTCTTTTCACTCTGGTGAGGACTCCTGACGATTACTCTTGTCTCTTCTACTCTAAAAAATTCACCAATTTTTTTAAGGATCACGCGAGTATTGTTTGGATTGTTCCGATGTCTTTATGACGAGAACATTGTTCTCTATGCCTCCTGTTATTTGGGGTTGTGGCAGTGTCCCAGGGAGTTGAGCTCCGAGGTGTTGTCGTCAAAAATATATCGCATCAGTTCTGGAATACTTAAGACGGCCGACATCGAAAACTCTCCTATGCGGTTAGTGGCAAGATAACCCAGACATCACCCAGTACTAGGGAGGTAGTTCGGGAGTATTGCCATAGCTTGTATAGTAGATGTGTTTCGAAGGTCCGAGGTAAACGGTTTCTGGAAATAACTGGTTATGTGTTGAAGGATGGATACAACTGGATGTAGGATTAGAGTTGAGTGCGCGGTGCTTCCCCTGTATCCCCAACACCTGATTGCATAACTGGAAACTTTCGGAAATTAATAGGTGGGTTCATCTAGTAGCTCGTAGGCATTCTTCCAATGAGTGCATGATATGAAGTTCAAGGTTCTACATTGAGTGAAGTGGTTTTATGGGCTTGTTCCAATCGGGAGTTGCATCTTAAAGGGTCCTTGGCTATGCTGATCCGGGGATTGCAAAACCCTTTTGTAACACGTTCCATAAGCTTTCAGCACGAATTTGTCGAACGAAGCTCCTATCTTGTATTTGTTCTATCTGCACCTTGTTCTTTTATTTACCTTTTGTTCTCCAACTGGCTTCTCGACAAGTTGATGTACCTGTGGAATTCATTCGTTCAATTCTACATTCGAATGATATTGTGAAGATTATGTTGCAACATATCTATCCTTTGTTTTTGTTTTGATTCTGGTATTCGAGTTGCTTCGATGTCAAATGTTGATCCCATACCTTCCTAATCGGTGTTCTCATATTTCTATGGGAGTGCTAATTCCTCTTGACCATCAAGATTGTCATGTTAAATTCTTCTCCACCGGCGTCCTTTGCTTCGAGTTAATCCGATCTTTTCATCATCTGCAAGATCAACTCTCAGTCTTTTCTCAACGGTGTATGTTTCTTTCATCCCAAGTTGTCTTTGGTTTCCCCACCCTTCCACCCTTCTTTTCTTGGAGCCAGAAATTCTCAAATGAATTATCCATTTTATTCATGTGATATTTCTTCATTCTTTTCCTTCAATGTTCTTGTCCGGTGATTATCGTGAAGATGCTCATGAGCTTCAAGTTCATCATTTCTCCACTCTCGTTTCTTCTCCGGTGGATTAATTCAAGCTTCGGTCATGATCATATCTCTTCATTTTTGTTTAACATGTTTTCCCATGTGGGAATTTCTTATCCGAAGCTCTCTTATTTTATTCAACTCTCTCTCTTATTCATATCCGGAGTGTTCAAGATGTCTCAAAAGATTCATAATTTCATTCTTAATCCGTTCAAATTATTTTTTGAGGATTGCTATCTTAATCATCAACGGTGATTTCTTTGAGTGGGCCCTAACCCAGAGGTCTTTTCCCAGGATCTTACCTAACTCTTCTAATTTTTCTGGAGTTATACTCAAATTCTCTTTAAAGTGTGACGTAAGAATGATTTCCATCAGTCACATGCCTTCTCCAAGCTTGTTTTCAATTATTTCCATCTTTAGCTCCACCTTCCTCTTGTCATTCGTCCGGAGTATCTCGAAATTCTTCATGGCATTTCTCGTCTTCATTCTCAACATTTGAAGACCGAAGAAGAGTTTCTCTTAAATCTTGGCCCGTTCTCTTGATGAGTTGTGGTTCTAGCTTCATGCCATCCTCATTATTGTTCCGTTTGTGAGGAATTCTTTTTATACCCGTCCGAAGCATTTCATGATTTTTCTTTCCATTGTGATCCTCCGAAGGTCATCATCTCAGAAGATTTCTTCGTTCTCAGTTTTCAACTTTGTCCTCCAAACATCCTTCATTGATGCCTCTTCGTTCGTCTTCATATTCTACCGGTGCTTTGTTCAAGTACTCTTAATCAGCTCGCGATCTCTTCGTTCTCTTATATCTGAATTTTCCTCAAGTGCTTATTCTTCCCGGTGATTATTCTTTTTCATCAACCGGGTTCAATTCTTACGGTGGTTCATCCAAGTTTACTCTTCCTTGTTATCGTTTTAATTCAATTGTTCTTTTCATAATCCTACCGGTGCTTCGTTGAATAATTATCCAAGGTTGTGCTAGATCTCTCTTTAATTCCTTGCAACAGAATAAGTAGTATGCCAAATCCATTGCTTGTCATCAATTTAAATTGATGAAGGATATGCATAACATAATTCTTATTCTTATTTCATCCAAGTGGATTAATCCCTTCGTTTAGAGTTTTTTCATGAGGAATAGATTCTAGGTTTCAAGTTGTTCATCTTGTTTTTCCGGAGCTCCAAGTTATTTCTATTACATCATTTCAAAGCTCCATCTAATTCGTCGCAGGCCTTGAATCTTATTCTTTTCATCTTTCATTTCTCATGCTTTCATTACCGGAGTTCTCATGGTGGTTCATCATGTTTTAATTCATCCTTGAAGTCTTCATCAAGATTCTTGTTGGAGCTCAAGCATTATTCATCATGCATTCCAATTGCAATTCTTGCTCCCTTATCTGTTCAGGTGGTGTTATGTCATTCTTGACAATTCCTTCATGTTTCATGATTCACGAGTTATCAAGAATGAGATAATTAAAACCATCATTTCTTTCTCTTTAGGAGATCCTTTCAACCCCTCATTTTTATCTCTTGGATTTATCTTGGGTTGTATTTCACCTAAAGCTTTCCCTAAGGATTGTTGCTATTGTGGTACTTATAATGACCCAAGTTCTTCATTTATCTATCCGGTGAAATAAGTTTATCATCTCCTTGTTAATCTCAATCCAATCAAATGGTCTCGTAAGTGGCTGGTTGTCACCTCTTAATTTTGAGATGTTTTCCATAAGCCCACATCAAGCTTATTCGTTTTCGTTGTTGATTTTTTTTTAAAAATCAACTCCGTTCAACCCTTCTTCGTAAGGATGCTCTTTCAAATTCAATTTTGAGAGAAGTTGTCATTTTCTTCTCCGTTCTTTCTTCCCAACGATCTTCCATCTATTCTTCCGTTCCGGAGGCTTTGTGATGTTGCTCTCTCCAAACCATCATCTCGTTTTGTCAAGATCATGTTCTTTTCCTTGTTTATCTATTTAACAGGAGTGTTGTGTTCTCCATTCAATTCAATCATCTTATCAAGTTTTGCCTCTCTTTTCAACCGGAGTGCTGTCTGAATCTTTCTTACCCCTGGTGCCATTCTTTCAATGTTCCGGAGGAAATATGTTGTTGTTTTCATCAAGTATCATCCCATCTTCTCAAGTTCATGTTCAATTCCTTGCATTTTCAGACGGAGTGCTGTCCAAATTATTTTGTTCTTATTCCTTCTCAATCTTGGTTAACCGGAGTGGTTTTGAAATTCTTTCGTCATCCGTGAGCTCTTGTTTCATGTCTTTCAACCTACAAGGTTCCCATAATGTTCCTTGTTCCTCTTTTCTAACGGAGTTTTCATATTCGTTCATCTCTGTTGTATTCTTCTTTTAGATTGTTTAACCTCTCAAGGTTCTTTGGTTTCACTCATCTGTCAAAGAAGCAACTTTGTTTACCTCTTCCTCTTCCGTTTTTACCCGGTGCTATCTCTAGGATCTCGGGTCGAGATCCTCTGTTAGTGTGGGAGAGTTGTGACGCCTGAAGACCGACGTCCCAGAAGATTCCAGAGGTTCCGGGTTCTCCCGTGTGTTTCATTTGTGCTTGCGTTATTTATTTTGCTTTGCATCATGTCATCATGCCATCATGACTTTAATTTTGCATCTCAACTTAAATAAATCGTGTGGACCTTCGGTCCATTTAAATCGAGGGAAGGATGACTTATCTTTATAACATATCCTCCTAATATATGGAGCTAAATAAATATTCCATTCCTTGGAATCACTTATAACACATTTGCACCGTTCTTTAATTTCTTTTGTCCAACTCAACTTCTTTTCTTCCTTTGAAACATTTTAGTAATTGGATCACAATTTTACTTTCTCCATAGATGTTCGAAATCTTCCCATAAATCACATCTAGTGTGTAGGGTCACCTTCTATAATTTCAACTCTTTTGGAGTTCTTCTGAATGGGTTTAAAAATTCAAACATGTCGAGTTATTTTCAACATGTTTGGATTTTACTTCCTCTAGAAAACCTCAGGCCATTTTGTTAAAATTCCTCATATTTTTATGAGTCTAAGAAGATTGGTCTCCTGCCAAAAATTCTGTTCCTAACCCTTCTTTCTTTTTCTCTCTCTCTTTCTTCCTTGTTTTTTTCTGTATTTGGAAAATTAGCTGCCAAGCCGGCCCAGTACGCCGCAGGCCGGCCCAACTCCTCCCTAAGGCCCAAGGCCCACTCCTCCAGCCCAGCGATCTCCCTGCGGCCTAGGTCTCCCGAACCCTAGTGCCAGGATCGCTCGCTCCTCTCATCTGTCCCTATCCTCCTTCGCGCCGCCAGAGGCCGACCATCTCGCTCTCTTGCAGCCGAACCCCATCGCTCAATCTCCCCTCGCCAGGAGCCCCACGCCGCAGCGACCGCTCCCTCCATCTCCAAGGCAGCAGTGCCTTCAGCGCCCCATCCTTCCAGCCTCGCCACCGGGAGCTGCGTCGTCCGCCCCAAGGCCTCGTCCAGCCTCCTCCACCTCGTCCAGGCCGCCCGCGCCTGGCTGCCTCCGCGCTAGGAGCCCTAGCACCGAGCGCCGTGCCTCCCTCCGTCTCCGTCCTCGCCGCCGAGGTCCCTGCTGCCTCCTTCCTCCGCCGCGGCCGGAGCTCGCTTGGCCTGAGCAGCTCCCTGCGCGCCTCGTCCTCCCCGTCCTCAAGCCGTGCCGTCCGCGCCAAGGCCTCTCCTACGCCACCGTGTCGCCCGCTCCTTCCTCGTTGGTCGCCCCCGTCGGCCTCCACCAGCGCCCTGCAGCCTCTTCCTTCAGCGAGGCCACGCCCGTAGCTACCACCATGGAGCCTAGCTCCGAGCTCTGCTGCTGCCATGGTTGGGGCTGCCTCCTCACTGCCGCCCGAGGCCTGCTGCCACCTCGCCAAGCGCCAGCGACCGAGCCCTCGAGCAGCCTCCGCGCCTCTCCTCCTCGCCGTGGCCGTGACCGAGACCACCTTGGTTGTTGTTGCTGTTTTTTTTGCCAAGTGTCAGGATGAACATGTACATCTACAAACGAGTAACGATGGCAGCCCCAAGCACCAAGTACCTCTACATGACCCGAACGACTACTGCACAAGTTCATCTACTTCCCACGACGACCTGCAAGTACCCCTTCGGATATGCCAAGTTCAACTACGCCCGACGATGCAACAAGTACCTCGACGCCCGATGTCAAGTTCGACTACAAGGAGAAACGCAAGTACCACTACGAACCCGAAAGAACAAGGAGGCGCCAAGTTCATCTACCGCCGCCGTGGAATCGCCGAAGACCCTCAAGTACCATCTACGGAATGTGTACATCTACGAACGTGAACAACTATCGTCGCCGAGACCAAGTACCACTACATAAAACGTGTACCCCGACGTCAACTACGACGCGACAAGTACCCCTACGGCAAGTACCACGACGAACGTTTTGAAGCGCCAAGTACTGCGACGCCCGGAGCACTCGAAACCGTCAAGTACATCTGCGAAACGTGAACGCCTACTTCCTCTACGAATCGCGAGAACGACTTCTTCCTCTACGACCTCGAACCGCCCCGAAACGAACGTTCCGAAGGTATAACCCCGAGACGATGACCCGTGGAATGCTTGTGGTTGTATGAGATGTTTTCCCTTGTGTGCACCGTGCCCGTTTCATCCTTTTGTCATGCTCCTCGGTTGCCTCATCGCCGACTCGTGGGAACCCGGTGAAGGGATCACTCCACCTTTCATCTTGTTCGACTCGCTCACGCCACCTTTTCTTTTACACCGGTCTCTCAACGGGTTACCGGAACCGAGATGATGCAGTTGCATCATTTTCGGATCGTTGCCGTGGCACCTTTTCTTTCCACCACGGTGACAAATACTCCTTATCATCTTCAAGTCAACTTTTAATAAAAATTGCATAAACTTGATCATGTCATCCGCATCATGTTAACAACATTAAAATGTTTAATTGTTGTTTGCTTTAAATTACTAAACATGCATATGGGGTTTTCCGGAATTGTTGTTGTTATTTTCCGGCCTCATTTAAATTGCCTAGATAGGTAGTTTACTTTTGATTCACCTCTTGCTATGTTAAAAACATTTAATCTTGTCTTATAAATAAACGAGAGTCAACTAAATAAATAACATGTGGTGTTTCGTCAATATGCAACTCGTTGCATATTGAGCTCCACTTAACTTGTAGTTTTGTTTGTGCTCATTGCCATGCCATGCATAATTAAACCTGACATGCATCATACTTGGATGTGCATCGTATGCCATGTTTATGCTTGTGTGTTTACCGTGTTGTTTGCTTCTTTCCGGTTGCTTCTCTTGTTAGCTTCGGTTTCGTTCCGGAGTTGTGAGGATTTGCTCAACTGTTGCTCCATCTACTTCATGGACTTGTTCTTCTCCCTCGCGGAATCCCAGGCAAGATGATCATACCCTTGGATACCTTTACTACCATTGCCATGCTTAGTTGTCTCGATGCTATCGTTACATGTCGCGCTACCCATCTTTTATGTCAGCCTCTCCTTGTTGCCATGAAACCTCTAACCTTTTGACACCTTCCTAGCAAAACCACTGTTTGGCTATGTTACCCGCTTGCTCAGCCCCTCTTATAGCGTTGTTAGTTGCAGGTGAAGATGAAGATCGTTCCAGGAGGGAACTTGTTGTTGGAATATCACAATATCTATTATTATATATTAACACACCTATATACTGGGCATGGGTGGAAGGCTTGGCCTTTTGCTCGGTGTTTTGTTCCACTCATGCCACCTTAGGCGCCGATTAACCGGCATTATGTTCCTTGATTTTGCGTTCCTTACACGATGGGTGGATGGGGACCCCTTGACAGTTCGACTTTGAATAAAACTCCTCCAGCAAGGCCCAACATTGGTTTTAATTTGCTCATAATAACAACTTAATTAATTAATTAATTGCATAGGTGGTCATGTCCCCGGGGTCTTAATTCTACATAACAGGGGGGGCCAGTGCTGATGGTGTTGGTCCCAAACGGGGGTTATGCGGGGCCACCACGGGGAAACTCGAGGTTTGGTTTTACCTGTAGGATCGCCCATCCGGTTGTGGCCTGAGACAAGATACGCGCGGCTACTATCAGGGTGTCGACACGCCGGGAGGTCTTGCTGGACTTGTTTTACCATTGTCAAAATGTCTTGTGCAACGGGATGCCGAGCCTGATCGGATTTCCCTAAGATAAGGAGTGATGATATTATATTTATCACTTCAGCTAATCGTGAGAACTTGTGATGGGCTAAGTTGGGACACCCCTGCGGTGTTATGATCTTTCGAAAGCCGTGCCCGCGGTTATGTGGCAGATTGGAATTTGTTAATGTCCGGTTGTAGAAAACTTGACAGAGGATCCGAAGTAAAACACACAACTGTGTGAGTAACCGTGACTGTCTCTTTTCACTTTGATAAGAGAACACGGTGGGGTTATGTTTGACTCGTATGTAGTTCAGGATCTTTTGCAATCACTACTAGTTGCAACCGTTTGCGTAGATGCTCATCTTATTCTTGTACTCGTAAGCTAGCCACCATATTATGCTTAGCCGCTGCTGCAACCTCACCACTTTACCTCTTCCTACCCATAAAGCTTCGCTAGTCTTGATACCCATGATTATGGGATTGATGAGTCCTCGTGGCTCACAGATACTACAACACCAGATGCAGGTTCAGCCGAGAATGAAGCAGGAGCTGGTTTAGTACTTCACTGGGAGCTCGTTGAAGAGAGTGGCCGTATGCTTGTGACGTTTCGACGATCAGTAGTGGTTTCTACTAGGGGCGATTCGGACCTGTGGCTTTATGTTGTTTTGGTATCTTTCTTTGGATCTTCGCCCGTAGACGGGTTGTGATGTTTTGAATGATGTTTTGCTTATGTAATGTATTGTGTGAAGTGGCGAGTGTAAGCCAACTATCTCCTTTTTTGCTATTTCATCCCTATTTTTACATGAGTCGTGCAAAGATACCAAACTTGAGATCATTCCAGAATGGGCTTATACCTTTAAGTCGTGCCTCGACACGTAGGAGGTATAGTCCCATCCTGGGCATTACACAACACATGATCACGAAGAAAATGATGACGAATCTGAATGTGCTTTGTCTTTGAGTGCTGAACTGGGTTGTGAGCACTCTTGATGGCACTCTCATTGTCACAGAAGAGAGGCACATTCTTCACATTGACGCCATAGTCCTTGAGAGTTTGCTTCATCCATAGCAATTGGGCACAGCAAGAACCAGCAGCAATATACTCAGTTTCAGAAGTAGACAGTGATAAACAGTTCTGTTTCTTCGAAGACCAACAGACCAAAGATCTTTCGAGGAAATGACATGTACCAGATGTTGACTTGCGGTCCACTCGATCACCAGCATAGTCAGAGTCTGAATATCTAATGAGATCAAAAGCCGAGCCCTTGGGGTACCATAATCCAAGTGTTGGTGTGTGAGCTAGATACCGAAGAATATGTTTCACAGCCTTATGGTGTGATTCCTTCGGTGTAGCTTGAAATCGAGCACACATGCAAACACTAAGCATTATATCTGGCCTAGATGCACATAATTACAATAAAGAACCAATCATGGAGCGGATACCTTAGGATCGAAGTCAATACCATTTTCATCAGTGCATAGATGGCCATTTGTGGGCATCGGAATTTTGATGCCTTTGCAATCTTTCATGCCGAATTTCCTCCGTACATCCTTGAGGTATTTCTCCTGAGATATGAATATGACATTGAGTTGTTGATGAATTTGAAGACCTAAGAAGAATTTCAATTCTCCCATCATAGACATTTGATATTCTTCACTCATCATATAGGCAAATTCATCACTATAACATTGGTCAGTACAGCCAAAGATAATATCATCAACATATATTTGGCACACAAATAATTCACCATCATAAGATTTATTGAAAAGAGTAGGATCATGTGAACCGGGTTTGAAGCCTTTCTTCATGGGGAATTCCTTCAAAGTATCATACCACGCCCGAGGGGCCTACTTGAGGCCATAGAGGGCCTTATTGAGTCTGAAGACTTTGTCAAGATTCTTTGGATCTTCAAAACCTAGGGGTTGAGCAACATATACTTCTTCCTCAAGCTTACCATTGAGGAATGCACTTTTTACATCCATTTGATATAAAGTGATATCATGATGGTTAGCATAAGCAAGTAATATGCGAATAGCCTCAAGTCTAGCAACAGATGCAAAAGTTTCATCGAAATCAAATCCTTCAACCTGTGTGTAGCCTTAAGCTACAAGCCGTGCCTTATTCCTTACCACAAGTCCATTTCCATCTTGCTTGTTGCGGTAGATCCACTTTGTGCCAATGATATTGTGCTTGCGAGGATCTGGACGTTTGACCAGTTCCCACACGTTGTTGAGCAAGAATTGATGTAATTCTTCTTGCAAATCTTGAATTCACTCAGGCTCCATAAATGCTTCATCTACCTTAGTGGGCTCTGTGATATAGACAAAAGCAAAGTGCCCACAGAAGTTAGATAAATGAGAAGCTCATGAGCGTGTGAGAGGACCTGGTGCTTCAATGTCATCGATGATTTTCTCAATCTGCACTTCTTTTGCAACGTGAGGATGAGCTGGTTGTCGCCGAGGAATTTGATCAGCATTTTCTTCAACACCATTTTCTTCAGCATTTTCTTCAGGTGCATTAGCTCGAAGTTCTTCACGTTCTGGAATGAATTCTTCAGCAGATTCTTCGGTCGGAATGACATCCTCAGTAGCCTTGAACTTGATAGATTCCTCAGGTGCTGGTTCATCTATCACAGAAGGTTGGTGCTCTCTTTGCGAGCCGTTAGTTTGATCGAACCGCACATCTACAGTTTCAACAACCTTTTGAAGAACGTTGTTGAAGACTCTGTAGGTGTGCGAGTCCTTTCCGTAACCAAGCATAAACCCTTCATGTGCTTTCGGTGCAAATTTTGAGTTGTCATGAGGATCTGTAGTCCAACATTTAGCACCGAAGACTTTGAAATAACTCACATTGGGTTTCTTGTCAGTGAGGTGTTCATAGGCAGTCTTCTTCAAGAATTTGTGAAGATATACTCTGTTGATGATGTGGCACGCAGTATCAATTGCATCAGTCCAGAAACGACAAGGCGTTTTGTATTCATAAAGCATAGTGCGAGCCATTTTAGCAAGAGTCATGTTCTTGCGCTCCACGACGCAATTCTGTTGAGGAGTATAAGGAGCAGATAACTCTGAGTAATACCAAGTTCATCAAGATAGTCATCGAGACCAGAATTCTTGAACTCATTTCCATTGTCACTTCGGATGTACTTGATCTTCACACGAAAGTTGGTTGAAGCCCTCGAGGAAAATCGTTTGAAGACTTCCTGCACTTCATGTTTGTAAGTAACAATGTGTACCCATGTGTATCGAGAGTAATCATCAACAATAACAAAGCCATATTCAGATGCATCATTTGAAACTGCAAAATAATGATTAGGACCGAAGAGATCCGTGTGAAGCAATTCAAATGGTCGAGTAGTAGTCATGATAGTCTTCGCTCGATGCTTGGCCTTGGTCAACTTTCCAGCTTCACAGGCTCCGCATAAGTGATCCTTGAGTAATTTGACATTCTCAATGCCAATGACGTGTTTCTTCTTCGCAAGCGTGTGCAAATTCCTCATGCCTGCATGACCAAGTCGTCGATGCCATAGCCAGCCTTCTGAAGCTGTTGCAAGTAGACACACAGCTGGTTGAGGTCCTCTAGTGAAATCAACAATATACAAATATCCTGTCCTAAAGCCTTCGAAGACTTTGGAATTGTCAGATTCCATGATCACAACACAACGATACTTGCCAAAGACTACGACCATATCAAGATCGCAAAGCATCGAGACAGACATGAGGTTGTATCCTAAGGACTCGACAAGCATGACTTTGTCCATGTGTCGATCCTTTGAGATCGCAACCTTACCTCGACCCAATACATGACTTTTGCCTTTGTCAGCGAAGATGATATGCTTCAGATGAGATGGTGATAAAGGAGCATCCATCAATAGATTCTTGTCACCAGTCATGTTATTTGTACATCCACTATCGAGGACCCACTCAAAGGCTTTGGGTTGATCATCCTGCATATGAATTAGTACAGCTTACAAAATAATATACTTCATCAGTGAAGAATATGAAATCAACTCATCAGATCAATTTCATCAAGCAATCCAAGAGATAAAGCAGTATGAGGACGTGAGAAATGAGAGTTCATTTCTTCATGATTAACCTGCGTCCTTTTCAGGCATTTTTCAGGTCTCCCGCAAATTCTTCAGACGTTTGAGTGTAACATTCTAAATTATCAATTTGGAATGTTATACATAGATCATATTGCATTGAATATTTATTTGCATTTTGCGCGTGGCGATCCTCGAAAATTCTAAGCAATTCAAGGACCTACGGAGAGAGTTGGGAATTATACCGTCATCATATTTGAGTTTTCTCGAATACAGGTACGGGGATCATGTTGGTTTTAATTATTTTCTCTCCATCAAAACATTTCTTGATAAAATATACGAGCGGAGATAATATGACTTCTCCAAAATAAAACAAATATTGGAGGAAAAATATTAAAATCACTTTTGGATTATTATTCGGATTTATTTGCATCGGAAAAATGCTCGTTTTTCAAAACTGCATTTAGGTCCGGGAAAAATGTTCACTTTGTCCTAAATATTATTAGAGGACGGTGAATATTTATTTCGGAATTTTTGGAGTCCGTTTAGTATTTTTTTCTTTGTCGGTTTTAGTGCGTCATGACTCTTTAAAAAAAAAGAGAAACCGACTTTGGGCCGTGTCCGACTAGGACACCTTAGCCCGGCCGACCTTTATAAGGCGAGGCCCGAGCCGCCCCAGCCCGCCAGCCCCGCGCCCCCGAAACCATAGTGCCGCCGCCAGCCGCCAGCTGCCGCAAGCCGCACCACCGCATGCCGCCCGCATCGCCACCCGCAGCCGCCGCCGCCGCCTGCGCCGCCACCTGCCGCTGTCGCCGGAGACCGCCGCCGTCGCCGCTCTCGCTGGAGTTCGTCGTCCTGAGGTAGCCACTCGTTCGGTTTTTTTGTAGAACCCTAGATCTGTTTTTTAGATCGGTTCGGTTTTTTCGGTTTAGTTAAATAGCGGACGTTCGTCCGTATGTTCATTTTCACGAACGTTGTTCGCCCGTTAGTTACAGACAGCGAACGTTCATTCATTAGCCTATTCTTCAGTTTTCTTTTTCGGGGTTTTTCCGCGATTATTTTCGATCGTGATTTCTGCCCTCATCTTGTTTTTAGTTTTTCTTTTCGCTCGAGAGTCAGAATCAGGTAATTCAAAAGCCCAGATCTTCGTCTGGAAGCCCTCTTTCTGTTTAACCAACTTTAACAAGGTTTTGCTAATGTAAAAGTTGAGTTTAGATCAATCTAGTAAACAGATCTTGTTTCTTTCGCAGTTTGAGTTTCGTTGCTCCATTTGATTTGTTTCTTTTTGCAAACCGGAGTTCTTAAGTTGAACTTTCTGGTTAGATCTTCTTATTTGGAGTTCTGTTTGTGCATCTTTGCTTGATTGCTTATGTATGCTATTGTTTGCTTGCAATAAAATACCCGGAGGGCGAAGCGTGCTACTACGAGTCTCTAGGTTTCGTGAATCATCAGCAAGGCAAGTACCACTTTGATCATACCCCTTCATTACCCAGTTTTATGCATTAAATCAAACCCCCACACATTGCATGAGTAGGATCTGTTTAACTTGTGGGTCTGGGAAGTAGATAGAGGTAGAACCTATTACCTACATTATTTTCAATCCATTGGGAGTTACTTCTACGTTATACTTAGGTTGCCATGCTATGCTCGTAGACGTGGTTTGAGTTTGAGTGAAATCCAAGATAGATGTGAGTTGTTAATTAATGGTTCAACTTAAGGTGATTATCCTATGGAATGCCACCCAGGCTCAAAGGGATCATAAAACTATTCATGCTAGAAACTTCCGTGTGCAGCCACAATGCCATTATGGGCTCTGGGATAGTATGAGTAAGTTGTGTGAGCTCTTTTAGTGGTGGACTAGCAGATGTAGGGGAAAGTAGGTGTACCGGTCCACCCGGGGTAAAGAGTAAATGCTTCTGAAACACTGTGTCTTGGTCATCCGTTTATCAAACACCATGTAGTGCGAGAAATCCAACGGAGGAGATCGAGTCTTGTGGGGAAAAGTGCACAAACCTCTGCAGAGTGTACAAACTAATCATGATTAGCCGTGTCCCCGGTTATGGACAATCTTGAGTATCTGGTACTTGAGTTATTGGTTGATCTCATCACTCTAAAATTAATTTTTTGGGTTAATGATGACTACTTTAATTGGGATTGAGTTGGAGGTACCTTCTCAATGATGTTTCAACTACCATGATAGTTAAAATAAAATATATTCCTTTGTTGTAGGGAAAAAATGGATTTATGCAAAAACTTTAACCTTAGAGCCTCCATCGGCCAAATATGCATATAGTGTTAGCCTTTATTTCTGTTCTTGCTCTACTGTGTTATCTTGCCAGCATATTCCATGTGCTGACCCGTTTCGGCTGCAACATGTTACGTTGCAGACTTTTCAGATGAGGAGTAAGACGTGCTAGGTCATTTGTCATGCACTCAGCTATGTCGTTGGAGTTGATGGACTCACTTATCTTCCAAGCCTTCCGTTGTTATTTTGTTAGATGGACTTATGCCATAGACTTTTGTAATAACTTCTCTTTTGAGACTACTGATGTAATAAGTGTGTGATTGCCACTCTGTTATAAATCCTTCAAATACTGTGTGTGTCAGCATTACAGAGACTTCGGTCCATTCGGATCATGGTCGCTACAAGATGGTATCATAGCACACGCTGATTGTAGGACACGACCACTAAGATAAACCCTTGGCCACTCTTCTCTACTCATTTCTGACTCCTCTCCATTTTCTACTCTTTTAGGATGGTGGACCCATGGAACAAGTTCACTCAACCAGATGAAGACACACCTTTTGGGCGACACTTGAAGGAAGTCACTAGGTACCTGAACATAGGTATACCAAGCTTCACCAGGACCTACACCACCACTTTACCAGAAGAGGAGCGATGGAGTATTCTAGTTCAAATTCTCGGGAGAACCTTCGCACCATCCACTGAGCCAATGGAGTTTTCTTTTGGTGAACCAACCTAGAGCCTTGGCAAGAGTATGGCAGCCCACATTACCATGGGACGTATTGGAGAAGTCTACAAGCAGGAGCTGAAGGACACTATCTACCAAATTTTTGGATGCCGAGATGAGCAATGGGACATGATAAGTACCCAGAAGGATAGGTCCATTGCAGCGTTCATCCAGGAGCTAAACCAGCACATTCGTCGACAGGAGCACCAGATGTGCGCAGGGATGATAGAATTGAAGAAGGCACTAACCAGGAACTTGGAGCTAGTAGAGGAACTCAATTCTACACGTGACGGATACGAGGAAGAGATGATGATACTTGTGGAGAAGAATGATGACTTGACGAGGAAGCTAGGAGTATTCATGGGAGATCCTGCACCAGGAGGAGAAGAAGAAGAACCCAAGGAGATTCATTCTGAGGACTATATCATCATCGACGACACGGACTCAGACCCCGATGATAGTGAAGAAGACTATGAAGATGAAGATGGAGCAGACAATATGGAATCTTCCGCCGATCAAAATTTCTTGATGACCAACCTATGACTAGTAGTTTTCCCCCCATAAAGTAGAATTTAGAGCAGTTTTGTAACGTTAGTTAGATCTATGTAAGCCCTTGCTTGAATTTGATTGGTGTGATATGATTGTGTTTGTGTCATGTGCAAATGGGTAGTGAATTTTCCCTTAGACCTCATTTCTATCCTAATCTCTTCCCTCTACACCCATCAGATGCCTCCGAGACGTGAGCCCGGATTTCAGTTTCCCCCTGAGCGCACTCAGTTGATCCAGCAGTAGAACACTTTGATGCAACTTCTTGTCCAGAACAATTAGAAGAACCAGAACAATAACAGCAACCCTCCACCACCACCACCCGTGGACAACCTGACACGGTTATTAAGGTTGCAACCATCGGTGTTCTCTAGCAGCATTGAACCAATAGTTGCTGATGACTGGCTGCGCAAGATTGAAAGAGATTTGACCACCGCCAATTGCACGGATGCTGAGAAGGTGCAATTTGCCGGACATCAGTTGGCTGGACCAGCAGCAGCATGGTGGGAGAATTACACAGCCACTTTCCCTATAGCCAATGTCACTTGGGATCAGTTTCAGCAAGCTTTTCGCATTGCCCATGCCTCAACTGGAGCTATGAGCATGAAGAAGCGAGAGTTTCACAACTTGCGCCAAGGAAATCGTACTTTGGCTCAGTATGTAGATGAGTTTAGTACCCTATCTCGTTATGCCCCGGATGATGTGGCCACAGATGCCGCTAAGCAGGAAAGGTTTATGGAAGGGCTGAATGATGAGATGAGCGTACAGTTGATGGTGGCAACCTTCAACAAGTACCAGGAGTTGGTAGATAAGGCTCTTATGATTGAAGGGAAGCAGCAGCAGATTGAGAGCCGCAAGAGGAAGTATGGACAAGGAAGGAATAATTCTGGAACCCAGCAGAAGCCTCGATTCACCCCGAATTCGGGAGGCTACACCCATAACCATGGAAGCCACACCCATAATGGAGGAAGTGCTCACAACCACAATGGCCCCAAGAATGGGAATGGTAATGGAGCAAACACTAATCAGAACCGCTCTACTCCTTCCACACCCGCCAAGAGGGATTTGAGCCACGTTACTTGTTTCACGTGCGGGAAGAATGGACACTACACCACGGACTGCCCTGAAGCTAAGAATGGGAATGGCAATGGAAGCGCTGGGAAGAAGCCCAAACCGTTCAACAAAGGAAAAGTGAATCACGTGACCTTGGAGGAGGTTGAAGAGCAACCAGATGCTGTTGTCGGTAAGTTTTTGGTTAAGTCATTTACCGCAATCGTTCTTTTCGATATTGGTGCATCGCATTGATACATCTCAAGGGGATTCGTAAATATACATTAGATGCCCACCCAAGTGCTTAAGACCCCCATGTTAGTAAGTTCCCCGGGAGCAGAGTATATGGCACATCAGGGATGTTTTCAAACGCCATTGGTCATAGGACGCCATGTTTTCCCCTCAGACCTGATTGTTTTGGTGTCATAAGGATTGGATGTGATACTAGGTATGGATTGGCTATCGATGTATGAGGGAACATCGATTGTGCCAGTAAGTCTATTTTGCTTACCACCCCAGTGGGAAAAAGGATCAAGTATGTATCTAGGCATACGCCTAAAAGGACACAAGTACATTCTCTCACGGGAGTTGTTCAGGAAGAAGTGCCCGTAGTAAGGGATTATCCGGATGTGTTTCCAGAGGAGCTACCTGGCATGCCACCGGATAAGGATATTGAGTTTTTGATTGAGCTATTGCCTGGCACCGGACCAATATCGAAGAGAACATATCGGATGCCAACAAATGATCTAGAGGAGATCAAGAAGTAGATTAAGGAGTTATTGGAGAAAGGATTTATTCGCCGGAGTTCATCACCTTGGGAAGCCCTAGTGCTTTTGGTCGAGAAGAAGGATGGATCTTTAAGAATGCTCGTTGATTATCGAGCACAGAATGAAGTGACGATTAAGAATAAGTACCCCTGCCGATGATCAATGATTTGCTCGACCAACTTCAAGGATCGAAAGTATTCTCCAAGATCGATCTACGATCAGGATACCACCAGTTGAAGATCCGAGAGAAGGATACACCTAAGACAGCCTTCACCACCAGGTATAGGCTATACGAGTATACGATTATGTCATTTGGATTGACTAACTCCCCTGCCTATTTTATGAGTATGATGAATAAGGTGTTCATGGAGTTCTTGGATAAGTTTGTCATGGTATTCATTGATGATATTTTGGTGTACTCGCAGAACAAAGAGGAACACGCGAAGCATTTGCGTTTGGTTTTGGAGAAGCTCAGAGAGCATCAATTGTACGCCAAGTTTAGCAAATGCGAGTTTTGGTTGAAGGAAGTTGGATTCTTAGGGCATGTTATATCAGGAGAAGGTATAGCAGTGGACCCCGTCAAAGTGCAAGCAGTCACTGAGTGGTTGGCATCTACTTCAGTTGGAGAAATCCACAGTTTTCTTGGACTCGCGGGATATTACCGGAGATTCATAGAGAATTTCTCAAAGATTGCGAAGCCCATGATGACATTCTTGAAGAAGGACACAAAGTTTCATTGGACTGAAGAGTGTGAAGAAAGTTTCCAGGAGTTGAAGAAACGGTTGACGACAGCCCCAGTGCTGATCTTGCTAGATATACGCAAGGATTTCCAAGTGTATTGCGACGCTTCATGCTTAGGACTTGGAGGAGTACACATGTAGGATGGAAGAGTTGTTTCTTATGCATCTCGTCAAATTCGACCGCACGAGTTGAATTCTGTGACGCATGATTTGGAGCTAGCAGCAGTTCTGCATGCGCTCAAAACCTGGAGACATTTCCTTATTGGGAATCATTGTGATGTGTACACGGATCACAAGAGTTTGAAGTACATTTTCACTCAGAAGGATCTGAACCTCAGACAGAGGAGATGGTTGGATCTTATAAAGGATTACGATATGAACCTGCACTATCACCCTGGAAAGGCCAATGTTGTTGCAGACGCCTTGAGCCAGAAGAGTTATGCGAATACCATGGTGAAACAAGGATTGCCAATGGAGTTAGCAGAAGATCTCAGGGAGCTTCGTTTGGAGATTGTTCCTAGAGGTTTTGTTGGAACGTTAGAGGTTCAGTAAACATTGTTGGGAAAGATACGAGAAGCCCAGAAGGATGACGAAGAGATTGCCGAGATAAAGGAGTAGATTAGTGAAGGAAAATCCAAGGGATTTTGTGAGGACGAACACGACACCATGTGGTTTGAGGATCGAATCTATGTGCCCAACAACACAGAGATCAGGAAGTTGATATTAGAGGAAGCACATGATTCTCCATACTTGATACACCCCAGAAACACCAAGATGTATTTGGATTTGAAGGAACGTTTCTGGTGGACAGGAATGAAGAAGGATATTGCCGAGTATGTAGCCATATGTGATGTATGCGAGAGAGTGAAGGCGGAACATCAGAAGCCAGCAAGATTGCTACATCCTATGCCGATACCCGAATGGAAGTGGGATAAGCTTGGCATGGACTTTATCACCGGATTGCCTAGGACCAAATTAGGATATGACTTAATCTGGGTAGTAGTGGATCGCTTGACCAAAGTAGCCCACTTTATCCCCGTGAAAACCACATATACCAGTGTGAAGTTGGCCAAGATATACATGACCAGGATCGTATGTCTGCACGGAGTTCCGGGGACCATTGTATCAGATAGAGGAAAACAGTTCACCTCAAAGTATTGGCATCAATTGCACCAGACTTTGGGAATGAGGCTGGAATTCAGTACATCTTTTCACCCGCAGACAGATGGACAGACCGAGAGAGTCAATAAGATTCTGGAGGACATGTTAAGAGCTTGTGTGTTAGATTATGGATCTAGTTGGGATGGCAACTTGCCCTATGCGGAGTTCTCGTACAACAACAGTTACTAGGCCAGTTTGAAGATGGCACCGTTCGAAGCATTGTACGGGAGGAGATGCCGAACGCCGTTGATGTGGGATGAAGTCGGAGACCGTCAGTTATTTGGGCCAGATCTGATCAAAGAGTCAGAAGAGAAGGTTAAGATGATTCGAGATAGACTAAAGGTAGCTCAGTCCAGGCAGAAGAGTTATGCATACTCGAAGCGCAAGGAAGTAGTCTATGAATTTGGAGACAGAGCGTACCTGAGAGTGTCGCCTCTGCGAGGAGATAAACGTTTCGGAGTTAAGGGAAAGTTAGCCCCGAGATTTGTGGGACCGTACCGTGGTTTGGAACGCATGGGAGAGGTTGCCTACAAGTTAGAGTTATCCGAAGGATTGTCAGGAGTGCACGATGTGTTTCACGTTTCTCAGCTTAAGAAGTGTCATGGAGAGATGGCCGATATTCCTTTAAGAGACATAGTACCCTTAGAAGCAATTCAGTTGGATAGTGATCTGACATACGAGGAAAAACCCGTCAAGATCCTCGAGTTTTCGAGCAGAGTCACTCGTAGTAAGGTTATCAAGTTTTGCAAAGTTCAGTGGAGTCACCATACCGAGGAAGAAGCCACCTGGGAAAGAGAGGACGATCTACGCAAGGACCACCCACACCTATTCTCTAGCCAAGCGAATCTCGAGGGCGAGATTCATTCTAAGGGGGGTAGGTTTGTAACATCCCAAATTTTCAATTTGGAATGTTATACATATATCATATTGCATTGCATATTTATTTGCATTTTGTGCGTGGCGATCCTCGAAAATTCTAAGCAACTCAAGGACCTATGGAGAGAGTTGGGAATTCTACCGTCTTCGTATTTGAGTTTTCTCGAATATCGGTACGGGGATCACGTTGGTTTTAATTATTTTCTCTCCATAAAAATATTTCTTGATAAAATATATCAGCATAGATAATATGACTCCTCCAAAATAAAAGAAATATTGGAGGAAAAATATTAAAATCACTTTTGGATTTTGATTCGGATTTATTTGCGATTTTATTTGCATAGGAAAAATGCACGTTTTCCAAAATTACATTTAGGTCCGGGAAAAATGTTCACTTTGTCCCAAATATTATTAGAGGGCGCTAAAAATTTAATTCCGAATATTTGTAGTCAGTTTAGTATTTTTTTCATCGGTTTTAGTGCGTCAGGACTCTTTAAAAAAAAGAGAAACCGACTTTGGGCCGTGTCCGACCAGGACACCTCAACCCGGCCGGCCTTTATAAGGCGAGGCCAGAGCCGCCGCCGCCCCTCGGTCCACGCCGCCGCCGCCAACCGCAACCACCGCCCGCGCCGCCACCCGCAGCCGCCGCCGCAGCCCGCTCCGCCACCCGCCTCCGCCACACGCCGCCGCCATCCGCCGCCGTCACCGGAGACTGCCGCCGCCGCCGCTCTCGCCGGAGTTCGTCGACCTGAGGTAGACGCCGGTTTTTTCGTAAAAGCCATTCGATTTTTTTTGTAAAACCCTAGATCTATTTTTTAGATCGGTTCGGTTTTTTCGGTTTAGTTAAATAGCGGACGTTTGTCCGTACGTTCGTTTTAACGAACGTTGTTCGCCCGTTAGTTACAGACGGCGAACGTTCGTTCCTTAGCCTGTTCGTCAGTTTTCTTTTTCGAGGATTTTTCCGCGATTATTTTCGATCGTGATTTCTGCCCTGATCTTGTTTTTAGTTTTCCTTTTCGCTCGAGAGTCGGAATCAGGCGATTCAAAAGCCCAGATCTTCGTCTCGAAGCCCTCTTTCCGTTTAACCAACTTGAACAAGGTTTTGCTACTATAAAAATTGACTTTAGATCTATCTAGTAAACGGGTCTTGTTTCTTTCGTAGTTCGAGTTTCGTTGCTCCCTTTGATTTGTTTCTTTTTGCAAACCGGAGTTCTTAAGTTGAACTTTCGGGTTAGATCTTCTTATTTGGAGTTCTGTTTGTGCATCTTTGCTTGATTGCTTATGTATACTATTGTTTGCTTGCGATAGAATACCCGGAGTACGAAGCGTGCTACTACGAGTCTCTAGGTTTCGCGAATCATCAGAAAGGCAAGTAACACTTTGATCCTACCCCTTTATTACCCATTTTTATGCTTTAGATCAAACCACCACACATTGCATGAGTAGGATCTGTTTAACTTGTGGGTCTAGGAAGTAGATTGAGGTAGAACCTATTACCTGCATTATTTTCAAACCCTTGGGAGTTACTTCTACTTTATGCTGAGGTTGCCATGCTATGCTCGTAGACGTGGTTTGGGTTTGAGTGAAATCCATGACATATGTGAGTTGTTAATTAATGGTTCAAGTTAAGGTGGCAACTTGAATACACATCTGGGTGGATTGGTTGCAGGGCACCTGGAGAATCCATTGTTGTCCTAGGAAATCCCGGAGGAACCGTGTGATTATCATATGGAATGCCACCCAGGCTCAAAGGGATCATAAAACTATTCATGCTAGAAACTTCCGTGTGCAGCCACAATGCCATTATGGGCTCTGGCATAGTATGAGTAAGTTGTGTGAGCTCTTTCAGTGGTGGACTAGCAGATGTAGGGGAAAGTAGGTGTACCGGTCCACCCGGGGTAAAGAGTAAATGCTTCTGAAAGACTGTGTCTCGGTCATCCATTTCTCAAACACCATGTAGTGCGAGAAATCCAACGGAGGAGATCGTGCCTTGTGGGGAAAAGTGCACAAACCTCTGCAGAGTGTACGAACTGATCATGATTAGTTGTGTCCCCGGTTGTGAACAATCTTGAGTATCTGGTACTTGAATTATTGGTTGATCTCATCACTCTAAAATTAATTTGTTGGTTTAATGATGACTACTTTAATTGGGATTGAGTTGGAGGTACCTTCTCAATGATGTTTCAACTACCATGATAGTTAAAATAAAATATATTCCTTTGTTGTAGGGAAAAATTGGCTTTATGCAAAAACTTTAACCTTAGAGCCTCCACCAGCCAAATATGCATATAGTGTTTGCCTTTATTTCTGTTCTTGCTCTACTGTGTTATCTTGCCAGCATATTCCATGTGCGGACCCATTTCGGGCTGCAACATGTTATGTTGCAGACTTTACAAACGAGGAGTAAGACGTGCTAGGTCATTTGTCATGCACTTAGCTATGCCGTTGGAGTTGATGGACTCAGTTATGTTTCTAGCCTTCCGCTATTATTTTGTTAGATGGTCTTATGCCATAGACTTTTGTAATAAGTTATATTTTGAGACTTCTGATGTAATAAGTGTGTGATTGCCACTCTGTTATAAATCATTCAAGTACTGTGTGTGTCAGCATTACCGATCCAGGGATGACACAGAACACAGAGACTTTGGTCCATTCGGATCGTGGTCACTACATTGAGCACGTCTGGAGACCTGACCCTACAAAAGAGATTAGTTCTTTTTCTTCACCACCCGCATCTGAAGGAGTGGCAAAGGGTTCATCACTCTGCGAGCTCCATGCGAGAAAGGTGGCATAGAAGCCAGCCAATTTCCTTTCACATAAGAGGAGTTAGGATAAGCATATGAATAGGAAGAGAAATTCTTCGAGGACTTATGAACATAATGGTTAGAAGAATAATGCTCATATTCATAGCCCTTAGCTCTTCCCTACGAAACAGAGTTGTTAGCACGATGATATTCATATGAGGACTTTGATTCTTTTGAGGAATTTGATCCACATGAGGAATTTGGTCCGTATGAGGATTTGAATCCATCTGAAGATTTTGATCCATATGAAGAATTGGATCTAGGGTACCTATTCCTCACACGAGGTGTGATGAGGACATTCACTTGAAGACTTTCAAGGTGCCTCTTAGGGACCCAGATTTTCTTCATAGGGGGGCCATTCCTTCAGTTAGTTCCAACATATCTAGCAAATACATCACCATTCTGATTTTTGAACAGTTTATAGTTGGAGTCAAATGACTCATCAGAACAATGAGGAGATTCACATGTAAAGCCAGATAAATTGGACGGATCAACTGGAGGTCCTTTTGCAGCAACCCATGAGGTTTTGGGGTACTGCTCAGGCTTCCAATATGTACCACCAACATTGAGTTTCCTCTCAAAGGCAATACCCTCTTTCCTAGGGTTCCTATTGAGGATATGCTTTTTAAGCACAACACAAAGAGTCTGACGTCCTTTGAGGCTTTTGTACATGCCTGTCATGTACAACTCCTTCAGCCCAGCATCATTAGTGATACTAGCAATGTCCTCAGATGAGGAATGAGTGATAGCAGAGACAATTGAAGAATTTGTAGCATTGGAAGCATTTGAACATTCAGGTGAAGAATTAGAAGTTTCACGTTCAATGCATTTAAGGCATGGAGGAATGAATTATTCCTGAGAAGCGCTGATTTGTTGAGCAAGTAATGAATCGCGCTCCTTCTGAAGATCTTCGTAACTCACTCTTAGATTTCCAAGATCTTGCTTTCTTTGAAGAAATTCATAAGAAAGCTTCTCATGGTCAGATAAGAGAGTGTTATGATGACCCTAAAGATTGTCAAACCTAAACTGAAGTCTCTGAAGATTTTCAGTCAAGATTTTAGTGCGATGCATTTCTTCACCCAACATATCATCACTTTTATCTAGCATGTTTTGAACCTTTTCAAAAGCCTTTTGTTGTTGCACAACAATCTTAGCGAGTTTAGAATAGCTGGGTGATACTTCTTGAGCTTGCGTTGTATTCCCTTGAAGAGGAAAGCGAGATGCAGCAGAGTAGCATAAGCATTTCCCTCAGTTTTTGAGAACCAAGGTATCAATCCAGTAGGAGACCATGTGTGAGTCCCTCGCACCTACACAGACAAATAAGAACTTCGCAGCCAACGCGATAAGGGGTTGTCAATCCCTTTACGGTCACTTACGAAAGTGAGATCTGATAGAGATGATAGTTTATATTTTTGGTATTTTTATTTTATAAGAACAACAAATAAAAGTGGTAAAAGTAAAGTAGATGTAGATTGATATGTTGAGAATAGACCCGGGGGCCATAGTTTTCTCTAGTGGCTTCTCTCATGATAGCGATATTCTATGGCGGGTAAACAAATTACTGTCGAGCAATTGTTACAAAAGTGAATAATTATGAGACTATCTAGGCATGATCATTGTATATAGGCATCACGTCTGAGAAAGTAGACCGAAAGGATTCTGCATCTGCTACTATTACTCCACACATCGACCGCTATCCAGCATGCATCTAGTGTATTGAGTTCATAAGAACAGAGTAACGCCTTAAGCAAGATGACATGATGTAGAGGGATAAACTCAAGCAATATGATATAAACCCCATCTTTTTATCCTCTATGACAACAATACAATACGTGCCTTGCTGCCTCTACTGTCACTGGGAAAGGACACCGCAAGATTGAACCGAAAGCCAAGCACTTATCCCATTGCAAGAACTATAGATCTAGTAGGCCAGACCAAACCAATAATTCGAAGAGACTTGCAAGGATATTATGAGCACACATAAAAAGTTCAGAGAAGAACCAAATATCTTTCATAGATAACCTTGATCATAAACTCACAATTCACAGGATCTCGACAAACACACCGCAAAAAGAGATTACATCAAATAGATGTCTTCGAAGACCGAGGAGACCTTTGTATTGAGATCCAGAGAGAGAGAGAGAAGAAGCCATCTAGATACTAGCTATGGACCCGAAGGTCTGTGGTAAACGACTCACAACTCATGGTGAGGGCGATGATGATGATGATGAAGAACTCCGTGATGGATCCCCCTTCGGTGGAGCTCCGGAACAGGCTCCAAGATGGGATCTTCATAGGAACAGAAGGTACAGAGGTGGAATTCGGGTTTTCTCTCTGTTCATGGAGTTTCTGGGGTACGCAGACTTATATAGGAAGAAGGAGGGCACCGGGGGATGCTCGAGGGAGCCACGAGGCAGGGGAGCGCGCCCTGGGAAGGGCGGCGCACCCCCACCCTCGTGGGCCAGCCCTCGATCCCCTGACGTGGTTCTCAAGCTCCGCGTGCGTGATTTTCTCCAAAAATATCTCTCGCGAAGGTTTCATTCCGTTTGGACTCCGTTTGATATTGTTTTTCTGCAAAACCCTGAAACAGGCAAAAAACAACAATCTGGACTGGGCCTTTGGGTTAGTAGGTTAGTCCCAAAAATGATATAAAAGTGAATGATAAAGCCCATTAAACATCCAAGACTTCATAAATAATAGCATGGAACAATAAAAAATTATAGATACGTTGGAGACGTATCAAGCATCCCCAAGCTTAATTCCTGCTCGTCCTCGAGTAGGTAAATGATAATGAAAGAATTTTTGATGTGGAACGCTAACCAATATAGTTTCTCAATGTAATTCTCTTAATTGTGGCATGAATGTTCGGATCTGAAAGATTCAAGATAAAAGTCTATATTGACATAAGAAATAACAATACTTCAAGCATACTATCAAAGCAATCATGTCTTCTCAAAATACTATGGCTAAAGATAGTTATCCCTACAAAATCATATAGTGTTGGCTATGCTCCCTCGTTATCACACAAAAATATTCATATCATGCACAACCACGATTTCAGCCAAGCACTTGTTTTCATACTCTATCTTTTCAAACCTTTCAACTTTCACGCAATACATGAGCGTGAGCCATGGACATAGCACTATGGGTGGAATAGAGGTGGTTGTGGAGAAGACAAAAAGGAGGGAGATAGTATCACATCAACTAGGCGTATCAACGGGCTATGGAGATGCCCATCAATAGATATCAATGTGAGTGAGTAGGGATTGCCATGCAACGGATGCAATAGAGCTAAATATGAATGAAAGCTCAACAAAAGAAACTAGTGGGTGTGCATCCAACTTGCTTGCTCACGAAGACCTAGGGCATTTGAGGAAGCCCATCATTGGAATATACAAGCCAAGTTCGATAATGAAAATTCCCACTAGTATATGAAAGTGACTAAGCATGAGACTCTCTACAATGAAGAACATGGTGCTACTTTGAAGCACAAGTGTGGAAAAAAGAGAGTAGCAATTGTCCCTTTTTTTTTCTTTTTTTGGGCCTTTTTTTTCTTTGGCCTTTCTTTTTCTTCTTCTTTTTTTTGCGGAGGGGCTTTATAGATTTAGCCTTTCCTCCCATGGGACAATGCTCTATTAATGATGATCATCACACTTTTTATTACAACTCGATACTACAACAACAAAGTATGACTCTATATGAATGCCTTCGGCGGTGTACTGGTATGTGCAATGAATCAAGAGTGACATATATGAAAAATTATGCATGGTGGCTTTGCCACAACTACGATGTCAACTACATGATCATGCATGGCAATATGATAATATGATGCGTCTCATATGAAAGGAACGGTGGAAAGTTGCATGGCAATATATCTCGGAATGGCTATGGAAATGCCATGATAGGTAGGTATGGTGGCTTTTTTGAGGAACAATATGGTGGTTGTTTTGAGGAAGGATATATAGTGGGTTTATGGCACCGACAAAAGTTGCGCGGTACAAGAGAGGCTAGCAATGGCGGAAGGGTGAGAGTGCGTATAATCCATGTACTCACCATTAGTCATAAGAACTCATATACTTATTGCAAAAATCTACGACTCATCAAAACAAAGCAATCAATGCATGTTCCTAGGGGGGAGGTTGGTAGGAGTTAACCATCGCGCGCCCTCGACCTCCACACAAAGGTTGGCACTCTACAAATACCTCATGCTGTCACTTCGTCACATAGCGGTTCACCACACGTGCATGCTATGGGAATCACTAACCTTAACACAAGTATTTCTCAATTTAATAATAACTCCACTAGCATGACTCTAGTATCACTATCCTCATGTCTCAAAACAATTATCAAGCATCCAACATCTCATCATATTCAATGCACTTGGTGTGAATTTTTTTACTACATTGACATTGGATGTCTATCATGTGAAGACTAGTTTCTTTAGCTTAAACACATTACCATGCTGTTTTAATAGACTATCAAAAGGATATAAGTGAAGCATGAGAGTTCAACAATTTCTACAAAATATTACCACCACCGTGCTCTAAAAGATACAAGTGAAGCACTAGAGCAAAAACTATTCAACTCAAAAGATATAAGTGAAGCACATAGAGTGTTCTAAAAATTTCTAGGCCATATTTAACTCTCTCAAATAGCTGTGTCCAGAAAGGATGATTGTGTAAAACTAACAAGCAAAGACTGAAATTATACAAGACGGTCCAAGCAAAACACATATCATCTTGCGAATAAAAATATAGCTCCAAGTATAGTTACCGATGGATGAAGACGAAAGAGGGGATGCCTTCCCGCGGCATCCCCAAGTTTAGGCTTTTGATTATATTGAATTTACTTGGGGTGCTATGGGAATCCCCAAGCTTAGGCCTTTGCTACTCCTTGTTCCATTGTCCATCAAAGCAATACTCCAAACTTGAAAACTTCACAACACAAAACATAGACAAAAATTCTTGTGAGCTCCGTTAGTATAAGAAAGCAAACCACTACTCAAAAGTGCAGCAATGAATTCATTCTGTGTTTATATTGGTGTTAAACCTACTATATTCCAACTTCTCTATGGTTCACATCCTCCAATACTACTCATAGATGCATCGGAATAAGCAAACAACACACGAAAAACAGAATCTCACAAAAATAGAACAGTCTGTAGTAATCTCCAGCTTTCGCCTACTTCTGGAACTCCAAAAAATTCAAACTAAATTGGTAAATTTGAGGAATTTGTCTACCAATCATCTTCAAAAAGAATTAGCTAAAAAGCACGCACTAGTAAAATCTGAAGACTACTTGAGCAAGCGCTAACGATTCTGTTTTTCACGGCAAGATCACATAAACTTCACACAAGTCTTCCCAAAGGTTCTACTTGGCACAAACACTAAACCAAACATGAAACCACATCTAATCAGAGGCTATATGCAATATTTATTCCCTAACAGAAAAAAAAACAAAAAACAAAAAATTGGGTTGCCTCCCAACAAGCGCTATCTTTTTACGCCCCTAGCTAGGCACGATACATGATAAATCTTGGTATTGCCATCTTCGGAAGCCAATTCTTTGATTAAGCCCTTATGGTTATTGGGCACTTCTTTGTCCCTATGAATAATCAAACTCTTGGGCAAGAAATCAAGAAATTCTAAAGTGTCAAAAGAGTCTCTTGCAAAAGTAAGAAAATTAGGGTGAACACTTATGGATTTGAGATTCACAATTCTAGATGTTTCACCCTTGTCTTTAGGGACATACATGAACTTAGATAATTTAGTAGAGGTATTTGGAGTAGCTTTTATAGCGGAAAGAGCAGAACCCACATTAGTGATGACATCCTCAAGCTTATCTAGCTTTTCTTTAACTATGGGCTCCTTTTCCTTAAGATTTTTCAGAACAACTCCTACCTTGGATCCATATTGGATGATTTCATTATGAATTTTTCTATCCAAGTTCCCCTACAAGTTCTACCGTAGCAACTTTGTTTTCAATGATTTCTAATCTTTGCATAACATGCTCCAATGTTAAAACGGTCCCATTAACCGTAAGAGGTGGTGAGACAAATAATTCAGTCATAGCATTATAAGAATCAACAGTGTGGCTACCCAAGAAATTCCCTCCGGTAATGGTATCTAAGATAAATCTATTCCACGGAGTTATGCCGACATAAAAATTGTGAAGAAGCACGGAAGTGGAACGCTTCCTATTAGATCTATTTTGAGCATCGCAAATTCTATTCCAAGCATCTTTTAAATTTTCTTCCTCCCTTTGTTTAAAGTTGAGGACCTCACTCTCGGGAGTAGTGATAATGATAGGTGTGCTAGACATGATGACAAGCAAGCAAGCAACACACAAGCAGACAAGAGGCAAGCGAACGATAAACACACGGCGAAAGAAGGGCAAATAAAATGGCAAGGGTGAAGCGGGGGAAAGGAAAACGAGAGGTAAAAAATGTAATGCGAAGGATAAGGGTTTGTGATAGGTACTTGGTATATGACTTTTGCGTAAGCCTGCCCAGCAACGGCGCCAGAAATTCTTCTTGCTACTTCATGAGCTTGCGTGGTATTCCCTCGAAGAGGAAAGGGAGATGTAGCACAGTAGCGTAAGTATTTCCCTAAGTTTTTGAGAACCAAGGTATCAATCCATTAGGATACCACGTGGGAGTCAATCGCACCTACACAAACAAATAAGAACTTCGCAGCCAACGCGATAAGGGGTTGTCAATCCCTATACGGTCACTTACGAAAGTGAGATCTGATAGAGATGATAGTTTATATTTTCGGTATTTTTAGTTTATAAGAACAACAAATAAAAGCGGTAAAAGTAAAGTAGATGTAGATTGATATGTTGAGAATAGACCTGGGGGCCATAGTTTACTCTAGTGGCTTCTCTTATGATAGCGATATTCTACGGTGAGTAAACATATTACTGTCAAGCAATTGATAGAAAAGCGAATAATTATGAGACTATCTAGGCATGATCGTTGTATATAGGCATCACGTCCGAGACAAGTAGACCGAAATGATTCTGCATCTACTACTATTACTCCACACATCGACCGTTATCCAGCATGCATCTAGTGTATTGAGTTCATAAGAACAGAGTAACGCCTTAAGAAAGATGACATGATGTAGAGGGATAAACTCAAGCAATACGATATAAACCCCATCTTTTTATCCTCGATGCCAACAATACAATACGTGCCTTGCTGCCCCTACTGTCACTGGGAAAGGACACCACAAGATTGAACCCAAAGCCAAGCACTTCTCCCATTGCAAGAACTATAGATCTAGTAGGCCAAACCAAACCAATAATTCGAAGAGACTTGCAAGGATATTATGAGCACACATAAAAAGTTCAGAGAAGAACCAAATATCTTTCATAGATAACCTTGATCATAAACTCACAATTCATCGGATCTCGACAAACACACCGCAAAAAGAGATTACATCGAATAGATCTCCTCGAAGACCTAGGAGAACTTTGTATTGAGATATATATAGAGAGAGAATAAGCCATTTAGATACTAGCTATGGACCCGAAGGTCTGTGGTAAACTAGTCACAACTCATGGTGAGGGCGATGATGATGATGATGAAGAACTCCATGATGGATCCCCCTCTAGTGGTGCTCCGGAACAGGCTCCAAGATGGATCTTCACGGGAACAGAAGGTACGGCGGTGGAATTAGGGGTTTCTCTCTATTCACGGAGTTTCTAGGGTATGTAGACTTATATAGGAAGAAGGAGGGCACCGAGAGACGCTCGAGGGGGCCACGAGGCAGGGGGGCGCCCCCCTAGGAAAGGGGGCATGCCCCCCACCCTCGTGGGCCATCCCTCGATCCCCTGACGTGGTTCTCAATCTCCGCGTGTGTGATTTTCTCCAAAAATATCTCTCGCGAAGTTTCATTCCGTTTGGACTCCGTTCGTTATTATTTTTCTGCAAAACCCTGAAACAGGCAAAAACAGCAATCTGGACTGGGCCTTTGGGTTAGTAGGTTAGTCCCAAAAATGATATAAAAGTGAATGATAAAGCCCATTTAACATGCCAAACTTTATAAATAATAGCTTGGAACAATAAAAAATTATATATACGTTGGATACGTATCACTGGGCTTGAAGTTTTCATCAGATTCATCCTCACTAGATTCAGAGGAGGCATATTTGAGTACCTTGGCACCCTTTCCATGAAGCAATAGGTGGGAGCATAGTCATCATTGCCTTCATCAGCTTTGTTGGTGAAGTCATTTTCTTCAGGGTTGAAGATAGACTTGCTGACGAATGCAGTAGCGAGAGCTAGACTCGCCACACCAGACTCGGACTCCTCAGATTCCTCTTCTTCCTGATGATCCTCAGATTCAGCCTCAGAGTCCATTTCCATGCCAATGAATGCCCGGGCTTTCTTGGAGCTGCTCTTCTTGTGAGATGAAGACTTTGAGGATTTTGATGATGAAGATTTTGACGATTTCTTCTTCTTCTTCGCATCATCAGAACTGTAATCCTTGTATTTCTTCTTCTTAGATTTCTTTTCCCACTGAAGACAATCTTGAATGTAGTGACCAGGCTTCTTGCATTTTTGGCATAGCCTCTTATTGTAGTCACTAGATGAGGAATCATTTCTCCTTGAGAATTTTCCAAAGTGACCATGTCTTGAGAACCTTTGGAATTTTTCACGAGCAGTGCTAGCTCCTGGCTCAGTTCTTCAGGATCACCAAGGCTACTACCAGAATCTTCACCTTCAGATTTGGAGACGACCTTGGCCTTCAGGGCACGTGATCTGCCATAGCTCAGACCATAGAGATCTCTCTTTTCAGCAAGCTAGAACTCTTGAGTATGTAGCCTTTCGAGAATATCAGTGGGATCAAGTGACTTGTAATCACCACACTCTTGTTTCTTCAATGCTAGAGTATCAAATGAGGAATCATGCGATCTCAGCAATTTCTTCACCACCTCATGGTTGGTGATGTCAGTGGCACCAAGTGCTTGAAGCTCATTGGAGATGTCAGTGAGGCGATCCAAGGTTTGCTAAACATTTTCATTGTCAAGTCTTTTGAAGCGGTTGAAGAGATTGCGAAGAACATCAACTCGAGAGTCACGCTGTGTTGAGACTCCTTCACTGACTTTGGATAGCCTATCCCAGATAAGCTTAGAAGTTTCCAAAGCACTCACTCTTCCATACTGTCCTTTGCTCAGATGGCCACAAATGATATTCTTCGCTCGAGAATCGAGTTTCTTGAATCTCTTCACATCACCAGCATTCAGAGAAGGTGAGATTGATGGAACACCATTTTCCACAACATACCAGAGATCGTTATCAATTGCCTCAAGATGCATTCGCATCTTATTCTTCGAGTAGGGGTAGTCCGCCCCATCGAAGGTAGGACACCTAGTAGAGACCTTGATCATACATGCGGTCGACATAACTAAAACTCCAGGCGGTTAAACTAAAATCACACAGAACAAGGGAGTACCTTGCTCTGATACCAATTGAAAGTGCGTTATATCGACTAGAGGGGGGGTGAATAGGCGATTTTTATGAATTTTTCACTAAGGAATTAGTGGGGTGACGAAATTCCTTAGCGAGGAACTACTTGCAGCGAAATAAGTACTCAGAAGTAAACATAACAGAACACAAGCATGGTCATCATGATGAAATGAAGACAAGCACAGAGTACAGAAAGCGTAAACACATGATAACACAGAATGAAGACAAACAGACTGAAGAAATTGAACTGAGGAAATTGATAAAGTCTTCAGTCAAAGTCTTCAAACATATATGAATAAGCACACAACACAGTTATGAGAAAATATAAGAGTTGAGGAAATAGAACTAGTAAGCTTGGTGAAGACAATGATTTGTTAGACTAGTTCCAGCTGTTGTCTCGGTTGTACATCTGGTTAGGGCGGCTAGGTATTCAAACCCGAGGACACACAATCCCGGACACCCAGTCCTGGACACACAGTCCAAGACACCATGTCCTCACCATATTCCCCCTGAGCTAAGGTCACACAAACCTCGCCAAATCACTCATGGTAAGTCTTCACAGGTGACTTCCGAACCTTCACAAACTCCGTCACTCGGATGCTCTAAACCATGACGCCTAACCGTCTGGAAGAAGCACAGTCTTCAAAGGTAACAAGCGTCGGTTCCACTCAGGATTAATCTCTTCAGTGATGCTGAATCACTTTTGGGTTTGTAGGTGTTTGGGTTTGGTTTTGGGTTTTTTCTCACTTGATGATTTTCACTCAAAGTCCTCAGAGGATGGGTTGCTCTTATGACAAGTGTCAGTTTCTCTTGGAGCAGCCAACCAGCTAGTGGTTGCAGGGGGCGGCTATTTATAGCCTAGGGAGCAGCCTGACCTGATAAGACATAAATGCACTTAATGATATTACCGTTACGTAGGTAGATATTTTGGGACAGCTGGCGCATAGCACAACAATGGTCGGAATGTTGAGTATCAAATTTTTCAAGGCTATCATGTTCCTCACTTGTAGGAAATCCGCACCGGAGAATTCCTAACTCCTCAGTGAGAACAAATTCCTCAGAGACCAGAAGAACTTCATCTCTGTCACTGAAGAATATGACTGAACTGTATGAGGTTTCCAATGGCTTCACTCAAAGGGATTGGTAGATGTATGATTTTGAGTTGAGCATCAAATGGAAAATTTTCCTTAGTATTTCCTCGACCCCCTTTAATAGTACGGAGTTTCCTATGACTCAAGAAAGAGAAAATGAAACTATGAAAACAAAAGTCTTCACGCTTCATGTTCCACAAATGAATACCAAGTCTTCAAGGTCACACCAATTTCTTCACTTTCAAAGTCTTTAGAAAGTCTTCAGAAATCCAAGGTCTTCAGTCGAAGAACTTCATTTTTAGGTGTCGACTTTCTCTGTAAATATCAGACTCCTCCTAGACGTATGACCTATGTACACTCATAAAAAAATTAGTCCCTTAACCTATAAGTCTTCAATAAACCAAAATCACTAAGGGGCACTAGATGCACTTACACCTGGAGATGGCACCGGATGGAAGAGGAAAACGAAGAGGTAAAACAAAGTTGCTTCTTCGACAAATGAGTGAAACCATCAAACCTTGAGAGGTTGAAAACTCAAAAAATGACACGACAAAGATGAATGAAATTTAAAACACTATGTTGGACAAGAGGAACAAGGAATACGACAAGAATGAAGAGCTTAGGTGACAAGATAGAAAATGAAACCACTCCGGTTAAAACAAGATAGAGAAGGAAAACGAATGAAATAATTCGGACAACACTCTGACTGAAAATGGAAGGAATTAACATGAACTTGAGAAGATGCAATAATGCTTGACGGGAAACAACACAATGCCTTCGGATCAAATCAAGAATGGAATGAGAAGAAAGGAGAAAGAACAACAACTTCTAGGATGAATGAATTTGAAAGCATACTTAGAAGGAAGGGTTGAACGTAATTGTTGGAAAAATCAACAACAAAAGAACAAGCTTGTTGTGGGCTTATGGAGAACATCTCAAAACTATATGTGATTTGCTGCCACTACTAAAGATTGAATAGATTAGATGAAGGGAGAAATGCAAAACTCCACTTAAAAAGAATAGGGAGAATTATTTGCACTTCGAGGTGCAAGCAAAATAATGCTTGAGCTGCTCACAAGAATTTGATTAACACTTGAAGAATGAATTAAATCATGATGAACAACCATGAAGAACTCCGGTAACCAAATGATGATGAGGTAGGAATGAAGGACGAAAGAATGAGATTGAAGCCTTGCGATGATTTAGACGGGGGTTCCGACGAGATAGTCGAGAAAATTTTGAACTCCGGAAAAGAAAAGATGAAATCACTTGGGATTATAATTTATTCATCATGAACAAACTACGAAGGAAGAGATTTCTCAACTTGATGAAAGAAGAATAAGAATTATCTTATGCTTATCCTCCATCAATTAATTGATGAGAAGCAATGGATTTGCATAGCACTTATTCGTGTTGAAAAATGATTAAGTGGAGATATATCACAAAATTCGAGAAAGCCTTCATGAAACACCGGTAGGATTGGAAAGAACCAATGTAAAGCATTGAAATTAAATGACGAAAAGAGAATGAATCGCCGGAAAGAATTAGAAAACAAATCAAGAGCTTGAGAAAAATAGATAGAAGAGAACGAAGAGATCGTGAACTGATTATATGATACTTGGACAAAGCACTAGAAGAATATGGAGACGAACGAAGAGACATCAATTAAGAATAGTTGGAGGACGAAGTTGAAAATTGAGAACGAAGAAATCTTCTGAAATGATGGCCTTCGGAGGAATAAGAAGGAAAGAATTCATGAAATACTTCGGATGTGTAACACAAGAATTTGTCTTGATTGAAACAATTTGAGGGGATACCATTAAGGTTGAACGACGAATAGTCGAGAGAACGGACAAGATTTAGAGGAACTCTTCTTTGGTCTTCATATGCTGAGAATGACGAACATAAACATCACCAAAATTGTTGAGATACTCCGGAAAAATGAAAAGAAGAAAGGTTGAACTAACGATGAAAAGAATTTTAAAATGATCTTCGGAATGCATGTGACTGATGGAATCCATTCTTATGTCACACTTTGAAAAGAATTTGGGAATAACTCTGGAAATATTTGATGAGTCAGGTAAGATCCTGGGAAAGACCTGTGGGTTATGAGTCCACCGAAAAGAAAACAACATTGAAAAGCATGGTTCGAAAAAGAATGATGCACCGGAACGATTGCAATACTCGAATGAGGTAACAACCTCGAATTAATTTGAAGGCAAACATGAATCTTCTTAGATGACTTCGGAACTCAAGAACAATTCCATAACGAGAGGCAAACAATCAAGGGGAAACATTTGATACGAGTGAAAAGAATATGATGAACACCGAATACTTGAATTGAATCCACCGGAAAAGAAAAAGAGATGAAGAATGACAAACTAGACGAGAATTCACCAGTTGAAATAATCGACGAAAGAATGCAAAGGATTCGCACAGATAAAATGGATACACGATTCTGGACTCCAGCTCGAAGAAGAAAAAAGGGTGGGCTGGTGGGAAAATAAAGACCACATCTGACGGGAGAAACAACGCCAGTTGGAAAGAACTGAGGATTGAACATGCAAAAGATGAAGATGGTCGAATCAACTCGAAGAGAAGTGCGCCGGATGAAAAGAGCTGACATCGCAATGATCGGAAACTAACTGCGTGATCCTAAAAAAATTGAATGGGAAGAAGAGTAATTCAAAACACCTACGTCAAGATTACTCACCAGAGTGATGAAGGGGCTGAGGTGTAAAAAGAATTCCTACTCTCCGATATAACTAGCCTTCGAAATCAATTTTCTTCTAGACTCGACAACAGCCAAACTATGATCAATCAAGGGGGCTCCTATGGCCTGTCGGAACCTGGCTCTAATACCAACTTGTCATGCCCAAGATGCGATTCTATCCTGATCACGTGCTGAACTCGTGATTCGGGCGCAACCACATTTCGGGCGCTTAACAAGATGGATATCATTACATCGTACCATTACATAAATAGATGGGGATACATACAAGTCATATAAATCACACAAGAATACAACACATCATACACAAGACATCTGACTACGGATGAAAATATGAAAAGCACAACGACATCCATCCTGCTATCCCAGGCTGCCGACCAGAAACCTATCCCAAGATCGATGAAGAAGAAGAAAGAACCCCAACACAAGTAAACATCGCTCTCACGTCAAGTCATCGGAAACCTGCACCTACAACTATTGTTGTAGTAACTGTGAGCCACGAGGACTCAACAATCCCATAACCATGGGTATCAAGACTAGCAAAGCTTAATGGGTAGGCAGAAGGATAAGTGGTGAGGTTGCAGCAGCGGCTAAGCATTATATGGTGGCTAACTTACGAGTACAAGAATAAGATGAGCATCTACACAAATGGTCACAAACTAGTAATGATCACTAAGTGATCCTGAACTACCTATGAGTCAAACATAACCACATCGTGTTCTCTTCTCAATATGAAAAGAGACGGTCATGGTTACTCACGCGGTTGGTGTGTTTTATTTTGGATCCTCTGTCAAGTTAACTACAACCGTATATTAACAAATTCCAATCTGCCACATAACCGTGGGCACGGCTTTCGAAAGATCATAACCCTGCAGGGGTGTCCCAACTTATCCCATCACAAGTTCTCACGATTAGCAGAGGTAAAAACCCCTTATCTTAGGGGCAACCCGACCAGACTCGGAATCCCGATGCACAAGACATTTCGACAATGGTAAAACAAGTCCAGCAAGACCTTCCGACGTGCTGACACCCTAATAGTAGCCGCGTGTATCTCGTCTCAAGCCACAGCGGATGAGCTATGGTTACATCGACCAGATACCCCAAGTTGCCAAGGGGCGGCACCGCAAGCTGCTCTAGGTTGGGCCAACACTCATGTCAAGCACTGGCACGGGGGTTGAATTAAGAATCCACGGGTAGCGCTAACTCCCTATGCAAGTTTTAGTTATTATTAGGCAAATGGTAAAACCAAGGTTGGGCCTTGCTGGAGGGTTTTATTCAAAGCGAACTGTCAAGAGTTCCCCATAAACCCAACCATGTTAGGAACGCAAAATCAAGGAAGGCAACCTCAGTTTCCTTCATCCACTCCCTCCGGCACTTGAAGAGATGTTTCCAGATTTCTTTGTGCGTAGAGCCGAAGATATGCTTCAGGGGCCGGTCTCCTGCCAGATCGAACTCCCATAGGGATGAGTCACGGCGTTAGCAAGGAAGGACAAGTCGGGCCAACATTACCTGAAACACGATTGTGAGTTGGTATCCCTTGGTGATCATGCCGGACACAAGGCCTCGGAGTGCCATCACCTGTCAGGACCCCGATCCTAAGTCACACCGATCTAGCTTGTAACACATCATATCACTTTGCGGCCTCACGCACAGTATCCCCACGGGTGCCACCTTACCTGGCCCGGGACCGTTTGCGCATTCTGGCACACGTATAAGATAGTGTCACTAGCATCCATATGGCAGAGAACCCGGGCCGACATGGCTAGTTGTAAACCAAAAGTGGCACTAAATTATAGAGACATGCATCCATGACCCAGCAACGAATGTGTCGGTCATCAACGTATGAATCCAAGTCGTAGCAAGCTACATGGACTTAAAGGAACAACTCATGACATTGCCCCTAAGGGGAAGACACAGGAATGAAGAAGGACACATGCTGGCCAACCTACGTGTTCCGGAGTAGTAGCAAGCTACCATGGCTCAGTGGAGGCACTAGGAGGCATTTCCTTGTAAGATAGGCTACCAAAGGTAAACAACTAGGTGTCGGATCCCACACATACCAAGAATTTCAAACATACACACAATATGCTCAATATGTGCAAATACAACATTGCATCACAACAGAACTCTATGACTCAAAGTACTTTATTTAAGAGGCTCCGAAGAGCCATACATAACATATCCATACAGATAGGGGTCACATGACCCAACACTCAAGTCATACAAGCATACAAGCACAAGCGGAAGCTAACATGTCTGAGTACAGACAACTTGGAAATAAAACAGGCTTGGTGTAGCCTGACTATCTACAAGGCCCTTCACAAGCTCAGGATCTCCGTCTGGGTAGCAAGCTACTCGTCGACGTCAACGTCTATGTAAAACCCATCAGAAGGGGCACGGTTCTCCTCTGCAACAGTTATTAAGCAAACATGAGTACAAAGGTACTCAGAAAGACTTACAACAGAACCTATCGTACATGCATCATTATCAACAAGGGTAGTGGAGTTCATTGCAGCAAGCCAGCTTTGACTCTTGGCTAACCTATACTACAACTCTCAGCAGATTGCAAGATGAGACTACGCACATGAGTCCTCTACTCACCACAACAATACACTACCGTGGATCCTCTTCCGTCATCCTACGGAAGGGCCATCCACGGCACTCACACTTGTCTTGAGACTTTTAGGAGTAACCATTAACTTATCTATGAACTGTATTGGCAACCAAGTGGTCCATAACCGTGAACAATGGCTATTCGAATAGATTGGTAACCCTGCAGGGGTGTACTTCTTCACACACGCTTCCACCACTTATCATTGTTTACTCGACATGTACTCGGCAACCTTCTAGCGGAAGCCTAGCGAGGGTGTCGGCCACACCCTGACTAACTACACAAGTCTCTAGTCCAGGTTTATCGCCTATTTGAGTTCCATCCGTGGGGAGATCCAGCCAGGGTGTCGCTCACGGCCCCAAACGATGTGTACAGGGTTCTCGAGTCACCAAACGGGCGACCGGTACACAGTGCCACATACCTGCTGCATCACAGCCCACCCCGAGGGTCAGCGCTGCGCATGACCACCAGTAAACTACAAACACCAGAAACTAGTTGCAACTCCTGGACAGAGGTCAAGGGCAGTTAATAAGCCAAGAGGGTCCATTGGTTTCGGTCCCAATGCATAGTAGTAGTTGAATCTTGAATCACACATAGAGATCTCAGGTCCTATGGACGGTTCCAGTGAAACTACCCACCATGTACTCCTACATGGCCTTTCATCGATTCCTTTACCAAGCATATTCCACACTTCACTCTCTTTACCAGACATGATCATTTCACTCTGATATATCACCCAGATGAATCAGAACTGACACAACTCTAAGCATAGCAGGCAACATAAACAAATAGCATGGTAGAACACACATTACATGGCTCAATCAACTCCTACACATGCTAGTGGGTTTCAACTATTTACGGTGGCAATGACAGGTCATGCAAAGGAATAGGGTTCAATTATCGTAGCAAATAGCAGTTCACACGTTGTTGCTTTAATGCAGTAAAAGAGATCAGGAGCGAGAAGATGGGTTAGTATCGGAATGATCAATGGGTTGCTTGCCTGACAGATTGGTTGTCGGGTACTGCTCTTCAGTTGGATACGCAGATGTATCCTCGTGAGCAGGACCTACCATGGAGAACACCGACGATACAATCAATATACAAACAAATGCAACAATATGATGCATTCTCATGACATGGCAAGATGAATGTGTTTTGGGCTAATGCAACTATAAACAAAAAATGTTTGAGCTCATTTGAACCAAAGATTCAAACTTATAGCCAAACTAATATTTATTAAAGTGCATTATCATATTTTGATGTGAACAGCAGGGTTAACTTGCTTAATCATTCATGAAACAAGCGCCATTGGAAAGATTGGATTTTTCTGATCAATTTTCATATATAAAACTTTTCCATCTGAGCTACTATTGAATTTATATGATTTTTGGAAGTTTAAAGCATTTTCTGGAATTTCCTAAATTGTTTTAAATCAAATAATCCCAGAAAAGTCTTTACTACGTCATCATGACATCATGCTGACGGCAGCAGGTCAACAGACCTGGTCCAGGTCAAACCTGGCAGTGGGTCCCGCGTGTCAGTGTCATTAGCTTAACTAAGTAAACATCAGTGCTAATCCTAACTTAATTAGCCGCCTGGGCCCCACCCGTGGTCAGAGAGGGTCAAACCGGCCGGTGTTTAGCCGCCGGCGTGGCCAGATGCGGCGGTACGGTGCAGGATTTGTGCTCCGGCGACCAAATCGATGGCGGAGCATGTCTATGTGATGCGGGGAGTGTGCCGCATCTAGTGGTGGTGGTGGTTGGCCTCGGGGTCGCTGGAAAAGGCACCGGCAATGACCTTGTGAGGGATCGAAGAAGGTGAGAGTGTCTAGAGGGGGGGGGGTGATTAGACTACTCAACAAGATAAAAATTCTGTCTTTTATCAAGGACAGATTTTGGCAGATATTGCATAACACACAAGTCAAGTAGCACACTACACATGCAATTCTAGAGTATGGGCAGCGGAAAGTAAATTGCACAAGTAGTAAGGAGAAGTGGAGAAGATCAAACGCAATTTGGAGACGCAATGATTTTTCCCGTGGTTCCGATAGGTGGCGCTATCGTACATCCACGTTGATGGAGACTTCAACCCACGGAGGGTAATGGCTGCGAGAGTCCACGGAGGGCTCCACCCACGAAGGGTCCACGAAGAAGCAACCTTGTCTATTCCATCATGGCCTACGCCCACGGAGGGCTAGCCTTACTCGGTGTAGATCTTCACGAAGTAGGCGATCTCCTTGCCCTTACAAACTTCTTGGTTCAACTCCACATCTCGACGACGGAGGCTCCCAAGCGACACCTAACCAATCTAGGAGGCACCACCCTCCAAAAGGTAATAGATGTTGTAGATGATGATGAACTCATTGCTCTTGTGCTTCAAATGATAATCTCCCCAACACTCAACTCTCCTCACTGATATGGCTGTGGTGGAAGAAAGGTTTGAGTGGAAAGCAACTTGGGAAGGCTAGAGATCAAGCTTCATATGGTGGGAGTGGAGCAACTTGATCTCAACACAAGGGTAGGTAGTTCTCTTCTCAGAAATGTAAGATAGGAGTGGTAGTTCTTTCTGATGGCTCTCTCCACGAATTAAGAGGGGGTGGAGGGGTATAAATAGCCTCCACACAAAATCCAACCGTTACACACATTTGAGCAATCTCGGTGGGACCGAAGTGGACAACTCGGTGAGATTGATAGTTCAAATAATGTGAACGTTGGGGTTTTCGGTGGGACCGAATATACAATCTCGGTTAGTCCGATTCGTGCAATGACAAGAGCATACCGGTTTCGGTGGGACCGACTTCATCATCTCGGTGACACCGATTTGATGACAGAAGGTTACAGAACCTTGGCAACTCATGTTTCGGTGAGACCGAGTTCAGAATCGGAAAATCCGAGTTTACTAGGGTTTGGCTTATGGCTGAGGTGGTTCATCTCGGAGTGACAGTGTTTGGAATATCGGTGGGACCGAGATTACTTATGAGTGTATATGGCAGTGAAAGTTGCTGATAGTTTAGGAGATGTATCACTAAGCACTTGAGCAACCAGATCATCATCATAACCTCATCCCCTTTTAATAGTATTGGCTTTTCCTATGGACTCAATGTGATCTTGGATCACTAAACCAAAAATGGAGTCTTGAGCTTTTGCCAATGCTTGCCTTAGCATTTTGAGGGGTCCACTTCTTTAGTCCTTTTGCCATGCCAATGTGATTGAATTTCCTGAAACATACTTGATAAAAGCATTAGTCCAACCACAAAGTATGTTGTCATTAATTACCAAAACCACCCGGGGAGCAAATGTGCTTTCAATCTCCCCCTTTTTGGTAATTGATGGCAACACACTAAACAAGACATCAAAGCTTATTGAAAGAAAGACAGAATTATCACGAAAGCTTTGACAAACATGTAGTACACAGGCTCCCCCTACAAGTGTGCAAGATTTTCATAAATTATGGTTTTGGACTACCACAAGCACACAAGAGAGATAAGCAAGATGTGCTACATGCAGCTAGGCTATATGCATCAGAGCAGATGAAAAGAGGTGAGTGATAATGCATATGTGCATGGTGATTTCTTGCAAACAAGTATTCACAAGCAAGTCACCATCATGCACATTCTGCAAAGTGCATATACTTACCTTGAGGTTCCTTGGCATTGTACCTGAAGAGATAAACTTGGGAAAACAAGGTTAGATAACACAAGAGTATTTCTTCAACCAACTGCAAGAACATCAAGAGTACCAAGCCAGGGATGACATGTATAAAGAGTGTCTCATATTGAGCACAAGCTTGAATCAGCAAACATGTCTCCGAAACTAAAAGATTTTCAAAGAACTCTGAGAGATTTTGCTTTCCATAAGATATCAATTGTGAAGATTCCTCTCCCTTTGAGTTCTCTCAGATCAAGGGGTTTGATGGAAAGAGCAAAATCAAAAGAATGATGCCAAATGAGAATGACGCCAATTGTAATGTCCAATGTGAAACACGGCAAGAAATTCTCTTATAAGGAAAAAAACACGGCAAAGCTTTGATGTGATTCTCTCCCCCTTAAGGTAAGATTGCTCTTCTTCTCCCCCTAAATCTTCTCTTCTCCCCCTAAGTCTTCTCCCCCTTTGACATCAAGTGCCGAAAAGGACAGCAAGCTAGGAAGGTCAGGGAAGATGGAAAGAAAGGAGTGAGATCCTTAAGAATCACAACAGGGCAAAAAGGAACATGCATAGAGAATCATTGAGTGGAGCTGCAGAAGATGATATCCTGGAAGAAATAAATCGGTGACACCGAATTAAGATGGATCGGTGGGTCCGAAAGTCAGGGACTTAGGGTAGATCCTTTTCGGTTAGACCGAAATATTTAAATCGGTGACGCCGAGTTTAATTCCAAGGAAATACAGAAATAATTCAGCTCACTTTGCGAGGAATGTTTCAAAGGATTTGCAATGAATTTGTGAAAGATTTTCGAGGAATTGATCAGATCCAGAAGGATATTCACAAAGACAGAAGAATAGAAATGAAAAAGATTCCTAGATGAAGTTTTTTTTTTCAAAACTCAATGAGAGAACATAAGAGAAAATAGAAAGACTCCAAAACATATGTACTTCATTTAGATAAAGGTCGGCGACAAGGTCACCTATGTTTGAGTATATTGACTTAGGAGTCGAATGAGGACATTTGATCATAGGTCATACTCATCATTTAAGCTCAAAATGGGGTTGCCATTTTTCGATTAAGCATTCGATGTGATCACATCTTATGAAGCTGCTTGTACTCATGACTTTGAGCAAAGCTCCTTAAAGATGTGAAGAACATACCTTGGGCTTGTTGTTGCTTTACTCATGTAGGTAAACTTGATGTAGGTGCTCATTGAATGTGAAGTTGGAGCGCCATTTCCACTTGTGTAGTCCATCTTCCTACATGGGTTAGGCAAGCAAGGAAATACTCAAGGATATCCAAGATGACAAGAGTGAAATACTAGATGTATAAGATGTCAAAAAGGATATGTGGAATTTTGTTCCTTGAACTCAACATCCCAAAGGGCTAGATACTTGGTAAATGACAAGATTACTCATGATTTGAGTGTGTGGTAATCTTGTGGAATGTAGATCATCCAAGTACCTGCAAGGAGTTAGATGCAATACAAGGAGGCAAATGTGTCCAAGACATATTATCACCATCATAAGAGAAATATCAAGGTTTAGTCAAGTGGGCTCATGCCTTGCATGCATCAATGGAGTTCTCACTCCAAGTTTGAAGCATCAATGATGTTCAACTCACTCCTTAAGCGACAAAACACCTTCTCATCAAGAGGTTTTGTAAAGATATCAGTGAGTTGTTTGTCAGTACGAACATGCTTAAGATTGATGTCACCCTTGGCAATATGATCACGAATGAAATGGTGACGAACTTCAATATGCTTCGTTTGAGAGTGTTGCACGGGATTGTGTCCAATTTTAATCGCACTCTCATTGTCACAAAGCAAGGGAACATGTCTCACATGTATCCCATAATCCTTAAGCGTTTGTGTCATCCATAGCAATTGAGCACAACACGAACCAGCAGCAATATATTCCGCTTCGGCAGTGGATAATGATACCGAATTTTGTTTCTTGGAGGACCAAGATACAAGGGATCGACCAAGGAATTGACACGTACCCGAAGTTGACTTTCTATCAACCCTGTCACCGGCATAGTCCGAGTCGGAATAGCCAACAAGGTCGAAAGAGGCCCTCTTAGGATACCAAATGCCAAAGTTTGGTGTGTGTATCAAATATCTCACAATCCTTTTAACAGCTTTAAGATGACATTCTTTAGGGGCTGCTTGATATCGAGCACACATGCATACACTCAACATTATGTCAGGACGAGAAGCACAAAGATATAGTAGAGAACCAATCATAGATCGGTAAACCCTTTGATCAACGGGTTCTCCATCTTTTGTCAAGTCATTATGTCCACTTGTAGGCATGGGGGTTCTCATACCTTTGCTTTCTTGCATGTTGAACTTCTTGAAGAGATCCTTGGTGTACTTTGTTTGTGAGACAAAGGTACCCTCCTTAGATTGCTTGATTTGCAACCCAAGGAAGAATTTCAGTTCACTCATCATGGACATCTCATACTTCTTCGACATGAGCTGTCCAAACTTCTTGCTAAAATGAGGGTTAGTTGAACCAAAGATAATATCATCAACATATATTTGGCACACAAATAGTTCACCATTAACCCTTTTCGTGAACAGCGTTGAGTCTATCTTTCCAATCTCAAAGCCTTTTTCAAGAAGAAAGCTAGTCAAGCATTTGTACCAAGCTCTAGGAGCTTGTTTAAGACCATAAAGAGCTTTGTGCAACTTGTAAACATGATTAGGCTTTTTGGAATTCACAAATCCGGGAGGTTGTTTCACAAATACTTCCTCCTCAATTTCAGCATTTAGGAAAGCACTTTTGATATCCATTTGATAGAGAGTAATATCATGGTGATTGGCATAAGCAAGAAGAATGCGAATGGACTCAAGTCTAGCAACGGGGGCATAGGTCTCACCATAGTCCATACCTTCAACTTGTGTGTAACCTTGAGCTACGAGACGAGCCTTGTTGCGGATGACTTGTCCATCTTCATCTTGCTTGTTCCGAAACACCCATTTGGTTCCAATGACGTTTTGATCATCCTTGGGCTTCTCTACCAAAGTCCATACCTTGTTCCTCTCGAAGTTGTGTAGTTCTTCATGCATAGCGTTCACCCAATCCGGGTCTTCAAGTGCTTCTTCTACCTTCATAGGTTCAATACTAGAGATAAATGAGTAATGCTCACAAACGTTAGCTAAGCGAGTTTTAGAGCGAGTAATTCTCCCGGAGTTGATGTCGTTCATCATTTGTTCCATGGGATGATTTTTCTTGACTCTTGCTCGGACTCGGGATAGCTTTTGTTGAGGTTGTGGCTGAGCTTCCTCATCATCCTCATCTTCCTCTTCTTCTTCTTCATTGTTGTTGGTGTTGTCTTGAGGCGGTGGAGAAGGAGGTTGTGGTGGATCTTCTTGTTGCACTTCCTCATCTTGGTGAGTTCCACTTGTGGAGGCCTCCATGTTGCCTTGAGGTTCATCTCGCCGTGAGGTAGGGGGCTCCACATATGTAGATGCGGTACTCTCCTTCACTTCCATGGGACGGATCTTTCCAATAGATAAATCTTGGATAGCTTCCGATGGGTCCTTGTCTCCTACATCAATAGGCATTTGCTCTACTTGCGAGCCATTAGATTCATCAAACTTCACGTCTACCGTCTCTTCAACCTTTCGGGTGAAATTATTGTAGACACGGTAGGTGTGGGAGTTTGATCCATAACCAAGAAAAAAGCCTTCATGAGATTTAGGAGCAAATTTAGACCGACGATGCTTATCAAAGATATAGCATTTCGAACCAAAGACACGAAAGTATCCCACTTGGGGTTTGTTACCGGTGAGGAGCTAGTATGATGTCTTGCCGAGGAGCTTATGAAGATAAAGCCTGTTGATAGCATGACAAGCTGTCTCGACCGCTTCCCCCCAAAAATGCTTCGGTGTCTTGTATTCATCAAGCATCGTTCTCGCCATCTCTATGAGCGTTCGGTTCTTCCTCTCAACAACTCCATTTTGTTGAGGAGTGTACGTAGCCGAGAACTCATGTAGAATCCCTTCCTCATCGAGAAAAGAGTCTACATTGGCGTTCTTGAACTCCGTTCCATTGTCACTCCGAACTTTCTTGATCTTCACCTCAAATTGATTTTGGGCCTTTTTGGCAAAGGTTTTGAAGATTCTCTGAACCTGCGATTTGTCATCAAGGAAAAATACCCACGTAAATCTGGAATAATCATCAACTATAACAAGACCAAAGGAGTTACCACCAAGGCTTTTGTAAGCATTGGGACCGAAGAGATCCATATGAAGAAGCTCAAGCGGTCTCCTTGTGGTCATGATGTTCTTCACGGGATGACTTCCACCTACTTATTTTCCTGCTTGACAAGAACTACAAAGTCTATCTTTGTCAAAGAAAACATCTTTAACGCCAAGAATATGATCACCTTTGATCAGCTTGTCTAGATTACGCATACCAACATGTCCAAGCCTTCTATGCCATAACCAACCTTTAGAGGATTTAGCAATGAAGCAAGCTCTAGGATGGGCTTTCTTAGTGAAATCAACAATATATAGATCACCTCTACGGATACCGGTAAACGCCATGTTATGATTGTCACGACGAAAGACTTGGCAATCTACTTCGGTGAATAGCACATTGAATCCAAAGTCAGCTAATCTAGACACGGAAAGTAAATTGTATCCAAGAGATTCTACAAGCATGACATTTTGAATAGAGCTATCATGAGATTTGGCCACCTTACCAAGGCCAAGTACCTTACCCTTGGAGTTGTCTCCAAAAGTCACATACTTGCGTGGACCATCGTTCTTTGCAAGCTCTCGAAACATGTCTTTGTCTCCGGTCATGTGGTCGGTGCATCCACTATCAAGAATCCACTCTTTTCCGCCGGACATGTAGTCTCTCAGATTTGCCATAAGATTGAGACTCTTCATGATCTTGTCTAGCTCGGTGCCCGAATCGGAGTAATCATCATCATGCTCATGCTCATCATCATATTGACCCATAGATTGTTCATCATCAACACCTAGGTCAATTTGATAACTACTTGCATTAGTTTTGTCAATGTGACAATAATCATCGGAATGCAATACAAGAGCATTTCTAATTAAAACATTGATAAGACCGGGATCACTCTTCTTTTTCATAAGATCACGAAGCTCAAAGAAGCATTTATCAAAGTTGGGATCATTGGGGCGCATCATATCAAATTCAATCGTCTTGTATAGAATTTCATCAAGACCTCTCAAAGAGTAGTCCGGATAAAGTTCTTCCAAGAACTTCCACATAGCATAGGCGCACTCAAAGTTTGTAACGAGCTCAAGCAAGTTATCGGGTAACCCTCTAATGATAAGATTTACAGTCCTAAGGTTACGAAGCAAATCAAGCTCTTCATCCATGGTAGGGTGCAAGGGGTCAAATGGAGGCACATAGGGGGTCTCAACATATTTGCGCAAATTGTACGTCTTAAAGATACTAAGCATTTCAATCCTCCACGAGTTATAGGACACTCCATTAAGAATAGGCACTCTATGGCTAACACTCCCAAACGTAGACACGTCCATCTTCCTCCAATGGTGTGTAAACCAAAGCAATGGAGACCAAAGCTCTGATACCAATTGAGGGATCGAAGAAGGTGAGAGTGTCTAGAGGGGGGGTGATTAGACTACTCGACAAGATAAAAATTCTGTCTTTTATCAAGGACAGACTTTGGCAGATATTGCATAACACACAAGTCAAGTAGCACACTACACATGCAATTCTAGAGTATGGGCAGCGGAAAGTAAATTGCACAAGTAGTAAGGAGAAGTGGAGAAGATCAAACGCAATTTGGAGACGCAATGATTTTTCCCGTGGTTCCGATAGGTGGCGCTATCGTACATCCACGTTGATGGAGACTTCAACCCACGGAGGGTAACGGCTGCGAGAGTCCACGGAGGGCTCCACCCACGAAGGGTCCACGAAGAAGCAACCTTGTCTATTCCATCATGGCCTACGCCCACGGAGGGCTAGCCTTACTCGGGGTAGATCTTCACGAAGTAGGCGATCTCCTTGCCCTTACAAACTTCTTGGTTCAACTCCACATCTCGACGACGGAGGCTCCCAAGCGACACCTAACCAATCTAGGAGGCACCACCCTCCAAAAGGTAATAGATGTTGTAGATGATGATGAACTCCTTGCTCTTGTGCTTCAAATGATAATCTCCCCAACACTCAACTCTCCTCACTGATATGGCTATGGTGGAAGAAAGGATTGAGTGGAAAGCAACTTGGGAAGGCTAGAGATCAAGCTTCATATGGTGGGAGTGGAGCAACTTGATCTCAACACAAGGGTAGGTAGTTCTCTTCTCAGAAATGTAAGGTAGGAGTGGTAGTTCTTTCTGATGGCTCTCTCCACGAATGAAGAGGGGGTGGAGGGGTATAAATAGCCTCCACACAAAATCCAACCGTTACACACATTTGAGCAATCTCGATGGGACCGAAGTGGACAACTCGGTGAGACCGATAGTTCAAATAATGTGAACGTTGGGGTTTTCGGTGGGACCGAATATACAATCTCGGTTAGTCCGATTCGTGCAATGACAAGAGCATACCGGTTTCGGTGGGACCGACTTCATCATCTCGGTGACACCGATTTGATGACAGAAGGTTACAGAACCTTGGCAACTCATGTTTCGGTGAGACCGAGTTCAGAATCGGAAAATCCGAGTTTACTATGGTTTGGCTTATGGCTGAGGTGGTTCATCTCGGTGTGACTGAGTTTGGAATATCGGTGGGACCGAGATTACTTATGAGTGTATATGGCAGTGAAAGTTGCTGATAGTTTAGGAGATGTATCACTAAGCACTTGAGCAACCAGATCATCATCATAACCTCATCCCCTTTTAATAGTATTGGATTTTCCTATCGACTCAATGTGATCTTGGATCACTAAACCAAAAATGGAGTCTTGAGCTTTGCCAATGTTTGCCTTAGCATTTTGAGGGGTCCACTTCTTTAGTCCTTTTGCCATGCCAATGTGATTGAATTTCCTGAAACATACTTGATAAAAGCATTAGTCCAACCACAAAGTATGTTGTCATTAATTACCAAAACCACCCGGGGAGCAAATGTGCTTTCACCTTGGCGGCTGCCGGAGCTCGGGTGAGCTTGGGCTACTCGTTAGCAGGCACGGAAAGGTGCGTGGAGTGTTGTGTCAGGCTCCTGGAGGTGCGGTGGAGCTGATGGACAGGGTGGCGCGGCCGTTGGATGGCCGGAGTCTCGTCGGCGAAGAGCTCCACGGTGGCGCGTGCGGGTGAGCTTCGTGCTGTCGTTATAGAGCTCAAGAGGGAGAACGGAGAGGATGGGGAGGTGGCCAAGCTCACGGCGATCGCGTTGGAACTGACGGCGAGGTCGGGGATGAACTGTTGCGACGGTGAGGTCGCCGGCGATCTCGGCGGCCGAACGGGGGAGAAGTCGACGGAGACGGGACGTTGGGGCTTCCGGCGATGCGTGGCTCATCGGGGAGACGTAGCAGATGGTGGCGGAGCTTCCAGACACGTAGGGGCAGCGAGGAGAGCTCGGTGGCTGTGGTGGTTACGGCGGCGAGCTTGCGGGCGCTGCGGCCATGCCGAGGAGAGGGCGTGTGAGAGAGGCAGGTGGGAGTGGATGCGTCCAGTGGGTTCGGGGCGTGACGTGGAGGTTGTCCAGACCGTTCCCGCGGCAAGGCGGCGGCCAGGCGGCAAGCAGCTGCCGTGCTGGCGTGCAGCCATGCGCAGGCGTCACCTGCCGGCCTAGCTGCCGACGAATTCAATCAGTGCCAGCACAGTGTTGAGCCGCCAGGTGGGCCGGCTGGTCCAGGTAAGTGGGTTGTGCCCTTCTCTCTCTCTTTTCTATTTTGTTTTCTGTTGTGTTTCTTTTTCAACTTTGTTGAATTAATAAAAATGCTAGAACATTTTTATAAATCATAAAATTACTCATGCCCACTGTATATAATATGAACATCATGGAACATTTTGGTTTATGATTATTTGGGCACCTAAAATATTTTCTAGCATTTAACTGCCCAAATGCAAATACAATATGAATTAATCCAGTGACCTTTGGATGTCCTAGAAAATTGTGCACCATTTTTGTCAGAGGTTTAAGTCCAAGGCAAAGATGATGAACATTTTTGAAGGGCATTTTGGGTACATTGGAAAAGATTTTATTAAACCCTAGTTGTTAGAAGAGGGGTGCTGGGGTTTCTGTCATCCCCATTTCATGTTTCTGCCAAAAGTAAACATGATGCACACTCTAGCTAGTCCTAATGCATGCACTGACTAGGGATGTGACAACTCACCCCCACTCAAAAGAATCTCGTCCCGAGATTCGGGTTCCTCCGGAAAAAGGGTGGGGTACTCAAGTCGAAGACGATCCTCCCTTTCCCAAGTAGCTTCATTCTCGGAATGGTGTGACCATTGAACCTTGAGAAACTTGATATTATGACATCGAGTGATACGCTCGGTTTGATCAAGAATACGAATGGGGTATTCTCGATAGGTGAGATTGTTCTGGAGATCAAGTGTTTCGTGGTCCACTCCGCGAATAGGATCCGAGAAGCAACGCCTGAGTTGAGAAACGTGGAAGACATCATGAACTCTGGAATGATGTGGAGGTACTTTCAATTGGTAGGCAACTTCTCCTTGCTTGGCAAGAATGCGAAAAGGACCGATGTAACGAGGAGCCAATTTGCCTTTGATACCAAAGCAATGGGTTCCCTTAAGAGGAGTAACACGAAGGTAAGCCTTATCACCGACTTCATAAGTCATAGCCTTATGATGACTATCATATTGGCTCTTTTGACAAGACTGGGATGTTTTCAATTTCTTACGAACGATGTGAACTAGCTCTTCTGCTTCCTGGATCATATCCGGACCAAAGAATTGTCTTTCCCTGGTTTCTTACCACTTAAGAGGCATTCGACACCTTCGCCCATACAGAACTTCTAAGGGAGCCTTGCCCAAGCTATCTTGATAACTGTTGTTATAAGTGAACTCAGCGAATGGAAGACACTTCTCCCAATCCATACCGAAAGATATGACAGAGGCTGGAAGCATATCCTCCAGAATTTGATTGACTCGTTCTACTTGACCACATGACTGAGGATGAAAGGCGGTGCTAAAAAAGAGACGAGTCCCCATAGCATTCTAGAAACTTTCCCAAAATTGAGAGGTGAAAAGACTTCCACGATCTGAGTTAATCTCCAATGGCACACCATGAAGATATACTATCCGAGAGATATACAAGTCTGCTAGCTGGCTAGTGGTTATACTCTCTCGAACAGGCAGGAAGTGAGCTACCTTGGAGAGGCTGTCAATAACGACGAAGATAGCATTATTACCTTTCCTGGTTCTGGGAAACCCGGTAATGAAGTCCATACCGATCTTGTCTCGTTTCCATTCAGGAATAGCTAAAGGTTGAAGGGTGCCAGCAGGCCGTTGATGCTCTGCTTTAACTTGACGGCAAATGTCGCAGTTAGAAATGAACTAAGCAATTTATCTCTTCATCCTAGTCCACCAGAACCTCTGGCGTAGGTCCTGATACATTTTAGTACTACCGGGATGAATCATGACAGGAGATTCATGAGCCTCCTTAAGGATCAACTGCCGTAGTTGTTGTTTCTTGGGAACCACCAAACGGTTCTTGAAGTACACAACACCTCAATCATCCATAGAGAAACTTTTAGCAACACCGCTAGTAATGTTCTCCTTGATCCGAGATATTCCTCTATCATACCGCTAGGCAGCTATGATTTGATCCATAAGGGTAGGTTTCGCCACCAAGGTGGAAAGGAATCCTCGAGGAACAATGTGAAGGTTAATCTTATGAAATTCCTCGTGGAAAAGTGGATGCCCTTGTTGTAACATTAGATTGTTACAATAAGACTTACGACTTAGTGCGTCAGCCATGACATTGCCCTTCCCAGGGGTGTAAGTGATTCCTAAGTCGTAATCTGTGAGCAACTCAACCCAACGTCTTTGCCTGAGATTCAAATCCGGTTGGGAGAAGATGTATTTCAGACTTTGGTGATCCGTGGAGATTTCACAGTGATTACCCAGGAGGTAATGTCGCCATGTCTTGAGTGCGTGGACTACAGCTGCACGCTCTAAATCATGTGTAGGATAGTTATCCTCATGTGGATGCAACTGTAGAGATGCGTATGCAATCACTTGACGATCTTGCATGAGTATGCAACCTAGTCCTTGTCGCGAGGCGTCGTAATAGATAATAAAGTCCTTGGAAAAGTCTGGTGGTACCAGTACGGGTGCAGATGTCAGGCGTCTTTTCAGTTCCTAAAAGCTAGACTCACACTGTGGGGTCTACTCGAAGTTTTTATCTTTCTTGAGGAGTTCAGTTAGAGGTTTAGCAACTTTGGAGAAATTCTCGACGAAGCGTCGGCAATAGCTCGCTAAGCCAAGGAAACTCCTAACTTGCTTGACCGATTCAGGTGGAGTCCAATCAAGGACGGCCTGACCTCGCTCGGGATTGACAGCAATACCCTTACCGAAGATTACATGACCCAGATAGGTCACTTCTGGCAACCAGAAGTCACATTTAGTGAATTTGGCATAAAGGCGGTGCTCTCGAAGTTTCGTCAATACCAGCCTTAGATGCTCGACATGATCTTCCTTGTTCTTGGAGTAAATGAGTATATCATCGAGGTATACCATGACGAATTTATCCAAGTACTCCATGAATATAGAATTCATTAGCCGGGAGAAAGTGGCTGGGGCATTGGTTAACACGAAGGACATGACGGTGTAGTCGTATTGGCTATAACGGGTAACAAAGGCCGTCTTGGGAATGTCCCCGTTCTTGATTTTGATTTGATGGTAGCCCAACCTCAAATCCATTTTGGAAAAGACTGAGGATCCAGCGAGCTGATCATACAGGTCGTTGATCCTCGGGAGCGGATACTTCTTCTTTATGGTGACCAGATTGACAGGTCAATAATCTACAACTATCCGTTCTGTTCCATCCTTCTTCTTGGCGAAGAGGACAGGACAAGCCCAGGGAGAAGAACTAGGACGGATGAAAACCTTTTTCAAGGACTCATCGAGTTGTTTCTTAAGCTCAGCTAGTTCTAGGGGTGCCATCTTATAGGGTCTCCTAGAGATTGGGACAGTTCCTGGAACAAGATCTATCACGAACTCGACATCTCTGTCAGGTGGAATACCTCACAATTCTTCTTGGAAGACATCCGAAAAGTCACGAACTACCAGGATATCTTCGTGTTTTGGTAGAGGGTTGGCATTAAGAGAGTAGAGCTGACGCTCAGCCATTCAGGCCAAAATATTAACTGTCTAGCTAGATGGGTGTGTAAGTTGAACAGTCCTAGTGTAGCAGTCAATCTTGGCGTAATGAGCTGTCATCCAGTCCATACCCAAGATGATGTTTATGTCTGAGGACTTGAGTTCTATTAGAGATGCAAGGAAAACAAGTCTATCGACAAGAACTTCATTCCCATGGCTTACCCTAGAGGTTTGCCATCTGGAGCCAGGAGTTTGAAATTTCCATGGTGGTGGGCATGTCACAAAACTTCATGTTGTGCATTCGAGCATAGCTCTCAGATATGAACGAATGAGATGCTCCAGTATAGAAAAGAACAGATGCCAGATGGCAGTTAACAAGAAGCATACCAAGGACGACGTTAGGATCCTCATAAGCTTCCTGAGCAGAGACATAGTTGACATGACCACGAGCAGTGGAGATTGGCTTGACATAGTTCACCTTGCCTATTGGCTTACCACGGCCAACGGACCTTCCTGGCTGGTTCTGGGGACACTCACACCTTCTCCGCACTTGAAGAATGTCACAGTGCGAGTGCGTCGAGCAAAGTTGGCAGGTGGTCCTCCATAAGTCTTGGCCGGCGCATACTGCTGGGTTGGGCGAGGCGCCTCATAGGATGGCCTCGGAGTGTACCTGGGTGGCAGGGCTGTGTTTGGAACCCACACACGGTGCTTGTGAGAGCCAGAGCCGAATGAGGAACCAAAGTCACGAGGATGCTTGTGTGTGGCTTCAAAATCATTCTGACCCGTCTCAGCACTGATAGCTTTGTTCACTAGCTTCTGGAAGGAGGTGCACTCGTGCAGACGTAGATCTCAGTGAAGTTCAGGGTTGAGTCCCTTGCGGAACCTCGCCTGCTTCTTGGCGTCGGTGGACACTTCCTCGGGAGCATAGCGTGCCAAGTTGCCAAACTCGCGACTGTGGCCATCCACGGTTAGCCGGCCCTGGGTGAAATTGCAGAATTCCTCCCACTTGCGATCCATGAGACCTTTCGGAATGTGATGTTCACGGAATGCCTCACTGAACTCTTCCCAAGTAGTGAGTTGGCCAGCAGGATGCATAGCCTCAAAATTTTCCCACCAGAGGCTAGCAGGGCCCTCAAGATGGTAGGCGGCGTAAGTAACCTTGTCCGCTTCGGCCACACGGGCAGAGTGTAGCTTGTGGGTGATACTGCGAAGCCAGTCATCCGCATCAAGAGGATCAGCGGAATGATGGAACTTCGATGGGCACATCTTGATAAAGTCATTAATTGACACCACGTCATTCCTCTAGCGAAAGGCAGTATTCTACACTATGTGTTCCAGCAGACGGTTTGTCTCTCTCTCTTGTTCCTTTCTGCCTCGAGCATTACTTCAGCCAAGGAGGGTGGTTGGGGCAGATTCTCATCTCTAGCCCCACTGGCCTCACCCTGCTCCTCAGCAGCAGGAGTGCTGCGAGTGTTGACCATCCTAGGAAAACAAAACAACGGTTTCGACAAGGATGGCAAAACTTTGACATAGGAGTGCATAATGTAATGGATGACACGGAATGCAGAGATGTTCATCTGTACGACATGGTAATATAGAAACTGCCATATATACACCATTAGTCATACACACCTTACATAGTTTAGTACAAGCCAAGGCTAAAGTACAACTGCGGTGAAAGACGATACATCTCATCAGAGGCATTCCAAGCTCCTATACATTATTTAACTACGCCTCCGGAACTCAGAACACACTAAGTCATATTCCACAAGACATGCAGGACTATGGAGATACAACTACTACGATATTACTACTACCACTGTCTAACACAGACATTCCCGTAGTAATCTTCATAAAGATTACCCCCATAGCTTGGAAGTGGAACATGTGGATCTGGAAACTCTCGAGCACTCGAAGGCTGTGGACCATAGGGACACGGATGTGGTCTCGGTCCCACTGCTGGTAGTAACCGACGCCCACGTGGAGTTGTAATACCCCCAACGTCACGCCAATGCATACGATCGGGCAGACGGGTCCGCACGGGGCACAAATCCCGCATATCCAGATATCCGGCCTGCATGGCAGGTGCAAGCCGTGTCAAAGTGGCCCAGTGGTCGGCTCAGGTGTTATAAAGCTCCATCCGGAGGGCACGGACCTCACGATCCCTATCCTCCAGCATCTGAGTGGTCGTCTGAAGCAGTGGCTTCTCATGAGCGGCATCAGTATGCAGACCAGTGTAGTAGCCTTCCTCTCTAGGAAGTGAGGCTAGCATGTAGTGGAACTCAGTGTTTAGTAGCAGGGTGTGGGGACCCCGACTCGTAAGTCGTTATCACCGAATGCACGTGTATAGTGATCCCAGAGATCAATGCTCACTGAACACACTGAAGCTGAATAACAAGAGTCTTACATCCATACATACCGTATTACACAAATAGGACCATAATGGTCAAGTCTTGAGTATATCATTGTAGCAGAAATCTTCAATGACAACTTGGGCCCATGCCATCTGCCTTAAACCTACAGGCATTCTGACTGGGAAGCGTCCTAGCTCGCATGCTCGTCACCAAGAAATCTTCATCATATCCTGTTCTCTCCTGCCTGGCCAATAAAATAACCAGTGGCAAGCCAATGAGTACTTTGAATGTACTCGCAAGCAACCCATGACTTGGTTCAAGGTAACAATGCAATTGAACAAAAATGAGCAATCTAGCAATGAGCTAGAATAAATATTCTACCATCAAGTATATGCATCAATAACTTCACGTAACCTCGAGAATAGGTTACCGATATGAACATGAATAGGATTCAACTCATCGAGTCAAGTCACCACCTTGACTCATCACACACACATACTTGCACCGATGTAGTAAAATTATGGACATAGTTTAAGTAGCACCACCCAACTGTCCATGACCGTGGACACGGCTATTTGAATAGTTTTACACTCTGCAGAGGTTGCGCACTTTACCCCAAGATCCGAGAAGCTTTCGTGTCACCCACGATCCCGCAGTACCTCATGTACTCGGGGGAAGCACCCGGTCATTATCTTTCCCTAGACGACACTAGCATAGGGTCCACTCGTTGGTACACAGCCCTCGAGTACAACAATAGATCATGGGACTTGCCCTAATTTCAATGTCACGAGTACACGAAGGGACCAATGGTGTGTCCGGTGCCTTGTGAAAACAGTCATGGTCGTCTATCCAAGCACGACCCCATCCCAGGATAGACCTCAAGTCTTCCCGTCACTAGTAATGCCAGCACCATGCTAGTATCGGCCTAAGTAATCAATAACGCCCCGTCCCATAAGGGGTAGAGTGGTTGCACATATTTGGTTGGGACGGTAGTCACACATAAATCTAATCCATCATTTCACCCATGCACAAGATCTTTACCGGCACATCACTTCTTCCTCAAGTGATGACCTAACTCAATATCACCCTCGGGCATTAGGGGCACCCGATGGGGTTCATGAAAAGAATGCAACCTCGAAGGTTTCATGGCACACATGCATCACTAAGCATCATTACTAACAATTTGCATTGCATCTAGCACATAGCAAGATCAAGAGTAAAGCATGCATCATATGGTGGTTTAAAACTAGGTTACCACCATAATTCTTATCATCATGCATTCGGAAACAAACGGGTTCCGAAGAACACAAGTGTATCATGGTCAAAGGGCTGCTTGCCTTATCCTTCCGAGTCTTCAAACCTTCTGGTCCATCTCCGAGTACTCCGTTTATTTCGTCAACTAATCGATGGAAACAATCATAATAAGCAACACAACAAAGAAAAAATAAAAGTGCTCTAAAAATAGGAGTTGGACTTTTCTAGGATACCTCTGGTCATATGAAAAATAACCAAGGTGGTTTCATTGGAGTATGATCAATGGATGGTTTGTCACATTTCAATATGATGGGATAAAGGGGTTTATGGATTTGTAAGAAGTGTACAGAAATATATTTTTGAACAATGAGCAAAGGCACCTTTCCATCAAGTCATGATTTTAGAAGCATCTAGGAGTTGGTTTCACTGGATTTGGAATTCAAATGAATTCCCTAGGATTTTGCAAAGTTGATAAATATGAAGAAATGGCTCATTATTTGGTGGGGTACAGAAAGTATTAATAAAAATGTTCCAAAACTAAGTTTGGATATGACAAGCACATAGGAATTTGAACCACTGCATTTGGATCAAATTTGAGCCCTCTGTGATTTTCTAAAGTACATCACAGAAAATGGAATAATGACATTTGATAATTATTTTTGAAGGAAAAGTTTATGGAAAAATGTGCATATTGCACCAAATGGTAGATCAGGATTTTAGAAACCCCTAGAAATTTGAATCATCAAATTTGGAATACATTTGATTTATTTAAGGGTTTATGAAGCTTACAGAAAAAGAAAAGAAAAGGGAAATGCTTTTTACCCTTATCCTGCGCACAGGCGGGATGTGGACGTGGGCCGGCCCAGTGGCATCAGCCGCGCGGGGTGCCCAGCCGACGTCGATGGCGTAATCGCCGGAGTACGCCTTCCGCCCGGGCAGACGCCTTTAGTGTAGGCCGTCTCCACTTACTCCAGGTGCCCGGGGCCTTAGCCACCTACAGGCGGGTCCCACTGGCAGGCCCTCCTCCTACCTCCCGCTCAAAACAGAGGAGGGGCAGGTGAGGCCGGCCGAGCAAGGTGCCGGCGCCCTTCCCGGCGATCCCGATCTTCCCCGGCGGCGTCCAGCATACCGACGGCTCCGGGGGATCGAGCCGAGCCCATCCATGGGTCTCACGCTGGCTGGGGAGGGCCGAGCCGTCAGTGGTTTTGACGCCGGCGGACGGGGCTTCGGGTGAACTTTGGGCACGGCAAGGCAAGCACGGGGAGGAGAGAAGGACGTGCGGGGAGAATTGGTGGAGGTGCTCGTGCTGTTCTGGAGCAAAGAGGTGGGGAGGAGGGGCACTCTGCGGCGCGAATTTGAGCGGTGGCCGACGGCAAGGTTCCCGACCGTGGAGGTGCATTGAGGGCGCGGGGAGAGATGTGGGTTGGTCCAGGAGGTGCACGGGAGCTAGGGGTAGCAAATGGGCGGAGAGGAGCATAGGGGAAGGCCTTATATAGGCGGCCCACGGAGCACCGTGAGCTCGTGCGCCGGCGAGGCCGTTGCCGTCGCTGCAAGCCACGGGGGCGCGCGTGGGTGTCTCCAGGGTGCTCGTGGGGCTGGTCTACGCCTAGAGGAAGGGAGAGGGAGAGAGGAACGAGTGCGAGGCTTGCCAGGGACGCGGGCGGCAACTGGTGGACGCGGGCGACGCTCTGGCATGCGTGACAGAGTTCGCCGAAGAGAGAAGGAGGAGCGGGCCGACCGTCCAGCGTCTCTCGGACGCCGAGGCGGCCTCGGGGGACACAATCCCATCGCCCTAGGTTGTCGGGTGCCTTGGGTAGGACACGGCTACAGTGCGGGAGCGCACTGTAGCGTGCTCCAGAGCGCCCGTATGGCCGGCACGGTCGTGTCCTCGCTGCTCTGGTCGCGTCCACCTTGCCCAATGGTGTCTAGGGGGTCAGGGGAAGAGTAAAGTAGTGGGCTGTGGGCTTGGATGCCATGGAGAGCCACTTGAGTGAGGAGGGAGGTGAGAAAGAAGGAGATTGCTGCTGCCCAGAAGAGTAAAATGGGGTTTTACCCCCTCCAATGATTGAGCTGAGGCTTGGGTGAGTTACAGGAGGTAGAGGATGATCAGGTTTATCCGTGGTAAGAATTTGAGGTAGAGGGGAATAGTGAAAGGGGTCAAAACAATGGTTTAGGAAAAAGGGCAGAAGGTGTTTGATGCAGATTTGGGCAAGCAAAATAACTCCACTTGACATGAGACTTAACAGGATCAAATGTCACATATAATTAGGGCCTTCCACCAAATTTGAGCTCATTTGGGCAAAGTTGCCAATGTAACTTTGGTGAACCCTGGAAATCAACAGAAATGGTTTCACAATGTTTGAGTTAAGCTAACCATCTCCCCTTGATGCACCACTTGGTGTAGTGTCATCATTTGGGGTTATGATCATGCCCACAAAGTTTGAAGACCCAGGTAAAAAGTTGGTAATGTAAAGTTGTTCAAATTTGAATTTGAACAAAAATGGTTTTGGGGTACTCTGATCAAGTTACCCTACTCCAAAGCTTGTTCCATTTGGTCTAGATGTCTTATTAGACCATTCTAGCATGTGCACCAAGTTTGAGAGCATTTCGACAAGTTTGGCAATGTAAAGTTGCTCAACCTTCAGATATGGATAGAATGGTTTTGAGGGGTTTTGATGATGTTTCCTTGATCTTCAAGGCATGAGGCTTTGTAAGATCATCAAATATGTCATATTTGACATGATAAAATTTCCCTGGAATTATTAGAGAATATTTCCTTTGTAAATATTTCAAAAGCTTGAAATATCCAGAAAGGGTTTTGAAAGGATTTGTCCAATATTCTGAACATGACCATGTGCTGAAACTCTTATATATGGACAATGTATGTCCTATGAGTTTCCCTGAATTTTGGCAAATATTTTTGAAATAGTTAAATAATTTTTCCCTATTAAAGACCATTTCTGGCCTTAAGAAAAAGCTTTTAAATAAAATAGGAAAATAACTTTTAAAATTATAATTTTGTGGTTTATGGGAGTCCTATACCTAATAGGATTCAAATATACCTTTTGAAAGATTTTTCACACCCTAAATAAGGTACTTGCAGTGCAAACCTCAATTCAGGGGTTTTCGGAAAACTAATTTTAGAAAATACTATTTGCCCAAAATATTTGTATAAGAAAATTCTATACTGGTCTATACACATGGCATGATCATTGGGAAAAGGTTTTGGATCAAGGAGATGAAGTATAAGAGTTGGAGGATTTATTTGATTTTTAGAGCACTAGCAAACAACAGACATAAAATCAGTCAAGCAAAGTCAAAATCACTCAAAAGTTTTTGTAAATCCACAATTTTAGCATGATTATTAGCTTAAGCAACGTGGCATGAAAATCAGGGTGTGACACAGGGCATGCCTAGCCCGGATGATAGTCAGCATCGAGTAAGCGGCATCCTGCACTGCCATCTCGATGGTAACCCCGAGTCCATAAGACCAATGGATGGTGTCAGTAGCTTCGGGATACGAAAGGTATATCTAGACTGTGCAGAAATACTCACTCTGGTTGAAATCCCGGTACTACTCCTCCACAGTGTACTCAGGATACCAACGGTAGCCGGTCTCAGTCAACACACGGACCAACATGGTCGTGTGACCTGGCACATTGATGCACTGAGTCAAACGGACCACCTGGTGAGGTGTGCGGTCAGACATCTGAAACACAAAATAATGCAAAGGCATTAGAAATTCTAGAAGAAATCTGGTAGCATGACAACTGTAAATGCTCAAAAAAGATTTTGAGACATCATACAAATGATAGCATAGCCACTCAACAACATCATATAAAGGTTTCGATTCAACTAATCAACATACTGGAAGGGTAGAAACTGAACTGAGGCTTGAAACCAACAATCCTAAGAGTCTTCGGATTAGTAACACGTGAACCTAGTAAAGATGAGAGACCTAGTCCTAAACCCCAGTAGAAGAATAGGCTGACTCAGATCAGAAGGGCATAAGGTAAAGAAGTAAAAAGAGCCTTACGTTCCCTTCCACAATCAATTCCCCTACATATAACTAAGAATTTTCTAGACTCAACATCGACTAGTTTGGCTTGAAGAACCTACAAGCAGTCCGGCTCTGATGCCAACGCTGTCAGGACCTCGATCCTAAGTCACACCAATCTAGCTTGTAACAAATCATATCACTTTGCGGCCTCACGCACGGTATCCCCACGGGTGCCACCTTACCTTGCCCGGGACCGTTTGCGCATTTTGGCACACGTATATGATAGTGTCGCTAGCATCCATATGAGAGAGAACCCGGGTCGACATGGTTAGTTATAAACCAAAAGTGGCACTAAATTACAGAGACATGCATCCATGACCCAGCAACGAACGTGTCGGTCATCAACGTATGAACCCAAGTCGTAGCAAGCTACATGGACTTAAAGGAACAACGCGTGACATTTCCCCTAAGGGAAAGACACAGGAACGAAGAAGGACACATGCCGGCCAGCCTACGTGTTCCGGAGCAGTAGCAAGCTACCAAGGCTCAGTGGAAGCACTAGGAGGCATTTCCCTGTAAGATAGGCTACCAAAGGTATACAACTAGGTGTCGGATCCCACACATACCAAGAATTTCAAACATACACACAATATGCTCAATATGTGCAAATACAACATTGCATCACAACAGAACTCTATGACTCAAAGTAGTTTATTTAAGAGGCTCCGAAGAGCCATACATAACATATCCATACAGATAGGGGTTACATGACCCAACACTCAAGTCATACAAGCATACAAGCACAAGCGGAAGCTAACATGTCTGAGTACAGACAACTTGGAAATAAAACAGGCTTGCTGTAGCCTGACTATCTACAAGGCCCTTCACAAGCTCAGGATCTCTGTCTGGGTAGCAAGCTACTCGTCGACGTCAACGTCTATGTAAAACCCATCAAAAGGGGCAGGGTTGTCCTCTGCAACAATTATTAAGCAAACATGAGTACAAAGGTACTCAGCAAGACTTACAACATAACCTATCGTACATGCATCATTATCAACAAAGGTAGTGGAGTTCATTGCAGCAAGCCAGCTTTGACTCTTGGCTAACTTATACTACAACTCTCAGCAGATTGCAAGATGAGACTATGCACACGAGTCCTCTACTCACGACAACAATACACTACCGTGGATCCTCTTCCGTCATCCTACGGAAGGGCCATCCACGACACTCAAACTTGTCTTGAGACTTTTAGGAGTAACCATCAACTTGTCTATGAACTGTATAGACAACCAAGTGGTCCATAACCGTGAACAACGGCTATTCGAATAGATTGGTAACCCTGCAGGGGTGTACTTCTTCACACACGCTTCCACCAGTTATCGTCGTTTACTTGACATGTACTCGGCAACCTTCAAGCGGAAGCCCAGCGAGGGTGTCGGCCCCGACCAGACTAAGTACACAAGTCTCTAGTCTAGGTTTATCGCCTATTTGGGTTCCATCCGTAGGGAGATCCGGCCGGGGTGTCGCTTACGGCCCCAAACGATGTGTACAGGGTTCCCGAGTCACCAAACGGGCGACCGGTACACCGTGCCACGTACCTGCCGCATCACATCCCACCCCGATGGTCAGTGCTGCGCACGACCACCAGTAAACTACAAACACCAGAAACTAGTTGCAACTCCAGGACAGAGGTCAAGGGCAGTTAATAAGCCGAGAGGGTCCATTGGTTTGGGGCCCAATGCATGGTAGTAGCTGAATCTTGAATCACACATACAGATCTCAGGTCCTATGGACGGTTCCAATGAAACAACCCACCATGTACTCGTACATGGCCTTTCATCGATTCCTTTACCAAGCATATTCCACACTTCACTCTCTTTACCAGGCATGATCATTTCACTCTGATCCATCACCCAGCTGAACCAGACCTGACACAAATGTAAGCATAGCTGGCAACGTAAACAAATAGCATGGTAGAACACACATCACATGGCTCAATCAACTCCTACACATGCTAGTGGGTTTCAACTATTTACTGTGGCAATGATAGGTCATGCAAAGGAATAGGGTTCAACTACCGCAGCAAGTAGCAGTTCACACGATTTTGCCTTAATATAGTAAAATAGAGCAGGAGCGAGAAGATGGGTTTGTATCAGAATGATCAATGGGTTGCTTGCCTGACAGATTGGTTGTCCGGTACTGCTCTTCAGTTGGATACACAGATGTATCCTCGGGAGCAGGACCTACCATGGAGAACAGCGACGATACATTCAATATACAAACAAATGCAACAATATGATGCATGCTCATGACATGGCAAGATGAATGTGTTTTTGGCTAATGCAACTATAAACAGAAAGGTTTGAGCTCATTTGAACCAAAGATTCAAACTTATACCCAAACTAATACTCCCTCCGTCTGGAAATACTTGTCATCAAAATGATTAAAAGGCGATGTATCTAGATGTATTTTAGTTCTAGATACAACCCTTTTAATCCATTTTGATGACAAGTATTTTCGGACGGAGGGAGTATTTATTAAAGTGCATTATCATGTTTTGATGTGAACAACAAGGTTAACTTGCTTAATCATGCACGAAACCAGTGCCATTGGAAATATTGGATTTTTCTAATCAATTTTCATATATAAAACTTTTCCATCTTAGCTACTGTTGAATTTATATGATTTTTAGAAGTTTAAAGCATTTTCTGGAATTTCCTGAATTGTTTTAAATCAAATAATCCCAGGAAATCCTTTACTGCGTCAGCATGACATCATGCTGACGTTAGCAGGTCAACAGACCTGTTCCAGGTCAAACCTGACAGTGGGTCCCGCGTGTCAGTGTCATTAATTTAACTAAATAAACATTAGTTCTAATCCTAACTTAATTAGCCGGCTGGGGCCCACCTGCCATTGACTCCAGGGGGTCAAACCGGGCCCACCAGTGGTCAGACAGGATCAAACCAGCCGGCGTTTAGCCACCGGCAAGGCCAGACGCGGCGGTGCGGTGTGGGATTTGTGTTCCGACGACCAAATCGACGGCGGAGCACGTCTATGTGATGCCGGGAGTGTGCCGCATCTATTGGTGGTGGTGGTTGGCCTCGGGGTCGCCTGAAAAGGTGCCGGTGACGACCTTGGCGGCTGCCGGAGCTCGGGTGAGCTCGGGCTAGTCGCTAGGAGGCACGGCGAGGCGCGTGGAGTGGTGTGTCAGGCTCCTGGAGGTGCGATGGAGCTGATGGACAGGGTGGCGCGGCCGTTGGGTGGCCGGAGTCTCTTCGGCGACGAGCTCCGTGGCGGCACGTGTGAGTGAGCTTTGTGCTGTCGTTACAGAGCTCGAGAGGGAGAACGGAGAGGATGGGGAGGTGGCCAAGCTCACGACGGTCGCGTTGGAACTGACGGCGAGGTCTTGGACGAACTGCTGCGACGGTGAGGTCGCCGACGATCTTGGCGGCCGAACGGGGGAGAAGTCGACAGAGACGGTGCGTTGGGGCTTCCGGCGATGCGTGGCTTGTCAGGGAGACGTAGCAGACCATGGCGGAGCTTCCAGACACTGAGGGGCAGCGAGGGGAGCTCGGTGGGTGTGGTAGTTACGGCGGCGAGCTTGCGGGCGCTGCAGCCATGGCGAGGAGAGGGCGAGGGAGAGAGGCAGGGGGGAGTGGATGCGTCCAGCTGCTTCGGGGCGCGACGTGGAGGTCGTCCAGACCGTTTCAGTGGCGAGGCGGCGGCCAGGCGGCAAGCAGCTGCCGCGGTGGCGCGCGGCCGTGCGCCGGCGTCACCTGCCTGCCTGGCTGCCGAAGCAGCTGGCTGGCTCGGGCCAGCACAGTGCTGGGCCACCAGGCGGGCCGGCTGGTCCAGGTAAGTGGGCTGTGCCCTTATCTCTCTCTTTTCTATTTTGTTTTCTGTTTTGTTTCTTTTTCAACTTTGTTGAATTAATAAAAATGCTAGAACATTTTTATAAATCATAAAACTACTCATGCCCACTATATATAATATGAACAACATGGAACATTTTAGTTTATGATTATTTGGGCACCTAAAATATTTTATAGCATTTAAGTGCCCAAATGCAAATTAAATATGAATAAATCTAGTGACCTTTGGATGTCCTAGAAAATTGTGCACCAGCTTTGTCAGAGGATTAAGACCAAGGCAAAGATGATGAACATTTTTTGACGGGCATTTTGGGTACATTGGAAAAGATTTTATTAAACCCTAGTTGTTAGAAGAGGGGTGCTGGGGTTTCTGTCATCCCCATTTTAAGTTTCTGCAAAAAGTAAACATGATGCACACTCTAGCAAGTCCTAATGCATGCACTGACTAGGGATGTGACATCACCTCAGGCTGAGACCCCCAGTTCGTACTCTTATCGGTCCAGGAGGTTAGCCTCTCCGGGGCTCCAGATCTGAAGGCAGGCGCCACCGCCCAATTGGCCTCACGGGGCTCAGTGATATAGAATCACTCCTGCTGCCAAACCTTGTTCGTATGCACGAACGACCCCTTTGGTCAGCTTGCATTCGGTAGCTTTCTTATCATAGCACCCCCGCATTCCACGTGTTACCCGTCCACCACCTTCGGCTTCACATTGAAGGTCATGAGCCATAGGCCGAAGTGTGGGGGAATGCGGAGGAAAGCTTCACACACCATTATGAAAGCAAAGATGTGAAGGATTGAATTTGGGGCCAGATCATGGAAATCCAGCTCGTAGAAAAACAATAAGCCCCGTACAAGGGGTGAAGAGGGAATCCTAGCCCCCTACCGAAGTGTGAGAGGAACAGGACTCTCTCACCCGCCTAAGGGACAAGAATCACCTGATCCTGGGCGGGGACTCGGTGCGCGATGTTGGCAGCGAGATAGCCCGCGCTCCGGAGATGTTCCACGACTTTTTCAGTAAACGTGGAGGCCTTCCACTTGCCCTTGGCGCCGGATCCAGCCATTGCTGGGGAAGGAAGTGGTGGATGAGGAACGGAGAACTGCGGGCTCAAGAGATGAGGATGCAGGGGCTAGGAAGATTGGAGAGCTCGGGCTTGAGGAAAGCGTGGGGCTGATGGAAGGGATTGATATCCTTTTATAACACAGTTAATACAGAAGGTCCACCCACTTAGCCACAAACCTCGCTGGTTCGCAAAGCGGTTATGCATAATGCGTGGTTTGGATGCTCACGTCACATTGATAAGGATCCCCAAATAGGCGGGCACGATCTCTGTATTGATAAGATGTGCCAAGTGGGGTTATACCTCGAAACTCAAAACTAGGACCAAATAAAACGGTCTGATATGTTAGTGGGATGGACGCGACGCTTCACCAAAAAATTGTCAGTAAAGACACATTATTTGTTTTCTTTCAATACCTTGCATTCGAGGCTAAGGGTTGTACTAACCATGCAGAGCCGGAAACAATACACTTTTACAGAAGATAGTGCCTCGATATGTTCAGAAGAAGGAACCTGCCTTGCAATGCCGAAGACAATATGGAAGCCAAACTCATCATCATCCAAGACAGGTTCAGGGGCTATTGAGGGAGTCCTGGATTGAGGGGTTCTCATGTGGCCAGATAACTCATGGTGGGCCGGACTGGTGGGCCGTGAAGATCATTGCTGACGATCATCTCTCGTATCTGGATAGGACTGATGTGTGCCTATAATGGCAGGTTTTAGGTTTGGGTGTAATCTTTCCTTCCTCTGCAAGATGGTTATGTACAAACCCTAGGGCTCTCCAGTGCATATATAAACTGGAGGGTTTAGTCCATAGAGGCTAGACAACAATAGAATCGTAGGGTAGACTTTTAGGGTTTAGCCATTACGATCTCGAGGTAGATCAACTCTTGTAATCATATTCATCCAGATCAATCTAGCAGGAAGTAGAGTATTACCTCGATCAAGAGGGCCTGGACCTAGGTAAACATCGTGTCCCTAGTCTCCTGTTACCATCGATCCTTAGACACATAGTTCGGGACCCCCTACCCAAGATCCGCCGGTTTTGACACCGACAGTCGCCGCTAAGGTCGAGGGCCTCAAGGCTGCGCCGAAGAAGGCTGAGGATGAGGCCGCCAAAAAGAAAGCGGCTGTCAAGAAGGCGGTGGCCAAACTTGAGACGGTGAAGGCCTCCGGCGAGAAGCACGAGGCTCGAGTGGCCAAAGTGAAGGTGGAGCTCAAGGTTGCCGTCACTAAAGGTGAGGCCCTTGAGCCAAAGCAAAAAGAGGAGTCCGGCGAGCTGTCCAAGGTGGACAAAGGGCTCCAAGAGGCCATAACCAATGTGCGGGGTGTCCCGGAGGAGCTCCGCCAAGTGAAGGAAATCACCGATGGTAACAAATACTTACTACATAGTGTTTTTGGAGGGAACAGGTTCACCTTGCTGACACAGGTCTGGCACACCGCAGGCGTTTTCGTCGAGTTTCTGAAGAGTGCGGCAGCTGCAGCGGAGCACTATGCTAGTCGGGAGGAGGACTCCAAGCGGCGACTCTTCTGGTCGCAGTTACAGGCGTCCGAGCACCCTCTGCTCCTCAGCAACCAGATAAAGCAGCTGATGGAGCTGCATCGGATGGCCGAGCCGGCCCTGAAGGATCTTTGTGTCCGGCTGTGGCCGGCAGAGCCTATTCCGTACAACTACTTCGGCCTGGTGCAGAAGCTGCGTGATGCGATACCCCAGATTGACACCGTGAAGCATTATGCGTGCCTTGAAGGAGCTAGGCCGACCTTCGCAAAGACCATGGTTCATTGGCCTAGGATCCAGCCAATGGACATGTCCATTGGTCCCCGTCGGTTGGACAGGAGCATCGCCATCCCGAATAGTATTTCGCGCAAGTTATGGATGTCGCTCGGGCGATAGAGGGCTAGTGCTCCAAAGATGTAATGCTCAATTGAATGTATTAATTTGTCAGCCGGACCTTATGCTTTGTAATGCAACCCGTCTGCGTGTTTTAAAATGCGATGGTTTTCTTTTCACTCCGGTGCGGCCGTTTGTTTATTCTAAAAGTTACCAGTCGTTGGCTTCAGCCCCCAAGTGAATACCATGAGTGGTATTTCACCTCCGAACTATTACGCTTAGCCGACATCTCGGTGCCCGAAGGCGGTAGTGCGTGAGAGAGACTAGGCAATCAGACTATGCGGCTTTATTGCTTTCACTTAGCCATAGGAGCTTGACGACGGGAGCTAATGACTAGCCCCCAATATGTTGTGATGTACTTGGGAGCCAAGGCATACCTTTGTAATAACTTGGTTTGTGCTAAGACAAACCCTGCATGTGACATGGAGAAATCACCAACGGTTTTTTGAGTTTGATCATTGTCATCGGATCGCCGACCAGTTCACGCTTTCTATCACAATCCGTTTACGGCTTTATCCTCCCGAGGTGCTTAAGTGGACCAGCTAGAAGTACAATCGCAGGGGTTCTCCCTTTACCTTATTAGCCGAACATGCAGAATGTAAGAAGGCAAGACATAGTTCAGAACTGATGCATATAGTGCAATATCCGAGATGCCGAACACACGACCAAAACGTGGTGCCAGACTTGATGCTTAGGGTAGATAACGACATCATCCCCTCGATCTATTACCCGACCTGCATTTAAGCGTGTGTGCCGGGCTATTCGAAGAACAGAAAAAAGGTTAAAAGAGGTCACAGGAGCTAACGCCCTCTCCGAAGATGAGACGAGCTATCGATCCTCAAAGACCCAATAACGAAACTCTCAATGAAAGCACCAATGTCAGTGTCAAAACCAGTGGATCCTGGGTAGGGGGTACCGAGCTGTGGATCTAGGATCGACGGAGAACAAGGGACGGAGGACACAATGTTTACCCAGGTTCGGGCCCTCTCTAGGAGGTAAAACCCTACGCCATGATTGGTTGTATTCGATGTATATGATATGGTTACAGATTCGATCTACCTCTTGATCAGGTGAGATAAACCCTACGTGGATGAGGTGTTAGATGTAGCTCTATCCCTAAATACTAAAACCCTTCGGCTTATATAGCCATCGATAGGGTTAGGGTTACAAATGGTCGGTCACAATGAAGGAAATACCATGCTTGATCTTGACTTGGACAACACACCACGGCTCCGAAGATCACCTATCCGATCACAGGTTACACTCCATCTAGGCTCCACAATAGCCTTTTAGTCTCGCACATAAGAAATAGACCGGCGGCCCGAGGATCCCTTAATCCAGGACTCCCTCAACTATCTAATCTTTCGGCTATCCACACATGAACCCTAGGCTGAGGAGGACACGTATGAGGACGATCTACAAACCGTACTAGTCAATTCCCAATGATTCATAAAGATCTACCATGGTGAAATAAATCCAGGAAAACAACATCGGTAGGATCTACCCTAAGAACAGAGTTGAGGACATGAGCAGTTCTGGATCTAAGCGCCCTAACTTGGCAACTTCAATCAGCCATGGCAATGTGGGAGGGAGAATTACCGCACTAGCGTGATCAACCACGATGAAGTTTCACCGGAGTAGCACGACGAGGCTTCTCGCCGGAGTTGCTTCGACCAAGAGCTCGATGGAGGTGGATGAGCGATTGAGGAACTGGGAGGAAGAAGGCATGGTGAGGGGTATTTATAGCTACAAGCTGAACCTCCTCTCCAAAATCTATGACCATTAATTGTAGGACGTTCCGGATTTGACGGACACGGTCACAATCATGGGGATCGTGGGTAAGTGGCAACTCGTTTCTAGGAGAAACTCGAGAAGAGAGAGGGAGACCGAAATGTCCGAAGAAGGGCAAATGCCAAAAATGGTTCAAATTTCGAAGTCGATTTCTTTCTCGACCATGGACGTCGAAGAGAAATTTTATCCAGTTCAAATTGCATTCTTATGACGGACATCATTGATTTGGACAAGAAAGAAATAGAGGGATAAAAGGGTCCGAAACAAAACACTCAGCCAAAAGAGATAAAACACAAAAGTACGGAGCTATGAGTGAGTTGTGCATCGAACGAAACACAAACACTGAGAAACGAAGAAAAAACACTCAACCGAGAGCAAATAAACACAAAGAACGAGCACGAAACATATAGATCTCAGGGCTAAGAATAAACTAGTAAAATCCCTGAGATAGTTCCTCCAAGAAGGGTTAGTTCTTGTTCATAAACCCAACTTGCGTGGGCAGCGAGAATCACATTTGTTTTGTCTAAGCAGGGACATTCCTTCGATGCGTTATGTAGTTCACCTATGCATTTCGAGAGTAATCATATGAATATGCATTGAAATTGTTTCCCGAGACATGATCATAATGATTCGAGGAGGTACTCATGTACTCCTTCTGTCAAAGGTTTGACCTATATCCATTCGAGGAAGTTTTAGCACCAATCTGCGAAGGATAATCATTTCCTCGAAGAGAATCACTCTGCATATTCAGGTTAGTAGTGACAGATATTTTTTTAATGATGCACTTCTTCACCTATATTTGCTTTTTGGGTGAACCAGACTTGTAGTTAGTCCAAACATATCGAGCGAAAACCTTACCATTCTATTGTCTGAAGAATTTGTAGTTTGAGTCATCAAACTCGTCAGAAACTATTGAAATGGTAGTGTCATATTCACACAGAATTGCAGGCTCGAGAGTTTTACTTTTGTCAAGAACGCAACTCGTTCGATGACTCAAACCTGCAGTAGGTTCCATCAATGTCATGTTTTCTTCCGAAATCGAATCCTTCCTTTCGGGTTTTTTTCCTGCAGTATTGACTTCTTGAGCACATCACAGAGAGTTTGATGCCGTTTGAGACTTTTTAGCATTCCTGTCTCAAGCAGGTTCTTTAATCTGCAATTTTCATCAGAGATAGTAAAAAATTCCTTGAAAGAGGGGTTATAAATACCATTCGTAGTTCTTGCAATATTCTCGATGACAACATTAGATCTTTCAGCATTTCAAACAACATTGCTACGTTCTAGGCATTGTGAGCAAGAAGGCACAAAATCATAGAGGGGGTTGTTTAGATTGGTCGACAAAGAGAGAAGCATTTTCTTTTGCTAGCACGTTATGAGACTCTTTCAGTGACTCGAGTTCTTGAATCCTGTTAAGGACTTCATATAATAAACTCTCGTAGTCGACTGTAAGAGAATCATGTCGGTTTGAAAGATCACCAATAGTTGAAGAAAAAGCATCATGATCTTTGATCAACTATTGATTCTTCTCCATCTCTTCGACCAGTAATCCTTCGACTTTCCTGAGATTCTTGTCTAGTTTTTCAAGCTCATCTTGTTGAAATTTTGGAATCTTAACCAGTTTAGCATAGGCAATGAATTCAAGAGAATATTCAGTCATAGACTTTCAGTGTTTTGCTGATACCTGATCTTTAGAGGTCTTTGCCATGAGACAGAATGCAATTGGTTCATCATCATTTGAATCATTGTCATCTGTGTCTGATTCAAGTGATTTCTCAGATGACTCATAAGCGACAAAAGCATTCACCACTGCAGGTTGGTCCAAACGCGACAGTCCAATCAGAGACCCTTCAACAAAACTGTTGTCCGCGTTCTGGGAACGGGGGTACCCAGACTCGCATGCCTGCGGCCCAGGGCGTGGCTCATCAGGCGGCCTGGTACGGCCCAGCATCCTCATCGACAACTCAAGACCCTCACGAGGGGCCAAGCCTCGCGAGGCGGACGACACAAGGCATCCCCTGGGGCACCTCCCCAGACCGGCTCGTGAGTATCAGAGATATTGAGGTGAGCGACTCCTCGCGAGGCCCTCGTGCCGTGAGCAGTCACGACCAAGGTCAGGCGGGCGCCAGCGGGCGCATAGCGCCAGTTTCCCCTTTGGTGCTAAAGGAGAAGGTGCAGACAAAGAGTCCCGAGGCGTCAGGCAAAGGTTTCCATATCGGTGCAACGAGACTAAGACCAGCAGGACGGCAAGACAGAGGTCATCGCGAAGCCCACGGTGGCGTCACCACTAGAGCTTTTGGCAGGCGAAGACCACCTTCTGTCACGATAGCTTGTACTAGCTGTCCCCCTTCAAATTTGGTCATTGTGGGATTCCTTCCCACTCAATATTTGGGAATAGGACCCTGGCCACTATAAATTGGACTAGCGACCACATTGGAGGGAGATCAGATCATCAAGATCTCTCATACACCACAAGCTCACCAGAGCTCAAGAACACCTCTCCTCAGGAGGCAGTTCACCCATGTACTGGTTCTTCCTCAGCCTACAAGCCAATCCACAAACACCACACTGTATTAGGGTGTTACACCATGATGGTGGCCTGAACGATTATAAATCTAGTGTCTCTTGTTCATCGGATCTGACGAGCTAGGCCTAGGGCTGTTGAGTAGAAGAGCTAGAGCGGAAGGAGAGATCTTCGTGCACACCCCAGAGTTCGAACCTTAAAGTTTTTGCCGTAACCCCAGATCCGACATTTTGGCGCGCCAGGTAGGGGTGCGCCGGATCTGTTCTTCCATCGTCCGCACCGTCACCACCCCACGATTCCGATGGCCGACGACCAAGGGGCCCATGCCAACTGCTGGGCGACCTGGCCTGCGCGGGCGGCACCGCCCGACCACGGAGACCTCAACCCTGCGCTCCAGGCTACCCCAGCACCACCCGGCGCCGCCGAACGCGGGCGGCGCGGGCCGGCGACAACCGCCTCGGCGTCCCAACGTGCGCACTCCGCGGCGCGCTCTGCAAACCACGCCACGATGACAGCACCTTACACCCGACGGGAGCAGGCGAACACAAGGGCTGAGCTCATCGTGGTGCGGGAATGTTATGATGCAAGCTGGCTGATAGCGGCTGCGACTTGCTAGTGGAATGTGTCGCTGAACTACTGGTCCGCGCTTGCAGAGGCGAACTACCGTTCTACTCCTCACCCCCACCCCAGGTCGCAGGTGGGGCACTGGTGAGGCCCCGACCGGTATTGGCATCGTCTGGAGCAATTGGAAGACCCGATGACACTGGCAGGTGCGCTGGTGCCCTCCTTACGACTGCAGCAACCTCGTCACCAGCAAGAGCAGACGCCGGCAGCCCTTCGAGAGGGTACGCCGGGGTTTAACTCAGCGGACGCTTAGGCCAGATGCTGCAACCGGGGGCTCAAGGCATGGGGCACGCAGGCTGTGCCCTTGGTGGGGCACGTAGGCTGTGCCCTTGGTGGGGCTGCCGACGAAGCCTACGTGCCCCGCATGGTGGACCTGGCGTACGTGTTTGGGGCGGGCCCCAATGCTTTCCACGGGCCGGGATGGAACGGCGAGGCTCACGGGGAAGAAGATTACCGCGGGTCATCCGGGGACGCCGTGGACCCGCTCATCGACGACAACAGAGCACAACAGGTATCACAGCAGCACGCATACGCTAACAATGGACTGCAGGTGAATCAGACCACGGCGATGGTCGAAGACCCGAGAGCGACCGCTCCGCCCTCAACCGGAGCGGAACGCTGGGGCTACGCATAGAAGGCCTAGAGCCGCGGCCTCCCCAGCGGCGCGAGGAGTTGGGAAGTATGAGAAAGTAGGTCCTCTGTCGGGGCGAGCCTCGCCGAGCTTCCCCCCCGGCAGAGGGCCCGTGGTCGCTGAGGACGTCACTGGCATCACGCTTCTACCTCCTTGGTCCTGTCCTTGATTCCGGTCGCCCCAATGGAGGTCGGGGGTGGCGCAAGGCGGGGCCCTCGTCTTGTGATATGAAGTAAGGCACATGCATGTATAGATCTCCGCCCGTGACAGTCTCACGTAATAATGAGTGGGGCTGTACAAGCCTCGGAGTCTCCAGAGAGCCGCCCTCGGGCCTCAGGGGCTTCCTCCCACGTCCTAGTGGCATCACTTAGCTACGCGCTGGTGAGAAGACTAAAGACTAGATAGGAGCCGGACGTGGCTATTTGCTTTCCTTGCCTTCCCTTTTGTAATTGGATTCGCCGTGTCTTTCAAGTTAAATTTGAAGTCTCGCTTGTTGCCAAAATGGGGGGAAGTTTTCTTTGATTTATGCTGGATTTTTCCGCTTCTGGCTGTCTCGAAAATCTTACATATGCCCTCAGGCCTGGGGGCTGGAAGGCCAATCCCACTTGTCATGCCGTTACAACCTCGGCAGGACCCACTCTGGACAATAACCTACGCCCCGCAATTGTGCCGCGTAGGCACCCTGCCGCGGCCAGCGGAACGCCACTGGCCCTGTTCCTCGGAGCAGGGCCAAGCATTGATCGGTAGGCCCACGGCGCGTACCGACAGCTGTCCACCCCTGGAGGGAGGCAGTCCGACGGCTTCGTAACCCTCATGAAGACAGGTAAGATCTAGATGAGGCACTACGACAAATAAGCTAGAAAAGCTTGAGGACACACGCCTCAGGTTCGGATTCAATCGCCAAACAAAAAGGAAGAAAACGGAATACCGATTTACACACATAGGGGGCTTCCCCCGTCAAAATGCTCTCATACCCCGCGAGGCCCTTTGCGAGTTTGTGCATGCAGGATTAAGTCAGAAGAATGCGAGCTCAACCGGACATATCACTCGCCGAGGCGTCCGAGCCACCCTCATATGCGCCGGCAAAGCTGTCGCTGGACACATCTCCTTCGTCTTCAACCACTCCTCCTTCATCCACCACGACCATGGCCACCTCATCATTGGTGGCAAAGGCTTGGACTAAGGCATCCACGTGGTCATCCACCCAGTGCGCCAGGTTGTCTCGGACAGCCCCGAGCATAGGGGCGATGACATCATTGAAGTCAAAGTCAGGATCAATGATCTGGAGGTAGCTGAAGACCCGGCAGAACGCACGACCCAGGAAGCCTCGGCTTTTCTCCTCAACAAGGCGGTGGACCCTCATGGCCTGGTTCTCCAGGCGCGTCACGATCTCGGTGAAGAAAACAAGATGACCGGCGTAGTCCTCCACGTGGGGGTCGGGGGCATTCTCCTCGCAGATAGCTCCCAGTGCCTGTTTCGCCCTCGCCCGAAGGGTTCGCAGCATGGGGCCATGCTCGTGCTGCAGCACGAGTCGACTGCCGGCCTTGTCCTCGCTCTGTCATGCAAGGGCCGCGGCCTCATCAACCTTCCTCCGGAGCGAGGCCAACTCTCCCTGCGCGGAGGCCAACTCAGCCTGCGCAGAAGACTGAGCTGCCACGGCGGCCCTCTCGCGCAGCTCTGCTTGTCTCAGCCTCATCCTGAGGGCAGCAGTCCTCCCGTCTGTCAGGACCCCGATCCTAAGTCACACCGATCTAGCTGTAACACGTCATATCACTTTGCGGCCTCACGCACGGTAACCCCACGGGTGCCACCTTACCTGGCCCGGGACCGTTTGCGCATTTTGGCACACGTATATGACAGTGTCGCTAGCATCCATATGACAGAGAACCCGGGCCGACATGGCTAGTTATAAACCAAAAGTGGCACTAAATTACAGAGACAGGCATCCATGACCCAGCAACGAACGTGTCGGTCATCAACGTATGAACCCAAGTCGTAGCAAGCTACATGGACTTAAAGGAACAACGCGTGACATTTCCCCTAAGGGACAGACACAGGAACGAAGAAGGACACATGCCGGCCAGCCTACGTGTTCCGAGCAGTAGCAAGCTACCAAGGCTCATTGGAATCACTAGGAGGAATTTCCCTGTAAGATAGGCTACCAAAGGAAAACAACTAGGTGTCGGATCCCACACATACCAAGCATTTCAATCATACACGCAATATGCTCAATATGTGCAAATACAACATTGCATCACAACAGAACTCTATGACTCAAAGTACTTTATTTAGAAGGCTCCAAGAGCCATACATAACATATCCATACAGGTAGGGGTCACATGACCCGACACTCAAGTCATACAGTCATACAAGCACAAGCGGAAGCTACATGTCTGAGTACACACAACTTAGAAAATAAAACAGGCTTGGTGTAGCCTGACTATCTACAAGGCCCTTCACAAGCTCCAGATCGCCATCTGGGTGTCAAGCTACTCGTCGACGTCAACGTCTATGTAGAACCCATCAGCAGGGGCAGGGTCCTCCTCTGCAACAGTTATTAAGCAAACATGAGTACAAAGGTACTCAGCAAGTCTTACCACAGAACCTATCATACATGCGACATTATCAAAGGGGGTAGTGGAGTTCGTAGCAGAATGCCAGCTTTGACCTTGGCTAACCTATACTACAACTCTCAACGGATTGCAAGATGTTATTACGAACACGAGTCCTCTACTCACCACTTCAATACACTACCGAGGATCCTCTTCCGTCAACCTACGGAAGGGCCATCCACGGCACTCACGCTTATCTTGAGGCTTTTAGTAGTATCCATCAACTTGTCTATGAACTGTAAGAGCAACCAAGTAGTTCGTACCGCGAACAACGGCTATTCGAATAGTTTGATAACCCTGCAGGGGTGTACCTCTTCACACACGCTTCCACCACTTATCGCCGTTTACTCGGCGTGTACTCGGCAACCTTCAAGCGGAAGCCCAGCGAGGGTGTCGGCCACGACCTGACTAACTACTCAAGTCTCTCGTCCAGGTTTATCGCCTATTTGGGTTCCATCCGTGGGGAGATCCGGCCGGGGTGTCGCTCACGGCCCCGAACGATGTGTACAGGGTTCCCGAGTCACCAAACGGGCAACCGGTACACCGTGCCACGTACCTGTCGCATCACAACCCACCCCGAGGGTCAGCGTTGTGCATGACCTCCAGTAAGCTATAAATACCAGAAACTAGTTGCAACTCCCGGACAGAGATCAAGGGTAATTAATAAGCCGAGAGGGTCCATTGGTTTCGGGCCCAATGCATGGTAGTAACTGGAACTTGAACCACACATACAGATCTCGGGTCCTATGTACGGTTCCAATGAAACAACCCACCACGTACTCCTACATGGCCTTTCATCGATACCTTTACCAAGCGTATTCCACACTTCCTTCTCTTTATTTAAAGATTGTTTCACTCTGATCCATCACCCAGATGAACCAGACCAGACACAACTCTAAGCATAGCAGGCAACATAAACAAATAGCATGGTGGATCACACATCACATGGCTCAATCAACTCCTACACATGCTAGTGGGTTTCAACTATTTACTGTGGCAATGACAGGTCATGCAAGGGAATAGGGTTCAACTACCGCAGCAAGTAGCAGTTTACGCGCTGTTGCCTTAATGCAGTAAAAGAGAGCAGGAGCGAGAAGATTGGGTTTGTATAGGAATGATCAATGATTGCTTGCCTGACAAGGTAGTTGTCGGGTACTGCTCTTCAACTGGATACACAGCAGTATCCTCGGGAGCAGGACCTAACACAGGGAATACCGACGATACAATCATTAACAAACAAATGCAACAATATGATGCATGCTCATGACATGGCAAGATGCATGTGTGTTGGCTAATGCAACTAAAATCAGAAGGGTTTGAACCCATTTGAATCAAGGATTCAAATTGAAGTTCAAACTATTATTTAAATAAGTGCATAATCATGTTTTTGATGTATACATCAAGTTAACTTGTTCAAACATGCATGAAACTAGTGCCATTGGAAAGATTGGAGTTTTTTGATCATTTTTCATATATAAATCTTTTTCATCTGAGCTATGGTTGATTTTATATGAATTTTAGAAGTTTTGGGTATTTTTTGGAATTTCCTGAATTATTTTAAATCTAAAAATCCCAGAAAAACCTTTACTGCGTCAGCATGACATCATGCTGACGTCAGCCAGTCAACAGGGCCAGTCCAAGTCAAACCTGACTGGTGGGTCCCTAATGTCAGTGTCTCAGGAGCTAAATCCGGTCATAACCAGGGTTGACTGGGTTTGACTAACAGCGGGGGCCCACTGTCAGTGACCGTGGTGGTTAAACTAATTACTGTTAGCTACTAAACAACAGGCCACGTCAGCCCGCCGGAGTTTGGCCGGCGGCGACCATTTCGCACGGCGGTGACTCGTCGGAATCCCTATTCCGGCATCCATTTGCCGCGCGGATGGCCTCGGTGTGCTCCTGGTGATGCACCGCATCTAACGGTGCCACTGGTTGGACGAGAGGTCGCCGGAGTCGACGGCGACGAGCTCGTCCGCGGCGGTGCTCGCACGGGGTTGGTCGGGAGGGAGTTGTAGTGCACGGGAGGAGGAGCTAAAGCTTGCTTTAGCTTGCTCGTGACCTACTGAAGCTAACGGCGTGCTCAGCCACGAGGTACGATGCCTATGGCCACGGCGGTGAGTTGGCCGGCGGCGGTGATCGTCGGTCAGCAAAGGGGGCGGCGGCTACAAGGCCTAAACGAGCCCGTGGAGAGGGGGGTTCCAAGCGTGAGCTCACAGCGGTCGCAGAGGGCGTCGAAGTGAGCTCGGGGACGGTCAGACGACGGCGTACGGGCGGCGGCGATCTCCGGTGCCGGAGGTTGAAGACGACGGCGAGGGGGACGTTGCGGAGCTCCTGGCGTCGTGTGCGTCGGTGGGGAGCTTCGGGGCGATGCAGCGGAGCTAGTGGTGCTTCGGGGAGGCGAGGGGGTGGCATAGAGCGCGGTGTCAGCGGTCATCGGCGACGAGCTCGCTCTGGGGAGCTCGGCGGAGGGAAGAGAAGAGGGGAGAGACACGGGGAAGAGGGGGAAACGGTCGAGGGGGCTTCGTGGCGACGTTCTAGTCCGTCCAGAGGGCCGAGGGGCCAGCCAGGCAGGCAGGAGGTGGCCGGCGCATCGGCGGCGCTCGCCACCGAGCTGCTTCGTGCGCTGGCGCGACGAAGAAGACGGGGATGCCCCTGGTGGGCTGGGCCGGCTGGGCCAGTAGGTAAGTGGGCTCAGGTAAGTGTTCTTCCTATTTTTCTTTTCCTATTTTCTTTCTGTTTTATTTCTTTTGCAGCTTTGTTCGATTAATAAAAATGCCTAAACATTTTTATAACTCATGACACTTGTCATATCTACTGTATATAATATGAACAGTAGGAAACATTATAGTTCATGATTATTTGAGCATTTAAAATATTTTATAGCATTTAAATGCCCAAATTCAAATACCATATGATTTAATCCAAAGCCCTAGATTGTCCTAGAAAATTGTGCACCATTTTTGGCAGAGGTTTAAGACCAAGGCATAAATGATGAACATTTTGAAGGGCATTTTGGGTATATTGGAAAATATTTTAGCAAACCCTAGTTGTTAGGGGAGGGGTGCTGGGGTTTCTGTTAATCCCATTTCAAGTTTTCTTTGAAAGTAAACATGATGCACACTCTAGTTAGGTCCTAATGCAAGTGCTAGCTAGGGATGTGACAACTCACCCCCACTTAAAAGAATCGCGTCCCGAGATTCGGGTTCCTCCGGAAAGAGGGTGGGGTACTCAAGTCGAAGACGATCCTCCCTTTCCCAAGTAGCTTCACTCTCGGAATGATGTGACCATTGAACCTTGAGAAACTTGATATTGTGGCGTCGAGTGGTGCGCTCAGTTTGATCAAGAATACGAACGGGGTATTCTCGATATGTGAGATTGTCTTGGAGATCAAGCGTTTCGTGGTCCACTCCGCGGATAGGATCCGAGAAGCAACGCCTGAGTTGGGAAACGTGGAAAACATCATGAACTCTGGAGAGGTGCGGAGGTAGTTCCAATTGGTAGGCAACTTCTCCTCGTTTGGCAAGAATGCGAAAAGGACCGATGAAACGAGGGGCCAATTTGCCTTTGATACCGAAGCGATGGGTTCCCTTAAGAGGAGTAACCCGAAGGTAAGCCTTATCGCCGAATTCAAAAGTCACAGCCTTATGATGACTATCATATTGGCTCTTTTGGCGAGACTGGGCTGTTTTCAATCTCTCACGAACGATGCGAACTTGTTCCTCTGCTTCCTGGATCATATCCGGGCCAAAGAATTGTCTTTCCCCGGTCTCTGACCAGTTAAGAGGTGTTCGACTCCTTCGTCCATATAGAACTTCGAAGGGAGCTTTGCCCAAGCTGGCTTGATAACTATTGTTATAAGCGAATTCGGCAAATGGAAGACATTTTTCCCATTCCATACCAAAAAAATGACAGAGGCTCGAAGCATGTCTTCCAGAACTTGATTGACTCGTTCCACTTGACCACTTGACTGCGGATGGAAGGCAGTACTAAAAGAGAGATGAGTTCCCATAGCATTCTGGAAACTTTCCCAAAATCGGGAAGTGAAAAGACTTCCACGGTCTGAGTTAATCTCCAACGGTACACCATGAAGTGATACTATTCGAGAGATATATAAGTCTGCTAGCTGGCTAGCGGTAATACTCTCCCGAATAGGCAGGAAATGAGCTACTTTAGAGAGGCGGTCGATTACGACGAAGATATCATTATTCCCTTTCCTGGTCCTGGGAAACCCGGTAATGAAGTCCATACCGACTTTGTCCCATTTCCATTCAGGAATAGCTAAAGGTTGAAGGGTGCCAGCGGGCCGTTGATGCTCTGCTTTGACTCGACGACAAACGTCGCAGTTAGCAATGAATTGAGCGATTTCTCTCTTCATCCTAGTCCACCAGAATCTTTGACGTAGGTCTTGATACATTTTGGTACTATCGGGATGAATCGTGAGAGGAGATTCATGAGCCTCCTTAAGGATCAAACGCCTTAGGTTTCGTACTTTAGGAACCACTAAACGGTTGCTAAAGAATACGACTCCTTGATCATCAATTGAGAAACATCCTGCAACTCCTTTCTTGATGTTCCTCTTAATACGGGAAATTTCGGGATCAACCTTCTGTGCTTTGATGACCTGATCCATAAGGGTAGGTTTCGCCACCAAGGTGGAGAGGAATCCTCGAGGAACAATGTGAAGGTTAAGGTTACGAAATTCCTCGTGGAGAAGTGGTTGACTTTGTTGTAACATTAAATTGTTACAATATGACTTACGACTTAGTGCATCAGCCATGACATTGGCCTTTCCAGGAGTGTAAGTGATTCCTAAGTTGTAGTCGGTGAGCAACTCAACCCAACGTCTTTGCCTGAGATTTAGATCCGGTTGGGTGAAGATATACTTCAAACTTTGGTGATCAGTGAAGATTTCACAGCGATTACCAAGGAGGTAATGCCGCCATGTTTTGAGTGCATGGACTACAGCTGCAAGCTCTAGATCATGAGTAGGATAGTTATCCTCATGTAGACGCAACTGTCGGGATGCGTATGCAATCACTTGACGATCTTGCATGAGAATGCAACCTAGTCCTTGTCGCGACGCGTCGTAATAGATTATAAAATCCTTGGAAAAGTCTGGTGGTACCAGTACAGGTGCAGATGTCAGGCGTCTTTTCAGTTCCTGAAAACTGGACTCGCACTGTGGGGTCCACTCAAACTTTTTATCTTTCTTGAGGAGTTCGGTTAGAGGTTTAGGAACCTTGGAGAAATTCTCGACGAAACATCGGCAATAGCTCGCTAAGCCAAGAAAACTCCTAACTTGCTTGACCGATTCAGGGGGAGTCCAATCAAGGACGGCTTGAACTCGCTCGGGATTGACAGCAATACCCCTGCCAGAGATCACATGACCTAGATAGGTTACTTCTGGCAACCAGAATTCACATTTAGAGAATTTGGCATAAAGGCGGTGCTCTCGAAGTTTCGTCAATACCAGCCTTAAATGCTCGGCATGATCTTGTTATTGTAGAACATGAGTATATCATCGAGGTATACCACGACGAATTTATCCAAATACTCCATGAATATAGAATTCATTAACCGAGAAAAGGTAGCTGGGGCATTGGTTAATCCGAAGGACATGACGGTGTACTTATATTGGCCATAACGAGTAACGAAAGCCGTTTTAGGAATGTCCCCGTTCTTGATTTTGATTTCATGGTAGCCCAACCTCAAATCCATCTTAGAGAAGACTGAGGATCCAGCGAGCTGATCATACAGGTCGTTGATCCTGGGAAGCGGATACTTATTCTTTATGGTGACCAGATTGACAGGTCGGTAATCTACAACCATCCGCTCCGTTCCATCCTTCTTTGTGACGAAGAGGACGGGGCAAGCCCAAGGGGAAGAACTAGGACGGATGAAACCCTTTTGCAAGGACTCATCGAGTTGTTTCTTTAGCTCAGCTAATTCTAGTGGTGCCATCTTATAGGGTCTCCTAGAGATTGGGACAGTTCCAGGAATAAGATCTATCACAAACTCGACATCTCTGTCAGGTGGAACTCCTGGCAGTTCTTCAGGAAAAACATCCGGGAAGTCACGGACTACCGGGATATCTTCGAGTTCTGGTAGAGGGCTGGCATTAAGAGAATAGAGCTGACGTTCAGCCAGTCGGGCCAAGACATTGACTATCTTGCCGAATGGATGTGTAAGTTGAACGGTCCTAGAAAAGCAATCAATTTTGGCGTAATGGGTTGTCATCCAATCCATACCCAAAATGATATTTATGTCCAAGGACTTGAGAGCGATTAAAGAAGCAAGGAAAACAAGTCTATCGACAAGGATTTCATTTCCATGGCTTACCCTAGAGGTTTGCCACTTTGATCCAGGAGTTTGAATAACCATGGAAGTAGGCATGTCACAAAAAGTCATGTTGTGCAATCGAGCATAGCTCTCAGATATGAACGAATGGGATGCTCCAGTATCGAAAAGAACAGATGCCGGATGGCAGTTTACGAGAAGCGTACCAAGGACGACGTTAGGATCCTCATAGGCTTCTTCGGCAGAAACATAGTTGACATGACCACGTGCAGTGGGGATTGGCTTGACATAGTTCACCTTGCCGGTTGGCTTACCACGGCCAATGGGTTTTCCTGGCTGGTTCTGGGGACAATCACGCATGTAGTGTCCCGGTTCTCCACACTTGAAACATGTCACAGTGGTGGTGCGTGGAGCAAAGTTGGAAGGTGGACCTCCATAGGTCTTAGCAGGTGCAAACTGTTGAGTTGGACGAGGCGCCTCATAGGATGGCCTCGGTGTATACTTGGGTGGCAGAGCAGTGTTAGGAACCCACACACGGCGCTTGTGAGAGCCAGAGCCGGATGAGGAACCAAAGTCTCGAGTATGCTTGCGGGTGGTCTCGAAGTCGGTCTGGCCTGTCTCAGCACTGATAGCCTTGTTAACCAACTTCTGGAAGGAGGTGCACTCGTGCAGACGTAGATCTCGACGAAGTTCAGGGCTGAGTCCCTTGCGGAACCTCGCCTGTTTCTTGGCATCGGTGGATACTTCCTCAGGTGCATAGCGTGCCAGATTACCAAACTCACGACTATAGCCATCCACAGTTAAACGGCCCTGGGTGAAATTACAGAATTCCTCCCGCTTGCGATCCATGAGACCTTCCGGAATGTGATGTTCACGGAATGCCTCACTGAACTCAACCCAGGTAGTGACTTGGCCAGCAGGACGCATAGCTTCAAAGTTTTCCCACCAAAGACTGACAGGGCCCTCAAGATGATAGGCGGCGTAGATAACCTTGTCAGCTTCGGCCACACGGGCAGAGTGTAGCTTGTGGGTGATACTACGTAGCCAGTCATCAGCATCCAGAGGTTCAGTGGAGTGATGGAACTTTGGTGGACACATCTTGATAAAATCGTGGATTGACACCACGCCATTCCTCTGACGGAACCCAGTGTTTTGCTCTATGCGTTCCAGCAGACGGTTGGTCTCTCTCTTGTTCCGTTCTGCTTCAAGCATAACATCCGCCAAGGAGGGTGGCTGGGGCAGATTTCCATCTCTAGCCCCACTAGCCTCACCCTGCTCCTGAGCAGCAGGAGTGTTGCGAGTGTTGACCATCCTAGGAAAACAAAACAACGGTTTAGACAAGGATGGAAAAAAATTTGACATAGAAGTGCAGAATGTAATGGATGACACAGAATGCAGAGATGTTCATCCGTACGACATGGTAATATAGGAACTTCTATATATACACCAGTGGTCATACACACCATACAAAGTTTAGTACAAGCCAAGGCTAAAGTACAACTGCGGTGAAAGACGATACATCCCATCAGAGGCATTCCAAGCTCCTATACATTATTTAACTACACCTCCGGAACTCAGTACACACTAAGTCATATTCCACAAGACGCGCAGGACTGTGGAAATACAACTACTACAATACTACTACTACCACGGACTAGCTCAGACATTCGCGTAGTAATCCTCGTAAAGATTACCACCGTAGCCTGGAAGTGGTACAGACGGATCTTGGAACTCGCGAGCACTCGAAGGTTGTGGACCATAGGGGCATGGGTGTGGTCTCGGTCCCGATGCTGGTGGTAACCGACGGCCACCTGGAGGTGTAATACCCCCAACGTCACGCCAATCCATGCGATCAGGCAGACGAGTCCGCACGGGGTACAAATCCCGCATGTCCAGGTATCCGGCGTGCACAGCAGGTGCAAGCCGTGTCAAAGTAGTCCAGTGAGCGGCTCGAGTGTTCTACAGCTCCATTCGGAGGGCACGGACCTCACGGTCCCTATCCTCCAACATCTGAACAGTAGTCTGAAGCAGTGGCTCTTCATGAGCTGCATCAGTATACAGACCAGTGTAGTAGCCTTCCTCTCCGGGAAGTGAGGCTGGCATGTAACAGAACTCAGTGTTCAGCAACAGGGCATGCCTAGCACGGAGAATGGTCATCATCGAATAAGCGGCATCCTGTACTGCCATCTCGATGGTAATCCCGAGTCCATAAGACCAATGGATGGGATCATTAGCTCCGGGATATGAGGGGTATATCCGGACTGTGCAGAAATACTGACTTTGATTGAAATCCCGGTACTGTTCCTCCACGATGTATTCAGGATACCAGCGATAACCGGTCTCAGTCATCACACGGACTAGCATGGCCGTGTGACCGGGCACATTAATGCACCTAGTCAAACGAACCACTTGGTGAGGGATGCGGCCAGACATCTGAAACACGGAATAATGCAAAGGCATTAGTGTTTCTGGAAGAAATCGGGCAGCATAACAACTGTAAATGCTCAAACAAAGATTTGAGACATCATACAAATGATAGCATAGCCACTCAACAATTCCATATCAAGGTTCCGGTTCAACAATCATCATACTAAAGGATAGAAACTGAACTGAGGCTTGAAACCAACAATCCTAAGAGTCTACGGATTAGTAACACGTGAACCTAGTAAGGATAAGAGGCCTAGTCCTAAATCCCCGTAGAAAGAATAGACAGTCTCAGATCAGAAGGGCATAAGGTAAAGGAGTAAAAAGAGCCTTACGTTCCCTTCCACAATCAATTCCCCTACATATAACTAAGAATTTTTCTAGACTCAACATCGACCAGTTTGGCTTGAGAAACCTACAGGCAGTCCAGCTCTGATGCCAACGCTGTCAGGACCCCGATCCTAAGTCACACCGATCTAGCTGTAACACGTCATATCACTTTGCGGCCTCACGCACGGTAACCCCACGGGGGCCACCTTACCTGGCCCGGGACCGTTTGCGCATTTTGGCACACGTATATGACAGTGTCGCTAGCATCCATATGACAAAGAACCCGGGCCGACATGGCTAGTTATAAACCAAAAGTGGCACTAAATTACAGAGACAGGCATCCATGACCCAGCAACGAACGTGTCGGTCATCAACGTATGAACCCAAGTCGTAGCAAGCTACATGGACTTAAAGGAACAACGCGTGACATTTCCCCTAAGGGACAGACACAGGAACGAAGAAGGACACATGCCGGCCAGCCTACGTGTTCCGAGCAGTAGCAAGCTACCAAGGCTCATTGGAATCACTAGGAGGCATTTCCCTGTAAGATAGGCTACCAAAGGAAAACAACTAGGTGTCGGATCCCACACATACCAAGCATTTCAATCATACACGCAATATGCTCAATATGTGCAAATACAACATTGCATCACAACAGAACTCTATGACTCAAAGTACTTTATTTAAAATGCTCCAAGAGCCATACATAACATATCCATACAGGTAGGGGTCACATGACCCGACACTCAAGTCATACAGTCATACAAGCACAAGCGGAAGCTACATGTCTGAGTACACACAACTTAGAAAATAAAACAGGCTTGGTGTAGCCTGACTATCTACAAGGCCCTTCACAAGCTCCAGATCACCGTCTGGGTGTCAAGCTACTCGTCGACGTCAACGTCTATGTAGAACCCATCAGCAGGGGCAGGGTTGTCCTCTGCAACAGTTATTAAGCAAACATGAGTACAAAGCTACTCAGCAAGTCTTACCACAGAACCAATCATACATGCAACATTATCAAAGGGGGTAGTGGAGTTCGTAGCAGAATGCCAGCTTTGACCTTGGCTAACCTATACTACAACTCTCAACCGATTGCAAGATGTTATTACGAACACGAGTCCTCTACTCACCACTTCAATACACTACCGAGGATCCTCTTCCGTCAACCTACGGAAGGGCCATCCACGGCACTCACGCTTATCTTGAGGCTTTTAGTAGTATCCATCAACTTGTCTATGAACTATAAGAGCAACCAAGTAGTTCGTACCGCGAACAACGGCTATTCGAATAGTTTGATAACCCTGCAGGGGTGTACCTCTTCACACACGCTTCCACCACTTATCGCCGTTTACTCGGCGTGTACTCGGCAACCTTCAAGCGGAAGCCCAGCGAGGGTGTCGGCCACGACCTGACTAACTACTCAAGTCTCTCGTCCAGGTTTATCGCCTATTTGGGTTCCATCCGTGGGGAGATCCGGCCGGGGTGTCGCTCACGGCCCCAAACGATGTGTACAGGGTTCCCGAGTCACCAAACGGGCAACCGGTACACCGTGCCACGTACCTATCGCATCACAACCCACCCCGAGGGTCAGCGTTGTGCACGACCTCCAGTAAGCTATAAACACCAGAAACTAGTTGCAACTCCTGGACAGAGATCAAGGGTAATTAATAAGCCGAGAGGGTCCATTGGTTTCGGGCCCAATGCATGGTAGTAACTGGAACTTGAACCACAGATACAGATCTCGGGTCCTATGTACGGTTCCAATGAAACAACCCACCACGTACTCCTACATGGCCTTTCATCGATACCTTTACCAAGCGTATTCCACACTTCCTTCTCTTTATTTAAAGATTGTTTCACTCTGATCCATCACCCAGATGAACCAGACCAGACACAACTCTAAGCATAGCAGGCAACATAAACAAATAGCATGGTGGATCACACATCACATGGCTCAATCAACTCCTACACATGCTAGTGGGTTTCAACTATTTACTGTGGCAATGACAGGTGATGCAAGGGAATAGGGTTCAACTACCGCAGCAAGTAGCAGTTTACGCGCTGTTGCCTTAATGCAGTAAAAGAGAGCAGGAGCGAGAAGATTGGGTTTGTATCGGAATGATCAATGATTGCTTGCTTGACAAGGTAGTTGTCGGGTACTGCTCTTCAACTGGATACGCAGCAGTATCCTCGGGAGCAGGACCTAACACAGGGAATACCGACGATACAATCATTAACAAACAAATGCAACAATATGATGCATGCTCATGACATGGCAAGATGCATGTGTGTTGGCTAATGCAACTAAAATCAGAAGGGTTTGAACCCATTTGAATCAAGGATTCAAATTGAAGTTCAAACTATTATTTAAATAAGTGCATAATCATGTTTTTGATGTATACAGCAAGTTAACTTGTTCAAACATGCATGAAACTAGTGCCATTGGAAAGATTGGATTTTTCTGATCATTTTTCGTATATAAATCTTTTTCATCTGAGCTATGGTTGATTTTATATGAATTTTAGAAGTTTTGGGTATTTTCTGGAATTTCCTGAATTATTTTAAATCTAAAAATCCCAGAAAAACCTTTACTGCGTCAGCATGACATCATGCTGACGTCAGCCAGTCAACAGGGCCAGTCCAAGTCAAACCTGACTGGTGGGTCCCTAATGTCAGTGTCTCAGGAGCTAAATCCGGTCATAACCAGGGTTGACTGGGTTTGACTAACAGCGGGGGCCCACTGTCAGTGACCGTGGTGGTTAAACTAATTACTGTTAGCTACTAAACAACAGGCCACCTCAGCCCGCCGGAGTTTGGCCGGTGGCGACCATTTCGCATGGCGGTGACTCGTCGGAATCCCTATTCCGGCATCCATTTGCTGCGCGGATGGCCTCGGTGGGCTCCTGGTGATGCACCGCATCTAACGGTGCCACTGGTTGGACGAGAGGTCGCCGGAGTCGACGGCGACGAGCTCGTCCACGGCGGTGCTCGCACGGGGTTGGTCGGGAGGGAGTTGTAGTGCACGGGAGGAGGAGCTAAAGCTTTCTTTAGCTTGTTGGTGACCTACTGAAGCTAACGGCGTGCTCAGCCACGAGGTACGGTGCCTATGGCCACGGCGGTGATCGTCGGTCAGCAAAGGGGGCGGCGGCTACAAGGCCTAAACGAACCCGTGGAGAGGGGGTTTCGAAGCGTGAGCTCACAGCGGTCGCAGAGGGCGTCGAAGTGAGCTCGGAGACGGTCGGACGACGGCGTACAGGCGGCGGCGATCTCCGGTGCCGGAGGTTGAAGACGACGGCGAGGGGGACGTTTGAAAGCACATTTGCTCTCCGGGTGGTTTTGGTAATTAATGACAACATACTTTGTGGTTGGACTAATACTTTTATCAAGTATGTTTCAGGAAACCCAATCACATTGGTATGGCAAGATGATTGAAGAAGTGGACCCCTCAAAGTGCTAAGGCAAGCATTGGCAAAAGCTCAAGACTACATTTTTTGGTTTAGTGATCAAAGATCACATTGAGTCCATAGGAAAAGCCAATACTATTAAAAGGGGATGAGGTTGTGTTAATGTTCTTGTTGCTCAAGTGCTTGGTGATCTAACTCCCTCAACTATCAGCACTATTCACTACTTAACACACACCCATAAGTAATCTCGGTCAAACCAACTCAGTCCCACCGAGATGAAGTTATTTCTACAAACCCTAACATCTCGGTCACACCGATTCTTTCAAATCAGTCCCACCGAGATGAACCACTTCTGCCATTTTCCAAACCCTAGAAAAATCGGTCTTACCGAGTTTGAGATCGGTCTCACCGAAACTGAACTGCCAACCTTCTGTAACCATTTCACATCATATCGGAATTTCCGAGTTTGCATTATCGGTCTCACCGAAGTGGGCAAGGTTCTGCCTTGACTCAAATCGGTCGCACCGATAATTCATTTTCGGTCAAACCGATTCTGGCATGTTCCTACTCTTTCTCAAATCGGTCCAACCGAGTTTTCTTTCTCGGTCTCACCGAAATCTCCAACGTTCATATCAGATACACTTTCGGTCTCACCGAGATGGTATTTTCGGTCCCACCGAAAATCCAAACGTTCACTATATTTGAACTTTCGGTCTAACCGAGTTTTCACTTCGGTCTGACCGAGATTGGTCAAATGTGTGTGTAACGGTTGGATTTTGTGTGGAGGCTATATATACCCCTCCACCCCCTCCTCATTCGTTAGGAGAGCCATCAGAAAGTACCACCACTTCTACCATACACTTTCTGAGAAGTGAACCACCTACCCTTGTGTTGAGATCAAGCCATTCCATTCCTACCATATGAAACTTGATCTCTAGCCTTCCCAAGTTGCTTTCCACTCAAATCTTTCTTCCACCACAGCCATATCAGTGAGGAGAGTTGAGTGTTGGGGAGTTTATCATCTGAAGCACAAGAGCAAGGAGTTCATCACCATCAACACCGTCTATTACCTTTTGGGGGGTGGTGCCTCCTAGATTGGTTAGGTGTCGCTTGGGAGCCTCCGTCTTCGAGATGTGGAGTTGAACCAAGAAGTTTGTAAGGGCAAGGAGATCGCCTACTTCGTGAAGATCTACCCCGAGTAAGGCTAGTCCTCCGTGGGCGTAAGCCGTGATGGAATAGACAAGGTTGCTTCTTCATGGACCCTTCGTGGGTGGAGCCCTCCGTGGACTCGCGCAGCCGTTACCCTCCGTGGGTTGAAGTCTCCATCAACGTGGATGTACGATAGCACCACCTATCGGAACCACGACAAAAATCTCCGTGTCACCAAACTGCGTTTGATCTTCTCCACTTCCATTTACTATATATGCAATTTACTTTCCGCTGCCCATACTCTAGAATTGCATGTGTAGTATGTTACTTGACTTGATCTTAATTGCAAAACTGCCTAAAACTGTGCACAACCAAAAGGCAGATTTTTTTATATTGTCAAGTAGTCTAATCACCCCCCCTCTAGACCTACTTCTTCGATCCTACAATTGGTATCAGAGCTTTGGTCTCCATTGCTTTGGTTTACACACCATTGGAGGAAGATGGACGTGTCTACGGATGGGAGTGTTAGCCATAGAGTGCCTGTTCTTGATGGAAGGTTTTATAACTCTTGGAGGTCTGAAATGCTTAGTATCTTTAAAATGTACAATTTGTGCAAATATGTTGAGACCCCATATGTGCCTCCATTTGATCCCTTGCACCCTACCATGGATGAAGAGCTTGATTTGCTTCGTAATCTTAGAACTGTGAATCTTATCATTAGAGGGTTACCTGATGACTTGCTTAATCTTGTTACAAATTTTGAGTGTGCCTATGCTATGTGGAAATTCTTGGAAGAACTTTATCCGGACTACTCTATGAGAGGTCTTGATGAAATTCTACACAAGACTATTGAATTTGATAGGTTGCACCCCAATGATCCTAACTTTGATAAATGCTTCTTTGAGCTTCGTGATCTTATGAAAAAGAAGGGTGATCCCGGTCTTATCAATATTAGAATTAGAAATGCTCTTGCATTGCATTCCGAAGATTATTATTCCATTGATCAAACTAATGCAAGTACTTATCAAATTGACCTAGGTGTTGATGATGAACAATCTATGGGTCAATATGATGATGAGCATGAGCAAGATGATGATTACTCCGATTCGGACACCGAGCTAGACAAGGTCATAAAGAGTCTCAATCTTATGGCAAATATGAGAGACTACATGTCCGGCGGAAAAGAGTGGATTCTTGATAGCGGATGCACCGATCACATGACCGGAGACAAAGACATGTTTCGAGAGCTTGCAAAGAACGATGGTCCATGCAAGTATGTGACTTTTGGAGACAACTCCAAGGGTAAGGTACTTGGCCTTGGTAAGGTGGCCATATCTCATGATAGCTCTATTCAAAATGTCATGCTTGTAGAATCTCTTGGATACAATTTACTTTCCGTGTCTAGATTAGCTGACTTTGGATTCAATGTGCTATTCACCAAAGTAGATTGCCAAGTCTTTCGTCGTGATAATCAAAACATGGCTTTTACTGGTATTCGTAGAGGTGATCTATATATTGTTGATTTCACTAAGAAAGCCCAACCTAGAGCTTGTTTCATTGCTAAATCCTCTAAAGGTTGGTTATGGCATAGAAGGCTAGGACATGTTGGTATGCGTAATCTAGACAAGCTAATCAAAGGTGATCATATTCTTGGTGTTAAAGATGTTTTCTTTGACAAAGATAGACTTTGTAGTGCTTGTCAAGCAGGAAAACAAGTTGGTGGAAGTCATCCCGTGAAAAACATCATGACCACAAGGAGACCGCTTGAGCTTCTTCATATGGATCTCTTCGGTCCCAATGCTTACAAAAGCCTTGGTGGTAACTCCTTTGGTCTAGTTATAGTTGATGATTATTCCAGATTTACGTGGGTATTTTTCCTTGATGATAAATCGCAGGTTCAGAGGATCTTCAAGACCTTTGCCAAAAAGGCCCAAAATCAATTTGAGGTGAAGATCAAGAAAGTTCGGAGTGACAATGGAACGGAGTTCAAGAACGCCAATGTAGACTCTTTTCTCGATGAGAAAGGAATTCTACATGAGTTCTCGGCTACGTACACTCCTCAACAAAATGGAGTTGTTGAGAGGAAGAACCGAACACTCATAGAGATGGCAAGAACGATGCTTGATGAATACAAGACACCGAGACATTTTTGGGGAGAAGCGGTCGAGACAGCTTGTCATGCTATCAACAGGCTTTATCTTCATAAGCTTCTAGGCAAGACATCATACGAGCTTCTCACCGGTAACAAACCCCAAGTGGGATACTTTCGTGTCTTTGGTTCAAAATGCTATATCCTTGATAAGCATCGTCGGTCTAAATTTGCTCCTAAATCTCATGAAGGCTTTCTTCTTGGTTACGGATCAAACTCCCACACCTACCGTGTCTACAACAATTTCACCCGAAAGGTTGAAGAGACGGTAGACGTGAAGTTTGATGAATCTAATGGCTCGCAAGTAGAGCAAATGCCTATTGATGTAGGAGACAAGGACCCATCGGAAGCAATCCAAGATTTATCTATTGGAAAGATTCGTCCCATGGAAGTGAAGGAGAGTACCTCATCTACATATGTGGAGCCACCTACCTCACAGAGAGATGAACCTCAAGGCAACATGGAGGCCTCCACAAGTGGAACTCACCAAGATGAGGAAATGCAACAAGAAGATCCACCACAACCTCCTTCTCCACCACCTCAAGACAACACCAACAACAATGAAGAAGAAGAAGAAGAAGATGAAGATGATGAGGAAGCTGAGCCACAACATCAACAAAAGCTATCCCGAGTTCGAGCAAGAGTCAAGAAGAATCATCCCATGGAACAAATGATGAACGACATCAACTCCGGGAGAATTACTCGCTCTAAAACTCGCTTAGCTAACTTTTGTGAGCATTACTCATTTATCTCTAGTATTGAACCTATGAAGGTAGAAGAAGCACTTAAAGACCCGGATTGGGTGAACGCTATGCACGAAGAACTACACAACTTCGAGAGGAACAAGGTGTGGACTTTGGTAGAGAAGCCCAACGATGATCAAAACATCATTGGAACCAAATGGGTGTTTCGCAACAAGCAAGATGAAGATGGACAAGTCATCCGCAACAAGGCTCGTCTCGTAGCTCAAGGTTACACACAAGTCGAAGGTATGGACTATGGTGAGACCTATGCCCCCGTTGCTAGACTTGAGTCCATTCGCATTCTTCTTGCTTATGACAATCATCATGATATTACTCTCTATCAAATGGACATCAAAAGTGCTTTTCTAAATGGTGAAATTGAGGAGGAAGTATTTGTGAAACAACCTCCCGGTTTTGTGAATCCCAAAAAGCCTAATCATGTTTACAAGTTGCATAAAGCTCTTTATGGTCTTAAACAAGCCCCTAGAGCTTGGTACAAATGCTTAACTAGCTTTCTTCTTGAAAAAGGCTTTGAGATTGGAAAGATTGACTCAACGCTGTTCACAAAAAGGGTTAATGGTGAACTATTTGTGTGCCAAATATATGTTGATGATATTATCTTTGGTTCAACTAACCCCCATTTTAGCAAGAAGTTTGGACAGCTCATGTCGGAGAAGTATGAAATGTCCATGATGTGTGAACTCAAATTCTTCCTTGGGTTGCAAATCAAGCAATCTAAGGAGGGTACTTTTGTCTCACAAACAAAGTACACCAAGGATCTCTTCAAGAAGTTCCACATGCAAGAAAGTAAAGGTATGAGTACCCCCATGCCTACTAGTGGACATAATGACTTGACAAAAGATGGAGAACCCGTTGATCAAAGGGTTTACCGTTCTATGATTGGTTCTCTACTATATCTTTGTGCTTCTCGTCCTGACATAATGTTAAGTGTATGCATGTGTGCGCGATATCAAGCAGCCCCTAAAGAATGTCATCTTAAAGCTGTTAAAAGGATAGTGAGATACTTGATACACACACCAAACTTTGGCATTTGGTATCCTAAGAGAGCTTCTTTCGACCTTGTTGGCTATTCCGACTCGGACTATGCCGGTGACAAGGTTGATAGAAAGTCAACTTCGGGTACATGTCAATTCCTTGGTCGATCCCTTGTATCTTGGTCCTCCAAGAAACAAAATTCGGTATCTTTATCCACTGCCGAAGCAGAATATATTGCTGCTGGTTCGTGTTGTGCTCAATTACTATGGATGACACAAACGCTTAAGGATTATGGGATACATGTGAGACGTGTTCCCTTGCTTTGTGACAATGAGAGTGCAATCAAGATTGGACACAATCCTGTGCAACACTCTCGAACAAAGCATATTGAAGTTCGTCACCACTTTATTCGTGATCATATTGCCAAGGGTGACATTAATCTTAAGCATGTTCGTACTGACAAACAGCTTGCTGATATCTTTACAAAACCTCTTGATGAGAAAGTGTTTTGTCGCTTAAGGAGTGAGTTGAACATCATTGATGCTTCAAACTTGGAGTAAGAACTTCTTTGATGCATGCAAGGCATGAGCCTCTTGACTAATCCTTGATATTTCTCTTATGATGATGATCATATGTCTTGGACACATTTGCCTCCTTGTATTGCATCTAACTCTTTGCAGGTACTTGGATGATCTACATTCCACAAGATTACCACACACTCAAATCATGAGTAATCTTGTCATTGACCAAGTATCTAGCCCTTTGGGATGTTGAGCTCAAGGAACAAAATTCCACATATCCTTTTTGACACCTTATACATCTAGTATTTCACTCTTGTCATCTTGGATATTCTTGAGTATTTCCTTGCTTGCCTAACCCATGTAGGAAGATGAACTACACAAGTAGAAATGGCGCTCCAACTTCACATTCAATGAGCACCTACATCTAGCTTACCTACATGAGCAAAGCATCAACAAGCCCAAGGTATGTTCTTCACATCTTTGAGGAGCTTTACTCAAAGTCATGAGTACAAGCAGCTTCACAAGATGTGATCACATCAAATGCTTAATCGAAAAATGGAAACCCCATTTTGAGCTTAAACGATGAGTATGACCTATGATCAAATGTCCTCATTTGACTCCTAAGTCAATATACTCAAACATAGGTGACTTTGTCGCCGACCTTTATCTAGATGAAGTACATATGCTTTTGGAGTTTTTCTGTTTTCTCTTATGTTCTCTCATTGAGTTTTCTTAAAAAAAAATAAAAAATAAAAAAAAAAACTTCATCTAAGAATCTTTCTATTTCTTTTCTTATATTTCTTTGTGAATATCTTTCTGGAAATCTTTTTATGACTCTGATCAATTCCTTGAAAATCTTTTACAAATTCATTGCAAATCCTTTGAAAACATCCCTCGCAGAGTGAGCTGGATTATTTCTGTGTTTCCTTGGATTTCTTCCAGGACATCTACTTCTGCAGCTCCACTCAAATTTTTAAATCTTAAAGAGGGAGAGGACTCAAATTTGGACTCAAATTGTTTTTATTTGCCCTGTTGTGATTCTTCAGGATCCCACTTCTTTCTTTCTTTCTTTCCATCCTTCCTGCCCTACCTAGTTTGCTGCCCTTTTCGGCACTTGATGTCAAAGGGGGAGAGAACTTAGGGGGAGAGGACTTAGGGGGAGTAGGGGGAGTAGAGGGAGAAGAGAAGACTTAAAGGAAAAAGAAAAGCAATCCTATCTTAAGGGGGAGAGAATCACAATTGGTATCTTTACAATTGGTATCTTATGAAATCTTTTAGTTTAGGGGGAGGAGACTTAGAGGAATCTTCACAATTGATATCCTATGAAAAGCAAAATCTCTCTGAGTTCATTGAACATCTTTTAGCTTCGGAGACATGTTTGCTGATTCAAGCCTGTGCTCAATATGAGACACTCTTTATACATGTCCTCCCTGGCTTGGTACTCTTGATGTTCTTGCAATTGGTTGAAGGAATACTCTTGTGTTATCTAACCTTGTTTTCTCAAGTTTATCCCTTCAGGTACAAGTGCCAAGGAACCTCAAGGTAAGTATATGCATCTTGCAGAATGTGCATGATGGTGACTTGCTTGTAAATACTTGTTTGCAAGAAATCACCATGCACATATGCATTATCACTCAATTCCTTTTCTTCTGCTCTGATGCATATAGCCAAGCTGCATGTAGCACATCTTGCTTATCTCTCTTGTGTGCTTGTGGTAGTCCAAAACCATAATATATGAAAATCTTGCACACTTGTAGGGGGAGCTTGTGTACTACATGCTTGTCAAAGCTTTCATAATAATACTGTCCTTCTTTCAATAAGCTTTGATGTCTCGTTCAATATAATTTCAGTGTGTTGCCATCAATTACCAAAAAGGGGGAGATTGAAAGCACATTTGCTCTCCGGGTGGTTTTGGTAATTAATGACAACATACTTTGTGGTTGGACTAATACTTTTATCAAGTATGTTTCAGGAAACCCAATCACATTGGTATGGCAAGATGATTGAAGAAGTGGACCCCTCAAAGTGCTAAGGCAAGCATTGGCAAAAGCTCAAGACTCCATTTTTTGGTTTAGTGATCAAAGATCACATTGAGTCCATAGGAAAAGCCAATACTATTAAAAGGGGATGAGGTTGTGTTAATGTTCTTGTTGCTCAAGTGCTTGGTGATCTAACTCCCTCAACTATCAGCACTATTCACTACTTAACACACACCCATAAGTAATCTCGGTCAAACCAACTCAGTCCCACCGAGATGAAGTTATTTCTACAAACCCTAACATCTCGGTCACACCGATTTCTCCAACTCAGTCCCACCGAGATGAACCACTTCAGCCATTTTCCAAACCCTAGAAAAATCGGTCTTACCGAGTTTGAGATCGGTCACACCGAAACTGAACTGCCAACCTTCTGTAACCATTTCACATCATATCGGAATTTCCGAGTTTGCATTATCGGTCTCACCGAAGTGGGCAAGGTTCTGCCTTGACTCAAATCGGTCGCACCGATAATTCATTTTCGGTCAAACCGATTCTGGCATGTTCCTACTCTTTCTCAAATCGGTCCAACCGAGTTTTCTTTCTCGGTCTCACCGAAATCTCCAACGTTCATATCAGATACACTTTCGGTCTCACCGAGATGGTATTTTCGGTCCCACCGAAAATCCCAACGTTCACTATATTTGAACTTTCGGTCTAACCGAGTTTTCACTTCGGTCTGACCGAGATTGGTCAAATGTGTGTGTAACGGTTGGATTTTGTGTGGAGGCTATATATACCCCTCCACCCCCTCCTCATTCGTTAGGAGAGCCATCAGAAAGTACCACCACTTCTACCATACACTTTCTGAGAAGTGAACCACCTACCCTTGTGTTGAGATCAAGCCATTCCATTCCTACCATATGAAACTTGATCTCTAGCCTTCCCAAGTTGCTTTCCACTCAAATCTTTCTTCCACCACATCCATATCAGTGAGGAGAGTTGAGTGTTGGGGAGTTTATCATCTGAAGCACAAGAGCAAGGAGTTCATCACCATCAACACCGTCTATTACCTTTTGGGGGGTGGTGCCTCCTAGATTGGTTAGGTGTCGCTTGGGAGCCTCCGTCTTCGAGATGTGGAGTTGAACCAAGAAGTTTGTAAGGGCAAGGAGATCGCCTACTTCGTGAAGATCTACCCCGAGTAAGGCTAGTCCTCCGTGGGCGTAAGCCGTGATGGAATAGACAAGGTTGCTTCTTCGTGGACCCTTCGTGGGTGGAGCCCTCCGTGCACTCGCGCAGCCGTTACCCTCCGTGGGTTGAAGTCTCCATCAACGTGGATGTACGATAGCACCACCTATCGGAACCACGACAAAAATCTCCGTGTCACCAAACTGCGTTTGATCTTCTCCACTTCCATTTACTATATATGCAATTTACTTTCCGCTGCCCATACTCTAGAATTGCATGTGTAGTATGTTACTTGACTTGATCTTAATTGCAAAACTGCCTAAAACTATGCACAACCAAAAGGCAGATTTTTTTATATTGTCAAGTAGTCTAATCACCCCCCTCTAGACCTACTTCTTCGATCCTACAACGTTGCGGAGCTCCTGGCATCGTGTGCGTCGGTGGGGAGCTTCGGGGCGATGCGGCGGAGCTAGTGGTGCTTCGGGGAGGCGAGGGGGTGGCGTAGAGCGCGGTGTCAGCGGTCGTCGGCGACGAGCTCGCTCGGGGGAGCTCGGCGGAGGGAAGAGAAGAGGGGAGAGACACGGGGAAGAGGGGGAAACGGTCGAGGGGGCTTCGTGGCGACGTTCTAGTCCGTCCAGAGGGCCGAGGGGCCAGCCAGGTAGGCAGGAGGTGGCCGGCGCATCGGCGGCGCTCGCCACCGAGCTGCTTCGTGCGCTGGCGCGACGAAGAAGACGGGGATGCCCCTGGTGGGCTAGGCCGGCTGGGCCAGCAGGTAAGTGGGCTCAGGTAAGTGTTCTTCCTATTTTTCTTTTCCTATTTTCTTTCTGTTTTATTTCTTTTGCAGCTTTGTTCAATTAATAAAAATGCCTAAACATTTTTATAACTCATGACACTTGTCATATCTACTGTATATAATATGAACAGTAGGAAACATTATAGTTCATGATTATTTGAGCATTTAAAATATTTTATAGCATTTAAATGCCCAAATTCAAATACCATATGATTTAATCCAAAGCCCTAGATTGTCCTAGAAAATTGTGCACCATTTTTGGCAGAGGTTTAAGACCAAGGCAGAAATGATGAACATTTTGAAGGGCATTTTGGGTACATTGGAAAATATTTTAGCAAACCCTAGTTGTTAGGGGAGGGGTGTTGGGGTTTCTGTTAATCCCATTTCATGTTTTCTTTGAAAGTAAACATGATGCACACTCTAGTTAGGTCCTAATGCAAGTGCTAGCTAGGGATGTGACACCGTCGGCCTCCGCTCGCTGGAACTCCAACTTCAACTTATACCCCTCTGCGAGCTCCGTACGGGCCTCTGCACCCTCCCGTCAATTTCCTCTTGGACCCTAGACTTGTGAGCGGAGACGGCATCCTCAGCCAGGGTCACATGACGCTCCCTCACCTCCAGCCGCTCAACCTCCAGGTTGCGCTCCGTGGCTTCTAGCATCAACGCCTCCTCATGCCTCAAGACCTCCGCATCCTCGAGGGGCACCCCCCGCATCGACGCCAGGGCGTCCCTGCACACCTCAGCGCGGTCCTCCAAGTCAGCATTCAAGACCTGAAGCTCTAGGAGGCGCCTCTCCGCAGCCTCACAATGGGCGTCGGCTTCCCGGTTCTCTTCGTCAGCTTCGTCGCAGGCCTCTCGCGAGGCAGCGAGAGACGCGTCTGCCTTCGCACTAGCGCTCACATATTGGTGATGCCTGAGGTTGATGGCCACCCTTAGCCGGCGCCACTCGTCCAGCAGTTGAAGACCTTCAGCGTCAAGACAAGCCTCGGCCCCATCGAGCTCCTTCCTAAGCCGGCCCAGCGCGTTCATCTCCTCCCGGAGAAGCTCGCGGCGGGCGGTACTGCGCCTACGCACTGACTCGAGCAGGAGGCCAGGGCCCCCTCGACACCAGGAGCAGTTGAAGAAGTCTGAGGGAACCCGACTTCCCCCAGAGGTGGAACTGGGGTCTCCTCCACCCCAAATGTCTCTCAAGCCTCGGCCGGGGCTGGGACCCACCACCTGAAGAAGACGCCAGGTCGAAGTAGCCCCGGTGCGGTCAGCAACCATGGGGGAGCCCTTGGCACACTCCCCAGCCCCCAGGCGAGGTCGCGGAGAAGGAACGGCAAGAACGCGGGGTCGAGGCACCAAGTTGGTGCGCCCGGCCTTGTGGACGGCCTCACGGCCAGGGAGCAGCATCGACCAAGGGCGCCCCGGGCAGGCGAAAACCTCGGGGCCGCAGGGGCCCGCTCCTCGGTGGGCGTCGTAGTCTTGGCAGGCGGGGTCCTAAGGATGCATGGACAGGAAGGAAGGAAACACACAAGAGGTCACAAGGGCAAGCTACTCACTCGTTTATGGCTATGAACTTCCTCACATTCAGCGGTCGGGAAACAACGTCACCACCACCAGGGACCCTCCTCCTCTTGCGGAGAACTTTGAAATTTGGCCGGAGTCGGCCAAAGCCCCGGAAGTGCTCGGCAACATTGGGTGCAAGCAGGGCTTCTCCAGGCGAGGCGCCCTCGAAGGCAGCAACGCCCCCCTCAGGACGATGCGAAGAGCTCGCGGGTGCTTCGACCTCAGGAGCATCCGGGGGCACTTGCACTTCAAACACCCCTTCCGGGCGACTCTCTTGAGCTACAGAGGGTGGCACTTCAGGAACTTCAGGAGGTGCCAGTACAAAGGTTGCAGTACCACCAGCACTCGGCAGCAGTCGACCCCCAGCACCCACTCCCAGGACGACCACCTCAACGGCAGCATACGAGGGAGCTACACAAACTGGGTTCTCGCGAGACCCAACAAGCCCGGGCGGGCGAAGACCCCATTTGTCGAAAGAGGGCATCTGCCTCATGAACTCCATCCTGTTTTAGCAACAGTACAGGAGGCAGCCCTCCTTTGATAGGCGAGCTGGCGACGGATCACCCATCAGGATCTTGAGCACCGTGCGCCATGCCTCGCGAGGAAAGGCGGGCGCCTGGAGCGTCATGCGGTCCCCATGACCGGAGAAGGCCCACATCGGCCGAGAGTGGCGCTGGAGTGGAGCGACGCGGCATTGGATGAAACCCCTCACCACCATTGGCACCATCACACCAAGCCTCTGTTGCCTGGCGAACCGGAACCAAACAGGAGCTAGCTTCGGACTAGCAAGCCTCACATGGCCCCAGCCAGAGCTCGGAGCGTCCGGGCTCCGAGGCGGGAACAACAGGGGGCTACGCACCCTGATGTCGACAAACACCTACTTCTTCCTGAAGCCACCAACGATCGGCTCAAGGTCAAAGTCTATACCCGCATTGGCCGTCACCGCGACGGTTTGGAAGGACGCGCATCCAGAGCATTGGAGCGCATCCATCAGATGCAGCGAGAAGAAGTGGCGGAACAAGGGCACGGAGGGCGCAATGCCCACCATGGCCTCAAAGACAAAAGCAAAAACAACGAGGAGGACAATGGATTGAGCGTTAACCATTTTCCAAGCATGGCACACCTATCAATTGCGGCGCGAGAAGCAGGCGAAGCCACCGTAGCCCCCCACTCATTGGAGACGGCGGCGAGCGTCGAGCGCACCTTCTCCATCATCTCTTCATTGATCACCACCGACCGCTCGGTGGCGGGCATGAAGACGGGCAGCGAGGAAGCCAAGGCACAGGGCTCCGCTCCCTCTCCCTTCTCTCTACCAGAAGCCATGGCGGCGGAAGGATTTGGTGTTGGACCAGTCCGGGGAAGGAGATTCAGAAGATGAAATAAAACGCCGGGCGCGCCGATGACAGAAAAAGCAGAGTTGAGCAGGTAATAGTGGCCGCCCGACCGAGCGGAAATCGAGGCTATATGGGGAAGTGGAGATGCCCATGTCTCGTCAATCGCCACGTGTTAGTCAGGACCGCAGGCTTTGGGGCCTGCGGCGCTCCGCACTTGGGCCTTGGCTTCGCCACGAAGCCAAGTCTGAACGCACCTTGGGCCCGGGGGGCTACTGTCGACGTTCTTGGAACGGGGGTACCCAGTCTCTCCTGCCTGCAGCCCAGGGCGTGGCTCATCAGGCGGCCTGGTGCGGCCCAGCATTCTCATCGACAACTCAAGACCTTCGCGACGGGCCAAGCCTCGCGAGGCGAACAACCCAAGGCATCCCCTGGGGTGGCCTCCCCAGGCCGGCTCGTGAGGATCGGAGATATCGAGGCGAGGGACTCCTCGCGAGGCCCTCGTGACGTGAGCAGTGACGACCAAGGTCAGGCGGGCGCCAAAGGGCACAGAGCGACAGTTTCCCCTTTTGTACTAAAGGAGCAGGTGTAGACAAAGAGTCTCGAGGAGATAGGAAAAGGTTTCCATATCGGTGCAACGAGACCAAGACCTGCAGGACGGCAAGACGGAGGTCATTGCGGAGCCCACAGCGGCGTCACCACTAGAGACTTTGGCAGGCGAAGACCACCTTTTGTTAGGATAGCTTGTACTAGGTGTCCCCCTTGAAATTTGGCCGTTGTGGGATTCCTTCCCGCTCAATATTTGGGAAGAGGACCCTGGCCACTATAAATAGGACTAGCCACCACATTGGAGGGAGATCAGATCATCTAGACCTCTCATACACCACAAGATCACCCGAGCTCAAGAACACCTCTCCTCAGGAGGTAGTTCATCATTGTACTGGTTCTTCCTCAGCCTACAAGGCAATCCACGACACCACACTGGATTAGGGTGTTACACCACGACGGTGGCCCGAACCAGTATAAATCTTGTGTCTCTTGTTCATCGGATCTGACGAGTTAGGCCTAGGGTTGTTGAGTAGACGAGCTAGAGCAGAAGGAGAGATGTTCGTGCGCACCCCAGAGTTCAAACCTTAAGGTTTTTGCCGGAACACCAGATCCGACAACTGTGTGCGATGCATTAATCACACACAATGATGTAATAAAACCGTCAAAATATACACAACATTTGCAATGGCGGTGAAATGCAACACAACTCATATTAGAGTTGCGTGTGCCATGCTTGGCAAATGGTTAATCGAGAAGAATTGTTTGTGATGAGTAAGAACAACACAAACGGGCAGCTAAATGAGGGTGTGTGCAATATACGGCATACAGTTCACTAGGATGAACTATGTGTGATTAGGCAACACAATAGAAATGGTCATCTAGATCAAGGTGGGTGCGACGAAGGGCATACAGTTCACTCGGATGAACTATTTGCGATGATCCAAGACAACATAAACAATTCAACTGAACAAGATGTGTGCATTAGGTGGCAAACAGGGCCGTAATTAGAAATGTGTGCGAAGACCAATAATAACACAGACGATTGCTGCTAATAGGCAGTGTGATTTGCTCTGTCTACATAAGAATAACATCCGCATCCAATATACCGCTGGTAAACTCGAGGTCGAAGCCGGCCACTTCGTACTTGTCCGCAGGAAGCAACTGCTCCATAGTTTGGATGGAGCTCTCCATCAAGACCGACTCGTTCGTGTACACCACCGACGTGGCCTTCCCCCTCACGTGGGTGTCCACTACGTGATGGATGGTGAACTGCCCGTCGTTGTCTTCGTCTACCGTTGGGAGCACCATTGCAGCCACGGGGAGTGCCATTAGAACCACTAGATGTCTGATGACCCACAAGTGTAGGGGATCTATCGTAGTCCTTTCTATAAGTAAGAGTGTCGAACCCAATGAGGAGCAGAACGAAATGATAGGCAGTTTTCAGTAAGGTACTCTCTGCAAGCATTGAAATTATCGGTAATAGATAGCTTTGTGATAAGGTAATTTGTGAAGGGTAACATGTAATAATAGTAAATGAGGTGCAACAATATGGCCCAACCGTTTTTGTAGCAAAGGACAAGCCTGGACAAACTCTTATATAAAGGAAAGCGCTCGCGAGGACACAGGGCAATTATAGTCAAGCTAATTTTCATCACGCTCATATGATTTGCGTTCGTTACTTTCATAATTTGGTATGTGGGTGGACCGGTGCTTGGGTGCTGCCCTTACTTGGACAAGCATCCCACTTATAATTAACCTCTATTGCAAGTATCCGTGAGTACAAAAGAAGTATTAAGGTAAACCTAACCATAGCATGAAACATATGGATCAAAATCAGCCCCTTCTGAAGCAACGCATAAATTAGGGTTTAAGCTTCTGTCACTCTAGCAAACCATCATCTACTAATTACTTCCCAATGCCTTCCTCTAGGCCCAAACAGGGTGAAGTGTCATGTAGTCAACATTCACATAACACCACTAGAGGAAAGATAACATACATCTCATCAAAATATCGAACAAATACCAAATTCACATGACTACTTATAGCAAGACTTATCCCATGTCCTCAGGAACAAACGTAACTACTCACAAATCATATTCATGTTCATAATCAGAGGGATATCAATATGCATAATGGATTTGAACATATGATCTTCCACGGGATAAACCAACTAGCATCAACTACAAGGAATAATCGACACTACTAGCAACCCACAGGTACCAATCTGAGGTTTTGATATAAAGATTGGATACAAGAGATGAACTAGGGTTTGAGAGGAGATGGTGCTGGTGAAGATGTTGATGGAGATTGACCCCCTCCCGATGAGAGGATCGATGGTCATGACGGCGATGTAAATTTCCCCCTCTTGGAGGGATGTTTCCCCGGCAAAACAGCTTCGCCGGAGCCCTAGATTGGTTCTGCCAAGGTTCCGCCTCGAGAAGGCGGCGTTTCATCCCGCAAGCTTCCTTCCGATTTTTTCTAGGGTAGAAGACACATTATACCAGAAGATGGGCATCGGGGTGCTGCCAGGTGGCCCACGAGGCTGGGGGCGCGCCCCCCACCCTCGTGGACGGTGGGTGGCCCCCCTTTGGTGCTTTCTTCGCCCGATATTTTTTATATATTCCAAAACTGACTTTCATGGAGTTTCAGGGCTTTTTGAGTTATGCAGAATAGGTCTCCAATATTTGCTCTTTATCCATCCCAGAATTCCAGCTACCGGCATTCTTCCTCTTCGTGTAAACCTTGTAAAATAAGAGAGGAAAGGCATAAGTATTGGGACATAATTTGTAGTAATAGCCCATAATGCAATAAACATCAATATAAAAGCATGATGCAAAATGGACGTATCAACTCCCCCAAGCTTACACCTCGCTTGTCCTCAAGCGAAAGCCGATATCGAAAAATATGTCCACGTGTTTAGAGATAGAGGTGTCGATAAAATAAAATACGGACATGAGGGCATCATGATTATTCTTATAACAGCAACACACACACACACACACACACACACACACACACACACATATATATATATATATATATATATATATATATATATATATATATATATATATATATATATATATATATATATATAGTCATATGATTTCTTATGCTAAAGTAGCAATTCATTCACAATGTCAAGTATGAATCAGAAACGTCATTCAAAACTAACAAACTATGATCTCGGTCATTGAAGCAAATGCAATTTATCATAATTTCGAAAAGAGTCAATATAAGAGCTTTTCAACAAGTCCACATACTAAACTATCATTTAGTCGTTCATAATTGCTAACACTCACGCAATACTTATGGGTATGGAGTTTTAATCGGGCACAGAGAAAGATAGGGGCTTATATGTTGCCTCACAACCTTTTACCTCAAGGGTAATGTCAACAATAATAGTTCATGATAGCTTACAACCAATTAGGTATATATGTCAGGATCTTTCGAACACAATGTTCTTGCCAATGGATAAAATTTAAAAAGGAAAGGTGAAGATCACCATGACTCTTGTATAAGGTAAGAACAATAGATAGGCCCTTCGCAGAGGGAAGGAGAGGTTGTCATCTGCTTTTATGGTTGGATGTACAAAATCTTAGTGCAAAAGAACGTCACTTTATATTGCCACTTGTTATATGGACCTTTATTACGCAGTCTGTCGCTTTTATTGCTTCCATATCACAGGATCGTATAAAGGTGACTTTCTCCACACTAATAGATCATACATATTTAGAGACTTGCAACAATGACAACTTACCTGAAGGATCTTACTCAATCCATAGGTAGATATGGTGGACTCTCATGGCAAAACTGGGTTTAAGGATATTTGGAAGCACAAGTAGTATCTCTACTTGGTGCAAGGAGTTTTAGCTATCATGAGGGGGAAAGGCAAGCTCAACATGTTGGATGATCCATGACAATATACTTTATTTCAAATATAAGAAAACATAACCCATTATGTTGTCTTCCTTGTCCAACATCAACCTTTTAGCATGTCATATTTTAATGAGTGCTCACAATCGTAAAAGATGTCCAAGATAGTATATTTATATGTGAAAACCTCTCTCTCTTTATTACTTTCTATTAATTGCAATGATGACCAAAACTATGTTTGTCAACTCTCAACAATTTTTATTCATCATACTCTTTATATGTGAAGTCATTACTCCCCATAAGGTCAATATGATCTCTTTGATTCTTTTTATTCTTTCTTTTATTCCCTCAAGATCTTAGTGATATAATCAAGCCCTTGACTCAAAACTAATCTTTATTATATATAGCTCACGGACTCGATTACATAGATAAAGATACTAAAGCAAAGCTCACAACTAGATCATACTAAACTTTATTCTGCTAGATTAAGATATTACCAAAAGGATTGAACTAAGAAAAACGGTAAAGATAGGAGTGTGATGGCGATACGATACCGGGGCACCTCCCTGTCGGGGGAAACTGTCCTCCCATGAGCACCTATGGGACCGGAGCCCCTTCTACGTTGCGGTAAGGGAGCGGAGGGAGCACGAAGAGCAGATCGAGGGGCACACGCGGGCAGTTTACCCAGGTTCGGGCCGCGAGGACGCGTAAAACCCTACTCCTGCTTAGGTTGTATTGAGTTTTTGGGCTCGGGAGCTTGAAGATCTACAGTACTAGCTACACCGAGCGAGAGAGCAGTCTAGGTTTCGAGCCGAACTGAACCCCCCTTACGTTGTGCATGGGCCTCCTTTTATAGCTCAAAGGGGTCACCGACAGGTGTCAACGTAGAGGAGGGTAAAAGTGTAAATTTGGTGGTAGTTGTAACAGTGCGTGAATAGTGCATGAACAGTGGATGAACAGTGGTCTTCACCTAACTTTGACAGTGGGGGACAAGGGCATTGAATGCCCGTCGCCGTCGCCCCCAAAAGCGTCCGCCCATGCTTCTCCGTTCGCCACGGCGGTAGCCTTGTCACCGTGGCTTGCCACCGTGTGCCCCAGGCTGCACAGCCGTCCGCCACACGTCCCAGGAAGGGCCCCAGGGCGACGCATGGGCAGATGAGCTGGAACGCGGGCACACAACGTAGGTTTCCCCGGCAAGCACCTTGCCGGGGTCGTGATCTTGCCGGGCCCGGAAGCTTGTCGCTCTCCTAGTCCTGCCGGGGCGCATGATGTGCCGAGGCATCTCTTGAGATACGTATTCCTTGGCCTTCCTGGCAAGCTCCTCTTGCCAGGGTCTTGTGCTAAAGTGATAGCCTTGAGCCTGGTGCGGCCTTCCGGCAAGCTCCTCTTGCCGGGGCCTTGTTCTTCTGACTTGTATACTTTGTTCTTGAATGGCTTCATAGGGACCAGAAAAGTACTTGGCGAGCACGTGGCAGGCCCTGCCGCGGGAAGCTGCTACTGCCCGTGCACAAGTTGGGGTACTAAGGTACCCCTATTTTAGTACACCGACACTCCCCCAAGCTTGGTAGTTGCCAAGGGGAGTGCCCATACCCGTGTGATTATGTCTGTTTCTTCGGAGGTGGTGATGATGGAGTTTTTGATGATGTAGGCTTGTCGTCCATCTTCCAAGGCATAGGCTCACCCTCCTAGAAAGATGGTCGATTCTCCGGGATCCTCAAATCTGCAGCCAAACTCATCCTCTTGAATCTGTATTCATACTCATAGTTTTGGTTTTGCAGGTCATAGATTTGGGCTTGGAGGTGCTCGATTTTCTCGTGAAGCTTGAAGATGGCCTCTCCAATGTTCTTGGCATCCAGCTTGTGGTTGTTGGTGAACTCCACGATCATCATGTGGTTGGCGTTGAGTCCTCGTTCCACCATCCCCTCGCACTTGAAAACTTGTTGCTCCATTGCTTCGAGTCTTGTCTCCACGGTTTTGGTCCTCCTTGGTCCCTCAACATCGCGGATGTGCAGCACCCCTCACGCACCTCAATGGTTTGAGGGTTTTGCAGCACCTCCCTGAGGTAGGGGTTGATGACCTTCTCAAAAAACTTGTCCTTGGGGGCGCTTGAAGACGTCGTGGTGACCTAGATCGTACCACATACCTCTTCCTTTTTGGAGTCTGAATCGTTCTGGAAAATGTCCCTTATGTATTCCTCCGGGGTTACGGTTTCAATGACATTGGTTTCAACATTTATAGGATTACCTGAGATATAATGTTTGATTCTTTGGCCGTTTACCACCTTTGGATTTGTGCGTCTGAAGTTGTTGATTTTTATGGCACCGGAACGATACACCTCCTCGATAATGTAAAGACCTTCCCAATTAGAGAGAAGTTTTCCTGCAAAAAATCTTAAACGAGAGTTGTATAGCAAAACATAATCACCTATGTTAAACTCACGCTTTTGTATCCTTTTGTCATGCCATCTTTTAACTTTTTCTTTAAACAGTTTGGCATTTTCATAAGCATGGGTTCTCCATTCATCAAGCAAGCTAATGTCAAATAACCTGTTCTCACCGGCAAGTTTGAAATCATAATTGATCTCTTTAATTGCCCAATATGCCTTATGTTCTAGTTCGAGAGGTAAGTGACATGCTTTTTCATGAACCATTTTATATGAAGACATGCCCATAGGATTTTTATATGCAGTTCTATAAGCCCATAATGCATCATCAAGTTTATTGGACCAATTCTTTCTAGATCTATTAACAGTCTTTTGCAAAATTAATTTTAGCTCTCTATTACTCAGTTCTACTTGACCACTAGACTGTGGGTGGTATGGGGATGCAACTCTATGATTAACATCATACTTAGCAAGCATTTTGCGGAAAACACCATGAATAAAATGTGAACCACCATCAGTCATTAAGTATCTAGGGACTCCAAAACACAGAAAAATAACTTCTCTAAGCATCTTAATAGAGGTGTTGTGTTCAGCACTACTAGTTGGAAAAGCTTCTACCCACTTAGTAACGTAATCAACATCAACTAAAATATGTGTATACCCATTAGAGGAAGGAAAAGGTCCCATATAATCAAAGCCCCAGACATCAAATGGTTCAATAACAAGTGAATAGTTCATAGGCATTTCTTGACGTCTACTAATATTACCAATTCTTTGACATTCATCACAAGACAAGACAAACTTACGGGCATCCTTGAAGAGAGTAGGCGAATAAAAACCAGATTGCAGTACCTTATGTGCAGTTCTATCTCCAGCATGGTGTCCTCCATAAGCCTCAGAGTGACACATGCGTAGGATCTGTTCCTGTTCATGCTCAGGTACACAACGTATAATAATACAATCCACTCCTTCTTTGTAAAGGTGTGGGTCATCCCAGAAGTAATGCCTTAAATCATGGAAAAACTTTTTCTTTTGCTGGTATGTGAAACTAGGTGGTACAAATTTAGCAACAATGTAATTAGCATAATCAGCATACCAATGAGCAGTTCGAGAAGCATTTATGACAGCTAATTGTTCATCAGGAAAGCTATCATCAATGGGTAGTTGGTCATCAAGAACATTCTCTAACCTAGAAAAGTTGTCTACAACGGGGTTCTCATCACCCTTTCTATCAGTAATATGCAAATCAAATTCTTGTAGCAAGAGAGCCCATCTAATAAGTCTAGGTTTAGCATCTTTCTTTTCCATAAGATATTTAATAGCAACATGATCAGTGTGAACAATTACTTTAGAATCAACAATATAAGGCCTGAATTTAGCACAAGCAAATACTACTGCTAAAAATTCTTTTTCAGTAGTAGCATAATTTCCCTGGGCACTGTCTAGAGTTTTACTAGCATATTGGATAAAATTTAAGTTCTTATCAACTCTTTGTCCTAGAACAGCACCTACAGCATAATCACTAGCATCGCACATAATTTCAAAGGGTAAATTCCAGTCAGGAGGCTAGACAATAGGTGTAGAAATCAATGCTTTCTTAAGTATTTCAAATGCTTCTACACAATCATCATGAAAAACAATAGGAACATATTTCTGTAATAGGTTAGTTAGAGGCCTAGTGATTTTTGTGAAATCCTTAATGAACCTCCTATAAAATCCGGCATGACCAAGGAAACTTCTTATACCTTTGATGTCCTTAGGAAACGGCATCTTTCCAATAGCATCTACTTTAAATTGTATGCCCCAAGACAATACCTTCATTAACCATAAAATGGCACATCTCCCAATTCAAGACAAGATTAATTTATTCACATCTCTGCAAAACTTGATCAAGGTTGCTTAAGCAGTCATTAAAAGAAGTTCCTTAAACGGAGAAATCATCCATGAAAACCTCAACAATCTTTTCACAAAGGTCAGAGAATATAGCAGTCATATATCTTTGAAAGATAGCAGGTGCATTGCATAAACCAAATGGCATACGTCTATAAGAAAAAGTGCCGAAATGGCAGGTAAAAGTGGTCTTTTCTTGATCCTCTTTTGACAAAGGTATTTGAGAGAAACCAGAATAGCCATCTAGAAAGCAAAAATGAATATGTTTGGATAATCTTTCTAGCATTTGATTAATAAAAGGTAGAGGGTAATGATACTTCTTAGTAGCTTTATTTAATTTGCGGAAATCAATTACCATTCTATAGCCTGTAACAATTCTCGGTGTGATCAATTCATCTTTATCATTAGGAACAACAGTAATACCTCCCTTCTAAGGGACACAATGGATAGGACTTACCCACTGACTATCAACAACTGGATAAATTCTACCTGCCTCTAGAAGCTCTAAAATTTCTTTCCTTACCATTTCTTTCATCCTAGGATTTAATCGTCGTTGGTGATCAACAACCGGTTTAGTGTCTTTCTCCAATTTTATTTTATGCTGGAACAGAGTGGGATTAATGCCCTTCAAATCATCAAGAGTGTATCCAATGGCAGCACGGTGCTTCTTCAGAATTTCCAATAATTTCTCTTCTTCTTGCTCTGAAAGGTTAGCACTAATAATAACAGGATATATCTTCTTTTCATCAGATAAGCATACTTAAGAGTATCAGGTAATGGTTTGAGTTCAAACATGGGATCACCCTTGGGTGGAGGAGGATCCCCTAGAATTTCAACATGCAAGTTGTGTTTCAATAAAAGGTCCTTGTTTAAAGAATATTTCATCTATTTCCCTTCTCTCATTCTTATACATATCATTTTCATTGTCTAGTAGATATTGTTCTAAAGGGTCATTAGGAGGCATGGCAATAGAAGCAAGATCAATAATTTCATCCTTACTAGGCAATTCTTTATCATGGGCTTGTCTACGAAATTAAGCAAAGTTAAAATTATAAGAAATATCCCCAAAATCAATAGTAACAACATCCTTTTTGACCTCTGTGTTAGCATTAACAGTATCCAAGAAGGGTCTACCAAATATAGTGGGGCAAAAATCATCTTGTGGGGAACCAAGAAAGAGAAAATCAATAGGGTATTTAACTTTCCCACACAAGACTTCAACATATATGACAATCCCAACTGGTGAAATAGTGTCTGTATTGGAAAGCTTAATTGTAATATCAATACCTTCTAGCTCAGCAGGTGCAATATCGTGCATAATTTCTTCGTATAAAGAATGAGGTATTGCACTAGCACTAGCACCCATGTCACATAAGCCATGATAGCAATGATCTCCTATTTTAACAGAAATAACATGCATGCCTACAATAGGTCTATGTTTATTTTTAGTATCGGGTCTAGCAATTCTAGCAGCTACATCACAGAAGTAAATAACATGCCCATCAGTATCATCGACCAAGAGATCCTTAACCAGAGCAACACTAGGTTCAACTTTAATTTGCTCAGAGGGTTTAGGTGTTCTAGTATTACTCTTACGAACCACAGCTGAAGCTTTAGCATGATCCTTTATTCTAGAAGGGAAGGGTGGTTTCTCAATATAAGCAGTAGGAACAATAGGATCAACATTATAAGTGATAGTCTTTTCTTCAACTCCAACAGGTTCAACTACTTTTACTTCAATGGGAGGATGATATTTAAACCAGTTCTCCTTAGGGAGATCAAAATGAGTAGCAAATGATTCACAGAAAGAATCTACTATCTCAGAGTCAAGTCCATATTTAGTGCTAAAGTCACGGAAAACATCAGTATCCATAAAAAGTTTAACACAATCAAACTTCGGTGTTATACGTGACTCCTTACCTTCCTCGAGATCCCAATCTTCAGAGTTGCGTTTAATTCTTTCCAATAAATCCCATTTGAATTCAACATTCTTCATGTGCAAGAAGTATCGAGCATGGAGCGATTATCGAGAGAAAGCCGAGCATAATTTTTTTGAATAATAATTTCTCTTGAAAGCTCATGATTGGGGCATGAATATAACACTTACTTAAGCCTCCCCCAAGGTGGAGCGATATTTTCTCCTTCACGAGGCCAAAATATATATATATAATTACGATCACGATGAACGTGATGAATAGGATAGAACTTCTGATGAAATTCTAATTTCAATCGGTTGTAGTTCCAGGATCCAATATCATCGCATAGCCTAAACCATGTAAATGCCTTTCCCTTCAAAGATAAAGGGAAGACCTTCTTCTTGATCACATCTTCGGGCTTACCTGCAATCTTAAATAATCCACAAACTTCATCCACATAGATTAGGTGCAAATCGGGATGCAATGTTCCATCTCCTGTAAAGGGATTAGCTAGCAGTTTCCCTATCATACCCGAAGGAATTTCAAAGTAAACATTTTCAGTAGGTTCATCAGGTTGAGGAGCAACTCTTTTCTCTACTAGTCGGGGTGAAGATACCCCTAACAAGCCCATAAAAGGATTATGTTCCATAGTAACAAGTGATAGTAAATTTCAGCACACTATAAATTTTTTCTTACCAAATTCCACTTACCAAAGGCGCTTCACTCCCCGGCAACGGCACCAGAAAAAAGTCTTGATGACCCACAAGTGTAGGGGATCTATCGTAGTCCTTTCGATAAGTAAGTGTGTCGAACCCAACGAGGAGCAGAAGGAAATGATAGGCATTTTTCACTAAGGTATTCTCTGCAAGCACTGATATTTTTTTAGAACAAAGACGTCAGGGACGTCCGGCTTTAAATTAATAAAGCCCACACAGGCAGCGTATAGAACAGACCATCGAGACCTCAAACATAAATAAGTTTGGGGACCAACGCACTACACCAAAATGATCGTCAGGAGCATAAGTGCAATACATGGCTACACAGCCAAGAAACGAGCACGCATGCTCCGCAGTGACACAACCAAAAGACGCAATCCATCCCTATGGAGCATCGGAGGCGGGCGACGGAGCTCGGGAAGACGCGTAGACCGCTCGAAGACGCGCGAGAGCTTAGCGATGAAGATCAGAGTCCTGGAGTCTTCCCAGTGGTGCCCACAGCTGCAAGAACACAATACATTTGAAGAGAATATTAGACGGGTGGGAGGGGAAGACACCCTCAATAGAAAACTTCTTGCGAATCTGCCACAGAACCTACAAAATAGCCGCCGCGCATGTCCACATGACGCGACGCGCCGGTCCCTGAACAAAAGACAACAAGTTAACAAGCACGACACGTGAGCGTGGATCCCAATCCACGCCCGCGGCTTCGCGAACCGCTCTCCAAGCGAAACGCGCCAAAGGGCAGCGGAAAAAAACATGGTCTGCGTCTTCCGGAGCCGCACATAGCGCACACGGCCCTGAAGCCGGACCATTGCGCTTGGCGATGTTGATTGAAGTGGGGATACGAGCTTGACAAAGTTGCCATAGAAGGACTTTAACTTTGAGAGGGATCCGAGCCTTCCAAAGACCCGCGGCGGTCGAGGGCCCAGCCCCTCGTGTCAGTGTCCGATACATAGATTTGATTGTGAATTTGCGAGAAGCCGAGAGGGTCCAAGACACCATGACCTCGGCGGGAGTTAAAACGACCCGTGAAATCAAAGCCCGAAGGGGATCCCAATCCGCCAACTCAGGTTCTGAAAGCTCCCGCCTAAAGAAGATGGCGGGAGGAGAGGTGCTTAGGGCGGAGGAAACAAGTTGATTCGGTTCCACCGCGATGGCATAGAGTTGGCTAAACTCCAACCAAAGGGGTTGTTGGCAGATCCACACATCATGCCAAAAACTAGTCGACCGACCATTATTAACCGAGAACTTTGCACCCCTGGCAAAGAACAGTTTGAGGGATTGGATGGAATTCCAGAAAGGGGATCCTCGAGGTAGAGCCTCAAAAAAGTTCCCATTTGGGAAATATTTTGCCCGTAGTAGTTCCATCCAAAGGCCATCCCCCCTGGGACAGCTTCCAGATCCATTTACACATGAGTGTAATGCTCATCAGTTTAGAGTTGATGATCCCGAGGCTCCCCTGGGCCTTAGGTCTACACACTGCCTGCCATTTGACCATGTGGTATTTTCATTTCGGGCCCGCTCCCTCCCAAAAGAAACGAGACCGCGGAGTGTCCATCTTGGTGTGCACTCCATCAGCCAACATAAAGAGGCCCATAGCAAACATTGGTAGAGACGATAGACTAGAGTTAGTTAGGATCAGTCTTGCCCCTGAAGACATGAAGCGACCCCTCCATGGGCAGACCCTGCCCGCCACCTTTGTACACAGAGGTTCCCAATCGGAAATCGAGCATTTCTTCTCGGCAATAGGGAGACCTGAGTACATACAAGGTAGTTTTCCAAGTTTGCAATTTAGCTAATTAGCTACTCTGAGGCTTTCAGCCGCATCCATCCCTATGGAAATAACTTCACTTTGTGGAAGTTGATTTTGAGACCTGACATAAGTTCAAAGCAAAGGAGAATAGCCTTGACCGTTGCAATACTATGCTGATCCAGTTCAAACAGCAGCAGCTTGTCATCTGCGTATTGTAGGTGAGAAACCCCCCTGGGATCAAGTGCTCCACCACTCCCTTGATATGGCCAGCGGTGCGAGCTTTGTCTAGCATGGCTCCGAGAGCATCTGCCAGCGAGGCCGGGTCCCCTTGACGCAGCCCCCGTTTGTTGTGAAAGAAGTTCCCTACTTCTCCATTGACGGCAATCGCCGTTTGGCCCCCCGAGACCAGTTGCATCAAGCGGTGGACCCAAACCGCCGAGAAGCCTATATCCCGTAGGATTTGACGGAGTAACTCCCAGTTAACTCGATCATAGGCCTTCTCAAAGTCTAGTTTCAGAAGGATAGCCGTTTGTAGCGCTGTTTTAAGTGAGTGCACAACCTCCTGGAGGACTAGCGGTCCTTCCAGAATGTTACGGCCACGAATAAAGGCCGTCTGGTTCCTGCTAATAATACAATGAGCAATAGGGGACAAGCGAGTGGAACATGCCTTTGAACAGATTTTAAACGGAACATTAATAAGTGCAATGGGGCGAAAGAGACGAATGCTGTCAGCACCCGGCACTTTGGGGATCAGGGAAAGGACCCCAAAATTAAGGCGAGAAATATCTACACTACCGCGCATAAAGCCATTGCAAACATCGAAAATTGGCCCCTTAAGGACTCGCCAAAAGCGCTTGAACATTGCCACTGGCCACCCATCTGGGCCTCGCGCAGTGTTAGATTTCATCCCTAAGGCCGCCGCGTCGATTTCCTCGGGAAGAAAGGCCAGCCCCAGACCCTCGTTCTCTTCGTCCGAGACCCGCAACATGGGGTTCCACAAATCTACCCGTAGCCCACCGTGAGACTCCACCCTAGAGCCCATCAGCTGGATGTAGAAGTCATATATATGACGCACAATGTCCTGTTGACGCAATAGAAGCCCCTGCTCGGAATGCAGCCTAAGGATGGCACACTTTCAACAACGACCATTAGCGTAGGCCTGGAAGTATATAGTGTTCGCATCACCCTTGAGCGTCCACTTTAGACCACCACGTCTACGCCAGTACTCCTCCTCTGCCCTGAGGAGAGACTCAACCTGGACTTCCACCTCATAGCGCCGTGCCCAGTCCTGCTCCGAAAAGCCTTGTGTGTCAGCAATCGAGTCCATACGAGTGAGCTCCACTGTCAGCTGTACTCGGAGCAGCTTATCTTCACGACCCTGGTTGGCCCCCTAGCCTTTCAGAGCCGCGCGCATTGCTGCCCCTGCAGCAATCCAAAACTCCATCGGCCCGCGCGTGTGGCCGATCCGGGATACACTTAGCTCCCACTTGGATAAGAAGATTTGTTCAAAATCTTGGCACTCAAACCATGCTGTTTCAAAGAAGAAATGTGGGCTGCGTTTGAGCCTATCCTCCCCTGAGGATAGGATGAAGGGTATGTGGTCCGACCCTATCCTTGTTTCGGCATGCAAAGCGCACAACGGGAAGAGCATTTCCCACTTAGCAGACATGAAAACCCTATCCAGCACAGACCGCACTAGCGTGAGCTGTTTGTTGGTCCATGTGTAACGCGCACCTACACGAGCCACTTCCCTAAGTTCCATAGACGCGATCGCGTTGTTAAATATAGACACCCTTGTCCAGTTGATGATTCCGTTGTTCTAATCCGCTCCAGAGCGAATAAGATTGAAATCACCCCCCCACAAGCGTTGGCCTATTGCTCGCACGCAACGTGGTCACTTTGTGCTGAAGTTCCATCAGGAACTCTTGGGAGCGCGAGTGGTCGGCCGGCCCGTAGACCACTATGACCTCCCACTCGCGAAGAGTCGCGCGGTGGTGCACGTGAGCCGACAGAAAGAACCTGCCAGCATCCCATGCCACCACGTCGCAGTAGTCAAGGCTAACGCCCAGCAGTAAGCCGCCTGAATGACCCTCTGCAGGCACCCAATGCCATGAGAAACGTTCAAGCTGGTCGACAACAAGCAAATCTCTATGAGTAAAATCTGCCTTGATTGTTTCTTGCAAGCTAACCACATCTATTGATTCCGCTCTCATAAACTCTTTCAACTGGGACCGCCTCCCAGTGTGGCTGAAACCACGAATATTCCAAAATATGAACCGCATCAAATAATTCGATTACGTAAGCGGATACCGCGGGTAGTAACCGCTTTGGCCACACACCTTGTCTTAACTTTCCCACGGGCTGGGGGGGACGACGCAGCCCCTGATGCTGTGTCCGCCGAGACGGGCCGAAAAAGGGCAGGCTGGGAAGCCCCTGCTTCCTCAGCATCTTGCAGCGCACGAGCCGCCGCCGCCTGGGCGAGTGTGGCCAGCGCAATTTCCTTCGAACGAATGAGGCAAAGGAGCTCGCGTGCATCATCTACCTCGGGCATATCAACGCCACTATCCTCTAAAATGCCCCCAAAGTGCGCATGAGAATAATCATCGAGAATCGTAAAGCGGGGAGGAGGGTTACCTTCAATCTCCATATTCTTCTAGGCCACCAGGAGTTGAGCACGTTGCAGGGCCGGGAGGTTTCCATTGGCGCCCTTCGGGCACGAGCTGGTCCGCTCCAAAGACGCCGGCGACACCACCACCGCCTTTGAGCGCTTGGCCGTGGCAATAGGCACCGCCTTGTTTGCCTCGGCGCGGAGCGCGTCCGACAGTGGAGGAAGAGGGTCCGTCGCAGGGCCATGGGCCGGGCCCCCTGGGGAGGCCAACGCCACCGACGGAGAATCAGCATCGAGCGCCCTTTCAAATCGCAAGAAGTAGTGACTCGCATGTCGATGTCGAGGCCGAGGGAGAGGTTGGAGCTGTATTGGTTGGAGCCGATGTCGTTGCTCCCGACCACCAGCTGCAGTTCCCATTGCTCAGTGGTAGCCCTACCCTTAGGAGCTCCCGCCTCACCATCTTTATCCTTGATACCTAGCTTGTTCCACGTCGCCGTGTCAATCGAGTCATCCCCCATGCTCATGTCAGGATCTTTGTCCGCGCCGTCCGGGCCCTTGTCAAGTGTAGCTGGTGGAGGGGGGAGAGGCGCCGCGCCCTGCACACCGCCCGTCTCGGCTTCCATCTGGATTGTGAAGCCTTCACTATTGAACCAGATTTGCACGTATCCACGCAGCTTGGCAGGAGCACGGCATGCAAAGCGCATCCCCACCAGGCCCAAGCCATCTAGCGACGCCTTGTCCGCCTCCATTGGGCGGCCAATCATCACGGTCCCCGCCATGAGACCATCGGCGCGGCGGTGCTTTGATGGAACACCCCACAGCTTGACCCAAATGTCCGGCATGATCTCCGCCTTGGGCTCCTCGAGGAGGGATTCCTTGATGTCTGCCATGATGTTGTTGTGGGAAAGGAAAAGCTTGCCGCTGCGGGACGCCATGCGCAGCATCGCCTTGTTGGGGAAGATGACGGAGAAAGCATTCTCCTCCACCGCCTTCACTTGCCAGTCCCACTCCCCCTCGAAGAGGTGGGGAAGCTCCGCCTCCAAGATGGGGACTGACAGCGCTCCCGGAGTCGCCCAGATGTCCGCCGCGACCTATACGGCAGGAGCACGCACCTCCGCCCCCTCCATCTCCACGAACGGGAGGGAGAAGAACCCCTCGCCTGGGATCACATTTCCCATGATCTGCATCAGCAGCGGGTGACCGCACATGGGGCAGTGCGCGGAAGCATGCCCCTCCTCGTGGAAGACGACACGGAGAGGCTTGAACTGGCAGGCGTCTTGGTAGTGGCCCACCCTGCCGCACTTGAAGCACTCAGGCCCATCAGATTCCTCGACAGGGATTGGGCGTCCGCCGAGCCCTTCGACGCCGGCAGCCCGACTGTCCCAGCCGGCTGCGTGGAGCTTCCCCCTTGCTACTTCTGCTTCTTGGCGAGGGGATCCCCAGTCCGCTCACCGCCAGGGGGAAGAAGGGATTCCTTCCGCTTGAGCTCCTTCTTTTGTTCCAAACCCCGCCGCCTGTACTCCTCCTTCTTCTTCCGCTTGCACTCACGCTCCTCTTGCTTCTTCCTTTCTTGCTCCTCGAGCCACCATGGTGGCGGCGGCCCCCATCCCCCCTCGTCCGCCGGGTGAGCCGCCTTCTTGGAAAGCGCCTTTGCCCAAAGGTCTTGCTCCTACAGGCGCTTCGCCACGGAGACAGGAGGGGACATGGGGGGCTTCTCCACCCTACGGGATCCCATGCGGACCACTGTCGCGAACGAGCTGGTGAGAGGAGGAGGGGAATGGATCGGAGAATACGACAGGCTCCATGCCCGAAGCGCCGCACTTGAGAGGGAGAGGCAGGAAACCCTAGCGCGAGATCTAGGGATCCCTTGGGCAACCACAGCCACTTATATAGAAGTGTGGTCGGCTGCGCCTCCCCCGCTGCGCATGGGTCAGGCCGCTCCCCAGATGGGCTAGTTGGCAGACCGCGGGCCAGAGAGGCCCGATCCACCCACACCAGAGCGCTGCGCCTCCATCGCAGCACCTGTGCCAGGCTGCTCCCCCGATGGGCTAACAGGCCGCGGGCCAGAAAGGCCCGATCCACCCGCTAGAGAGCGCCCCTGCGTCTCCACCCTGGCCGGACCAGGGACCATGCTCCCTGGGCCCCCAGGCCCAGTCGAGGGTAAGCAGGGCTAGTCCCCCAAGCCCAACAGAGGAGCCAGCCCAGCAGGCTCCACCGGCGGAACCCTAGCGGGGAGATGCGTCCCCCGTTCCTGAGGATCCCTGCCGCCGCCGGCTGCCGCTAACGACGCCGACGAGCTCGCCAGCGCGAGTGACGGCGCCGCCTGCACCAAATCTCGCCGCCACGCAAGGGACGAGATCGGCCCATAGGGCCCGCATCCACGCTCTTCGGTGGACGTCAGATCTGAGGAGGAGAGCGGCGCCCGCCATGACCACCGGGAGCAAAAGCCCGCCGGCGACCCGCCACGTAGGAGCCCCCAAGCCCTCCGCGCGGGCCACGTAATTTCCTACCGAGCACGCTGCTCGAGCCTTCATGACCGCTTGAACACTTACCTCGTTTGCAGCATCCTCCCCGTCGTCGCTGGATTTGGAATCACCGTCCGCCAGCGCCAGTACCTGCTGCCGGAGGGAGGCGGGGCGAGGGGCCAGACGTCCGGCGAGGCACACCTTCGTGGCCATCCGTCGCCGGCCTGGATCTCGACCCACCCGTCCTCCGCCGTGGGGGAGGGGCCCAGGACGCCGCCCACGTCGCCGCGTTCGCCCCCCTCGCGCACTCGCTCTCAGCCACTCGCTCCATCCACGCATCATCCAAGCACTAAAATTATCGGTAACAGATAGCTTTGTGATAAGGTAATTTGTAAAGGGTGTCGGATTACGGGCTCCGCAAACCCAAGAAGTTCGAACACAAGGGTGTGAACGAAGATCTCTCCCACTCACGTCTACCTAGCGCCTCGCCCTCGTCTGGTGAAGAGATTCAAGCGAACAACAAGTAAAGCACAGACGAATTTACCCAGGTTCAGGCCACCTTGCGCTATAAAACCCTACTTCCTGCTTTGGTGGATTAGCCTCAGGAGGGCTTAAGTATGAACGAGTACAATGGTTCCTGAGCTCAGGAGGAGAGATCAGGAGGGTTTGGAGGCTAGGGTTCTTGCTCCTTTGTGTGTAGGCGGAGTCTCTCGATCTGATTCTACTAGATCCCTCTCCTCCATAACGGAGATCCTAGCTACTTATATATGCGGCCAAGGTCCTCATCCCCCCAAAATGTTTAGGCGGGAAGGGATCCCACAACGGCCATTTTGAGCGGGAACACAAGGACGTTCCTATCCTAACAAAAGCGGTCTTCGCCTGCAAAGGGATCAGGCGGTGACGCGGTGGTGGGCTCGGTGGTGACACCCTCGCTGTTGTCCTTGCGGTCTTCGGTCTTGTTGCACTGAAGGGGAAACCTTTGTCCCACTCCTCGGGAACCTACGACTGTGCTATCTCCTTTGCACCAAAATGGCAACTACGCCGCTGACACGCGCTGGCCCCTGCTGGCGCGGTGCGTCACTGCTTGCGTCACTGCCTCCTCCTGAGGCAGGCTTGGCCTTGGATTCTCCTCCCCTCCGTAGCAACCTAGCCGAGGCCGCTCCTGAGGGGGTCTTGGTGTCGTTTTCCTCACGAGGCCTAGCCCCCTCGCGTGGGTCTTGAGCAGCTGGTCGATCAGCTGGGCCGTACCAGGCCATAGTAGGAGCGCGCTGGGCCTGTAGACAGGCAAGTCTGGGTACCCTGGTTCTCAGGATGCCGACAGTAGCCCCCGAGCCCAAGGCGCGCGCGGAGTTGGCTTCGGGGTGAAGCCTTAGTCGAGGACGAAGCACCACGGTCCCCAAAAAGGCTGCGGGCTAGGCTGGCGTGTGACGGTTAGACGGGACGTGGGCGACTCTACTTCCCACGCAGTCTCAGCAACCGTGTAACTTGACAAATCCTTGACACGGGTGGCAGGGTCATTATGGCCGCGCGCGAGTGGCCGGCGATTGATCTTCTTGGCCTATAAAGAGGGGGTGAGGCTCCACGCCCTTCATTTGACTGTTGCATATCAACCCCTGCTCTTCCCACTTCTTCGAGGGCTCTTTATGGCGCCGATACATAGGTTCTCGGCCGCGCAAAAGGGGAAGGCCCCGATGGTGGAGCCCGAGCAGCTCCCACCGAAGAAGAGGCGTCGTGACTCTCCAAGAGTGCCCCTGAGGCTGGCGGACGCTCATACATGGTGTACATGGGTGCCACCAGGATTCCCGCTTCCCTTGGGTGCTCCGGCGATGGGCGGATGAAGCGGGGGCTGCGATGGCCGCGGTGTGGTCAGCTGCCCAGAAAGGCGGGGTGATTTCACACGCCCCGCCGTTGTCTCATACTGAAGACAACGTCCGGGAGTTTATCGTGTGGGCGGGAGCCCCTACTCATTCTTGGATCCTTCTTCCTCCATTCCTGAAGGAGGTGCTCCCGGCTCGCGGCCGGGTGACGATGCAGCTGCGGCATGAAGTGTGCCACCTTCCCCATTCATATGCCGACCTGGAGGTGGTCTCCTCCGGCTAGGTCTTCATGACCTGGGATTGGCGCGTGGTGCGCCGCGCCTGCTCCCCCGCCGGGAGGCACATTCTTTATTTCGCGCTGGACGGGATGGCCACACTGACCTTCAAGGTCATCGGGGCAGACGGGCGTCGGTTGGCGTGTAACGCGAAGGATGGGCCCACCGGCGACCATCTCCCATGCTGCGAGGGCAACGAGGACGGGGGAGAGGCGCTCGCCATCGGTCATGCCTCCAACTCCTCCGGCAGTAGCTATGCTTCTCTTGAGACGGCCCCAAGCTCCGACGAGAGCTACGAGCCGTCGAGTCGTTGTTCTTATCACCGAAGGGAGACAGCGTCCTCCAGCCGTCGCCGTCGCTGAAGGAGCCTGGGCCGCGTCCCTCTAAGAACGGCCTTCTTTAGCTTGGTCCCTGCGAGGCAGCCATGGACGGCCCCATGAGGGCGTGTTAATCTTTTGTGATACTTTTTCTGTTATCTGATGTTATAGACTTACGTTCCTCATGAGCTCCTTCGCTAGAGAAGGACTTTCCCTTTCTTCCGTCCCTGCAGTAGTGTAGGGCCCTACGCCTGCGAGACCCAGTCCCTAGATAGGCTTCAGCCGTCGCTGCTATGCCAGGTCGTGATGCCGTGTTCAAGGCCAGGAGGTGAGCGGCCCAGGGTCCAGTAAGAGCCCCCGAGGCGCGATGCTCGGGAGGTCCCTCTTGGCGTGCAGGCGATCGACCACAAGGGCCGGCGAGAGGAGCTTTCGTGCTCCAGCGAATTCATAATTACAGTTGGTGGAGGTGTAGGTACGCGAGTAGATGCGGGCGTCGAACGTTTATCTTAGTGATCCCCTGTGGTCAGGCTGTGGTGGCACCTGATCCTCTGCCACATTTCCCACAGGGCTGGCATGTCGGGTTGCAATGCATCGTGCGAGGCCAGGAGGTAAAGGTTCAGGAGCCAGTTGCGGCCCTGAGGCGCGATGCTTAGGAGCTTCCCCTTCTGCGGCGGAGTTGCCTTCGCGAGGGGGTGGCAGCAGCCGCTCCCAGGCCACCAAACATAGGGGCGCACCTGCCTAGGCCTCGGAGGAGGAGGTCAAGGGGCTGGCGAAGGCATTCCTCCGGGTTGCTGCTGCCGCGGCCGAGGAGGTAGAGGCTGGTGATGACGCACTTGGTGATGCCTGACCTATTCATGTCCAGATGAGAGAAATGCAGGTGCCTAGGGGAGGCGTAAGAACTCGCTTGAATTTGGAGAACTTGGTATTATGTTAATAACTAGATTTGAATTTGATGATTTCCATGCTTGCTTCCTTTCATGTTTTCTTAGGTGCTCTGCGTTGGCAGGGCCCAACCCCACACATACCTTGATCCCCATTGAGACCTCCGAGTGACCGGGGTTATCGTAAAAACTAGACTCAAGGAATGAGGCGCTACGTGGCTTGTGAGGCCCCTGGGTCGCGATGCCCAGGAGTCCCCTTGACGTTCAAGCGACCCCGTTTGCGTTCTGCATCGGCAGGGCCCAGCCCCACGCATACCTCGACCGTCATTGAGCATCGGGCTCAAGGAGTGAGGGGCTACGTGACTAGTGAGGCCCCTGGGTCGCGATGCCCAGGGGTCCCCCTTGATGTACCGACGGCTCTCATGAGGGAGAACGAGCACCATACCTTGCTCACGAGCCTTCTCCTAGGATGGGGGCGCGAGAAAGCCAGGTGTCTGGGCACCTGGTAGGGTGGCGTCTACCAGGCGTGACCTAGGCATAGCCCTCGTGCCTAGCCCCCCTCGCGACACCTATCCAAGGAGAAGCTGTGACCGTCGTGAGCTGAAAAGCTCCCTGAGGTTGGTGCAACCGCTGGGGGCCGCCCTCAGTTGTTTATAACTAGCACAGAGCATAGAGCTACCGCACTTGCGCGGAGTGTGGGCATAACCGTGCCTTGGTCGTAGCGGCCAGCGCGGAGCTTGGTGCTTCCACTGGTTCGTGGGCAAACCGCTCCTCGGTTGGTTCTGCCAGCGCGGAGCATGGCACTTCCACTAGACCGTGGGAGGGAGCCTCCCACTGGGAGAGACTCCGGGGCGTGTACAACCCCGTCCTGACACGTGGCTTAAACGGTAGGACAACCAAGGTGTATATGGGCCCTCCTCAGGACGAGCTGAACGACTCCGAGGAAGTTCTCGTGAGCTTACACATCACTAACGAGATCCTACCCTGAGGCGGGTTGCACCTGAGTCTTCTTCTGCAAAATGTGAAAAGAGATGCGTTGTGTTGACCTACGCCGAGTGCATCTCTAGAGGTCATTGCATGAGAAGGCCGCGGCACCAACGACCCTAGGAGGTAACGTTAGAAGGACTGGCCCATAAGACAGAGCTCAGCCGCTGGATTTATCGACGCTGCAGGGACGGACCCGAGCACAGGTGTCGTGCCCAGTCTTCTCATGCAACAGTCCAAAAGAAAAACAACCGCCGTGCGGTTCCCGCGTGAGCGAGGCACCTGCCACGGGCCCCTACTTACCCATCCACGATTAGCCCATGCGAGAACAAGGCAACAAGGACAACGGGAGGTGACGTCACAGGAATGGCTCGCGAGACAGAGCTGAGCCCTTGTATTTAGCGACGCTGCAGGGACGGACCCAAGCACAGACGGCGTGCCAGTCCTTAATCATGGGGCGGTCGTGAGTGGGCTCGCAAGGGCTCATGACCTTAGTGGCGGTGAGAATGCCAAGCATATAGATAATGCAAACAGGAAGAAGCAACTAGCCTTGATTTAGTCCCAAAAGAGACAGCCGCGGGGGGTGAGCCCCCAGTAGCTCGAGGATGATGCAGCCCGGGGGGCGCCCTCGATTGAATACCTGAGACATCACCTAACACTTGTCGAAGAAGATTTGGGGTAGCTGAAGACACGAGCCGTGCGGGTTGCCCCTCAGGATCATCGGGCTCCTGAGGCCCAAGGGCTCCGGAGGACCTTAGTGGTCAAGGGGGTCCGGCTCCCACTCCGTCTGGACCGCCCGCCACTGAGCCTCCCGAGCCCCCAAAGCTTGCCGAGCGAGGCGCTGGAACATGGTGGCTGCGTTGCGGAAGCTGAAGAGTGTGCGAACGTAGCTGCAGGGGAGAGCCCTCCTCCAGCCAACTACCGTCGGCCAGAAGGGCTCCAAAGAAGCGGCTCCGTTGAGGCCCACGACGTCGATGCACACGCGGAAGTGGTTGCTTGGGTTGCGGGTAGGTGAGCTTGGTATCGTGCGGTTACGCCCACCTCATATGAGCCTTCCGTACTGAAGTTCCTCGGTAACCTGGTTGATGAAGTCCCCTGAGCCCCCAGCGCTGTATGGTTCACGTTGGGCTCACAAACACGCGCGTGGAGACACACATGCAGGTGGTGGCCGAACACCTCCCTCGAGACGCTGGTCAGACCAGAGACACTCCTCGGAGAGCCTCTGAGCCCGTCCTGAGGGGGACGTCGGGCGCGCCTCCCTATGCGAGGGTGGAGGGCGCCTCGTTGGCAGGCGCGGGTCCTGAGGCAGAGCCGTCAGGAGCCCCTGCGTCCTGAGGTCCGTTGGCGGGCAGGTTCTTCTTCTTCTTCGGGGCGGCTTGCAGGGCGAAGACGGGTTCATCCTCGTCGGAGCTCTCGACTGCCGCGGTCTGGTAGGCGCGCTCCAGGGAACGCACTGCTTCCTTCTCGTCGAAAGCGATTGTGATGACTCCGCCCTCCCGGGCATCTTGAGAACGTTGTAGCCGTGATGGGTCGCTGCCCTGAACTTGGCGAAGGCAGGATACCGAAGGATGGCGTTGTACGAGAGGTGGATGTTGGCGACGTCGAAGTCGATGAGCTCGGTGTGATAGTTGTTGCGATCACCGAGGTGACGGGGAGGCGGACCTTCCCCTTCGGGAGGGTGGAGTCATCCGTGACTCCGTAGAATGGCTTGGTCGGGTGGAGCTGTTCATAGGGGACCTAGAGCGTCTCAAAGCTCTAGACAGAGAGGACGTTGAGCCCTGCTCCGTCATCGATGAGGGTCTTGGTCACGAGGACATTGCTGATGGTCAGAGTGTAGAGCATCGGGAGAGCGCCTAGGGCTGCAGTGCACTTGAGCTGGTCCTTGGGGTCGAAGGCGATGACCTGCTTGGTCCACCTGAGGTTGCGCGCGGCGTCAGGCCTGGGAAGCGCCGCGTTCACCTCGCGAGAGAACTGCCTGAAGATGCGGTGGGAAGCCAGAGCATGGGCTCCTATCAGGATGCATGCAGCCGCACGTGGCTCCTGAAAGCCCCCTACTCCATCTCCCTGGGGGTCGTTGTCGTTACTCCTTGGTGGTGGTGGTAGCGGAGGCAGACCTGCGTTGCCCTGAGGGTGACCCTCAAGAGGCTGGTCGCACCAGGGGGCATCACGAGGTTGCTCCTGCCAGTGGTCTTCACGAGGTTGGTCACGCCATCCTTGGCGCGAGTTCCTGCCATCCCAACGTCCTCCACCACGGCCCCCTCCGCGGCCGTAGCCGAAGTTGTCGCGCTCAAGGTGCTGCCCGATGCGCCCTCCGCGCATCACCCTGAGCTCTTGACAGTCGTTGGTGTTGTGGCTGTGAACATCGTGGAAGATGCAGTATGGTCGGTTGTCTCTGATGAGATCATTGTACCCGCAGCCACAATTTACTTCTGGCTCTCCAGCCAGCACGGTGGGTCCCTTGCGCTTTGCTTCTTTGGCCTTGGCCTTTTTGTCGCCAACCTCCGCTTCTGGTAGCTCCTGGAGGGAGAGGCGTCCTTCCTCCTCCCTGGTGCACTTTGCCGCGAGCTTGAACATCTCGAGGGCTGTGCATAGATCCTTGTGGATGGCGAGCTCCTCCCTCATCCTGACGTCGCGGACACCGTCGGAGAGGGCCGAGATGATGGCTTCATCCGAGACACTGGGGATCCTGAGGCGCATGGTGTTGAAACGCTGGATGTACTTCTGTAGGGTCTCCCTAGGATGCTGCTTCACGCGACGCAGATCTGCGGCCGCCGGGGCTCGGTCGCCGGTGCCCTGGAAGATGGCGACGAAACGCTCACGAAGCCCCCCAGGAGGAGATGGATCCCACGGGGAGGTTTAGGAGCCAGGAGCGGGCGCCATCCTTGAGGGCCATGGGGAACCAGTACGCCATGACCTGCTCGGTGCCATTGGACACCTCGATGCTCGGCTCGTAGAGTTGGAGGAACTCTATGGGGTCGATGGTGCCATGGTAGCGCGTAGGCAGATCCGGCTTGAACTTGCCGGGCCAGACGAGGCGCCGTAGCTCGGGAGCTAAGGCGCGACATCCAGCCACGCTCATGATTGCTGGCGCCCCTTGCACCTGCGGAGCTGGTTCTTGGGGCGCAGGCGCCACCACTTCCTGTGGTGCGCGGTCTTGATGCTGCGGGATGGGGGGCCCGCGAGCTTCTACCTGGGGATGCGGAATCACCTGACAACTCTCCTCGTCGCACGCGGGGTCCTTGCGGGGCGGCTCACGCCACGGAGCCCCGCGCATGACCCCCCGGCCGGCGTCATAGAGTGGAGGTGGAGCCGGGACACCGTGGCCCTCGTTCCCCGCCATGGGCGACGAAGGACGGGAGGAGTGAGTTGGCGCATGTACCTCCCTGGCGGCATTGATGAGCTCGGTGATACGATGGAGCCACTCGTCGTAGAGGTCGTTTGCCGGGCGGTAGCACAGGAGCTCCCGCGCCATCAGTAGCGCAAGCTTCTCGTAGATAGGCCCGCGGCGGATCAGCGAGGACGACGCCGCGGCCGGCGAGGGTGACGGCGTCGCCGTGCGGCCATCGCGCCGAACGGACAACGGCAGCCAGGAGTCTTGCTGCTCGTGGATGGCCGGGTCGGTGGCGGTGTTGGCGACCGGAGAGTTGGGGCGGAGCGGCGCACCGTTGCCCGCGGGCGCCGTCTGAGTGACGTTTGTGGCGCGGAGGGCGGCTCGTGCTCGGCGACCGGCGAGTTGGGGCGGAGCGGCGAACAGTTACCCGCGGGCGCCGTCTGAGTGACGTTTTTGGTGCGGAGGGCGGCTCGTGCTCGGCGTGCGTCCACATTGGCAGCGGAGCGAGGTTGATGACGAGAGCGGGGCGAGGTCGTCGGAGAGGCTAGATTTCGACACGCCCCCTACCTGGCGCGCCAAATGTCGGATTATGGGCTCCCCAAACCCAAGATGTTCGAACACAGGGGCGTGAACGAACATCTCTCCCACTCACGTCTACCTAGCGCCTCGCCATCATCCGGTGAAGAGATTCAAGCGAACAACAAGTAAAGCTCACACGAATTTACCCACGATCTTGCTCCTTTGTGTGTGGGCGGAGTCTCTCGATCTGATCCTACTTGATCCCTCTCCTCCATAATGGAGATCCTAGCTACTTATATATGCGGCCAAGGTCCTATTCCCTCGAAATGTATAGGCGGGAAGGGATCCCACAACGGCCATTTTGAGCGGGAACACAAGGACGTTCCTATCCTGACAAAAGCGGTCTTCACCTACAAAGGGATTAGGCGGTGACGCGGTGGTGGGCTCGGTGGTGACATCCTCCCTGTCATCCTTGCGGTCTTCGGTCTTGTTGCATCGAAGGGGAAACCTTTGTCCTGCTCCTCAGGAACTTGTGCCTGCGCTGTCTCCTTTGCACTAAAATGGCAACTGCGCCGCTGGGACGCACTGGCACCTGCTGGCGCGGTGCGTCACTGCTTGCATCACTGCCTCCTCCTGAGGCAGGCTTGGCCTTGGATTGTCCGCCCCTCCGGAGTAACCTAGCCGAGGCCGCTCCTGAGGGGGTCTTGGTGTCGTTCTCCTCGTGAGGCCTAGCCCCCTCGCGAGGGTCTTGAGAAGCTCGTCGATCAGCTAGGCCGTACCGGGCCATAGTAGGAGCGCGCTGCGGCCCGCAGACAGGCAAGTCTTGGTACCCTGGTTCCCTGTACGTCGACAAAGGGTAACAAGTAATAAAAGCAAATAAGGTGCAGCAATATGGCCCAATCCTTTTTGTATCAAAGGACAAGCCTGGACAAACTCTTATATAAAGGAAAGCGCTCCCGAGGACACATGGGAATTATCGTCAAGCTAATTTTCATCACGCTCATATGATTTGCGTTCGTTACTTTGATAATTTGGTATGTGGGTGGACCGATGCTTGGGTCCTGCCATTACTTGGACAAGCATCCCACTTATGATTAACCTCTATTGCAAGCATCTGCAAGTACAAAAGAAGTATTAAGGTAAACCTAACCATGGCATGAAACATATGGATCCAAATCAGCCCCTTACGAAGCAACGCATAAACTAGGGTTTAAGCTTCTATCACTCTAGCAACCCATCATCTACTTATTACTTCCCAATGCCTTCCTCTAGGCACAAACTATGGTGAAGTGTCATGTAGTCGACGTTCACATAACACCACTAGAGGAAAGACAAAATACATCTCATCAAAATATCGAACGAATACCAAATTCACATGACTACTTATAGCAAGACTTCTCCCATGTCCGCAGGAACAAATGTAACTACTCACAAATCATATTCATGTTCATAATCATCGGGATATTAATATGTATAATGGATCTGAACATATGGTCTTCCACCGGATAAACCAACTAGCATCAACTACAAGGAGTAATGAACACTACTAGCAACCCACAGGTACCAATCTAAGGTTTTGATACACAGATTGGATACAAGAGATGAACTAGGGTTTGAGATGAGATGGTACTGGTGAAGATGTTGATGGAGATTGACCCCCTCCTGATGAGAGTATCGATGGTGATGATGGCGGTGACAATTTCCCCCTCCCGGGGGATGTTTCCCCGGCAGAACAGCTCCGCTGGTGCCCTAGATTGGTTCCGCCAAGGTTCTGCCTCGAGACGGTGGCGTTTCATCCCGAAAGTTTCCTTCTAATTTTTTTCCAGGGCAGAAGACACCTTATACCAGAAGATGGCGAGCGGGGGGCGCCCAGGATGGTAGGGCACGCCCCCCACCCTCGTGGACGGTGGGTGGCCGCCTCTAGTGCTTTCTTCGCCTGATACTTTTTATATATTCCAAAACTAACTTTCATGGAGTTTCAGGGCTTTTTGAGCTGTGGAGAATAGGTCTCCAATATTTGCTCATTTTCTAGCCAAGAATTCCAGCTGCCGACATTCTCCCTCTTCATGTAAACCTTGTAAAATAAGAGAGAAAAGGCATAAGTATTATGACATAATGTGTAATAATAGCCCATAATGTAATAAACATCAATATAAAAGCATGATGCAAAATGGATGTATCAATGTCCTCTTTGTATGTGTCATCATGGGTGTGCTTATTGTGTCATGTGGCACGAGACATGTAGGTAAATGGCTCCAGGTATAAATGGGGGCTGTACGGCCTGGATTCTCGGTGCGCCCGCATTGCAGTTTTTGCAGCGGGTAACTGCATCATGGTGACTCAGCCAGCGCAACCACATGCATAATGGCAACACGAATGTACGTGATCGTGCGCAGGCCCCAAACACTGCAAGCGCGCGTTTAACGACGAGGGCAGAGTGCTGGTAGGGGCGCAAGAGCAGATCGCGCGCGGCAGGACGCGAGCATAGCGCACCGCGGCCGCCGGTACCCTGAGCAACCACACGCATAGAGAAGTTGAACACACAGGGAATGGTCATCTACAAGCCGGCTGGCAGTTGCATCGCTTGATAGAGAGAGGTCGTGTGCTACTATCTCCGTCTTGGTCTATTAGTCCCATTTATATTATGTGCCATATTTTTACCTTAAATTTAGCCAACTAAATGTTAATGCATGTTATAAAAATTATATAATTGGAAACTATTTTCAAATACGAATCCAACGATATAATCTTTGGCTACATGCATTCGTATTTTATTAGTTAAATCTCTAGTCAAAATTCGGCACAAAAATACATATAGACGACTTATAAACAAGGACAGGGGTAGTAGGTAATTAAACCGAAAATGTTTTTATTAACCGTATGTGTACGTGTCCTTTCGTCCTCCTCTCGCACGTCTTGCACCCCGCTGCCATAGACCTCCTCGAGCGCAAGCTTGAGCAGTGCGCGGGGGCGCTCTTTTGGCCAAACGGTGGTGAGCCCGTTCACGCGCAGGTTCCCGCGCAAGCTTCCTGCCCGACTATGTGAAATCCCCCAAAATCCCAATGCTTACCGGTGCTATATAAACCCTTCTGGCTGGTGAGTCGTGCGTGGCATTTTCCCCTCCCTCCCTGTAGCTTATCTCATCAGCTTCTCCCACAATCGCCAATGGCACCGGTCTGTCATCGTCGCTCAGCCACTCCGCCGTCTTCAGAGGACAGCTCCAGCTGGGAGGCTACACCGCGGCGGCGGTGCCGTCCTCGGTGTAGTGTAGTGCACGCGACATACCTGTTGGGTATGCGTGGATCACCCACCACACGCTCCGTCACTGCTACCGGTCGGGAGCTGTTGCCAACCGCCGTTGCCGCCACCCCACCATCTGCCGCTGTGGCCGCCACACCACCGTTGAAAGCCTGGGCCATCGCCCACTCTGCTAATGTGTCCCAAAGGCGGGAGGTGGCCGTCGTGGCCACCACCCCACTGTTGGCGACCATGGCAATCTTCCGCTCTGCCACCGCGACCCGAAGGTGGGAGGTGGCGATTGCGGCCACCACCCCATCGTCGGCCGCCGTGGCCGCCAGCTGACCGTCGACCGCAGTGGTCATCACCTGCTCCGCCATCGTCGCAGGAAGGCTAGAGGCGGAGGTGGAGGCCCGCACGTGTGTCAGCGACCTTGCATGCTACATGGAGTTCCAGTGGGAGGAGGAGGAGCACCTCGTCGAGCATGCAAAGAGCCTTACCACCGCTGTGGCCGCAGCACACGCTGCGGCAGTGGTGAGGAATTAGGAGATCTACGAGGAGTCCCACCATTTCAAGAGGGGTCATCTGGAGCAGCAGAGGGCATTCGAGATGAGCGTCGCTGAAGGTGCAGCTACGACATGCACCATATTGCAGTTGTCCAGATCATCGGTAGGCTCCTCCTCCTTTGCCTGTTACTGGGCCTGCTCGACAGAGGAGAGGCTGCCGGAAGTAGTACAAAGCCCCTTCAAAGTAGTAGTATTTAGTGGCTATTATATATAGTTGTGGTGGAACTGTACAACATACTTAAAATTAGCTAGTATATATAGTTAAACTAGCTATTTTAGTACGTGGTTGGCAACAATTGGGGAAAAGTTTGGTCGGTTCAGCTGTCGAGTTGAACTGTTGGTATAAAGACCAACTGCTTAATCTATGAATGAAATCTATGCTCAATTACTAAATGTTAGTGGCAAAAGTTAGATAGTGCTAGTGATTTTTAGCTGCATATTTTGACAAATGGCAATGTTACAAGGTTGACAAATGGCAACACTGCTAGATTAACAAATGTGAATCTTTCCAGTTTGACAAATGGCAATATACCCAATATAACAGATGCAAATCTTACCAATTTTTCTATACGTGGTTGCACACGGGTCATCTGAAAAAAACCGTTTGCGTTGAAGGGATGTACAAATCCTGCGTGCCGGATTTTCTATTGGCTTAGCACTGAATTCTCGCTTTGCATAATTCAATCTGAGCGATTTGCGTTGAAGAGATGCACAAATCCTACACGGCGAATTTTCCCTTGGCTTATTGCGGAAGACCATAGCTCTCAGTTTGCATACAGGTGTTCTATCTAAAATGTTTGCGATAAAAAGCTGCACAAATCCTGCTCAGCACATTTTCCCTTGGCTCACTGGGAAGATGTCGGTTTACACATGGGTGTTCTATCTAAAACGTTTGTGATTTAAGAGCTCCAGAAATTTTGCTCGTCACAATTTCCATTGGCTTCCTGGGTGTTGGCATACTAGGAACCGGGGTACCCAGACTTGCCTGTCTGCGGGCCGCGACGCGCTCCTACAAGCGGCCTAGTACGGCCCAGCTGATCGACCAGCTGCCCAAGACCCTTGCGAGGAGAACAATGCCAAGACCCCCTCAGGAGCATCCTCGATAAGGTGCTTCGGAGGGGCGGAGAACCCAAGGCCAAGCCTGCCTCAGGAGGAGGCAGTGATGTCAGCAGTGACGCACCACACCAGCAGGTGCCAGCGCCCGCCAGCGGCGCAGTTACCATTTCGGTGCAAGGGGGACAACGCAGCCGCAAGTTCCCGAGGAGCGGGGCAAAGGTATCCTCATTGGTGCAACGAGACCGAAGACCGCAAGGACGACAAGAAGGATGTCATCGTCGAGCCCACCACTGCATCATCGCCTAATCCTTATGCAGGCGAAGACGGCTTTTGTCAGGGTAGGAACGTCCTTGTGTTCCCGCTCAAATATGGCCATTGTGGAATCCCTTCCCGCCTAAACATTTCGGGGGGAAGAGGACCATGGCCGCCTATATAAGTAGATAGGATTCCCACCGTGAAAGGGCGGCTCATACACTTGGCCACCGCACAAGGAGCAAGAACACTAGCCTCCCGTCCCTCCTGAGCTTGCCTCCTAAGCTCAGGAACCCTTGTACCAGTTCATACTCTAGCTCACCCGGAGCCAATCCACCAAAGCAGGAAGTAGGGTACTACACCTCGCGGTGGCCCAAACCTGGATAAACTCTTGTGTGTTTGTTCGTTGTTTGCTTGAATCCTTCCACCAAGACGAGAGCGAGGCGCTAGGTATACGTGAGTGAGAGAGATCTTCGTTCACGCCCCTGTGTTCGAAATTAACGGGTTTTGCGGAGCCCTGAATCCGACATTTGGCGCGCCAGGTAGGGGGCGTGTCGAGATCTCGCCTCTCCGACGACCTCGTCCAGACTCGTCCACCAACCCCGTGCCTCCCAGCTCCGGCAAACTTCGACCGCGATGGCGGAGGCGCACCAGATGCGCGCGGAAGGCGATGGCGTCCGCGCCGCTCAGGCATCGCCCTTCGTCCGCGGGATCCGCCGTCACCCGTCTTTGATCGGGGCCGAAGGCACGATGAGCACCACCAACCTGCCGCCAGAGGACCGACAGCATCCTCCACCTAGTCGACGCCAAGGCCGTGCGGCAACAAGGGCGGCCGAACACGCATGACCGGCGCGAGTTGGCGAACATGAGGGCTGCTATACTGGTGGCCAGGGAGCTGCTAAGGTGTCGGCTGCTCGACAACGGCCACGACGCACTGCTTCTCAGGGTGGCCGAGCTCCTCGACGCTTCCAGCACCGGAGCCTAGCCGTTCTGCGTCCACATGACGACGTCGGGGACCGGGTGCCACCTCAGCCACACCCGGTCGCCCGTATGGTCAATACCCGCTGCAACCTACGAAGGCGACATGGGGTATGATCCGCTAAACCCTGCATATGACGCCGCCCCTCTTCCTCGAAGCCCTTTGTATTCAGAAAACGCCCCCGTCGAGGAGCCACCGGAGAGCGACCTCAGGGCTACACCGAACGCCATATGCGACCAGGCGTCGGCACAAGGGGGCTCAGGAGCGGGAGGTCAGGGGGCGGATCCCCCGCTCATGACCCTCGATCCACCACCATCATCGCCCACGGCAATGGAGCGCGAGTGAGACATGCGCCGGTGCCTGCGGGGGCTGGCCCCGCAGCACCAGCTATTGGCCTCGGGCCAACAATGTCTCTGGCCCAGGCCTCGGCAGGCCACGGGGCTACTCTTGATGCCACATCAAGACAAAAAGGGGAGGAAAGGCCCAGGTCAGGCCCTCATCCCCCCGCGCGTGACCCGTCGTGCATGGCCCGCCCTGGATTTCACAAGGGGCTCACTGGAAGTTGGTACGATGCGCGCGGGCAGGAGCCTTCTCCCCCCTATGTTCAACCTCAAGACGTCGCGCCTCCTCGTGCACCATCCCTCGGGCTTCGGAGGGTGCGTCTGGAGGCGGTACGGCAGTCCGTCCTACGCGCCTTAGGAGGGCCCAAGACCGTGGCTCCGTCCCCCTTCTCACGAAATCCCTTACCCGTTGAGACCGGCCCTGATCAGGAAGGGCTCAGGGGCCATTAGGAGTGTGAGTAGGGCGGGGTCCCCCTCGCACCTCAGGACGCCGCGTCTCTGAGCGACGTTAGCCCTCAGGGGCGAAACGCGTTCGGAGATCGCGTAAGCGGCGCGCCTGGTGCTCGGAGGGGGGCCTATGGCCAAGGTCCCATCCCCCCATCATGCGCAGTGTCCCACTTCATGGATGCCGCCTTCGGGTCGGTTCATGAGGGAGCGGACTAGCACGGGGCGGGGCCCTCAAAGCGAAGGGGCGGGCACGTTAGAAGATCTCCGCTCGTGACAGTCTCACGTAATAATGAGTGGGGCTGTACACGCCCCGGAGTCTCCGGAGCATCGCCCTAGGACCTCGGGGGCTCCCTCCCATGCCGAGTGGAAGCACCATGCTCCGTGCTGGCCGTCGACACTGCCCCCCAATGGCTATGCCCACATCCACCAGTGGTAGCCCTACGCTCTGCGCTGGGGAGAAGACTGAAGACCCTCTAAGGGGCCGGACGCGGCCCCTCCTTTTGCTGTTTGCATTTGCTCCTTCTGTATCTGCCTTCTCAGGCCGATCTCGTCGCCGCGCAACTCTTTTCTTGAATAAAGGGAGAGTTTTGTCTGTGTTTCGCGATTTCTGCCGTGTTTTCTTTTCGCTAGTTCGTCTTTTCGTCTCGCTTAGCCAAGCCAGGCTACGTCCGCAACCCCGCCCCGTCACTCCTCGCAAGCAGGGACCCAGGCGTGGGCAGGCGTTCTGTCTGTTCGCTACCGGACCGCCAACCACTCTTGCGCTCACAGCAGGTACTCGCGAGGCTCGCCCCGACGAGGCAGGCGGACGCTTCGTCCCGACGCGCGACAAGGACTTGAGGCCACGACCTCAGGAGCAAACAAGGGAGTACCTAATAGCCCATTCATACAGTGTTCAATTATATCATCAAAGTATAAACCATGTGACACCCGCCTCACCCGGCTTGATGGCAGGAACTTGATTAAGCATCAACGTCTTTGCCGGAACGGACGGTGTCGCCCCCCCCCCCAAGCACTGGCGCGTCCTCGATAGCTGGAACGAGCTCCGTCACCAACGCTTCCACGTGATCACTCACCCAATTCTCCGAGGGGCCGGCGACCACCTCAGGTGCAGGCTCCAGCAGGGCCTCGAAGTCTGCACGGGAGTCAAGACGGTGCAAGTTGCCGCAGATGTGGGAAACCGCGCTCCTCAGGACATCGCGGCTCTGCTCCTCAACACGCTGCCGAGCCTTCCTGACCACACCTTCAAGACACTCCACTATCCTGGTAAAGAACCCGAGGTACCCAACATCATCATTAACCAGGGGGTCAGCGACCCCCGAGCGAAGGAGTTCGTCTAGGGCTCGGCCGGCCCGGTGCCGATGGGCCTCAAACATCTCCGAGCGGGTGTGATGCATTCCAAGGACTCTTGCAGCTTCCTCGGAGGTTCGAGCCGCGAGGGTGGAAACGTCCTCCACTTGCTGGTAGAGGCAGGACAATTCCGCCCTGGCGGCAGCGCGAGCCTTCTCCGACGCTCGCTCGCGGCGCTCCGCCTCAGCACAAGCCTTCCTCGCCGATTGTTCGCGATGCTCGGCTGCCACGCGAGCCTTCTCCGACACCTGCAGGCAACTCTCGGCATCCGCCAGGCTACTCTTAAGTACCGTGATCTCCTTCTGGAGCTCCTTGCGCTTGTCAGCAAAGCGAGTCTCGTGAAGCCCCAGCTTCTGGCGGTAATCCTTCCGGAGGCACTCCGCCTCCCCAGCAGCCTTCTTCGCCGCGACCTCGCGGTCATCAAGATTGCCCTCGGCCTCGGCAAGTTGGTGCTCCATCGGCTCTAGGCACTCGCGCTCCATGCTCAGCTCCATCACCTCATGTGCCAGTGCCTCCTCCTACGCCGAGAGGCCTGCGGGACTATCATTGTCAGCCACAGGTGCACAAGGGAAACCCTTCGGGCACGAACCTGGCGCTCAAGCGCGGCGTTTGAAGCTTCGAGCTCGCGCTCACGCTCCTCCGCGGCGGCGCAGCGGCGCTCGGCGTCTCGGGCCTCCTTCAGGGCACGGTCACAAGCCTCCTGAGTCGCGGCGACAGATGCCTTCGCCTTCCTCAGGGTAGTGTCGTGCTGCATCTGGCTTAGGTTGATGGCGGCCCTCAGCTGGCGCCAACCCCTCGCTAGGTGCAGACCCTCGGCCTCGATGCGCTCATCAACCTCAGCAACCTCGACCTCGAGACGCTTTAGGGCGTCCGACGCCTCCCGCACAAGGCCATGGCGGACCACACTACGGTGCACACCAAGTTCCAAAAGACGACCGGGCTCGTCCCCGGCACCCGTGTCGCCCAAAGGGGGCTCCCCCTCTTCCGTGGGTTTAGCATGTACCTCGGAGCTAGATCCGGAGGCACGCGGCACCTCCGGCGCCGGGACCAGCTATGGCCTTGATGGACGGACAGCTGCTTGAGACGCCTCAAGGGCTGGCTGACCCATGGTGGAGACAAGGCCCAGAGCGCGGAGCGGGCTCCCGATGTACCAAGAGCTGTCTAGCCCCAAGGACGCTTGGGGGCTGGGGACACGACCTGCGCGATATGGCCCGGGTGCGACATCGAGGGCCCGGGCATGGCCTCCTGAAAGCCTGGCTTGGTCCGGAGTAGGAATGCAGGCAGAAGCCCTGCGGGCCATGCCGGGTGACTTGTGGATGAAGCAGAAGAGACCCTGCAGATCAAGAGGTCGGCGGAACCACGCTAAGAGAAACAGGGAGAACCTAAGCACACGTACCTGCTTGGTACAGTCACCTTCATCCTCTTCAAGGCCCTCGGAGCAGGACCAAAGACGCTCCTCAGCCTCCGCCTCTTGCCTAGCGTCGCGAAGGATGACAGGAGGCTGCCCGAGGCAGATATGCCTAGTCCCGGAGCAAGGCCGGAGCAGGCACCCGCAGCTAGCGCCTCACTCCCTGAGGTGGCGCTTCCCGGACTCGCCTCGTCCAGAGGCCGCTGCACCTCCGCCCCGGTTGTTTCAGGAGCCAGCGGCGCCTCAGTGCTCCCTGCCACCTCCACCAACACCAGCGCCGGGGCTTCGTCCACTCGCTCCAAGGATGGGGCCGAACCCAGGCCAGGGGCTCCGCCAGATGCGTCTGCCCCAGAAAGGAAAGACGGGCTTGCGGTCCCGGTTACCACCAAAGAATCGTCGCGAGGATTGGGGGTGCCTCCTGGGACCAGCCCCCACGCATCGAAGCGGGGCATCTTGTCAGCAAGGGCCCTTCCGACTCTTGGAGCCAAGTACAAGGGAACCACGGAACCAGGGCGAGCCTCGGGCACTTCACCAATAAGCAGCCGCATCAGCCCCTGGATCATTTCAGGAGGGAGCTGCTCCCGTTGAAGACGCGCGCGATCATCAAGAACCCACATCGGGTTGGAATGGTGCTGGAGAGGGGCGACACGGAGGACAAGGAAGTCCCTCACCACCATCACCAGGGTCAACCCGCTCTTCTTCAAGTTGGCCAGACGATGCATCACAGGCTCTGCCCGAGGATCCGAGAGGGCTTCGTGCCTCCAACCAGAGTGCGGCACCACTGGTGCATCGGGAAGATGAAATTGGGTGCTGTACTCGACGGCGTCGACGAACACCCATTGCCGGCAGAACCCGTCGGTGGCTGGACAAAGATAGAAATCAATCCCGGAGGCAGCACACGCCTCCACCGCGCGCAACGTCACACACCCTGAGCGCTGCCTCCCGTCAACCAATGAGATGGTGAAGAAGTGACGGAGCAAGGCCACGGAAGGGGAAACGCCAAGGAAAGCCTCACACAGGAACGCGATGCCGGAAAGAAGGACGATGGACCCAGGGTCCAGGTGTAACGCCCGAATCTGGTAATGCGTGAGCACTGCGTAGAAGAAGGCGGAGAAAGGGGGGATGAGACCCCCGAAGATAGCATAAAGATTAAGCTGGATGTCGTTGGCGCCAAGCTCCCTCACCGGCCGGGAGGCGAGCCAGATGCTGGTCCGTCCCCACTCGTTAGTTGCATCGGCCAAGGCGCGGTGCACCTTGTCCAGACCCTCCTGGTTCACTATGGCCGAGCAACCGAGTGCCGGTTCAAGCACCGGTGGCAACACGGCAGCCTCGCCGTCTCCTCTCTTCTTCGCCCCACGCGGCATGGCGGCAAGTAGGGGAGGGCAGAGAAGGCAAGCAGAGAAGGGGGCGATTGGGAAGAAGGAAGTAGAAGCGACAGCGAGAAGCCCTACCGGTCGTGCGACTAGCAAGGCGCACAACTACCAAGACTGTGTGGGAGGCGGGGCCGCCCACGTCCCATCCAACCGTCGCACGCCGGCCTGGCCCGCCGCCTGTGGGGCCCGCAGCGCTTCGTCCTCGACTAAGGCTTTGCCCCAAAGCCAACTTCGCGCGCTCCGTGGGCTACTGTCGGTGTACTAGGAACCGGGGTAACCAGACTTGCCTGTCTGCGGGCCGCGACGCGCTCTTACAAGCGGCCTGGTACGGTCCAGCTGATCGACCAGCTGCCCAAGACCCTCGCAAGGGGCCGGGCCTCGCAAGGAGAACAACACCAAGACCCCCTCAGGAGCAGCCTTGATAAGGTGCTCCGGAGGGGCGGAGAACCCAAGGCCAGGCCTGCCTCAGGAGGAGGCAGTGATATCAGCAGTGACGCACCGCGCCAGTAGGTGCCAGCGCCCGCCAGCGGCGCAGTTACCATTTCGGTGCAAGGGGGACAGCGCAGCCGCAAGTTCCCGAGGAGCGGGGCAAAGGTTTATTCATTGGTGCAACGAGACCGAAGACCGCAAGGACGACATGAAGGATGTCATCGTATAGCCCACCACCGTGTCATCGCCTGATGCTTTTGTAGGCGAAGACTGATTTTGTCAGGGTAGGAACGTCCTTGTGTTCCCGCTCAAATATGGCCGTTGTGGAATCCCTTCCCGCCTAAACATTTCGGGGGAAGAGGACCGTGGCCGCCTATATAAGTAGCTAGGATTCCCACCGAGAAACGATCGGCTCATACACTTGGCCACCGCGCAAGGAGCAAGAACACTAGCCTCCCAACCCTCCTGAGCTCAGGAACCCTTGTACCAGTTCATACTCTGGCTCACCCGGAGCCAATCCACCAAAGCAGGAAGTAAGGTATTACACCTCGCGGTGGGTCGAACCTGGATAAACTCTTGTGTGTTTGTTCGTTGTTTGCTTGAATCCTTCCTCCAAGACGAGAGGCGGCGCTAGGTAGACGTGAGTGGGAGAGATCTTCGTTCACGCCCCTGTGTTCGAACTTAACGGGTTTTGCGGGGCCCTGAATTCGACACTAGGGAAGCTGTCGGTTTGCATACGGGTGTTCTAACTAAAACATTTGCGATTAGCCTTTTATATTTAGAAATATTTTGACGTTTTTTTAAAGAAAATCTTTTGATAAGTCTATAAATTGAGAGAGAAAAACGCAAGTTTGTTCAAACCATATCTTTCATTCAGTCACACCACGAATTTATATTCATATGATCGAGATACAATATTAAACCCCCCAAAACTAATTCTGATGGTAGCAAAGGCGGCGTGCCACGCCGGCGTTGTCGTTGTCGTCCTCTGGGACGCCGTTATTGATGTCTTCAAGGCATCATATAAAGTTCTGCACATGGAAATCAAACATCATGTCTTCGCGCGATCGACGGGCGGGGAGCAGGAGGATGGAAACTCGCGACACCGCGAGGTAGCTGTCGACGGCGGCGTCCCATGCCGCTGAGCGGGCCACACGCATGGGCACGGGCGCGGTAGGTGCAGTCAAACGCACGACAACCAGCGCTACGATGGGTGTAAGGGCATGCACGGGCATGGGCATGGGCGCTAGCATGTACAGAGCTCGTGCGGGTCCAAGGAGACCTCGGTGACGCACGCGACTTCCAGCTCCGCGATAGTACTCGGCGACCAGCCCGTCAATGCTACGGGGATGGTCACTGGCGCGGCCACGGTGATGGGAGCTAGGACGAGCGCGGGGACAACAACCGCCACGGCCAGCTAGTTCATGGCCATGTTCATGAGGCCCCATTCCTCTTTTTCTATCTCCTCCGGCTCGGAGTCGACTTCACCAAACTGGAATACTAGTGGGATGATACTTCGGTGCCATGGCCTTGGTTGAGGTATGTGGGAGGGGAATGGGAGGTGAACAGTAAGGCCGCCCGTATTAAACAACAGCTCGAGTGCCATTAATGGAGAATTTGCGAGCAAGGCTGGCGGCCATGGAAGTCAAAGGGCTCGCTTTCCATTGAGCCTGCTTAGCATACAGCTCGCACGGTTCCCGGTGAGCTTGCGCATTGGTGGACATCTTGCATGCCTCTCGGTCAGCTTGCTCTCGCATGCCTCCCATTCAGTAAAGCAGCTGACCGCGTGGCACCTCCTAGCCATTACAAGAGTGACACGCAACGTCACGTGAATGGTTAACAGAACGCACATGATTTAAATTATACTCCCTATATTCCTCGATATAAGGTGTATATATTTTTGTGAAAAAAATCCCAAATATAAGGAGTATTGTGTTGCACCAGTTATTTGGATATTTTTTGGGACTTTGATTACATTTCCTTATATCAGGAAAGCTCCTCTATTTTCTCATGTCAATTAGTCAGGTGTAATCTCGCCCAAAACATGAGTAATTTTCCCTCCACGTGCATTCTTTAATTTCCGTGCCAAAAACTATACACCCGATATTTAGGAATGGAGGGAGTACAAAATGTTTGAGATATTAAAGTGGCAGCTATTTGTTTCAAAATGCCTTTGTTGGCTGTTATTCGAGTGCGCCTTCTCTCAAAATGGACATGAAAAATACCACAACGTGTCGGGTGCCATTCCATGATAGCATGTCAAGTTTCATGAATTTCAGACGAGTTTTGGATTTACTAGAATTTTAAAACGAAGTATCTCAATGTTTTGTCGGCAATCAACATCGTCCTGGTGTTTGAAATTAATTCCCATTTCTTGGGACCTAAGCATGCACCCAAGGACACACATTTGATATGTCAACCCATTTTAAGCGCTGGAGGATGTGCATGTACTTCAAAATTGAATTATGCACATAAAATGCCTAGAAAACCCAATTAATGTATAAAAATTTCCAATCGAACCCCAAAAAATCCCAAAAATTGACACTACACTCCTGCTGTTCTATGTTAACGATAGAAAAAAATTGGAAGCTAGAAGAGGCAACATATATTGTTTCATCCCCAAAGGTGGCATGTTCCCTACCGAAACCATCAGGCTTGTTGTGAGAAGCTCTGGTTCGCGAGAAGTTTCTATCCAAACCTGCCCCAAATGGGACAAAATGTTTACCACAACATGTTGATGCCACTCCATGATAGCCTGCCAAGTTTCATGAATTTCAGACAGGTTTTGGATTTACTAAAATATAAAAACGAAGTATCTCAAAGTTTTGCTAGCAATCAATAGTGCCCTTGTCTTAGAAATTCATTCCCATTTATTGCATGGGACCTAAGCATGCACCCAAGGACACACATTTGATATGTGAACCCATTTTTCTACACTAGAGCATGTGCATGGAATTTAAATTTGAATTATGCACATAAAATTCCTAGAAAACCCAGTTATGTCTAAAAATGTCCAAGCGAACCCAAAAAATCCCTAAAATTGACACAACACTCATGTTGTTCTATGTTGACACTAGAAATATTTTGAAACCAAGAAGAGGCAACCGATATCGTTTCGTCCCCAAAGGTGGCACATTCCATACCGAAACCATTAGGCTTGTTGTGAGAAGCTCTTGTTTGCGAGAACTTATACCCAAACATGCCCAAATGGACAAAAAAAATACCACAACATCTTGATGCCCCTCCATTATAGCATGCTAAGTTTCATGAATTTCAAACGAATTTTGGCTTTACTAGAATTTAAAAACCATCTATCTCAATGTTTGCGACCGAGTGATGGTGGCAAGGTAAGCATGCAACCAAGGACACATATTTGATTTTTCAACCAATTTATATGCACTGGAGCATGTGCCTATAGTTAAAATTCGAATTATGCACATAAATGCATAGAAAACTCAGTTAATGTATAAAAATGTCCAAATGAACTCCAAAAAATTCCAAAATTTAACACAACACCCCTGTTGTTATATGTTAACACTAGAAAAAACTTGAAATCAAGAAGAGGTAATCGATCTCATTTCATGCATAAAGGTGAAACGTCTCATACAGTAACCATGCGGCTTGTTGTGAGAAGCTTATATCCCAACCTGTCCCAAATGTGGCAATATTTTTACCACATCATGTCGATGTCGTCCCGTGCGAGCATGTCAAGTTTCATAAATTTCAGATGCGTTTTCGATTTACTAGATTTTAAAAAACATGTATCTCAATGTTAGCGGCCGAGCGACGGTGGCAATGTGTTTGACATTCATTCCCATTTCTTGCTTGGACTTAAGCATGCAACCAAGGACGTACATTTGAAATTTGAACATATTTATATGCACTGGAGCATGTGCATGTAGTTTAAATTTTTATGCACATAAATGCATAGAAAACTCAGTTAATGTCTAAAAATCTCCAAGCGAACCGCAAAAAATCCCAAAAATTGATACAACACTCATGTTATTCTATGGTGACACTAGAGAAACTTTGATAGCAAGAAGAGGCAACATATATCATTGAGTCCCCAAGGTGGCATGTGATACGTCTCCAATGTTTCTACTTTTCCTAACGCTTTTCCTCTTGTTTTGGACTCTAATTTGCATGAATTGAATGAAACTAACCCCGAACTGACGCTGTTTTCAGCAGAACTACCATGGTGTTGTTTTTGTGCACAAATAAAAGTTCTCGGAATGGAACGAAACTTTGCGAGGATTTTTTATATGATAGAAGAAAAATACTAGAGGGAGGCAACTGGGTGGGCACAACCCACCAGGGTGCGCCCCCCTCCTGGCGCGCCCAGGTGGGTTATCCCCACCTAGTGTCCCAAGAGACGTCAACCCTCATACTTTAAATTCACATTTGCGGATAAAAAATCAGGAGAAAGAATTATCGTGATCTATGAGACGGAGCAGCCGCCACCACCTGTTCTTCATCAAGAGGCCAGATCTGGAGCTCGTTTTGGGCTCTGGAGAGGGGGGTATTCGTCCTTCGTCATCACCAACCCTTCTCCATCGCCAATTCCATGATGCTCCCCACAGGCAGTGAGTAATTCCTTCATAGGCTCGCTGGTCAGTGAGGAGTTGAATGAAATTCATCATGTAATCTAGTTAGTTTTGTTAGGGATGATCCCTAGTATCCACTATGTTCTGAGATTGATGTTGCTATGACTTTGCCATGCTTAATGCTTGTCACTTTGGGCCTAGGTGCCTTGATTTCAGATTTGAACCGTTTATGATATTATCATTATATTCATGTTTTAGATCCGACCTTGAAAGTTATAGTCACCTACTACGTGTTATGACCCGACAACCCGAGAGTGAATGTAACCAGAACCACTCCCGGTGATGACCGTAGTTTGAGGAGTTCATGTATTCACTATGTGTTAATGCTTTGTTCCGGTTCTCTATTATATTCACATGATGTTGTTGAATCTGATGATGAACTTGAAACTGAAACTTTTCAAACACCTGCTAGAACTAGCCTTCTTAGATATGAATTTCCTAAGGTACCCAAAGGTTATGTTATGAGTGAGGAAACAACTACAGATATTCTTGCTTGTAATGATAGAGATGATCTAGAGAAATTATTATGCAAATATAAAGAAAAGTCTCCGAATGCTAGAATGAAATATGATCCTAAGTTTGCTACCTCTCCTATCTTTATTGATGATAAGGATTATGAATTCTCTGTCGACCCAGAGTTAATCACTTTGGTTGAATCTGATCCTTTACATGGTTATGAAACTAAAACTATTGTGGCACATCTCACTAAGTTTAATTACATAGCCACCCTTTTTACTCATCATGAGAAAACCCGTTATTACTATATTCTCAAATTATTTCCGTTCTCATTAAAGGGAGATGCTAAAGCTTGGTACAAAAACTCTTACTCATGGTTGTGTACGTAGTCCCCAGGATATGATTTATTACTTCTCTGGAAAAAAATCCTGCTCATCAGAAACAAGTTGCCTTACAAGAAATATTTAACTTTGTGCAAATTAAAGAAGAGAGACTCCCACAAGATTGGGGGAGGCTTTGCCAGTTACATAATGCTCTTCCCGATGATCCTCTTAAGAAAAATGAAATACTCGATATCTTCTATAATGGACTAACTCATGCTTCTAGGGACTTCCTAGATAGTTGTGCTGGTTGTGTTTTCAGGGAAGGAACCATTGGACAATCTAAAGAATTATAGAATAACAGATTGAAAAATTATGATGATTGGACTCTTCCTGAACCACCACCTAATCCCACTCCAAAGAAGAGGGGTATATTATATCTCATTCCTGAAGATATGCAAGAGGTAAAGAAATCTATGAAGGAAAAAAGTATTTGTTAAAAATTTACCTCCTATTGAAGAAATACATGGGCTTAATACACCTTCTCTATTGAAATTCAATGACAATGATAGTCCTCATAATATGCACCCTACTCAATGCCTTCATGAGTTTGAAAATTACATTAGGAAACAAGATCACTTTAATGAAAATGTTATGAAACAATTGAAATATAATTTTGATATGATTGCTTGCTTTAGTGACTTGTTATTTAGAATTTCAAATGATGTTAGAGGTGTAGGAAAATATTCTTCTCTGGTACAAACCCAACTAGAACAAGTTGCTAACCCTCAAAGAGAATTACTTGATGAAATGAATAGCAACATACATGACTTTGCTGTTAGAGTTGCAACTAGAGGAGGAAAAATGACTCAGGAACAACTTTATCCCGAGGGACACCCAAAAAGAATTGAACAAGATTCACAAAGAAACAACACCACTGCACCTAGTCCCTCTAAAAAGAAATAGAAAAATAAAACCGATAGGACCTTGCTTGCTACTAGTGAACCTGAAGTAGAAAAACCTCCTGATAATGATAATGATGTTTCTAATTCTGATGCTGAAACTCAATCTGGTAATGAACATCCACCTAGTGATAATGATAAATACAATGCTGAGGTTCATGAAGATACTCAACCAAATAATGCACTAGTACAAAACGGGCCTATTGTCCCGGTTCATAAGGGCCTTTTGTCCCGGTTCTTGAACCGGGACTAAAGGGTCGGTACTAATGCCCTAGCCCTTTAGTCCCGGTTCAAACTAGAACCGGGACATATGGGCCTCCACGTGGCCTGTGCACGGAGCCCAGGCAGGTGGGCCTTTGGTCCTGGTTGGTGGCACCAACCGGGACCAATAGGCATCCACGCGTCAGCATTTCTGTGGCTCGGGTTTTGTTTTTTGTTTTGAAAGGGGGGGGAGGGTTTGGGGGTTTTGGGGGGTTAATTTAGGTGTTTCATATATTGTGTTAGCTAGCTAATTAATAGAGAGAAGTGTCATCTCTTATGTCCGTGCTTGGTCGACGCTACGTACTATACATACGTATAGAGAGGACTAGACACGCTAGCTAGCTAGTAAGCAAACGAAGGAAACAGAAGATCATCATCAACATATATATGCATACAGAGAGAAGTGATATCGACCACCTCTACTTCTCCGAGAGATTGGTCGAACAACAAGTTCTCATATATCTATCCGACACTACCGGGTACATATATGCAAAAATTATCTCTTACAAATATAATCTCCTATCATACGTACGCATGGTCCACATAGTATTCTCCGTCTTCAGCGATCACGTGGTCAAGGAAGAATGCTGCCAATTCCTCTTGAATTGCTCGCAGACGATCTGGTGGTAGGAGTTCATTCCGCATCCGAAAGATCTAATTTGAATAAGGGGGTCAATAAATATTATTGTTTTCATTTACTACCAACGATCGTAGCAAGTTGGCCTCAGTATCTGCGGCACGCAATTTAACCTAAGTTGCATCTATGAGATATGTTTTAATGAACTCAATATCACCGACTTGTCTTTTGTTCAATTCGACGATCTTCAATCTGCATAATATAGTGAGGATAATTATAAATACATGCAATGAAAGAGCTAAGCTATATAGAGAGACTTAATGACAGAAGTAATACTACTTACAGACAGTAGCAGGTGACCGTTGCTTTATCGAGGGCCAATTGATTGAAAAAATGATAGAACTCCTCAAATGGAATAGGCAACAGTTCAATTCCAACGAGGTCATGCTCCTTTTTAACTCTCACATACAAACTATCCCTCCCCCAGACTCTCTGCAGATTTTCAAGTACCAATCATGCAATCTTCGCATCATCGTTGATAGAGATCTTTCATCTTTGACGAGAGGCTCCCGTACTCGTATCTTTGTATCTGCACCTCCAAGAAATCATAATGTACATCGTCGGGCAGGTAATCTCCAAGATTGCTATAACCGGGCACCATCCTCGGATCATTAGCGACGATGTCGCTAGACACCTTGAGCGGGGGGCACGATTGGTCTGCTTGTTCGCCGAGTTGGGCAATTTATTTCCTAGTTCGTCCTTCTGCTAACCTTTGATCACTTCTAGTACTTCCCGACCGCTTCGCTTCGTGAAATGACTTTTCAATAATGCGGTCATAATTGTTTTTTGGCGGACACTTCGCTGGTTTCTTCAGGGCAGCCAGAGTGCGCTTTGCTTTCACCGGATCTATCTTCTCCTCCGGAGGTGGATGTCTCTATGATCTCAACCCTTCAAGCCAGTCCTTCACTTTGGCTTTAGCGATCTTCGCGTTTTCCTCGTCGGACCTCTCGTATGGTAACTTCTCTAGAGGCGTGAGAGAAGGACCGAATCTGTATTGCCTCCCGCCTCTGGCTGTACTGCTAGACGTCGACAGACCAGATGGAGCGACTGTCTTCTTTCCTTGCTTACGCGGCGGAGGAGAATGACTACGACGTGCCGGAGCAGCCGGAGCGGCGGCGGGTCTCTTCCGCCCTTGTTGACGAGGCGGAGAAGGAGGAGGCTGGCTGCTCGGGCGCGCCGGCGCAGGCGGGGAAGGAGGCGGAGTGCCGCCACGCGCCGGAGAAGGAGTCGGAGTGCCCTGATCGTCACTCGCCAGAGGATGAGTCGGTGGAGGAGGCGGAGTGCCCTGACTCGCCGGAGGAGGAGGCGGAGTGCCCTGACTCGCCGGAGTAGGAGGAGGCATCCAGTTCAGAAGGTTGATGAGGTCCTTCCGCCATAGGCATGGAGTCTTCAGAGAAGAACCCAGCGGAGTCTCCCCTTCACCGGTAGGGTGGTCAAGCTGGAGGTCCTCAAATCCCTCCGTTATTTCATCCACCATCACCCTAGCATATCCTTCTGGAATCGGCCGGCAGTGAAAAGTTGCGCCGGGTCCAGTAGGATAAACAGAGCCAGCAGCCGCCTTGACCTTCATATTAATCTATTGCGTCATAAGGTGGCAATTTTGAGACTCAGTGATAGCATCCACGGGATAGCTGGCAGGAGCCGTCAAGACATGCTCCGGCTAAAGCAGCTCGGTGGAAGCCACACTGCTTCTCCACTGAGATGGTGGGGTAGCTTCGAGGGAAGCTTCGTCAGTTCTTTTGCTGCGATTTGCTTCTCGTTCCTATATCGCTTGTACCCTAGCGTGCAGCGCCTACAGTTTGGTCTGCTGCACTTTCTTCCTCCTCTCGTGGCATTTGTAACCGCCTGCGTCCGGAAACCCAGCACTCCACGGAACGAAGCCTGGCGCCTCGTGTCCGTCCAGGGTGCTCAGGATTCCCGAGGGCCATTGTGAGCTCGTCATTCTCTCTGTCGGGAACGAACGTCCCTTGCTGCGCTGCTTTGATATAGTGCCGAAGCTTCTTGAGTGGTATTTCCAATTGCTTGTCTGTACAAATGCACCTCCCTGATACAGGGTCCAAGGTTCCGCCAGCCCCGAAGAACCAAGTCCAGCAATGGTCTGGCCAGTTCGTTGTCTCTAGTTCGATCCGTTTATCAAGCCGATCATTCTCAGCCTTGGCCCACATATGCCAGGCTGTAAGGTAGCCACCTGACCCCAAGCGATGGTGATGCTTCTTCTTCACAGCATTTTGCTTGTTTGTCGCCGACATCCTCTTACTCTTTTCCAATGTCTTGTAGGCCACAAATGCGGGCCAGTCATCTCTGATCTTCTCATATATGCCCTTGAATTCTGGTGTCTCTTTTTTGCCGACAAACTTATTCAGGTATTTCTTCCACCTCATGAATAGGTCTCCCATCTTCGTAAGAGCAAAAGACTTGATTAATTGCTCTTTAACTGGCTTCACCGGATCATCCTCTGGCGGTAGGGTGAAATTTGACTTCAGCTCAGTCCAAAGATCATCTTTTTGCATATCAGTGACATAAGACACCTCAGGGTCATCTGTATCCAGCTTGAACCATTGCTGGATGGTGATCGGGATCTTGTCCGTAACCAGAACCCCGCACTGATTAACAAATGTGTTCTTTGTCCGGATGGGTTCAATCGGTTAGCCGGTGCGCGCGATTTCTGTGATATCAAACTTTTCATCCAAGCTCAACTTTTTCTTCGGCCTCGTCTCCTTACCGAAGTTGTGCTCGATCCGGAGGGCTAGAAAAAAGAACAAAGACGAGAGTTAATTAATATGTGTACATACCAAAACAATGAATGCATCAATTAACTAGTCAGCATAGGCTTAACTAATATATATACCTAGCCGGACTCGGTTCAGTCACCGGAGCCGTCATCACGGTCTCCTTCTTGCACTAGCATTGGGTCACCGGAGCCATCCTCACGGTCTACTTCTTGCACCTGCATTGGGTCACCGGAGCCATCATAATCATAGCATGCTTCTTCATCCTCTCTTTCCAGTAGATCATCGGTCTCGTTGAGAAACGACAAGACAGCATCATGTCCGTTTGCGATTATGTCCAGCAACATCGCTTCTTGTGCTTCGTCTCAGGGGGTGTTGTCCATAGTTTCTACAAATATTTACAACATGGCAATTATTATTCAAACATGACAGATGGATATATTAATCGCAAACGTAGAACTAGCTAGCTAATCACAGTAAGGAATCATATATATTAATTTGTGGCCTCGACGCTACTTCTCTAGGGTTTCGGGTGGCCTTGACAACACTTCAAGGGTTAGGGGTGGCCTCGACAACGCTTCAAGGAGGGGGTAATATCGACAATGACGAGATACATACACGGGAAAATAATGTTATCGGGGAGAGGGTATATCGACGATGAC